>OX451737.1:1100217958-1100853011 GCA_948472305.1 Vicia faba | reverse complement strand
ATATATTATATATATATAGTAATACCTATATATATATATATATATATATATATATCTAATATATATACATATATATAAATATATATATATATATATATATATATATATATATATATATATATATATAATATATATATATATATATATATATATATATGTATATGTATATATATATATATATATATATATATATATATATATATATATATATATATATATATATATATATATATATATATATATATAATATATATATATATATATATATATATATATATATATGTATATGTATATGTATATATATATATAATATATATATATATATATATATATATATATATATATATATATATGTATATATATATATATATATATTATATATATATATATATATATATATATATATATATATATATATATATATATATATATATATATATGTATATGTATATGTATATGTATACTAATTAAATATGTATAATAAATAAAATATATATACAAAAATAAAATATATTTAGAGTAATATTTTTAGTATGAATAAAAATAAAGAAATAAATAAATAAAAGTATAATTTATATATTTTTTTAAGTTTTGTATAAATAAGATAAAAGTAAATAAAATCCTTTTTATGTTAGAAAAATATAAATAAAATGCAAAATAAATGTGAAAAAATTATGAAAATATTTTTGAGTGATTTTTATATTTGGGAATAAATAAATAAAGTCAGAAATGAAAACAAAAATGCAAAAATATAAAATTACAAGAAAATGCACCGGGGGTGCAAAAAGGAAAAGGGGAGGTGCCAATAGTGAGCCAGACCAGGCCCAACCCACCACTTCATCTTCAACCTTCAGCTTTTGAAAAAAACGCGTGCATACAAGCTCTATTGCAAAAACACATAACACCAAACTTGTAGAGAATTTCAAGACGATTCCAATCATATAAACAACTTGTCTTAACTCTCAAAGACCAGAGAGAATTTCTCTGACCCTAAAATCTGACCTAGTTTTTTCATCATGTTCATGGATTAAATTCTCCTAGCACACTTAATATAAATGAAAATTGAGCATATGTACAGCTTCATGGCAATGAACACTATATTTTTTATTCAAAAACCTAAGGCTAAATGTTCCTAAATAGAGAGATATGAAGTTGGAAAAAACTTGTTTCAGCTGACTTCGTGTAAGGCAATGTAGAGCTTTTCAACAAGGCTTGAGATATCTGGGAGCTTGCTTGGACTTCACTTGACCTTCTCCAATAGCCTGCTTGCCTTGAATGTCCTTGAATCAGCTTATAGAACTCAACCTGCACAAGCTCAAAGTGAAAATGGCAAACACTGTAAATGGAGTTACAGTTGGTATTTGAGGTTTGAGATAACTTGGATGAGTTGAATGGAAGGTGTTTGAAGCAACTTGGGGCAAAACGCACGAGCCAAATGAGCTGTAGAACTCAAGTTGCAGATTCTGCCCTATTTTGCCAAGGGAATGTAATTTCGGGCTATGGGGTGTTTAGAGGCTCAAGCAATCATGTTTCTGACTTAGAGGGATGTGAGAAAGATGTTCAAACTGTTTTCATAAGTTTCTTTTGGCTGGTGTTCAAGTTCTCAAGTTTTTGACAAGTTTCTTGTTTTTGAAGTAAAATATGGAAGTGATTGTCACAGGCCTGTACAGGCTATCAAATACCTTATAACCTCTTCTCTTGGCCCCTCTAATTTTTGGATTTATTTTGCTGCAAGAGATCTTGGACCAATGCTCAAGGATTGTGGTTTGACATAAAGCATATTTAAGCAAAAATGGAAATTTGCCTTTTTCTACTTAGGGCTTAATTTTGTGTACAATGTCCAAATGACCAAAAAAAAAGCTTAGACTGATGGATTTGCATTTAATTATGGAGTGTGAAGTGGTTTAGAGGCCTGTAAACTAGTGTAAGGCATGCTGACTTGAAAATGCAACTTGAGTGAACATGAATATGCCATGGATGAAAAATGAGTTTTTGCCAACTTCAAGCCTTCGATTCTCCCTAACCACAAATGTGTTTGAGGAGTTCTTGGACAATCTGGAAAGCTTGCAACATGCTATATAATCCATCTTTGAAATGCAACTTGAGATTCCAAGTGGAACTATGTGAAAAATGGCCAAGAAGATAGGTCAAAATCCTGCCTAAACTAGGGCAAAATTTCACTAAGTTAAAAGTTTTAGGGATCCTTGTTCCAAAAATCATAACTTGAGATCCAAGCTTCTTTTGAGAAAACTTTGTGAGTCAAATTTGTAGACTTTGTGGAGGACTACAACTTTCATGTTGGAGGTTTTGTTTGAATCCAATTTCATCATGGTGAAAATATTGGGCAAAGTTAGGAAAAATTAAGAAAATTTCATAACTTAGAAAAATTCTAAGTTATGAAATTTTTTCAACTTTAAACCCTAATTTGCAATTTTGGGTTTCTTGATGAACAAGTTTCATATTTTGACACATCCTTATGAAAAATGACCCTTGGCACTTGATTTTGACCAAAAAGTCAAAGTTTGACTTTTCAGTGTACAGTCAAATTTTGATCAGTTGACTGAAAAATTCACCTGTCAATCCAATGCAATTGAGGTCTTTTGAACTTGTTGAATAGGTCAAGATGATGCCATTGGGTTCTTGAGTCCATGGTTGAACCTAATTTGCCATTGGCTAGGTCAAAAAGTCAAAAATTGCCTTTGTACAGTCAAAACCCTAAAAATGACCATTTTGCCCTTTTGGTGATCTGATCAAATTTCTTGTGGATTTGTGGTCCAAACTTTATCAAATGGTTAATATGAGTTGATAATGTTGATATGGGTCAAAATTCATGAGGTTTGACTATAAATTGGCCATAGTTGACTTTTCCCCCAATACAGCTGATTTCTAGGTCAACTGTCCAATTGACTGGGCAAAAATTTGATTTAAGGCTTGAAACTTGGTATGGACAAACTTATGAGTCCAATATGAAGTATGAAAGTCAATTTGAGCATTGAAGGTCCCAAAATCCCTGTGCAAACTCAAACCCTAATTTAGGTCATCAATGCAAGGAGATGTCTTGAGCAGAGTAAACCCTAGCTTGATCTTGAGTCCAAAGAGCCTTGTGATGAGAAATGTTGATAAAATGAGAGGGAAAATTTTGGGGTACAACACCCGCTGTGCATATCATTCTGAGATTCCTGGCCATGACACTAATAATTGTTGGGCTCTGAAGAACAAAGTGCAAGACCTTCTTGAAGCCAAAGAGATTGAATTCGATGCGCCAGAAATTCCCAATGTCATTACTGCCCCTATGCCCAAGCACAGTCGTGATGTCAATGTCGTTGAAGAAGATATGTTTGTTACTTTTGTTGATGAACTCATGACCCCACTCCTGACTATCAAAAAGAACTTATTGAAGGCCGGTGTATTCCCAAGCTGTGATGAAAGCTGTCATTTTTGTTTGTCCTCACCAACCAGCTGTCCTTTGTTAAAAGCAGGCGTTCAGTGCCTAATAGATAACAAGGAAATTTTGTTCGAGAAGAATTCTATTCCAAGTGTTTCTTATAATGATATTTCCATCGTGACCATTTCCGACAATTCTTCCAGGGTCTCCACCAAAAGACCCGTTAGAATTACATTAATTCCTAAAGTAGCTCCTTTGATAATTACAATTCCTGGACCAATCCCGTATTCGTCAGACAAAACCATACCATGGAATTATGGAGGGGATGTCTACTACCACGGTATCAAGCAAGATTGGGCAGCTGCTGAAAGTTCAAGTTCTGAGAAAGTTGACTTCGACGTCAGTAATATTGCAGGGACTAGCAAGATTACCCGAAGTGGAAGGGTATTCTCTCCAGAAATTGCTCCTCCAAAAGCTATTTCTGGATCCGTAATCATTCCTGTTGGTGTTTCTCCTCCCAAGGCTATTCCCAGTCTTAGAATTATCTCCGCTAATACTCCTGTTGACAAAACTGTTACAATCCCTGTTACGACCCCTATTGACATTCTTGTTGCCGAGTCAACCGAGACTCGAGGTAAAGGTATTTTGGTTGAGCCTGTCCGAACGAAGGCACAATTAGTAGCTATCCCTGAGACCTCCCAAAAAGATATTGAGGAAATTCTAAAGATCATAAAAAGAAGCGACTACAATGTAGTTGAACAACTGGGGAAAACTCTATCAAAAATTTCCATGCTGGCTTTGTTACTATGTTCTGAGGCGCATGTAAATGCCTTGGTAAAGTTCCTTAAAACTGCCCATGTACCCCAAGAAACATATGTCGATCAGTTCCAAGACTGCATAGCCAGCTTGACCGCAGATAATGGTCCAGGTTTTTTGGATGTTGATTTAACGCCAAGAGAGAGGAAGCATAATGAGGCATTGCATGTCTCAGTGGAATTCAGGGGCACAACCTTGGCTCATGTTTTGGTGGATACTGGTTCGTCTCTGAATGTGTTGCCTAAAAAGGCTCTTGATAGGCTTGACTGTGAGGGATTAATATTGAAACTAAGCAACATAGTAGTGAGGGCCTTTGGCTGCTCAAGAAGGATGGTACATGGGGAAGTGGATATCCCCATAAAGGTTTGAACCCAAACATTTGATTCAACTTTTTATGTAATGGATATTCTCCTTTCATATTCCTGCTTGTTAGGCCAACCATGGATTCATAATGCTGGCGTTGTTACTTCTACGTTGCATCAAATGCTGAAATATCTGATTCAAGGGAAGATCATCATTGTTCATGGAGAAGAAGAGTATATGGTCAGCCATCTAAATTCCTTCAGATATGTGAAATTAGATGGTGAATTTATTGAAACTCCATTCCAGCACTTTGAGGTAGTCCCGCCGACTGTGGCAGTAACCAAGGCTGTGCCTCAAGCCCCCAAGATTATAAGGCCTCCACTCAAGATGTCATCTTTAAAGGATGCCAAGGCAGTAATAGAAGAAGGTGGGTGCACTATTTGGGGACAACTCCAAGATATCCCATAAAAATATGACAAATTTGGTCTGGGTTTAACTTCAGGTGCCCAGAAAGCTGTACGCCGTGCTCGTGCCATAGGACCACCCTTGAAGATCAGCAACCACAAAGTCAATACGGTGGAGGATGATGAAGACAACTACAACTTGGAGGATTGGATTTTACCAACTGTCAGTGGAGGGCTCGGCAATTGGGAGGCTAGAGACTTCGTCCCGATCACTTTTATCCCACAGTAATTTGTCTTTACATTTTGTGGGATCTGTAATATTAAAAAAATTCAGACTCTTAAAACCTTGTGTCTTACCCGAGGCACAAAGGTCCATTTGTAAAGGTTATTATCTCATTTCCATATGACATCAATGAATCATGGACGTTTTTGCATACAAACTTTGTGCTCATTGCTTTTATTTTTTACTTTTTCATTTCTTTCAAAGATAGCTATACTCTTACACACACTCACACTCACAATGCAGGTCTGCATCCATTTGGGATCCCATGGGTAACGATTCTGCTGTGGCCTTCTGTGATTCTGAAAATATAATCTACCAAGCCGAAGACGAAGGTGAGGAAGATTGTGAAGTACCAGGGGAACTCACCAGGTTACTACAATAAGAAGAGAGGACCATTCAGCCCCACGAAGAGTCAGTGGATACAATTAACCTAGGTATCGAAGAAGACAAAAGAGAAGTCAAGGTGGGTGCCAATCTGGAACCCAGTGTCAAGGAGAATCTGATTCAGTTGTTACACGATTATGTTGAGGTCTTTGCCTGGTCGTACAAAGAGATGCCAAGAATTGATGCAGATATCGTAGTACATCGTCTACCTACAAGAGAGGACTTCCCATCAGTAAAGCAAAAGGTCCATCATATGCGACCAGATATGTCAGAGAAGATCAGGGAGGAAGTCATGAAACAATTCAACACCAGATTCTTGGCCGTCACCTCTTATCCGCAATGGGTTACCAATGTTGTTCCCGTGCCTAAAAAGGACGGCAAGGTACGAATGTGTGTGGACTATAGAGATTTGAATAGGGCAAGCCCTAAGGATGATTTCCCACTTCCCCACATTGATATTCTAGTTGACAATACAACATATCGAAAAGTGTTTTCCTTCATGGACGGTTTCTCAGGCTACAACCAAATCAAAATGGCGCCTGAGGACATGGAGAAAAAACCTTTGTCACACAGTGGGGCACATTCTACTACAAGGTTATGCCATTCATACTGAAGAGCACTAGGGAAACCTATTAGCGTTCCATGGTAGCTCTATTTCACTACATGATACATCACGAAATAGAGGTATATATGGACGACATGATAGCTAGATCTCAAACAGAAGAAGAGAATCTTGACCACTTACAAAAACTGTTTGAGAGGCTAAAGAAATACAAGTTGAGGTTGAACCCAAATAAATGCACATTTGGAGTAAGGTCTGGCAAACTCCTAGGTTTTGCTGTTAGCAATAAGGGTATTGAAGTAGATCCTGCTAAGGTGAAAGCAATACAAGATATGCCTGCTCCTCATACTGAGAAGGAAGTCAGAGGATTCTTGGGACGTTTAAACTACATTTCCAGATTCATTTCTCACCTGACAGCTACTTGTGAACCAATCTTCAAATTACTGAAGAAAGACCAAGTAGTCAAATGGAATGATGAGTGCCAAACTGCTTTCGACAAGATCAAAGAGTACCTACAAGAGCCTCCTATTTTGATGCCACCAGTTGAGGGAAGACCGTTGATCATGTATCTGACTGTTTTGGAATATTCAATGGGGTGTGCGTTGGGGCAGCATGACGAGTCTAGCCGAAAAGAGCACACTATTTATTACCTAAGCAAAAAGTTTACCGAATGTGAAACAAGATATTCATTGCTCGAGAAAACTTGCTGCACTCTGGAATGGGCTGCTCGCCGGCTAAGACAGTATATGCTGACCCATACTACCTTATTGATATCTAAAATGGATCCAATAAAATACATCTTCGAGAAACCTGCTCTCTCTGGAAGAATAGCAAGATGGCAGATGATCGTGACAGAATATGACATACAATATACTACCCAGAAAGCAATAAAGGGCAGTGTACTAGCTGATCACCTTGCTCACCAAGCTGTAGAAGACTACCAGTCTATGAAGTTCGAATTCCCAGATGAAGACATCATGATGGTAAACAACTGTGAATAATTCAGACCATATGACAGACCTGAACAAGGATCCTGATGGACCCTGGTTTTTGATGGGGCATCTAACGCACTCGGCAATGGTATAGGTGTTGTACTCATATCTCCTGAAGGATGTCATACTCCCTTTACGGAAAGACTCTGCTTCAATTGTACAAATAACATGGCGGAATACGAAGCATGCATTTTTGGTCTCAAAGTTGCCATAGACTTGGGAATCAAATCCTTAAATGTATTCGGAGATTCAGCTTTGGTCATCAGCCAGATCAAAGGGGAATGAGACACTAAACACCCTAACCTTATCCCTTACAAATAATATGTGTTGACATTGCTCCCATTTTTTGAGAAGATTACCTTCGAGCATTTCCCGCGAGAAGAAAATCAGCTAGCAGACGCACTAGCCATAATGTCATCCATGTTTAAACTTAAATGGGATAACGAGGCTCCCCAGATCACCATTGAACGAATGGATGAACCAGCTCATTGCCACGAGATTAATACTGAAGAAGTAGTGGACCAGCCTTGGTTTCACGAAGTCAAGAGGTATCTCGAGGCTCAAGAATATCTAGAAGGATCTTCAGCCAATGATAAGAAGTTCTTAAGTAGATTCTCTGCTAAGTTCTTCCTTAGTAATTGCATTCTCTACAAACACAACCATGACTCTGTGTTACTCTGTTGCATAGACAAGGTTGAGGCAAAAAATATCATGGTTGATCTACATGAGGGCACTTTTGGCACCCATTCCAGTGGGCATACGATGGCTAAGAAGATCCTATAGGAAGGCTATTACTGGTCTACCATGGAAGCAGATTGCTATCAACACTCTCGAACCTGCCATAAGTGTCAGATCTATGCTGACAAAGTGCACGTACCTCCGGTTTCTTTGAATATCTTAACGGCTCCTTGGCCCTTTGCTATGTGGGGCATCAATATGATTGGGGAAATCAAACCAACAACCTCTAATGGACACCGTCTCATCTTGGTGGCCATTGACTATTTCAGAAAGTGGGTCAAGGCAGCCTCTTTCGCTTCCGTTACCAAGAATGTTGTCGTCCAGTTCATCAAACAAAATCTCATCTGTCGGTATGGTATCTCGGAGAGGATCATCACAGACAATGGTACAAATCTAAACAACACTATGATCACTGCCCTGTGTGAGCAATTCAAGATCTAGCATCACAATTCTTCCCCTTACCGGCCAAAGATGAATGGTGTTGTCGAAGCCGCAAATAAGAACATCAAAACGATCATACAGAAAATGACAACCATGAAGGATGCAGGCCTGAACGAAGACGATTGGATCCAGACTCGACTTGATCAACTGAATTTAATTGATGAGAAAAAGACTTACTATTGTCTGTCATGGTCAAATGTATCAAAAACGGACGATCAAGGCTTTCAACAAAAAGGTCAGACACCAAGTGTATCAAGTCGGGGATCTAGTGATCAAGCGCTTCATACTGCCGCAAGGTGATCCCAGGGGAAAATGGACTCCTACATACGAAGGACCATTTGTGATCAAAAGCATATTCTCTGATGGATCTATGATTCTGACCACCATGGATTGTGATGACTTGCCACACCCTGTGAACGCGGACATAGTCAAAAGATACTACGCATAAGAGACCCGCTAGGTTGACACACCTAGGCAAAACAAGGGCATCTCGGTGAACCAAAAAACGTTCGGGCAAAAATTAGGGATAAAACAAAAAAATCTGTACCCGGCAAGTTGAAAACCCGAAAGGGCGACTTGGGCAAAAAAGGGTATCCTGGTGAACTAAAAACCCGAAAGGGCGGTCCAGGAAAAAGTTAGGGAATTAAATCGTATGACTATGTCCCATTGGATCACCTTACGGACAACCTGTAAACTCAAACGTTTTTTATCAGTCCAATCAGCTTTGGACAAGGCAACAAATAGATGAGATACTCAGAGACACAAAAGGCTATAGCAGAATGGAAACCCCATGAGATTATTTCATATAGCTATATTTTCTTTGTATCAAATTTTCATTTTTTTATGACAGCATTTTCTTACTAGAATATTTGTCTCGTTGTACAAAAATACTTACTCAAGTCAATACAAAGATATCCCCTTTGAAAGTGCAAAACTATCTTGTTTTCTTTATTTCTATGTTTTGTTTACAAAAACGTCCAATGATTTATTTTTGAACATATGCATTTGGTTGTAGCTACTGTTTACAAATAAACAAAATAGAAATACAATCACTAATGGCTTTAAGAAATTGATAAATCTCTCTAAGCTATTTCCATAAAATCCCCCGCAGTGTGCAGTATAATCCCCAGCGGAACAAAACTTCAAGTTATCACTCCCCGGTAGAAGTCGCCAAATTTCTCAGGATTCCCCAACACGATTTTACAAGCAGTACACGACATTTCCCTTACAACAAAGTTTATTTCTCTAAGTGGAAATTCATCAACACTTCAAAACATGAAGAATTGCACTCCGTATCCTTAGCAGCAGTCGGGGATTTATTTTCTCCAATCCAACAAGCAATGCATCAGATTAGCTCACATACGCATATATCACATCCATATATCATAAACATCGATAACACGAATTCATGTATCACAATCTAATTATACCATGCATTTCATACAACACGACATTTCATATTAGCTAACATTTTACCCTTTTCAGGATAAGGTTAATCAATAGCTACCATTAACAATGTTCAAAGGCTTCTAAGATACAGTTCATATACGCTCCAGGAACGGATGCCATCCTGATACTCATTCAGATTCAACTCTCAAATACAGTTCAGATACGCTCCAGATATGGATGCCATCCTGATACTCATTCAGATTCAGCTTTCAGATACAGTTCAGATACGCTCCAGATGCAGATGCCATCCTGATACTCATTCAGATTCATCTTTCACATACAGTTCAGATACGCTACAGATACGGATGCCATCCTGATACTCATTCAGATTCAAATTTCAGATACAGTTCAGATACGCTCCAGATACGGATTCCATCCTGATACTCTTTCAGATTCAGCTTTCAGATATAGTTCAGATACGCTCCAAATACAGATGTTATCCTGATACTCATTCAGATTCAGCTTTCAGATATAATTCATATATGCTCCAGATACGGATGCCATCCTGATACTCTGTTGTACCCCAAAATTTTCCTTCTCATATTTCTCAAGACATTACAAGAAAAATCTCCAAGTTGCTCAAGTTTGCTCAAGAGTTGGACAGACAAGGTATCTCCTAAGGCAGTCAACCCCAAATTAGGGTTTTGTGTTGCATCAAGGTCCTTGAGTCCAAATGACCTCAAATGCTCCCAAATGTCCTAATATGTTCTCAAGGTCATCCATGTCAAGTTTCAAGCCTTGCAGAGGAAGTCTGCTCAGTCAATTGCTCAAAGGCCCAAAAATCGACTGTGCTATGACAAAAGTCAACTGTGACCTATATACAGTAAAACTTCAAGATTTTTTTGTAAAAATTCTTATTTTGAAGGATATTTCATCATTTGATCAAGGGTTGATCATGATTCATCAAGGATTGCTCAAAATCCATCAAGATTCAAAAATTGCTAAATTAGGGTTTTGTAGGAAAAGTCAACCCAACTTTGACCAAGCATAACTTTCTCATACTTTATGATAAATGACCCATAAAAAGCTAATTTTGAAGAGTATGCAATTACATAAAATCCATATTCATACCCAAAGTTCAAAAAATGCACTCACAAGAAGTTATGAATTTTGACATTGTAGGTCATTTTTGAAAGTCAACAAAAACACATTTTTTGTCAAAGCTTATAACTTGAGAATGGAATATAAAAATGAGATGAGACCAAAAGGGTTGATTAGAGGACATCTCAAGATTTCTAAAAAGTCCAAGAACACCTCCAAAGAGTCAAAATTAAGGGAGTTATGCATTGTCAAAGTTGGATAATTTTTGAAAAAATGCATGAAGCAAATATTGACCAAACTTGGATTTTTTCCAAATGGGCCTATATTTTAAAGTTTGTAACTCATTCCTAACATGGTTCACAACCTCTAAGACCACCCATACATTTTTCTACTATTTATGCTATTTATTTTGATATTTTATTCATTAAAATTCAGAATTAAATAAATAAATAATAGAAATAATGTAAATTTTGATGTGAATCCATTTTGGGAAAGTTTTATGCTGGTTTATGTCAATTGATTTCGTGCAATAAGTTTTCAAATATGTCTAGGTTCATTCACATGTGAAAATGGCATAAAATCATCAAATATGGCATTTTTTTCAAATCTTGATCATGGTCTTAAAACAAAACATTATGAGGGAGATTCTTTCCATGCTTTCTTGTCTCCTCATTCTCCTCTATAAATATAGAGCCATACAAGCTTGAAAGGGACGAAAAATCCTCTCTAAAAAGCTCTCGAAAAGCTCTTCAAAAAGCTCTCTAAAAGCTCTTCAAAAAGCTCTCTAAAAATCAAAGAATTGGTGCAAGTCATATCTCGAGATTCTCGTCTCTCTCAATTGACATCAAGCCTCAAACCATCCTCTTGAAGTCCTCAAGAGTCTTACAAGGCCCAAGAGCAATCCATCACACGCCTAACACGCCCTTATTTGACAACACCGGTTTGGTAAAATTTTAAATTTTGAATCTTTAATTTTAGTCACATTTTATGGTATGCTAACGTTTGCTTGAGTTTATATAGAACAATTATGGATGTTTGAATCATAGGTTCCACGCAAGAATAAAAAAAAACACCATAGTTAGAGCATGAAGCTTTCGAAGATTCGGGCCTAGAGATTTCTGATGATTGCACCCCCACATTGCAGGCCTAGTTTGCTTTTCTCTAATTCTTTTATATTTATATTATTTCATTTATTTATTTTACTAACCCATCAAATTATTTTCTTTTTTATCAAAAAATCACAAAACATTTTTCTATCCAATTAAATTCAAGATATTTATTTTTATTAAAAAAAAGTAATTAATTTAATTAGGTTATTAATTATTAGACAACTTTAATTTCTTTTTACATAATTAAAATTAATTAGAATAAATAGGTTTTATTACTAACTTAATTATTTTATTTCTTTCCTAAAATAACAAAAACCCAAAAATATGTCATTTAATTATTTTCATTAATTAATTTAATAACCAATCAATTTTGCATTTAATTTAAAAATCTAATTTCTTTTCTTAAAAAAATATTAAAAACAACAAAAAAACATTTTCTTTTTTTAATTAGGATAGAAGGGTCAAAACCCTAATTTCTCGTCGATCTAATTTTTAATCGCGTGCTCACAGTTTGTAATAATTTAATTAGGACGTTTATTTACCTTTACCGCTTTTATTTATTTTTTTTACGATATTTAATGTAACTGCTCATGGGATGTAATAGTTTAATTAGGACGTTTATTCTACATTTATTGCTTTTATTTTCAAAGGGTTGTTTTTGGCGATGTAAATATTCGACGCCTTGTAATAGTTAGTTAAATTTCCGCATTTTAATTCCGCAAATTATAACTGTTAGATGTTTGATAATAGGGTTGCATGACAAGACTGAATGTTAATCTTAAAATCAAATTAGATCACTCTTAACATGTACAAAGATAAAAATAACTGAAAACGACACATTCGCACATGCGCATTCCTAGGGTACACCCCACTTGGTTGCCTTCGTACACGGTCATTAAGTATAGGTCGTTTTAGAGGTCGTCCTCTTGTCCAAAGATCATAGTCGCCTTGAAATGGTTGCCGCGGATATTGTTGCATCAAAACAAATGATCTAAGACATTAGGGTTACCGCTAAGGCATCCTAACATTGCTTTGGTGACCGTAAGTCCCTAATTCAAATTGACCCTTAAAACTCCAACGACGATGCTACCTACTCATCAATAGTGAGATAGCATTGTCTAAAGGAAGATAGCATAGAATGATTCCCTTTTCGAGTAGGTAGATGGTTCTTAAGTACTTGCTCTTTCAAAAAACAAAATCTTTTTCACACTTACACTTTTTCGAACAAAGTTTTCAAAAAAAACACTTCATACACTCTTGAGGACAGAAGCAAGAGTTAAATCGAAGTTTTCAAACAAATTTTTTTTTCAAACCCACAAGCACAACGAAAGCAATTTTTGAAAACAATTAAGCAAGTACCTAAGAGCCCGTGGATAACCACGGATAGAAAGGGTGCTAACACCTTCCCTTTCTATAATCTACCCCCCGAACTCGAGAAATAATCTCGAAAAAGGAATTTTTCTGTGCTTTTTTCCTTTCCTTGTTGGATAAAATAAAAGTCGATGGCGACTCTTACTTACCGCGACATTTTGCGAACATAAACGCAAAACGTAAACCAACATTCCAGAAAATAGTCAGTTCTTTCCCACCGTATCACAGAACTGACGACTCTCCTGGGGACGCTTATAAGTGGGGTGTACCTTAGGAATAGTTCATAATATTTTCAATTGCTTGACTTGTATGCTTTATCTTTGTGGGCTTGAATCGGAGTTATTATAGATCCTAACCCGGATCTGGGGGATACCATTTAGGTAAGTAGCAATAAACTGTGAGGGAACTGTACGACGTAGACCGATACGGTTGAAACAGTAGCTACGTTGGTGTGGCACTTTAGTATGTACCGATATCCCTTGTGGCGCAACGAGGATAATATGGGTCTGCTAAGGGGTCATTAAGCACCAACTGACCTTAGAACCTTTAAATTGACCAACTTGGCCATAGAACAGTAGCAGTATGCTACACTCATTGAGACTAAACTCTCGCGATGATTCCGGCCGCAAGAAAAGGTTGCTAAATTGGAATTATGACCGATCGAGGGTAGTCAGTGATATTGAGATCCTCTAGAACCCGGTTACCATTACTAGGACAGGTTGAACCAACTAAACTGAAAAAGGGTAATACCTAAACTCCATGCCAGCCTGAAATTTAAGGGCTATTGTTTGACTTGTGTGCTTTCAAACTCGAACTACTTGCACATTCTTGTTATCTGACAACATGAGTTCGTTACAGGTTTTATTTACAGTCCTTATCCAATAATCTGGATTTATTGCAGGGTTCACTTACATCACCTTGCACTTTTGCTTAAACGCATAGCATACACATCATAACATCATGCCTTAACATTTCCTTAACCATTTCAAGAATCTCAAGGGTTTGTGATGCAGGTTTTGGCAAATCAAATGTCTAGCAAGGGGAAAAGGGGATTTATTTTCCTCTAACCAATGTCGTCTAGAGATCAAAACACGATGATTTGAGTCGGTGGCTATGACCCACTCGATATGGTGAGCTTGACTCTTGAAGGAAGATTCTCAACGACACGAAGTTCTTCAATCAAGTTGCAATCAAATTCTAACAGTTTCTTGTTTACCCCGCAAGATCCTTGAAAACATTGCATACATATATCATACATATGATTGCATAACAGGTCTCCCAGTACAGGTCTCTCATGTTCACGCTGTTTATTTCAGCAATGGATTTCCAACCAGACAACCAAGATCTTCAAACTCGAGAAGCTCGGTTCATGGACGTATTCCTAAACCTATCCAAGGGGCAGGAAGAGTTGAAAACACTCCTCGTTGGGAACTTGGTCAAGAAAAGTCCTGAAGACAATAAGTACGAACGGATGGAACAACTGCAAGTTGAGTTAGGCGCCATGAAAACCCAGAAGCTAGGGCAGATGGCCCTTATCCAAAGCTTAGCCCGTGAACAAGAAGAGCTGAGAACCATTATCAGCTAGCTTCATCAAGACAAATACAACAGCATGAAGCAAATAGTCGAGGCCGGGGACCAAGTCATGGATCAGCCTCCAAGAAGACAAATATTTGGTTTGGTAAAAAATGGACCTCTCCAAGTTGCTACTACCTCACGGGTCCAACAACAACCGTGCCATAAAAAATGGGTTAATCAGAGGCAGTTTACCAAGCTCAACATGCCACTGTCCCAAGCTTTGCAACACCTGTTAAGATTGAATATGGTGACATTGGTAGGACCTCATCTGAATCCTAAGACCTCTTCACCCAACTACAATCCTGATGCAAGGTGTGCATACCATTCAAATAGCCTGGGGCATGATACTGACGACTGTTGGAAATTGAAGTACAAAATTCAAAACCTGATTGATGAAGGAGCATTGGAATTCACACAAGATGGTCAGGCTGAGTTCTTCTACCATCCCTCCAAGGCTCACTATTTAAAGTGACAAGTCATGAGACGAGAAGACTTTTTGTTCATTAGAATTTTCAAGTTGTAATTTTCTTTTGATTGTTCAAACATATATTCATGTCAAACTTTGTTACTTTATCAATGCATCGCATACGTCTGTTTTGAATCAATCTGTTCGTATTCACTATATTCAAATTGCTTTCATTTTTGTGATGATCAACTCTCGATTTAAAAATTCTAAGCCTTTAGAGGGAGGATGACGAAAATGATACCAAAATCTCTACAGTATGCTTTTGAACAGACCCCGCTGACGATGTACATGCATTGTTTCAAATCCTAAACAGTGGAGTTATAAGGAAGATAATCCCTCTTCAACCCCTTTGAGCCAAAGAAGTTGGAGTTTTTCTTTCCACAAATTAAAACCCTTAATTATAACCTGGGGCAGGGTAGTTTTCTCAGTTAATTCAGGTGCACAATGAATGGCATCAAAGAAGTCCTTCTGAAACAAAAGACGGTGATGGTTCCGTATAAGGACAGGCAGTCATTATCTCTCAAAAATAAAAGCCCATTAAGTTAAAACCTGTGAAGGAGACTTAAGAAAAAACTGGGGCATCCCGCTGACTGTAATCAAAAAAAGAAACAGTTCAGGCAAAAAACAGGGATAATAAAAATCAAAAGGAAAGAGATCCTGCAAACTTTCAATAAAATGACTGCATGTTCAAAATAAATTGTCAGTATCCGAACCATCACTGGAATATAAGAGCAAAGACTCAAATGAGATCTAATGCATGATTAGCTGAGTTTAGGATCGAAGAACATCACGAAGAACGGGTGGGTATAAATAAAATTTGACCCTTTATCCTTTGTTTCTTGAACCGTGAACCAGGCCACGTTATAACCCTTAAAAGTCCTAGCTGAAGCATGGGTTAGTTCGAAAGCATACTGTTACAAAAGGTATCCTGACTCCTGTAGGGCTTGCTGTAAATCCTAAGTTGACATCACATTTTACAAAAATTCGCTTGTTTTACTAAAAATAACTGCATTTTCAAAACCTCAAGACAGACATAAGCTTTGCATTCTTGAAATAACATTGTTTGCATATGACTATTTGTTCAAACAACAGAGAAGTTCGCACGAAGAATATCTAGTGAACAAAAACCTTCTCAATAAAAAGGATCACCTCAAGTGGAAAAACACTTCCAATCAAGGGGCACGACATGATCATTGTCCATCATCTGGGGCAGTCAAGTCAAGATTCAAGGAATCTCTCAAAATGCCAAATAGCCAGGGGAAAATCTCCATCTGAATCAATTAGGACATTGGACATGAATTCCAACAACGAATCTTGCATGATCAAGCATCTTCTGGTAGTATGGCAACACAACACTACCGACAGTGACAACCCCCTACACTCTGAGAGCGTGGACATAGTCAGAAAATACTGCGCATGAGCAAAGACCCGCTAGGTTGACACACCTAGGCAAAAATAAGGGCATCTCGGAGAACCAAAGGGGTTCGGGCAAAAGTTAGGGATAAAGAAATGAAAAAATCTGTACACGCGGCAAGTCGAAAACCTGAAAAGGCGGCTTGGGTAAAAAAGGGTATCCCGATGGACTGAAAACCCGAAAGGGCGGTGTGATACGGTGGGAGAACTGACTTGAGGTTTTGCATTTGTGTTTGCAAATGTTTCGATTTAGCAAGAGTCGCCACCGACTTTTTATTTTATCCTAAGGAAAGGTCAAAAAGCACAGGAAAGACCTTTGAGATGTTTTCTTGGGTTCGGGGAGTAGATTATGAAAAGGGAAGGTGCAAGCACCCTTTTCATCCATGGTTATCCATGGACTCTTAGTTACTTGTTTAGATCACTTGATTTGCTTTTCCAATTGTTTGAAATGGTGCTTTGTGTGTGTGGTTTTGAAAAATGTTTTGAAAAGAGGCCATCGTTGTGGCAACCTTTGTAATGATTCTTGTTTGAATGTATACAAAGGGGTTTTTGTCTTTTGAAAAGATTTCAAAGTTTGAAAGTTTGTTTTGGGAAATATTGTGTTGTGAGGTGTGTTTGAAAATAGAAAGGATGTTTTGCAAGCTTTTGATCAAGTAACTAAGAGTTGTCTACCCTATTTTACTCAAAGATCTTTCTTATGTTTTTAACCCTTTTGACAGTGTTGTTTCACCATTGCATTTGGTGAACAACCTTGTGTTAGGATGTTAAACGAGACAGGCGCGGGTCATCGTATAGACCATGATAGCAATTGTGTTAGGTATCTTTGGCAATTTTCTTGAGGGACTTGATCATTTTGTTTTAGGCAACCAAGATAGCGTCATCGAGAGACTATGATCTTTTGTTTTGCCAAAGTACCCAACATGCATACCATGGCCCATTTTTGAAGGCAACAAGTGGATTGTAACCCTAGGGGTGCAAGTGTGCATTGTGTTTGATTTTCATGCATTTTTGTCTTTGATTAGGTCAAACTATTTGTTAATTGGATTTTTGCATACAAACCCTAATCTCTAATCATGGCATAATTGAAAGCATAAAGTGCGAGAATTTAAAGTTCTAAGCTATTACAACATGATTATGGGGAGGGGGATACAAGTTTGAATAGGGGGTATTTGACAAGAAATTATAAACCCTAGTTTACTATTACATCCAAATTGAATCTCAAATGCATAAGAATTTAAATGTACAATATTTAAATAAACAAGATAAATAAATATTAAATAATATGAATTATGCAAAAAATGGTTTTTGTTTGTTTATGTATGTAAAAGTATTTTTGATGTAAAAAAAAAGTATAAAAAAAATAAAAAGATTAATTTTATTTGTTTTAAGGGTAAACCCTAATTTCTTTAAGAAAATAAATATAATATATTATTTATATACAAAATATATATTAATATGTACAAAAATAAAATATACTTAAAAAAGGTATTTTTTTAGTATGAATAATAATAAAAATAAAAATGTAATATTTTTATATTTTTATTCTAAGTATTTAATAAAATAAAAGTATGTATATGTATATATATATTAAATATATTAAATATGTATAAAATAAAAATATGTACAAAAATTATATTTTTAATAATATTTTCAGTGTAAATAAAAATAAGAAATAAAAAATAAAAGTATATAATCACATATTATTTTCAAGTTTAAGTAAATTATAAAAGTATTCTAAATGTTTTTATGTTATAAAAATCAAATAAAATGCCGAATAAATGTAAAAAATTATGAAAATATTTTTTGAGCATTTTTTATAATTGGAAATAAATAAAGAAAATCAGAAATGAAAATAGAAATGCAAAAATATGAAAATACAAGAAATTGGGCCAGGGGGTGTGAAACTGAAAAGAGGGGTGTTGGAAGCAAGCAGGCCAGGCCCAGCCCAAGCCAACTTCATCTTCTTCCTCCAGACAAAAAAACGCGTGCTTGCCCTGTTCAAATGCTACATCCTGTATACGTGATCCTTTGCAAAAACTCACAACATCAAACTTGTAGAGAATTTCAATACGATTCTAACCATATAAAGCATTAATCCTAACTCTCAAAGACCAGAGAGAATTTCTCTGGCCCCAAAATCTGACCTAGTTTTTTCAGCATATTCATGGAATAAATTCTCCTAGCACACTTAATATAAATGAAAGCTGAGCATATGTATGGCTTCATGGCATTGAATACTACATTTTTCATTCACAAACCTAAGGCTAAATGTTCCTAAATAGAGAGATAGTAAGTGATGAAAAACCTGTTTCAGTTGGATTCGAGTAGGGCAATGCAGTGCTTCTCAACAAGTTTTGAGGTGTCTGGTAGCTTTCCTGAAGTTCACTTGATCTTTTCCAATAGCTAGCTTGCCTTAAATGTCCCTGAATCAGCCTCTAGAACTCAACCTGCATAAGCTTGAAATGAAAATGGTGAACACTGTAAATGGAGTTACAGTTGGCAATGGAGGTTTGGGATAGCTTGAGTGAGTTGAATGGAAGGTGTTTGAAGTAAAAAGGAGCAAAACGCACGAGCCAAATGAGCTATGGCACTCAAGTTGCAGCACCTGCCCTGTTTTGCCAAAGAAGTGTGATTTCTGGCTATGGGAGGTTTTGAGGCTCAAGTACTCGTGTATCTTGCTCAAAGGGTTGTGTGAAATATGTTTGCAATATTTGTTTAAGCTAGCATGGACTGGTTTTCAAGTTGGCAAGTGTTTGAACAATTTCTTGTTTTTGAAGCAAAGATGTGATGTTGGTTCTACAGGCCTATACAAGCCATATAATATGCTGCATACAATCCTCTTGGTTTCTGGAATTTGTGGATTTGATTTTGCTTCTGAGATCTTGGCCCTATGCTTCAAAGATCATGTTTTGACATAAAGCATACCTTTTCAAAAATGGAAATGTGCCTTTTACCATTTATGGATTAGTTTTGTGTGCAATGTCCAAATGGCCAAGATAATGCATTAGCTCAGTGGATTTGCATTCAATTAAGGAGTGTAAAATGGTTTAGAGGCCTGCAAACTAGTACAAAGCATGCTGGTTTGAAAATGCCACTTGAGTGAACATGAATTTTCCATGGATACAAAGTGAGTTTTTGCCAACTTCAAGCATTCGATTCTCCCTAACCACAAATGTGTTTGAGGAGTTCTTGGATAATTTGGAAAGCTTGCAACATGCTGTATAATCCATCTTTGAATTTCAACTTGAGACTCCAAGTGGAACTATGTGAAAAATGGCCAAGAAGATGGGTCAAAATCCTGCCTAAACTAGGGCAAAATTTCTCTAAGTTAAAAGTTTTAGGGACCCTTGTTCCAAAAATCATAACTTGAGATCCAAGCTTCTTTTGAGAAAACTTTGTGAATCAAAGTTGTATACTTTGTGGAGGACTACAACTGTCATGTTGTAAGTTTTGTTTGAATCCATTTGCATCTTGGTGAAAATATGGGACAAAGTTAGGAAAAATTAAGAAAATTTCATAACTTAGAAAAATTCTAAGTTATGAATTTTTTTTAATTTTAAACCCTAATTTGCAATTTTGGGTTTCTTGATGAACAAGTTTCATAATTTGACACATCTTGATGAAAAATGGCCCTTGGCACTTGATTTTGACCAAAAAGTCAAAGTTTGACTTTTTCGTGTACAATCAAATTTTGATCAGTTGACTGAAAAATTCATCTGTCAATCCCATGCATTTGAGATCTTTTGAACTTGTTGAATAGGTCAAGATGATGTCATTTAGTCCTTGAGTACACGGTTGAGCTTAATTTGCCATTGGCTAGGTCAAAAAAGCCAAAAATTGCCTTTGTACAGTCAAAACCCTAAAAATGACCATTTTGCCCTTTTGGTGATCTGATCAAATTTCTTATGGAGTTGTGATCCAAACTTGATCAAATTATTCATATGAGTTCATAATGTTGATGCGGGTCAAAATTCATGAGATTTGACTGTAAATTAGCCACAATTGACTTTTTCCCCAATACAGCTGATATCTAGGTCAACTGTCCAATTGACTGGGCAAAAATTTAATTTAAGGCTTGAAACTTGGTATGGACAAACTTATGAGTCCAACATGAAGTATGAAAGTCAATTTGAGCATTGAAGGTCAAAAAATCCCTGTGCAAACTCAAACCCTAATTTAGGTCAACAGTGCAAGGAGATATCTTGAGCAGAGCAAACCCTAACTTGATCTTGAGTTCCAAGAGCCTTGTGATGAGAAATGTTGATAAAAGGGGAGGGTAAATTTTGCGGTACAACAGTTTCCCCTGTTCAATCATCTTGAACCTGAAGAGTTAGATTGGCAAGTTTTGCCTTTCGTGACTCGAAGGTAGAAGAGGATTAGACACTAGAGTGCCCATAAATTTGCACTTGTCAAAATGTAGCTGAGGGAATGGGCTTAAAGATACCATTTGGAGATGGTAGAATCTTGATGGAGATGGGCTTAGAGATGCCATCCAAAACTTGTTTGTTGAAAATCAGGAGAATGAACATCAGAATGGTACCAGTGTCTGCAACGTATCTGAGTTGTATCTGGAGATTTGATTGGTATGAGCAAAGGAATGGCGTCCGTGTCTGGAGCGTATCCGAGCTGTAACCGTATTTGATTCCTGAATGAATATCAGAATGACTAGCGTGTCTGGATTGTATCTGTATTCTGAATGGGTGACAGAGAGACACCTGTGCATGGAGCCTCTATGTGCTGGGGATAAATTCCGAATGAGTGACAGAATAGCAACCGTGTCTGGAGCGTATCTTGACTGTATCTGAAGTTGAGATCTGTATGAGTATCAGAATGACTTCCGTGTCTGGAGTGTATCCGTACTGTAACTGGGATCTGGACAAGTGCCATAATGACTTCTGTGTCTGGAGTGTATCTGAACTTGAAGTTGATAGTTGAATCTGAATGAGAAATAGAATGGCTTCCGTGTCTGGAGCGTATCTAGTCTGTATCTGATTGCTGGAGTCTGAATGAGTAGTAGAATGATCGTCGTGTTTGGGGTGTATCCATACTGTATCTTGACTTGAAATTCCAAATGAGTAATAGAATGACCATCGTGTCTGGGGTGTATCCATATTGTATCTGAAATCTCTGATTAGTTGTTAACGATAGCTTTTTAATCTTATCCTGAAAAGGGTAAAATGTTAGCTAAAGCACAAAGTTATGTTGCATGATATGTATGATGCAATAAAATATGTTCTATTAATGAATGTAATGGATGTAATGGATGTGCATGCAAGCTGAGTAGCTGCCTTGCTGAGGAAAATAAATCCTTGATAACTGGAGATAATGAAATCTTTGACTGCTGCCGGAGAAAGTAAATCCTTGACCGATGCTGGGGATTCCAAAAAATCTTTGATTGTTGAAAATGAGAAATCCTGGGACCACTGCTGGGGATTAAAAATCCTTGGTGACTTGTGGGGATTAACAAGAGTTTTGACAACTTCTGCGGGGAATGAGGATTCTTCATGACCTTCCTGGGGAGATAAGGAAAAAACCGACGACCTCTACTGGGGAATTAAAACCTGGGAGGCTTCAAATGGGGAAACAGGAACTAGAATCTTCGTTCTGTTGGGAAATAACTCTGTGGGGAGAGTGTTTATTCTGCTGGGGAAGTCAGGAGCTTGGGTTGTATGCCAATCTACTGGGGAATCATCTTAGTTGGGGATAAGACAAAAAGTTAACTGTTATCTGGTTGATTCTCAGATTTTTAAGATAACCTGCTGGGGAAGTTAGGGAAAACTGAATGGTTCCTACTGGGGATTGATAATTGGAAATTTGACTCCGCTTGGGGAAGAAGGTTTCATCTTTGCTGAGGGTCTGTAGTTCAAAGTTTTCGGGCTCCACTGGGGAAGAAAGTTTAGAATACTCTGGCTCCGCTGGGGATCTTGAATTTTAACTCCGCTGGGGATATATACTCCAAGGTTTTAGCTTTGTTGAGGATCTGAATGACATACTGCAGGGGATTTCTTCTGGAATAGCCTAAAGACATTTTCCTACCCTTTCGACCTACCAGTAATTATCCTTTCTCATTTATTTTTATTTATAAGCAATGATTATATTCAAATGCATATGCATATTTAACAAACCATTGGACATTTTCAAATAAAACATAAGTGTAAAAAGAAAAGAAAGGCAAGCAAATTTCTGCACTTTGAAGTATTTTTGTATTAACTTTTATAAGTATTTTTGTACAAAGGAGACATTCATCCTAGTAAGAGGATGTTTGTCGTAAAAATTGAGAAAAAATTTATACAAAAAGAAAGATGGCTATGTGCAACAATTCCATGGGGTTCCCATTCTACTATAGCCTTCACAACTCTGAGTATCTTGTCCATTCGTTGCTTCGTCCGCAGATGATTGGATAGATCAGAAGCTTGGAGTTTGGTCGTGAAGAGATTGTCCTTAAAGTGATCCGGCGAGACATAGTCATACGCTTTAATTCCCTAACTTTTGCTTGAATCGCCCTTTCGGGTTTTCGATCCACCGGGAAACCCTTTTTTGCCCAAGTCGCCCTTTCGGGTTTTCAACTTGCCGGGTTTACATATTTTTTTGTTTTATCCCTAATTTTTGCCTGAACCACCCTTTCGGGTTTTTGATTCACCGGGATGCCCATTTTTGCCAAATTCACCCTTTCGGGTTTTCAACTTGTCGAGTCATTTTATGCGTAGTATCTTTTGACTATGTCTGCATTCGCAGGGTGAGGCAAGTCGTCGCCATCCATGGTGCTCAGAATCATTGCCCCACCAGAAAAGATGTTCTTGATCACAAATGGTCCTTTGTAAGTAGGAGTCCATTTGCCCCTGGGACCACTTTGCGGCAAGATGATCCGCTTGATTACAAAATCTCCGACTTGATATACCTGACGTCTGACTTTCTTGTTGAAAGCCTTGATCATCCGTTTTTGATACGCCTGACCATGACAAACAGCAGTAAGTCGTTTCTCGTCGATCAAACTAAGCTGATCAAGCCGGGTCTGAATCCAATCGTCTTCACTTAAACCAACATCCTTTATAATCCTCAAGGAGGGAATCTGAACTTCCATAGGTAAAACAACTTCCATGCCATATACCAAAGAAAAAGGGGTTGCCCTAGTTGAAGTACGCGCCGTGGTTTGATATCCGTGCAGAGAAAACGGCAACATCTCATGCCAGTCCTTGTAGGTGACCTTCATCTTTTGAATGATCTTCTTGATATATTTGTTCGCGGCTTCAACAACACCGTTCATCTTTGGCCGATAAGGAGATGAATTGTGATGTTGAATCTTGAACTGCTCGCACAGAGCGGTGATCACAGTGTTATTCAAATTTGTACTGTTGTATGTGATGATCCTGTCAGGGATACCATACCGGCATATGAGATTCTGCTTGATGAAACGGGCAACCACATTCTTTGTAACAGAGGCATAGGAAGCAGCTTTGACCTACTTGGTAAAATAATCAATAGCGACCAAGATGAAGCGATGTCCATTGGATATCGTGGGCTTGATCTCTCCAATCATGTCGATTCCCCACATTGCGAATGGCCAAGGAGCTGTTAGAACGTTGAGAGGAACAGGAGGAATATGTACCTTGTCAGCATAAACTTGGCATTTGTGACAAGTACGGGAATGTTGATGATAGTCAGCTTCCATGGTAGACCAGTAGTAGCCTGCCCTAAGAATCTTCTTAGCCATCGTATGTCCGCTCAGGTGGGTGCTAAAGGTTCCACTATGTATTTCAATCATGATCAACTCGGCTTCAACTTTGTCCACACAACGAAGTAGAACACAATCATGGTTGCGCTTATAAAGGATACCATTGCTCAGGAAGAACTTGGCAGCAAATCTCCTTAAGAACTTTTTGTCATTGACTGAAGCTCCTTCAGGGTATTCTCGAGTCTGGAGATACCTTTTGATTTCATGAAACCAGGGTTGTTCCACTACTTCTTTGGTATTAATCTCATGACAGTGCACAGGTTCGTCCATTCGCTCGATGGTGATTTTGGGAGCCTCATTATCCCAGTTGAGTTTAAACATGGAAGACATTGTAGCCAGAGCATCTGCTAGCTGATTTTCTTCTCGCGGGAAGTGCTCAAAGGTAATCTGCTCAAAATGAGGCAACAATGTCAGGATATGTTCTTTATATGGGATAAGATTAGGATGTCTAGTGTCCCACTCTCCTTTGATTTGACTGACAACCAAAGTCGAGTCCCCAAATACGACCAAAGATTTGATTCCCAAGTCAATAGTAGCCTTGAGACCAAAGATACAAGCTTCATATTCAGCCATGTTGTTGGTACAATTGAAGCAAAGTCAGGCAGTGAAGGGTGTATGGCAACCATCCGAAGAAATAAGTACTGCACCGATACCGTTGCCAAGTGCATTTGAAGCACCATCAAAGTACAGGGTCCATCGGGATCCTTGTTCAGGTCCGTCATACGGTCTGTTACCTTCAATGTTGTCCAATGTCATGATATCCTCGTCAGGGAAGTCGAATCTCATAGATTGGTAATCTTCGACGGCTTGATGAGCTAGATGGTCAGCTAATACACTCCCCTTTATAGATTTTTGGGTTGTGTACTGGATATTATACTCAGTCAGGATCATTTGCCATCTAGCGATTCTTCCAGATAAAGCAGGCTTCTCGAAGATATACTTAATCGAATCCATTTTAGAAATCAGCAAAGTGGTATGTGCCAACATATACTGCCTTAGCCGACGAGCAGCCCATACCAAAGCGCGGCAAGTTTTCTCGAGCAGTGAGTAGCGAGTCTCACAGTCGGTAAACTTTTTGCTAAGGTAATAAATGGCATGCTCTTTTCGGCCAGACTCGTTATGTTATCCTAGTACGCACCCCATTGAGTTATCTAAAACAGTCAGATACATGATTAACGGCCTTCCTTCGACGGGTGGCATCAAGATGGGAGGCTCCAGTAAATACTCTTTGATCTTATCAAAAGCAACTTAACAATCGTTGTTCCATTCAACCACCTGATCTTTCTTCAACAACTTGAAGATTGGCTCACAGGTAGATGTTAGGTGAGAGATGAACCTTGTGATATAGTTTAAGCGTCCCAAGAAACCTCTAAACTCCTTTTCAGTGTGGGGGGCAGGCATTTCTTGTATATCTTTGACTTTAGCAGGATCAACCTCAATGCCTTTGTTGCCGGCGATAAATCCAAAAAGTTTACCAGACCTGACTCCAAAAGTGCACTTGCTAGGGTTCAGTCTGAGCTTATATTCCTTCAATCTGACAAAAAGCTTTTGCAGATGGTCGAGGTGTTCTTCTTCTGTCTGTGAACGGGCTATCATGTCATCTACGTAGACTTCGATCTCATGATGTATCATATCATGAAACAAAGCTACCATGGCGCGTTGATAGGTTGCCCCGACATTCTTTGAAGTGGTGAAAAACACAAGAAGGGGGGTTGAATTGTAAAACTGAAATCTAAAGCAATGAACACGATATTTTTATCCTGGTTCGTTTGATCTCAAACTACTCCAGTCCACCCGTCAAGGTGATTTCGCCTCTCTCCAACGAGGTCTTAATCCACTATATTCAACTGAATATTACAGACTGCTTTAACAACTGCTAAAGCCTTCTTGATTCAAACCACAACCCGGTTTGTCAAGGTAACACTTTCTTACAAAGAGATAAAACTATGTGTGTGGATGTTTTCTACAAAACTGTATCACAACTGTGATGTATACACAAAATGAAGCTTAGAAACTAGATTGCTAAACAGTAATGGAATATCAGAGTGTGTGGTTTAGCAAAACTGGTAGAACGAAGATTATGGTTCAGCTTTTGTGCGTGTAGAGATTTGGAGAGCATTAGCCATTATAATCTTCAAAGCCTTGTTTATATAGCACTTGAGATGATGAACGTTGGATGCAATATTCTTGATTCAATGCTAATAACAAGCTTTCCTTATTGAGCAGATCTTGTCTGGAATGAAGCCGTTGGAATTTATTTGCTTTCAATGCACAGTACCGTTGCTTACTTAATGCAAGTTCTGGCTTGGCTCATTCTGATTCTGCTTCGCTGCTGATGAACTATTGTGTTTCTGTATCAGAGTGTTTGAGCGCAGTTCTGTTCATCAAGCTTCAGCATGTACGTGAGTTGATCATCTGATCTTGACGTTCTGATGTAGCAACTTCTGATGCTGGTGTATGAAATCAAATTCTGATGCTGAATAGATGTGATCTTGCTTATTTCAATCAGCGTATCTGCAAGTCAGAACATAATAATTTTAGGCAGCAGATAGTTCAAACATGAAACATATAAATACTATATCTTTTCACTTTGTTATCATCAAAACTTAAATATAGGGTAGTAGATTCAAACATTGTTCTAACAATCTCCCCCTTTTTGATGATGACAAAAACTAGATATTTTAAATTAAATTAACGTGAAAAGGTATCTGGAATATGTATCAGAATAAGAAGTAAAAGAATAAGGAGTAAGGAAATACTCCCCCTGAGTTTATTACTTCCCTTTGATTATACGTGTCTTTCAGGATCAGATCTTTTTCTTTCTTTGAACATCAGATTATCAGAGTCTTTGACTTATCAGAGAGCAGAGCTTCAGAGCTTTTCTTGTCAGAGCTTTGCTTTGGATCAGAGTATTAGGACGATCAGAACTTCATATTGATCAGAGCAACATTGATCAGAGCTTCTAGTCTTCAGAGTGTCCAGGAGCTTCCTTGTGCCTGTAGACTTCAAACAAAACAGAAAAAAAACATTTCAAGTAATAAAGTTAGAATGTTTGAGAATTTCTGTCTAGTTAGCCGTTATTGATTTAAATATCATTCTTGTTCTCCCCCTTTTTGTCAGCAATCAAAAAGTGTTGGTGATGTGCTAAAACAATTAAGATCAGAAAAACTAATCATATTAATATAGTTCAGAATCAGAGCAAGAAAATATTACAAAACATAATCAAAACAGTACATTAGAAAATCAGGGAAAACATGAAAAAAAGGTCATGCATGAAAAAAAAGATTTAAGGTTGAGGAGGCAAGCGTGTGAACAGGCTCTCCAGCATCGCTTGAATCTTTTCAGAAGTCTCATTCTGTTTATGCACCATGCTGACAACAGTGTCAATCTTGCTGCTGGGCATCCCAAGAGTGAAAATCCTGTTAGCTACACACCAGTATCAGCACATCTTTCAGCCATGTCCACACAACGGACGCCACCACCACTTTGACCGATTAGCCTTGCAATGAGATCTTCAGAAATCACAATCTTCTTCCCCATAACAGAGGAGATGACTAGATGTTTTGAAACCTTGGCGTGAATCCAAAATTCCTTGACCAGCGCTGGGAATGTTGGTCCAACCAACCTATCGAAATACCTTTCCCACTTTTGAGCCCTAATTTCTTCAGTTAGGTCAAAACCATTTTCCTTCAAGCTTTCAAAATCAATGATTAACTCAGAGAGCACTTCAAGGTTCTTCACCGGAGTGAGGATAGTTCTGAGCGACACTTGATATTGCTCAGAAGTTTCTTTCTTCTGATTACCTGCAGAAACGCTGCTGGAGGATGCCATTGTTCACACTAAAAAGGATTTTTGAGAATGAATTGAGGAAAAAGGTTTGCAAGAGATGAACTCAGAAATATGCAGAAAAAGCTTGAGTGATAGTGAGAAAGCGTAAAGAATAAGAATGAGAGATTAATGTGCTTAAATAGAGTTTTCAAAATTATTTTGAAAAGATAAACGTTTTTAAGAGAGAGAAAAATCATGATTGCCATTTAAAAGCATGATTACTTTTCATTAAATGCTTGCTGATTTTGGGGGATTTGAGAAAGATACTTAAAAACGGTTACCAGACATGTGTCTCAATGCACCCAATCAGCGCTTTGCCTTCTCATAAGCGTGCACGCGTTCTGCTTCAGAGATATGCTGATGATTGGATGACACTTGTTTGATGTAGTGATCAGCACATCTGTCTTTGAGATTAGACTCTCAGATCTTTAGACTTGCATCTGATACAATCTGCATGTTCTATCTTTCTGAAAGGAGATTGATCAGAAGTTCACAGTAAAATAATTACATTCTGAAGGTAAATATATGGAATTAAAACATTTTCACTCTGGGCATACTTTCATGCTGAGATGTTTCAGAATGAAATTAAACCTATCTTCTGAAAGGGGTTTAGTAAAGATATCAGCCCATTGATGGTCTGTATCTATAAATTTTAAGTTCAAAATACCTTTCTGAATATAGTCCCTAATGAAGTGATGTTTTATTTCTATATGCTTAGCTCTAGAATGTAAAATGGGATTCTTACTTAAGCAAATAGCAGAAGTATTATCACAAAGTATAGGAATGTTACTCTCAAAAATCTGGAAGTCTTCAAGCTGACTTTTCATCCAGAGCATTTGTGTGCTACATCCTGCTGCTGCTATGTACTCAGCTTCTGCTGTTGACAGAGCAATTGTTGATTGCCTTTTGCTGGACCAAGAGATCAGATTTTCTCCCAGAAACTGGCAGCTTCCAGAAGTACTTTTACGTTCCACTCTGTCTCCAGCAAAATCAGCATCACAGTAGCCTACTAAGCTGTAATCACTAGATTTTCTATAAAACAAACCCAGATTAGTAGTACCTTTCAGATACTTGAAAATTCGCTTAACAGCTGTTAAGTGAGATTCTCTAGGATCTGATTGGAATCTAGCACAGATGCAAACACTGAATAATATGTCAGGTCTTGAAGCAGTCAGATAGAGGAGAGAACCAATCATACCTCTGTAGACTTTCTGTTCTACACTTTTGCTTACCTCTTCTCTTTCCAGAATGCACGTGGGATGCATTGGAATCTTTGATGGCTTACATTCTGAGAGGTCAAATTTCTTCAGAAGATCTCTGATGTATTTGCTCTGATGAATGTAAGTTCCTTCTGGAGTTTGATTGATCTGAATTCCTAGAAAGAATTTCAGTTCCCCCATGAGGCTCATCTCAAATTCTGCCTGCATACACTTAGCAAATTTTCTTCCAAGAGAAGGATTAGTAGAACCAAAAATAATATCATCAACATAAATTTGACAGACTAAGATGTCACTCTTAACTGATTTACAGAATAGAGTAGTGTCCACTTTCCCTCTGGTGAATTCATTTTCAAGCAGAAAGTTACTTAGCCTTTCATACCAAGCTCTGGGAGCTTGTTTCAGACCATACAGTGACTTCTTTAGTTTGAAAACATGTTCTGGATGTTTTGTATTTTCAAAACCTGGGGGTTGGTGAACATAAACTTCTTCTTCTATATAACCATTTAAGAATGCACTTTTGACATCCATCTGATACAGAGTGATGCCTCTATTAACAGCAAATGAAATTAAAAGTCTGATAGATTCTAACCTGGCGACTGGGGAAAAGGTTTCTGTATAGTCTATCCCCTCTTGCTGACTATAACCTTGTGCAACCAGTCGTGCCTTGTTTCTGATGACTTCACCTTGTTCATTTAGCTTGTTTCTGAACACCCATCTTGTTCCAATGACGTTGAATCCTTTTGGTCTGGGAACGAGATCCCATACGTCGTTTCTGGTGAATTGATTCAGCTCTTCTTGCATTGCCAGAATCCAGTCATTATCCAGAAGTGCTTCATCAATAGAAGAAGGTTCAATCAGAGACACCAGTCCCATAAGAGTTTCTTCAGAGTTTCTGAAGCTTGCTCTTGTTCTGATTGGATCTTCCTTTCTTCCTAGGATAGTCTCTTCTGGGTGATCCAAGCTGCTTCTAGGTAATCTCTTCTGAGGTTGATCAGCAGCTGTTGTAGGATTTCTAGCAGTGCTCCTTTCAGACGTTGAAGGAATGTCTGTGTTGAGAGCTTCTGATGACTTGTCTTCAGAACCTGCAAATTCAATTTCTATACCTGCAAAAACTTCATTCTGCTTTGACTTTTCAGAGTCAAGCTTGTCATCAAAGCGAACACTGATTGATTCTTCCACAATCTGTGTTTCTGTATTGTATACTCTGTACCCTCTTGAGCGTTCAGAGTATCCTAACATAATACACTTCTGTGCCTTAGAGTCAAACTTGTTCAAATAATTCTTTGTATTTAATATACAGCAAGTACATCCAAATGGATGAAAATATGAAATGTTGGGCTTTCTGTTCTTCCACAATTCATATGGAGTCTTTTCCAGAATAGGTCTTATTGAGATTCTATTCTGAATGTAGCACGCTGTGTTTATTGCCTCTGCCCAGAAAGTCTTAGCAACGTTTGTCTCATTGATCATGGTTCTGGCCATTTCTTGCAATGTTCTGTTCTTTCGTTCTACAACTCCATTTTGTTGGGGAGTTCTAGGACAAGAGAAATCATGCAGAATGCCTTTGTCATTAAAGAATGACTCAAAATCTTTATTTTCAAATTCTCCACCATGATCACTTCTGACTTTAACGATTCTAAGATCTTTTTCATTCTGAACTTGGTTACAGAAGGTAACAAACACAGAGTGTGACTCGTCCTTGTGTCTTAAGAACTTTACCCATGTCCATCTGCTATAGTCATCTACGATTACTAACCCATACTTCTTACCACTGACTGAAGCAGTTTTAACTGGTCCAAATAAGTCAATGTGCAGAAGTTCTAATGGCTTAGAGGTGGAAACAACATTTTTGGATTTAAAAGAAGGTTTTGCAAATTTGCCTTTCTGACATGCTTCACACAGAGCATCTGAATTGAACTTCAGATTAGGAAGTCCTCTGACCAGATTGAGTTTGTTAATCTGAGATATTCTTCTCATACTAACATGCCCCAATCTTCTGTGCCAGATCCATTGCTCGTTGTTAACAGACAGAAGACATTTTACATTCTGACTCTTTAGTTCAGAAAGTTTAATTTTGTAAATGTTGTTTTTCCTCTTACCATTAAACAGGATAGTCCCATCTTTCTGACTAACAGCTTTACATGATTTTTGATTAAAGATTATATCATAACCGTTATCACTTAATTGACTTATGGATAACAGATTATGCATCAATCCATCTACTAGCAGAACATTATTAATAGAGGGAAGATTTCCATTACCTACAGTTCCAGAGCCAATTATCTTTCCCCTCTGATTGCCTCCAAAGCCAACGTGGCCTCCAGGCTTAAGTTCCAGGCTTTGGAACATATGCCTTCTTCCCGTCATGTGTCGTGAGCAGCCAGAGTCCAGGTACCATGACTGGTGTTTCTGACTTGCTGCTAAAGATATCTGCAACATGTATTATTTTATCCTTAGGTACCCAGATTTTCTTGGGTCCTGATTTGTTAGTTTTACCAAAACTCTGGTTGAATTTTGGTTTCACAGAGTGCTTACTGCTAGTATATTTGATATCATGTGTGTGACCATACACAAAGTGTGAATTTAGAGGAGTGTGTTTAATGGTTAAGTCCATGACATTCTTTGGTGTAGGAACCTTACCTTGGTATCCTATTCCTTTCCTGCCGTTTCTGCTAACTCCATAGATCATTGAAGCCATTCTGCTTCTATCTATGCTTTTAGCTAGGAACTTCTGGAAACTATGATCATACTCCTTGATGATCTCATCAGCGTTGCTGGGAGTTTCAGAAATTGGTTCCTTCTGAGAGTTTTGTAAAGTGTTTTCTAATTTTGAAATCTTATCTCTCAGCTCAGAATTTTCCAATTTGAGACTCTCAGACTTATTAGAGTTAGATTCAAGATTCCTTTTCAGGTCTCTGAATTTAGCTCTAATTTGCTGATAACGTTCCAGAATCTCATTGAGGCTTTCAGCAAGTTCAGCCTTTGTAAAGTTAACAGCGAAGTTAGGAAATACCTCTTCTGTGTCTGATTCTGAGTCTGATTCAGAAGCTTCACTATCTTCTGAAATGTTTGCCATGAGAGCTATGTTTGCCCTTTCATCATCTGATTCTGAGTCAGCTTCAGACGAGTCAGAGTCATCCCATGTAGCCATGAGACTTTTCTTCTTCTCTCTTCCAAACTTCTTTTTGGGCTTTTCCCTCTGAAGCTTTGGGCAGTCACTCTTGTAGTGTCCTTGCTCATTGCACTCATAGCAGATGATGTCTTTTGTGTTTGGCTTTTTGCTACTGGAGGAGCCTTCAGATCTTCTGTATCCAGAGGAAGAATCTGTCCTTCTGTATCTGGAAGAAGACTCGTTCTGATCAGATCTTCTGGGATTCCTGAACTTCCTTTGTCTTTGCTTCCATAGTTGATTTACTCTTCTGGAGAGAAGGGAAAGTTCGTCTTCTTCTGATGAGGATCCATCAGATGTTTCTTCAACTGCCTGCAAAACTTTAGACTCAAATTTTCTGTTAGATTTTAATGCTAAAGGCTTACCTTGCTTCTGAGGCTCATCAGCTTCTAGCTCTATCTCATGACTTCTGAGGGAGCTTATAAGTTCCTCCAGAGTGATTTTGTTGAAATCTTTAGCTAGCTTCAGAGCAGTAACCATAGGCCTCCACTGCTTGGGTAAACTTCTGATTATTTTCTTGACATGGTCAGCAGTAGAGTACCCTTTGTCCAGAACTTTGAGACCAGCTACCAGAATCTGGAATCTGGAGAACATAGTTTCAATGGATTCAGATTCTTCCATTTTGAACGCCTCATACTTCTGAATGAGCGCCAGAGCTTTTGTTTCTTTGACCTGAACATTGCCCTCATGCGTCATTCTGAGAGAATCAAAGATGTTCTTTGCTGTGTCTCTGTTGGAGATCTTTTCATACTCAGTATAGGAGATGGCACTGAGGAGGATGGTTCTGGCCTTGTGGTGATTCTTGAAGTCACGCTTTTGTTGATCAGACATTGATTTTCTATCAATCTTCTGACCACTTGCATTCACAGGGTGCATGTATCCATCTGTCACCATATCCCACAGATCAGCATCATGTGCCAGAAAGAAGCTTTCAATTCTGTCTTTCCAGTAATCAAAGTTTTCTCCATCAAAGACTGGAGGTTTGCCACTGAATCTGTCTCTGTCCTCATTGTTGTCATTGCTGATGTGAGAATTGTTTCCTGCCATTGTGTTTTTCTGACGCTGGATCTTGTACTGACACGGTTAAGTGTTTTAGCTCAGAACCAGGCGCTCTGATGCCAATTGAAGTGGTGAAAAACACAAGAAGGGGGGGTTGAATTGTAAAACTGAAATCTAAAGCAATGAACACGATATTTTTATCCTGGTTCGTTTGATCTCAAACTACTCCAGTCCACCCGTCAAGGTGATTTCGCCTCTCTCCAACGAGGTCTTAATCCACTATATTCAACTGAATATTACAGACTGCTTTAACAACTGCTAAAGCCTTCTTGATTCAAACCACAACCCGGTTTGTCAAGGTAACACTTTCTTACAAAGAGATAAAACTATGTGTGTGGATGTTTTCTACAAAACTGTATCACAACTGTGATGTATACACAAAATGAAGCTTAGAAACTAGATTGCTAAACAGTAATGGAATATCAGAGTGTGTGGTTTAGCAAAACTGGTAGAACGAAGATTATGGTTCAGCTTTTGTGTGTGTAGAGATTTGGAGAGCATTAGCCATTATAATCTTCAAAGCCTTGTTTATATAGCACTTGAGATGATGAACGTTGGATGCAATATTCTTGATTCAATGCTAATAACAAGCTTTCCTTATTGAGCAGATCTTGTCTGGAATGAAGCCGTTGGAATTTATTTGCTTTCAATGCACAGTACCGTTGCTTACTTAATGCAAGTTCTGGCTTGGCTCATTCTGATTCTGCTTCGCTGCTGATGAACTATTGTGTTTCTGTATCAGAGTGTTTGAGCGCAGTTCTGTTCATCAAGCTTCAGCATGTACGTGAGTTGATCATCTGATCTTGACGTTCTGATGTAGCAACTTCTGATGCTGGTGTATGAAATCAAATTCTGATGCTGAATAGATGTGATCTTGCTTATTTCAATCAGCGTATCTGCAAGTCAGAACATAATAATTTTAGGCAGCAGATAGTTCAAACATGAAACATATAAATACTATATCTTTTCACTTTGTTATCATCAAAACTTAAATATAGGGTAGTAGATTCAAACATTGTTCTAACATTCTTTAGTCCAAATGGCATCACTTTGTAGCAGAAGGTACCCCACTGCGTAACAAAAGTAGTCTTCTCCATGTCTTCGGGGGCCATTTTGATCTGGTTGTATCCCGAGAATCCATCCATGAAGGAAAATACCTTGTGTTGAGCTGTGTTGTCAACCAAGATGTCGATGTGTGGTAGTGGAAAATCATCTTTAGGGCTAGCCTTGTTTAAGTCCCGATAGTCCACACACATTCTGACTTTGCCGTCCTTCTTAGGCACGGGCACAATGTTAGCAACCCATTGTGGATAGGAAGTAACAGCCAGAAAACCAGCATTGAATTGCTTCATCACCTCAGCTTTGATCTTTTCAGACATGTCGGGCCTCATTCAGCGGACCTTTTGTTTGATCGGTGGACAGTCTTCTCTTGTAGGGAGACGGTGAACCACGATATCTGTATCTAGTCCCGACATGTCTTCATAGGACCAGGCAAAGACCTCAACATATTCGTTCAACAACTGCACTAGACGCTCTTTGACACTTGGCTCCAGGTTGGCACCCACCTTAACCTCTTTCTTGTCTTCCTCTGTTCCCAGATTGATGGTTTCTAGCAACTCTTCATGGGGCAGAATAGCCCTCTCTTCTTGTTGCAAAAGTCTGGCTAACTCTCCAGGCACTTCACAGTCTTCATCACCTTCGTACTCGGCATGATTGACCAAATATTCAGAGTCACCAAAGGCTAAAGCAGAATAGTCACCCATGGAATTCGGAGTGGATGGGTACCTGCATTTTGTGAGTGTGGGTGTGTGTAAGGGATAGCCATCCTTAAACAAAACAAAATGTAAAAGGAAAGAAAATGAACACAACAGTTTATAGATGAAAACGTCCAATGATTCACTTAAAAATGGCATATGATAATGAAGAAATCAAGCCCTTACAAATGGACCTCTATGCCCCGGGTAAGGCATAAGGTGAAAATAGTGTACGAATTGTTTAATTATTACAGACCAAAATAGGAAATTATTCAAAGATAAATTATTGGTTGATGAAAGTGATGGGAACGAAGTCTTTCGCTTCCCAATTGCTTAATCCTCCTTCGACGGTCGGAAAGATCCAATCTTCAAAGTTGTCTTCTTCATCATCATTGTTGTACCCCAAAATTTGCCCTCCCATTTCCTCAACATTTTCTCATCACAAGACCCTTGAAAATCAAGATCCAATTAGGGTTTCCTCTGCTCAAGACTTCTCCTTGCACTGTTGACCCAAATTAGGGTTTGTGTTTGCACAAAGATATTTTGACCTAAAATGCCTAAGATGACTTTCATGCTTCATGTTGGACTCCCAAGTTTATCCATACCAAGTTTCAAGTCTTGATTCCAAATTTTGCCAAGTCAATTGGACAGTTGACCTAGAAATCAACTGTATTGGGGAAAAAGTCAACTATGGCCAATTGACAGTCAAATCTCATGAAAATTGACCCACATCAACATTATGAACTCACATGGACCTTTTGATCAAGTTTGGATCACAATTCCACAAGAAATTTGATCAGATCACCAAAAGGGCAAAATGGTCATTTTTAGGGTTTTGACTGCACAAAGGCAATTTTTGACTATTTGACCTAGCCAATGACAAACCAAGCTCACATATGGACTCAAGGACCCCATGGAATTATCTTGACATGCTCAACAAGTTCAGGATCCCAAATACACAAGATTGATAGTTGAATTTCCCAATCAATTGATCAATTTTGACTGTATACTGAAAAGTCAAACTTTGACTTTTTGGTCAAAATCAAGGGTCAAGATTCATTTTTCATCAAAGCATGCCAAATCATGAAACTTGTTCACCAAGAAATCAAAAATTGCAAATTAGGGTTTGAAATGAGAATTTTCCATAACTTAGAATTTTTCTAAGTTATGAAAAACCCTAATTTTTTCCCAACTTTGCCCCACTTTCTCACCAAGATTCATTTGGATTCAAGCAAAAGTCAAAACATGAAAGTTGTAGCCTATTTCATAATCTACAACTTTGATTCACAAAGTTTTCCCAAAAGAAGCTTGTATCTCAAGTTACAATTTTTGGAACAAGGGTACCAAACCATTCTTAACTTAGTGAAATTTTGACCTTTTAGGCAAGTTTTTTACCTAACTTCAAGACCATTTTTCATACACTTCCACTTGGAATTTCAATTTGCACTTCAAAGATGTATTGTAGTACACATTCCAAGCTTTCCAAAATGTCCAATAACTCATCAAACAACCTCATAACTTGAGAGAATCGAATTTTGCAATATGGCAAAAACTCACTTTTGAATTGACCAATTTCCATGTTCATAACTTATGCATTTTCAAGTCAGCTTGGTTTATGCTACATTGCAGGTCTCTAAACCATCCAACACTCAATAATTTAATGCATACTCATTGTGCCAAAGCCTTATTTTGTGTATCCAAGCATTGTATGCAAGATTAGGCCATAAATGGAAAAAGCATTTTAGCCATTTTTGAAAAGATTGCTTTATGTCAAGTTCTCATATCTTTGAAGTACAAAGAAATCTCAGAGGCACAAGTTATGAGACATATTGCACTGATCAAGGCAAGGCTTTGCAGCATGTTTAGGGGTCCTCTACCTGTCTAGAACACAAGGTGACCATTGCTTGCTTAAAGTTCAAGAAACATTGCATATGACATACCAACTTCCATATCAGTCAACCAAGCCTTAGAGAAAGTAATCAAACATATTCCAAACATTCATCCTAAGCTGAAGCACGACCCTAAGACCTCCAATACCTCCACAAACTCAAAATCACCATCAAACTGCCAAAACAGAGTAACCTCTGCAGATTGAGTTCTAACTCTCATCCCTTTCATGCTTTCTTGCTAAAAGCTCTTCACACACCTTCCCTACCATCAATGCGAGCTAACCAAAACCTAAAACACGACCTGTAACTCCTCTAACCAGTTCCACCATTTTCATTTTCTTGTTTTGTAGTTGGAGTTCTCTAGCACGATTCAAGAAGTTTCAGGACAAAGTAGAACTTGGAATAGCATCCTCACACTTCAAGGAAGCTGTACAAGTCATCATCTTGCTCTGAAAACTCCTCCATTGCAAGGCACGATTCCAACTGAACAGGTATGTTCATGAAGTTCTATCTCTCAGTATAGGCATTGTTAGCTTTAGGTTTGTAAAGGAAACATGTCACAATCATAGCCCTGAACATGCCCATATGATTAGATTTCATTTATATTATGTGTGCTGCAAGAATTTTGAGTCTGAACATTGATGAAAAACTAGGTCAGGAATTGGGGGAGAAGAAATTCTCCCTCATCTTAGAGAGTTAAGTCAAGTTTTTTATATCCCTGGATTCGTCTTCTCATGCTCTACACTTTTCATGTTGAAAGTTTTGCTTAAAAGTCCAGGAATTGGGAGATAGGAAACGCGTGATTGCTTGAACAAGTTTGTTCTGAGGTTGAAGATGACTGGTTCTGGGCTGGGCCTGGAATGTTTTTCTTATTTGCACCATACATTTACTTCTGAACCCCCTAAGCCCATTTTGTTCATTTTAATGATTTTTTGACTTTTTCTTTTTTGGTTTGACTTATTTATTTTTTCTTATGATATTAAAAATATAAAAAATATTTTTCTCACCATTTTCCTATTTGTTAGGTATTTATTTGTTTAGGCTAGCTTTTTGAACATAAATAAATAAATAGATACCCTTTTATTAAAAAATACTAAAAATATACAAATACATTTTATTTTCATTTTTATTTTGTTTTACCTTCTGAAAATATTTTATATAAAAAAAAAATACTTTTTTTTTAAATATTAAAAATTATTAATTTGCATATATAATTCATATTAAGAAAATAATACATATATATATATATATATATATATATATATATATATATATATATATATATATATATATATATATATATATATATATATATATATATATATATATATATATATATATATATATATATATATATATATATATATATATATATATATATATATATATATATATATATATATATATATATTAGGATATTTAGGTTAAAATATAAAATATACACATTTTTATTTTATTAATATTTAATATAAAAAATACCTTTTTTTCATAATATACTTCATTTTTATTTTATTTTTTGTATATAATAAATAAATATTATACATATTAAATAATTAATCCATTTTCTTTAAGAATTAGGGTTTTGCCCTAAACATGAAAAAACTCCAAAAAAAATACTTTTATTTTTGTTTATTTTGACATATAAAAATACTTTTTTTTCATGCATACAAAAACCATTTTTTGCATTTTTACATATTTATTCTTATTTCATTTAATTTGTGCAAATAAATATCTTGTAAATAATTCAAATATTGATGTAATAGTTAGGTTTAAATTCCTTGTCAAAAATCCCCATTTGAACATTTGTACCCCCCTTCCCATATATTGTGTTGTGATAGCTTAGTAAATTTATTTTTCGCACTTTATCGCTTTCTAATTATACCATGTTAGAATTAGGGTTTGTATGCGAATTAAAAAACGACAAAAATAGTTTGACCTAATTTCAAGATAAACAAGCATGAAAATGGACACACAAATCACACTTGCACCCCCTAGGGTATTCCACTTGTTGCCTTCAATAAATGGGCCATATTGCATGTTAGGTCTCTTTGGGCAAAACAAACACAAATCAAATGATCATTGTCCCTCGATGACGCTTTCAAAAAGTTGCCTAAACAAATGATCAAGTCCCTTAAAGAAAAATTGCCCAAAGATACTTGGCACCATTGCAATTATGGTCTAAACGATGACCCGCGCCCGTCCCTTTCACATCCTAACATGAGATTGTCCACCAAATACAATGGTGGAACAAACTTGTTAAAAGGGTTAAAACATAGCAATAAACCTTGAGAAATTTAGGAGTAGATAACCTCTTAGTTACCTGAATCAAACTTGCAAAAACAAAACACTTGCCTATTTTCTAAAACCACATCTCACAACACTTTCAAAACAACTTTCAAAAACAAATGAAAACCTTTTTTAAAGACATACATCTTTGTATACATCTCAACATGGATCATTACAAAGGTTGCCACCACATTGGCCTCTTTTCAAAACAATTTTCAAACCCACACACACAAAGCACCATTTCAAACAATTGAAAGCCAAGGTAAGTTGATCTAAACAAGTACCTAAGAGCCCATGGATAACCATGGATAGAAAGGGTACTAATACCTTCCCTTTCTATAATCTACTCCCCGAACCCAAGAAAAATCTCAAAGGTTTTTGCTGTGCTTTTTAAACCTTTCCTTAGGATAAAATAAAAAGTCGGTGGCGACTCTTGCTCAACCGAAACATTTGCGTAAACAAACGCAAAAAAACCATAGTCAGTTCTCCCACCGTATCACAGAACTGGCGACTCTGCTGGGGAGAATAATTTAAAAGTGGAGTAACCTTAGGGCTTAGATCACCTTTGTTTTCAATTGTTTGCTTTTATATTTGTGGGCTTTGCATCGGAGTTTCATAGATCCTAACCCGGATCTGGGGAATACCCTTTTTAGGTAGCATAATCTGTGAGGGACCTGTCCGGCGTAGACCGACATGGGTGAAGTAGTGGCTACGTTGGTGTGGCACCTTGGTCTGTACCTATATCCCTTGTGTTGCAATAAGGAGAATATAGGTCTTATAAGGAGTCATTAAACACCAACCAACCTTAGAACCCTAAATTGACCAAACTTGGCCATTAGGACAGTAGCAGTATGCTACACTCATTGAGGCTAAACTCTCGCGATGGTTCTGGCCGCAAGAAAAGATTGTGATGCTGGAGTTATGACCAATTGAGGGTAGTCAATGATTTGAGATCCTCTAGAACCCAGTTACTTTTGATAGGACATGTTTTAACCAACGAAACCAAAAGAGGGTAATACCTAAACTTCATGCTGGCCTGAAACCTAAGGGTTGTCTTGTGTGACTTGTGTGCCTTATCATGCTTGCCTAGGTGAATACTTGTGGTGTGCTTCATCATAGCATCATGCCATCATACCATTGCATGCATCCTGTATAAAGAACTAACCCATTTCAAAGACAAAAAAAGTTTCATCTTTGCTCTGTTTTGTAGGACATTATGATGCCCGTGCGTAGGAATACTATCCGGCTCAACTTTGTTCAACCACCAACTTTGCTCAAGGATTTGGTTGGTAGGATTCCAAACACTTCTTCCTTCATCAACAGGCATGGTTCTCTCCTTGGCTTGATCACTGCAAAATGGGACCAACAACTGATAAGTGTTCTGACCCAGTTTTATGACCCCCTGTATCATTGTTTCACCTTTCAAGACTTCCAGCTGGTTCCTACCCTGGAAGAATTCTCTTATTTGCTTGGGATCCCTGTCTTGGAGCAAACTCCATTCACTAGTTTGGAAAAGAATCCTAGGCCTGAAGAGGTTGCTGCAGTTCTTCCCTTGACCAAAGAAGAGGTATTGGCTAACTGGGAAACTAGAAGTGGAGTTAAGGGCTTTTTGGTCAAATTTCTGGTTGGCAAAGCTAATGATTTCTGGAATGACTTGGACTTCAAGGCGTACGAAGATATTCTGGCTCTTTTGATCTACGGTCTGGTATTGTTTCCTAATCCTGACACCTTTATCAGTATCTACGCCATAAGGATCTTCATGTCTCGGAATCCTGTACCCACTCTTTTGGGTGATATCTTGCAACAACTCTATGCTCGTACTGCCCGAAAACGGGGAACTCCGTGGTGTTGTGCTCCTTTGCTAGTGAGGTGGTTTATTTTGCACCTTCCTAAGTTCGTGCTGAAGAATGAAGAAGGAAAGGGTTGGGCTCGGAGGTTAATGTCTCTCACTGATAATGACATCACTTGGACCCTCAAAGGTTTGGATGAGGTAGCTGTCATTGATCGTTGCGGAGAGTACCCTAATGTTCCGTTGATTGGTATCCAAGGAGGAATCTCTTATAATCCATGCTTAGCTCTCCGTCAGTTTGGAAGAGCCAGAAGAGTTGGGCCTCATGAAATGTTGGTTCCTCACTTCCATTTTGAGTTTCAGGCAGACAGTGATAAACTACGCCATGGATTCATTAAAGCTTGGGACAGAATTCACAAAGCTGACCCACGTGAGTTGGGACCAAAGACTTCTCTACCAATGGAACCTTATTGCAGATGGGTCCGCATCCGTGCTCAGAAGTTAGGTATGCCGTATGAAGCTGTCAGACCTATCATTCTTGAATCTCCTGATGAAGATGGGGTTCCTCCAACTGTCCTCCCTCCTCAGATACCCACTGATTTTGACACAATGAAGAGATCTTGGGCGCAGCTAAAGGAAGAACGGGATTTCTATCAGGAAAAGTTCAACGAGCAGGAACGGAAGGTCCAGAGGCTGACTAAGCAATTGGAGGAAGAGCGGGTTCTGAATAACTACATCAACACTGAGAAAAGGAGGCCATGGGAGCACTGATGGGCTTTGGATATTTCCTTTTATAGATTTTATTTCCTTTCCAGTATTTTTCATTCCTGTAATGCCTAAGGGCAAGTTGTTGAACAATTTGAAATTTGAATCTAATGAAGTGCGTTTCCCTTTTGTCTACAAAGTTGAATCTTGTTTGTCTTTGAAAACATAAAACATACGCATCTCATTGCACCATATGCATAGCAGGTACCCTATTTCACAGGTTGCTTAATCTCCTTCGCTGTTTATTTTGAACAGTCATCATGAATCCAGACTCATCCAGTGAGCAAGCAATCAAGGCCCTTCAGGCCCAAAGTGCCCAGTTTCAAGAGATGGTCCTGAGCCTGGCCCAAGGTCAACAAGAGTTGAAGACCCTACTCCTGAAGAAGAAGAAGAAAAAGAGGACTGCGTTATTCAACACTGGACGCAGATTTGGGAACACACTCCATAATGAAGCTGAACCAACTACTTCTTCTGCTGAGAAAAACAGTCCCCAAGGGGGAGGAGCTCCTAGTCCTGCAGTCTCTGACAACGAGACGGACTACAATGACGAACAATACCCACCTGCTGCTGACAGATACAAGCAATTGGAAGACCGCTTGAGCGCCATGGAGATTCAGAATGTGCTGGGGCTAGATTTCGGAGATTTGGGGTTATCTTCTGGGGTAGTAATCCCACACAAGTTTAAGGCGCCTGCCTTTGCCAAATATGACGGGGCTTCCTGTCCAAGGCTGCATCTAAGGTCGTACGTAAGGAAGATCCAACCTTACACGGCGGATAAGAACCTTTGGATTCACTTCTTCCAAGATAGCCTTTCGGGGTCGCAGCTTGAATGGTTCTATCAACTAGATGGAACTAGCATCCGACACTGGGAAGATTTGGCAACCGCATTCTACAGACAATATCAATACAATTCTGATCTCGCTCCTACGCGTACCCAACTTCAGGGTATGTCTCTAGGAACGGGCGAAGGGTTCAAAGAATATGCACAAAAATGGAGAGATTTGGCTGGCAGGGTGCAGCCTCCATTAACTGATCGTGAGCTGGTTGATATGTTCCTAGGAACTTTGTCTGGTCCATTTTTCAATCATTTGGTTGGTAACTCCTCCGCTGGGTTTACGGATTTGATTCTGACGGGTGAAAGAATTGAAGCTGGCATCAGGTCAGGGAAAATACAAAAGGCTGCCTCCACAAGTACTGAGAAGAGGCCTTTCAAGAAAGAAGCGAGTGTCGTCTATGGTCCTAGAAGACAAGTCAAGCCAGAAAGTTGCCAAGCCGTCAATGCTTTGGTCATTTCAAAACCTGTTGCTGCTCCTCAGCAGTACAATCAACAAAGAGGTGAAAGGCCCAAGAGGCAGTATACTCGGCTGAGTATGACCTTGTCACAAATTTTACCGCAACTGTTATCAACCAACTTGGTGACCATCAAAGAAGCGCCGAAGGTCATGAATACTGCATCTCCTAAGTATAACCCAAATGCCCGTTGTGCTTATCATTCCGATAGCCCCGGGCATACTACTGATGATTGCTGGGCCCTGAGAAATAAAGTGCAAGATCTTATCGATGCGAAGGAAATTCAGTTTGAAGCGCCTGAGAGGCCAAATGTTGTAACTGCTCCTATGCCCCAGCATAGAGTAAATGCCATCGAGGAAGATTTGTATGCTGTTTCGGTGAATGATGTTGCTACCCCTCTTTTGACTGTTAAGAGGAACTTACTACTAGCCGGTTTATTTCCGGGTTGTAGCAAGGGTTGCCTCCTGTGTGCTGTTATCCCTACTGGTTGTCCGCTGCTGAAATCAGGCATCCAAAGCCTGATGAATAGCAAGGAAATTCTGTTCAAGAAGACTGTTGTTCCGTTTGTTTCCGCTGAAGAAATATCTGTTGTCACAATTTACAATCCTACCAAAGCTCCCCCGAGGAAGCCAGTCCAAATTATGTCTGTTGCACCCATTACTATTACTGTCCCGGGGCCTCTCCCATATGAGTCTGATAAAGCGGTCCCATGGCATTATGGGGCCGACCTGTATGTGCTTGTAGTGAAGCAGGAGTTCAACACCAATACCAGTATCAGTAACATCACTGGTCCCGCCAAGATTACCCGCAGTGGAAGGCTCTTCTCTCCTGACATTGCACCGCCAGTTATCCGAAAACCTCTCACCATCACACCCGCAAGTGTGCATGTTCCGAATCAAGTTCCTGTGTCTACTACTGCCGCCGAGTCCTCTGATACTCGGGGCAAAGAAGTTGCTACCGATTTGCCTGCCAGGACGGAGGCACCAAAAAAGACTGTTGTGGAAGCCTCCCAACAAGAAAGGAGGAAATTCTTAAAATCATCAAAAAGAGTGACTTCAATGTTGTTGAACAGTTGGGGCATACCCCCTCCAAAATCTCTATGCTATCATTGCTGCTATGCTCAGAGGCCCATGCAAAAGCCCTGATTTCATTTCTGAAAATGGCCCATGTGCCGCAAGAGACCTCCGCGGATCAATTCACCGACTGTGTGGCTAATTTGACAGCTGGCAATGGTTTGGGGTTCTCAGATGCTGACCTCACCCCCAAAGGGAAAAATCACAATGATGCCCTGCACGTCTCTATAGAGTGCAGGGGCACTACTCTCGCGCACGTATTGGTGGATACCGGTTCTTCCCTGAATGTTTTGCCCAAGAAGGCATTGGATCGCTTGGATTGTGAGGGTCTGGAGTTGAAACCTAGTAACATCATTGTTAGAGCTTTTGACGTTTCTAAGAGGATGGTGCACGGTGAAGTAGACATTCCTATTCATGTGGGTTCCCAAGTTTTCGACTCAACGTTCTATGTAATGGATATTCGTCCATCTTACTCCTGCTTGTTGGGTCGACCCTGGATTCACAAGGCTGGGGCAGTAACATCCACTCTACACCAAAAGCTCAAATACCCTGTCAAAGGGAAGATTGTTACTGTGTAGGGTGAGGAGGAATACATGGTTAGTCACTTGAATTCATTCCGGTATATCGAGATGGACGGGGAGTTTATTGAAACCCCCTTTCAGCATTTTGAGGAGGTACCTCCAACGTTGGCATCAGCTGAAACAGTGGTTGAAGAAGATTTTCCGTTGAAGATGGCGTCCTTGAAGGATGCCCGGGCTGTAATCGAGAAAGGCAATTGTGCAAATTGGGGTCAGCTTCCTGACTTCACTCAAAAGAATGACAAGTTTGGGCTGGGCTTCACTGCAGAGGCTCAGAGGGCTGTGCGCAAGCAAAAGATTAAAAAGGCTCCGATGTTTATCACCAATCAGAGGGTGAATGCTATCGAGGAGGACGTAGAGGAAGCAGAGTTTGACAGTTGGATCTATCCAACCACCAGCAACGGACCAAGCAACTGGACGGTAAAAGATTTTACACCTATCACATTTGTCACGCAGTAATTAACTCTTTTGATTTTCAATTTGTAACAAACAATATGTTAAAACTTTATTGGCTCGGTGTCCTACCCGGGGCATCGTAGCTCCATTTGTGAGGGCTTTTTGTATGACATTTCCATATATCATCAATCAAAACATTGGACGTTTGTTGCATTTCAAATCTTGTGCTCTTTTTCTTTCTGTGTTATATATTGCAAAACAGCTATATTTACACACACTCACTTATACAGGTTTCAATCCACTCTGGATCTCACTGGTAACAGCTCTGCTACCACCAGTTATGACTTCGAGAATCCGATCAACTTGGCCGAAGACGAAGGTGAAGATGATTGCGAAGTGCCTGGTGAACTCGCAAGACTGCTACTCTAGGAAGAGAGGGCTATTCAACCGCATGAAGAGTCGGTGGAAACAATTAACTTGGGTACTGAGACAGATAGGAAAGAGGTCAAGATTGGTGCCAATTTAGAGCTCAGCGTGAAGCAACGATTGATCCAGATGCTACATGATTACATGGAGATATTTGCTTGGTCCTATGAAGACATGCCTGGTTTGGATGCCGACATTGTAGTTCATCACCTGCCAACCAAGGAAGACTGCCCTCCGGTAAAGCAAAAGGTCCGCCGTATGCGCCCAGAGATCTCCGAAAAGATCAAGGCTGAGGTTATGAAGCAATTCGATGCCGGGTTTCTAGCAGTAACTTCTTACCCTCAGTGGGTTGCCAATGTGGTGCCAGTACCGAAGAAGGACGGAAAAGTCAGGATGTGTGTCGACTACAGGGATCTAAACAGGGCCAGTCCCAAAGATGATTTCCCTCTACCTCACATCGACGTTCTTGTCGATAATACTGCTCAACACAAGGTGTTCTCCTTCATGGATGGTTTTTCAGGGTATAATCAGATCAAGATGGCTCCGGAAGATATGGAAAAGACTACCTTTGTGACTCAGTGGGGCACCTTCTGCTACAAGGTCATGCCATTCGGGTTAAAAAATGCTGGGGCAACCTATCAACATGCCATGGTTGCTTTATTTCATGATATGATCCATCATGAGATTGAGGTATACGTTGATGACATGATTGCCAGGTCTCAAACTGAGGAGGAGCACCTTGATCATCTGAGGAAGCTGTTTGACCGACTAAAGTTATACAAGCTGAGGTTGAATCCCAACAAATGCACCTTTGGGGTGAGGTCCGGAAAATTGCTAGGTTTCATTGTAAGTGATAAAGGTATTCAGGTGGACCCTGCCAAGGTAAAAGCCATACAAGATATGCCAGCTCCCAAGACAGAGAAAGAAGTCAGAGGCTTTCTGGGACGACTGAATTACATTGCCCGTTTCATCTCACATCTAACTGCTACCTGTGAGCCAATCTTCAAATTACTGAAGAAAGATCAAGTAATACGTTGGAACGATGAATGTCAGGCCGCTTTTGAAAAGATAAAGGAATATCTCCAAGAGCCACCCATTCTTATGCCCCCAGTGGAAGGAAGACCTCTGATACTATATTTGACAGTACTTGACAATTCAATGGGGTGTGTGCTGGGACAGCATGACGAGTCTGGCCGAAAAGAGCACGCTATTTATTACTTGAGCAAAAAGTTTACCGACTGTGAGTATCGTTACTCACTGCTTGAGAAAACTTGCTGCGCTCTAGTATGGGCTGCTCGCCGGCTGAGACAGTATATGCTGACTCACACCACTTTGTTGATTTCAAAGATGGATCCCATCAAGTACATATTTGAAAAGCCTGCTCTGTCTGGGAGAATAGCAAGATGGCAAATGATCTTAACAGAATATGATATCCAATATACAACTCAGAAAGCAATCAAAGGAAGTGTACTGGCAAATCATTTGGCACACCAACCTGTGGACGATTACCAATCATTGAACTTTGATTTTCCGGACGAAGATATCATGGTGGTAACTGACTGTGAAGTACCCGGACCGGATGAAGGACTTGAGGAAGGATCCTGATGGTCTATGCATTTTGACGGAGCCTCCAATGCTTTGGGTAACGGCGTCGGCGCTGTAATCATATCTCCCAAAGGAACTCATACTCCACTCACCGTCCGATTGTGTTTCAACTGCACCAATAACATAGCAGAATATGAGGCATGTATCATGGGTCTACAAGCTGCAATCGACTTAAGGATCAAATTTCTGAGTGTCTTCGGAGATTCCGCTCTCGTGATCAATCAGATCAAAGGCGAGTGGGATACGAAACACCCAAATCTTATTCCTTACAAGGAGTATGTGTCGACCTTGCTTCCCCACTTTGAAGAGATAACTTTTGAGCACTTCCAAAGAGAGGAGAATCAGCTAGCGGACGCACTAGCTACGATGTCTTCAATGTTCAAAGTTAAATGGGACAATGAGGCTCCCCGGATCATTATCTGGAAGTTGGACGAACCGGCATACTACTGCGATCTTGAGGTCGAAAAGGTGACTGAAAAACTCTGGTATCATGAGGTGAAGAGGTACTTGGAAGCTCAGGAATACCCTGAAGGTGCATCTGTCAATGACAAGAAGTTCATGAGGAGGTTTGCGGCAAAATTCTTCCTCAACAACGGCATTCTCTACAAACGGAATCATGATTCAACTCTACTGCGTTGTGTGGATAGGGCTGAAGCAGAGAAGATCATGATAGAACTGCATGAAGGTACATTTGGAACACATTCCAGTGGACACACCATGGCAAAGAAAATCCTACGGGCAGAATATTTCTGGTCCACAATGGAAGCCGATTGTTACCAACACTCTCGAACTTGTCACAAATGTCAGATCTATGCTGACAAGGTGCATATTCCTCCGGTTCCTCTGAACGTCCTGACGGAACCTTGGCCTTTTGCAATGTGGGGCATTGATATGATCGTTGAGATCCGACCGACGACATCCAACAGGCATCGCTTCATCTTGGTAGCGATCGATTACTTCACGAAGTGGGTTGAGGCAGCTTCCTACGCCACAGTAACCAAGAGCGTCGTGGCATGTTTCATCCGGCATAATCTGATCTGTCGGTACGGCGTCCCGGAAAGAATCATTACGGACAATGGTACCAATCTCAATAACAAGATGATCACTGAACTCTGCGAACAATTCAAGATACAGCACCACAACTCTTCTCCCTACCGGCCGAAGATGAATGGGGCTGTAGAGGCAGCTAATAAGAATATCAAGAAAATTGTACAGAAGATGACAGTGACCTATAAAGATTGGCACGAGATGTTACCATTCGCTCTTCATGGGTACCGTACCTCAGCAAGGACGTCAACCGGGGCCACTCCTTTCTCCTTGGTCTATGGCATGGAGGCAGTCTTGCCAATTAAAGTCCAGATACCCTCTCTCCGGATAATGAAGGATGCAGACTTGAGTGAAGATGACTGGATCCAGACTCGACTGCATCAATTAAACCTGATTGACAAAAAGAGGCTCACCGCTATCTGTCATGGTCAGACGTATCAAAAACGGATAATCATCACTTAACAAGAAAGTCAAACCACAAGAGTATCAAGTTGGGGACCTGGTAATCAAACGCATCATCCTTCCTCAAAGTGATCCCCGATGAAGATTGACCCCTACATACGAAGGGCCATTTGTGGTTAAACATGTGTTCTCAGGAGGAGCCATGATTCTGACCACCATGGATGGTGACGACCTCCCTCACCCCGCCAATGCAGACATAGTGAAAAGATACTACGCATGAACTAAAGACCCGCTAGGTTGACACACCTAGGCAAAAATAAGGGCTTCCCGGCGAACCAAAAGGGTTCGGGCAAAAATAAGGGATGAAATAAAAAAAATCTGTACACCCGGCAAGTCGAAAACCTGAAAAGGCGGCTTGGGCAAAAATGGGTATCCCGGTGGATTGAAAACCCGAAAGGGCGGTCCAGGCAAAAGTTAGGGATAAAGCGTAACACTATGTCTCATTGGATCACTTTGCATCCGGAATTCGGCATCAACTATCTGGCTCAGATCTCGGCATCGATCAATTAGCTCAATCTTCAACCAAGCAGCAAAGTGATGAGACGCTTGAAGACATAAAGGCGATAGCAGAGTTGGAACCCAGTGGGATTGTTCACATAGCTGTTTTGTTTCCTTTTCAAAATTGTAAATTCTATGTTATTCGGCGGCATTCTCTTACTAGGATGTCAACCTCTTGTACAAAAACGCCTATTCACAAGCAAAATTCAAAATCAATACAAATCCACTCTCTTATACAAATTGCCATTGTTTTTCCTTTTTCTGTTTTGTCTTGCGAAGAACGTCCAATGTTCATTTTTGATATATGCATTTGACATTAAATTGCTGATTCATAAATATTTGCATATGGAACAAAAGACTAATTACAGGTGACATCAGAAATAGGGGCAATGTGAGGTTGTCTGATGCAGTCTGGTTGCCTTGTCCGCCAAGGTACCAAGGTAGATTTAACTGAAGAATGTGACCAAATCATCTCAACGCCCCGCAGAGTAAGACAAGATTCAGCAATACCTTCCCCCAAGCAGAGTTGGTTCCCCGTCAATCCTGAAAAGGCACAGCATTCCCCAGTGGAATATAGGCATTCACTAGCAAGCGTCCCCGGCAGTCTTGACCTAAGATGGTTCCCCGGCAGAATATCAGTACCCCAATGCAATTCCAAAAAGTTTCCCCAGGAAAGCGGAATTCTTATCCCCAGCAGGTCTTAAAGCTTATCCCCAGTAGATTCTGGAAGCTTGTTCCCTGCAGAATACGGACGTCTCTCCCGAGCTTTATTCAAAGTTATTCCTCACAAGGGCTTATAACTGGGTTATCCTCAGCTATCTGCCACGGAAGATCGCCCTCGGCAAATTTCTTCCTATTCCCCAGCGGAGTTTATCTTTGGTGTTCCCCAGCGGAGTTTATCATCATTATCCCCAGCGGAATCCATCATTGAAGTCCTCAGCAGGCCTCTCATCGAAACTTCAGCAAAGTATCCCTTCCACAGAGCAATTCCCCGGCCGGTCGTCAAGGATTTATTTTCCTAAGACGAAATTACATTCATAAACATTTCACATTTTCATACATCTTGCTTACATACATGATAAAGTGCATACAACACTATCTCATGTTGAACATCATGACATCATGCATATCATACATCATGACATTGCATACAACTTATGTTTTTGCCTTTTCAGGGAAAAAGACAATCCCAAAGACAACTACCTTCAACTGTCACAATTCCAGATTCGATACCTGTATCTAGCCAGGGCACATCTAAGAGTGATCAGTTTCCAGACTCGATTCCTGTATCTAGCCAGGGCACGTCTGAAGAGTTCAAAGATTCGATTCCTGTATCCAGCCAGGGCACATCTATCAACTACAACATTTCCAGATTCGATTCCTGTATCCAGCAAGGGCATGTCTGTTAACGACCATTTCCAGACTCGACTCCTGCATCTAGCCAGGGCACGTCTGAAGAGTTCGAAGATTCGATTCCTGTATCCAGCCAGGGCATATCTAGCAACTATCGCAATGCCAGATTCGATTCCTGTATCCAGCCAGGGCATATCTGTTGACCACATTTCCAGACTCGATTCCTGTATCTAGCAAGGGCACGTCTGAAGAGTTCGAAGATTCGATTCCTGTATCCAGCCAGGGCATATCTGTTGACGACTATTTCCGGATTCGATTCCTGTATCTAGCCAGGGCACATCTGTGAGCAACCGATTGTAGATTCGACACCTGTATCTAGCTAGGGCATATCTGCATGAGGAGATGGAAGATCAAACACCTGTAACAAGCCGAGAAAACACCTGTCTTTCTCAAATACACAAGTTCTCGCTAAGGAATCTCTTGTGCGATCAACACTTCCAAATGGCATCTATAAGCCCATTCCCGACAAAGTTCCGTTGCATCTCTAGATGGCATCTATAAGCCCATCTCCCTATCCACCATCTCTCCAAATGGCATCTGCAAGCCCATTCCCGACATCACATTGCTGATACTTCGACATGCAAGTGCAAATTTCCGGGCACTCTAATGTCCAATCTTCTTTTACCCTCGAGTCACGAAAGGCAAACTTGCCAATCTAACTCTTCAGGTTCAAGAAGATTGAACAGGGGCAACTGTTGTACCCCAAAATTTGCCCTCCCATTTCCTCAACATTTTCTCATCACAAGACCCTTGAAAATCAAGATCCAATTAGGGTTTCCTCTGCTCAAGACTTCTCCTTGCACTGTTGACCCAAATTAGGGTTTGTGTTTGCACAAAGATATTTTGACCTAAAATGCCTAAGATGACTTTCATGCTTCATGTTGGACTCCCAAGTTTATCCATACCAAGTTTCAAGTCTTGATTCCAAATTTTGCCCAGTCAATTGGACAGTTGACCTATAAATCAACTGTATTGGGGAAAAAGTCAACTATGGCCAATTGACAGTAAAATCTCATGAAAATTGACCCACATCAACATTATGAACTCACATGGACCTTTTGATCAAGTTTGGATCATAATTCCACAAGAAATTTGATCAGATCACCAAAAGGGCAAAATGGTCATTTTTAGGGTTTTGACTGCACAAAGGCAATTTTTGACTGTTTGACCTAGCCAATGACAAACCAAGCTCACATATGGACTCAAGGACCCCATGGAATTATCTTGACATGCTCAACAAGTTCAGGATCCCAAATACACAAGATTGATAGTTGAATTTCCCAGTCAATTGATCAATTTTGACTGTATACTGAAAAGTCAAACTTTGACTTTTTGGTCAAAATCAAGGGTCAAGATTCATTTTTCATCAAAGCATGCCAAATCATGAAACTTGTTCACCAAGAAATCAAAAATTGCAAATTAGGGTTTGAAATGAGAATTTTCCATAACTTAGAATTTTTCTAAGTTATGAAAAACCCTAATTTTTTCCCAACTTTGCCCCACTTTCTCACCAAGATTCATTTGGATTCAAGAAAAAGTCAAAACATGAAAGTTGTAGCCTATTGCACAATCTACAACTTTGATTCACAATGTTTTCCCAAAAGAAGCTTGTATCTCAAGTTACAATTTTTGGAACAAGGGTACCAAACCATTCTTAACTTAGTGAAATTTTGACCTTTTTAGGCAAGTTTTTTACCTAACCTCAAGACCATTTTTCATACACTTCCACTTGGAATTTCAATTTGCACTTCAAAGATGGATTGTAGTACACATTCCAAGCTTTCCAAAATGTCCAAGAACTCATCAAACAACCTCATAACTTGAGAGAATCGAATTTTGCAATATGGCAAAAACTCACTTTTGAATTGACCAATATGTTCTAACTCTCATCCCTTTCATGCTTTCTTGCTAAAAGCTCTTCACACACCTTCCCTACCATCAATGCGAGCTAACCAAAACCTAAAACACGACCTGTAACTCCTCTAACCAGTTCCACCATTTTCATTTTCTTGTTTTGCAGTTGGAGTTCTCTAGCACGATTCAAGAAGTTTCAGGACAAAGTAGAACTTGGAATAGCATCCTCACACTTCAAGGAAGCTGTACAAGTCATCATCTTGCTCTGAAAACTCCTCCATTGCAAGGCACGATTCCAACTGAACAGGTATGTTCATGAAGTTCTATCTCTCAGTATAGGCATTGTTAGCTTTAGGTTTGTAAAGGAAACATGTCACAATCATAGCCCTGAACATGCCCATATGATTAGATTTCATTTATATTATGTGTGCTGCAAGAATTTTGAGTCTGAACATTGATGAAAAACTAGGTCAGGAATTGGGGGAGAAGAAATTCTCCCTCATCTTAGAGAGTTAAGTCAAGTTTTTTATATCCCTGGATTCGTCTTCTCATGCTCTACACTTTTCATGTTGAAAGTTTTGCTTAAAAGTCCAGGAATTGGGAGATAGGAAACGCGTGATTGCTTGAACAAGTTTGTTCTGAGGTTGAAGATGACTGGTTCTGGGCTGGGCCTGGAATGTTTTTCTTATTTGCACCATACATTTACTTCTGAACCCCCTAAGCCCATTTTGTTCATTTTAATGATTTTTTGACTTTTTCTTTTTTGGTTTGACTTATTTATTTTTTCTTATGATATTAAAAATATAAAAAATATTTTTCTCACCATTTTCCTATTTGTTAGGTATTTATTTGTTTAGGCTAGCTTTTTGAACATAAATAAATAAATAGATACCCTTTTATTAAAAAATACTAAAAATATACAAATACATTTTATTTTCATTTTTATTTTGTTTTACCTTCTGAAAATATTTTATATAAAAAAAAATACTTTTTTTTTAAATATTAAAAATTATTAATTTGCATATATAATTCATATTAAGAAAATAGTACATATATATATATATATATATATATATATATATATATATATATATATATATATATATATATATATATATATATATATATATATATATATATATATATATATATATATATATATATATATATATATATATATATATATATATATATATATATATATATATATATATATATATATATATATATATATATATATATATATATATATATATATATATATATATATATATATATATATATATATATATATATATATATATATATATATATATATATATATATATATATATATATATATATATATATATATATATTAGGATATTTAGGTTAAAATATAAAATATACACATTTTTATTTTATTAATATTTAATATAAAAAATACCTTTTTTTCATAATATACTTCATTTTTATTTTATTTTTTGTATATAATAAATAAATATTATACATATTAAATAATTAATCCATTTTCTTTAAGAATTAGGGTTTTGCCCTAAACATGAAAAAACTCCAAAAAAAATACTTTTATTTTTGTTTATTTTGACATATAAAAATACTTTTTTTTCATGCATACAAAAACCATTTTTTGCATTTTTACATATTTATTCTTATTTCATTTAATTTGTGCAAATAAATATCTTGTAAATAATTCAAATATTGATGTAATAGTTAGGTTTAAATTCCTTGTTAAAAATCCCCATTTGAACATTTGTATCCCCCTTCCCATATATTGTGTTGTAATAGCTTAGTAAATTTATTTTTCGCACTTTATCGCTTTCTAATTATACCATGTTAGAATTAGGGTTTGTATGCGAATTAAAAAATGACAAAAATAGTTTGACCTAATTTCAAGATAAACAAGCATGAAAATGGACACACAAATCACACTTGCACCCCCTAGGGTATTCCACTTGTTGCCTTCAATAAATGGGCCATATTGCATGTTAGGTCTCTTTGGGCAAAACAAACACAAATCAAATGATCATAGTCCCTCGATGACGCTTTTAAAAAGTTGCCTAAACAAATGATCAAGTCCCTTAAAGAAAAATTGCCCAAAGATACTTGGCACCATTGCAATTATGGTCTAAACGATGACCCGCGCCCGTCCCTTTCACATCCTAACATGAGATTGTCCACCAAATACAATGGTGGAACAAACTTGTTAAAAGGGTTAAAACATAGCAATAAACCTTGAGAAATTTAGGAGTAGATAACCTCTTAGTTACCTGAATCAAACTTGCAAAAACAAAACACTTGCCTATTTTCTAAAACCACATCTCACAACACTTTCAAAACAACTTTCAAAAACAAATGAAAACCTTTTTTAAAGACATACATCTTTGTATACATCCCAACATGGATCATTACAAAGGTTGCCACCACATTGGCCTCTTTTCAAAACAATTTTCAAACCCATACACACAAAGCACCATTTCAAACAATTGAAAGCCAAGGCAAGTTGATCTAAGCAAGTACCTAAGAGCCCATGGATAACCATGGGTAGAAAGGGTGCTAATACCTTCCCTTTCTATAATCTACTCCCCGAACCCAAGAAAAATCTCAAAGGTTTTTGCTGTGCTTTTTAAACCTTTCCTTAGGATAAAATAAAAAGTCGGTGGCGACTCTTGCTCAACCAAAACATTTGCGCAAACAAACGCAAAAAAACCATAGTCAGTTCTCCAACTGTATCACAATCATCTTCTAAGGCATTAATTCCATGGTGAGTGATTTTTACGGGTGGTCCTCCAGCCCGGGAGCGACGCACAGCTTTCTGGCCAGCAGCAGTAAAACCTAATCCGAACTTATCCGTCTTGTGAGAAAAATCAGGCAGTTGCCCTCACACTGTACTCCTTCCTTCTTTGATTACGGCCTCCGCATCTTTGAGGGATGCCATCCTAGACACAGGCTTGGGAACGATAGGCACATCAGTCATTGTCCTTACAAATGCGACTTCAGGAGAAACTTCCTCAAAATGTTGGAAAGGCGTTTCTATGAATTCGCCATCTAACTCCACATAGCGGAAGGAGTTGAGGTGACTTATCATGTACTCTTCCTCACTGTGCACTGTTATAATCTTACCCTGGACTGGATATTTTAGAATTTGGTGCAGAGAGGAAGTGACTGCCCCAACATTGTGGATCCACGGCCTTCCCAACAAGCATGAATATGAAGGACGAATGTCCATCACGTAAAAGGTAGAGTTGAAAATTTCTGTTCCCACTTTGATTAGAATGTCCACTTCTCCGTGAACCATCCTCTTGGAACCGTAGAAGGCTCTAACAACGATGTTACTGGGCTTTAGGGTCAAACCTTCACAGTCCAATCTGTCCAACGCTTTCTTCGGTAGCACATTTAAAGATGAATCGATTTCAACCAGAACATGGGCAAGTGTATTCCCTCTCCACTCTACCGAGACGTACAGTGCATCGTTATGCTTCCTTCCCTTAGGGGTCAAATCAGCATCAGAGAAACCAAGACCATTATCGGCTGTAAGGCTAGTCACGCACTCTTGAAACTGGTCAGCAGAAGTTTCTTGAGGCACGTGTGCCATTTTTAGAAATTTGATTAAGGCCTTAGCATGAGCCTTAGAGCAGAGTAGGAGAGCCAACATGGAGATTTTGGAAGGGGTCTGCCCTAGCTGCTCCACGACATCGTAGTCGCTCTTCTTGATTATCTTTAAGATTTCTTCCATCTCTTTCTGGGTGATCTCGGGGATTACCACAGTCTGAGCCTTCGTCCTGACAGGCGCTTCTAGTATCCCCTTAGCTTTGTTGGAAGTAACATCAGAAGGTCTAGCTTCGGGTACATCAATTTCTTCAATTATCGGGCTTTGCACAGATGGCTTGACAGGTACAGAACCTCTCGAGGGTCCGAAGACTGCCCATGGAGGAGCAATCTCCAGTGAGAATATCCTTCCGCCGCGAGTTATCTTGCTCGTTCCCGCAATATTCCCTATATAAGGGGTTTCATCATCGGAATTCTCTTGGACTAATTCAATCTGCTTGATACCATGGTAGAAGATTTCTCCTCCATAGTTCCATGGTATCGTCTTGTTAGATTTATACGAGACAGGCCCCAGCATGGTGATTTTTAGCGGCACAAACTTAGGATCAGGCGTAATCTTGACAGGCCTTTTGCAGGTCTTGGGAAGATTGTCGGAGATGGTTATTATAGCAATGTCATTGGTTGGAGTATCAAAGGTAGCAGGAGTAACATGAGTGATAGTATCAACAAGAGTCTTTTGAAAGAGGATCTCTTGGGTATCCATCAGGCGTTGGATGCCTGATTTCAACAGTGGGCAGTCATCTTGCAAGTTTGAACAGAAGTAACAGTCTTTTCCACAGCCTAGGAATATCCCAGCTTTCATCAAATTCACTTTAATTACTGGTAACAGAGTCAAAAGATCATCAACAGTGGTAACATGAAGATCTTCCATAACGGCATGGACATTATGACTGTGCTTCGACATTGGGGCAGAAATCACATTTGGCTTTTCGGGCGCATCAAATTCTACCTCCTTGGCGTCTATTAAGTCTTAGATCTTGTTTTTAAGAGCCCAACAATTGTTGGTATCATGCCCTACACTGTCAGAGTGGTATGCACATTTTGTATTGGAGTGATAATAAGGAGAAGAGGTATTAGGGTTTTTCGGCGCTTCTTTCAAGTTGGTGAGATTCAGCTTTAACAAATGAGGAAGGACTTGAGCCGGTGTCATGTTGATTCGGGTGAATTGTCGTTGTGGCCTTTCTACCCTTTGCTGATTAACTCTTGGTTGATTGCCGCGAGGTTGATCGGTTGAAGAGTTTTGGATCATCACAGCCCCTACCGTTGGTCGGCGCTCCGTTCTTCTTTGATCTTTCTGAGAATAAATAGCAGAAGCTTCTTTCTTAGCTGGGAAGGTCTTCTTAATAGCAGTGGAAGCGGAGGCATCCTTCTGAATTTTACCACTTTTAATGCCAGCCTCGACCCTTTCACCAGTCAAAATTAATTCGGTGAAACCTGCAGAGGAACTCTCGATTAAATGATTGAAGAAAGGGACATACAGGGTCCCTAAAAACATGTCAACCAGCTCTCTATCCGACAATGGTGGCTGCACCCTTCCAGCCAAATCCCGCCACTTCTGGTCATATTCCTTAAATCCCTCATTAGAAGCCATACCCATACTCTATAGTTGAGTACGAGTAGGTGCTAAATCCTCATTGTATTGGTATTGTCGGTAGAAAGCAGCAGCTAAGTCTTCCCAGTTATGAACCTCAGACCTTTCAAGTTAATAGAACCAGTCCAACTGGGTGCTTGACAAACTATCTTGGAAAAAATGGACCCAAAGATCCTTATCAGAGGAATGAGGTTGGATCTTTCTGACGTAGGATCTCAGATGCATCTTTGGACAGGACAAACCGTCATACTTAGCAAATGTAGGTACTTTGAACTTGGGAGGAATGACGATCCCAACGACCAACCCTAGTTCTTCGAAATCTAAACCAGGTACCCTCTGCAACTCCATGGCTGCCAACCGATCCTCAAGATTCTTATACTTATCATCCGTAGGAGGATATTGCTGTTCAGAGTAATCTTCATCCTCTTCCTCTTACTCTTCTTCAACTTCATATTCATAAGGCATCGCAGTTCCTTTACCTTTACCAATCCCTTCATTAGACGTCGAGGGGAACTCAAGAACCTTTCTAGCCTGGTTTTCAAACCTTCTTCCCATAGTGGCCATACCATTCCTTTTCTTCTTTTTCTCTTTATCTTTCTCCAACAGTGCTTTAAGGTCCTCTTGACCCTTTGCTAAGGTCATGAGGAGTTGTTGGAATTGCGAATTCTGTGCTTGCAGATCCTTAACCGTCTGCTCCAAATCCATCTTGCTGAAATAAACAACAGAGAGATAAGGAAACCTGGTGTGAAGACCTGTTTATGCATATGATGAATGATATGTTATTCATGTAATGCATTCAAGGATTTAGAAATTCCAATTTGTTGTAAACAAAAAGAACACACGTCATATTAAGAAGAAATTTGTTAGTACATAAATGCCCCATGGGAAAAATATTACAAAATTCTTAATGTAAAAAGACATTGCGCATCCTCTTTGGTGAGATGTAAGTGTTAAGAGTCTCCTCCTTGTGAAGTCGGCGGGTAAGCTCCAAAACCTTCTTCTCACTGGCATAAAAGCTAGCTTCAAAAGTATTTCGTTCTTCTTCGAGTTGGATCCAACTCTTTTGTAATTCTTCCAATGATGTTGGCATATTTGGATGTAGGAGGGTGTATGGAACCTCTCCTTCCATAACAGGCTCTTTGATCACAGGGAGAATGTGAGGGTATGGCATCATAAGATTCTGGGCGCGGGTTCGTACCCACTTGAGATAAGGCTCAAGGGGGATGGAATTCTTGTGCCCCAGTGTCTTACTATCCACTTTATTGGGCATCCTCCAAGCTCGGATAAACCTTTGTCGAAGTCCTTGCGCATCGTTGTCGAAGTCAAAAACCAAGTCAGGAATCAGCATATCATGAGGGCCATCCCTTCTAACATATCCAAACTGTCTTAGAGCTAAACAGGGGTTGTAGGTAATGCCTCCCCTAATGCCAAGTAGTGGGACATTAGGGAATTCCCCACAACGATCAATGATGATGACATTTTCTCTGGACCGAGAACACCAATGAACATCAGAATGTATGAGAGTCATCAACCGTTGTGACCATCTTAAACCCTGCTCATTCTTCAAAACTGTCTGGGGAAGGTGAGAAATAAACCACCTTGCTAGAAGAGGAGTACAACACATGAGAACACCTCTTTTCCTCATTGTTTGTGTGTAAAATGAGTGTAGGATGCCCCCAAGAAATGTAGGCACAGGATTCCGAGATATGAAAATCTTGACAGCATTCACATCTATAAGCTGATCAGGGTTTGGGGACAAGACCAACCCATAGATGAGGAGTGCCACAATCTCTTCAAAAGCTTATAGATCTAGAGAATTCCAGCAGTCTTGTGCCTTCTCAAACATAAATTTTGCCAAGAAACCCTTGACACAACTTCTGGTTTCCCAATGTCCTTTGATATCAGATGGTTGTAAGTGTAAGGCTTTATCAACATCTTCAAGCTTTGGTTCTCTTTCCGTACCGTTGTAAGAAGTTATGAATTTTGACATTATAGGTCATTTTTGAAAGTCAACAAAAACACCTTTTTTGTCAAAGCTTATAACTTGAGAATGGAATATCAAAATGAGATGAGACCAAAAGGTTTGATTAGAGGACATCTCAAGCTTTCTAAAAAGTCCAAGAACACCTCCAAAGAGTCAAAATTGAGAGAGTTATGCATTGTCAAAGTTGGACAATTTTTAAAAAAAATGCATGAAGCATATATTGACCAAACTTGGATTTTTTCCAAATGGGCCTATCTTTTCAAGTTTGAAACTCATTCCTAACATGGTCCACGACCTCTAAGCCCACCCATACATTTTTCTACTATTTATGCTATTTATTTTGATATTTTATTCATTAAAATTAAGAATTAAATAAATAAATAATAGAAATAATGTAAATTTTGATGTGAATCCATTTTGGGAAAGTTTTATGCTGGTTTATGTCAATTGATTTGGTGCAATAACTTTTAAAATATGTCCAGGTTCATTCACATGTGAAAATGGCATAAAATCATCAAATATTGCATTTTTTTCAAATCTTGATCATGGTCTTAAAACACAATATTATGAGGGAGATTCTTTCCATGCTTTCTTGTCTCCTCATTCTCCTCTATAAATATAGAGCCATACAAGCTTGAAAGGGACGAAAAATCCCCTCTAAAAAGCTCTCAAAAAGCTCTCAAAAAGCTCTTCAAAAAGCTCTCCAAAAATCAAAGAATTGGTGCAAGTCATATCTCGAGATTCCGGTCTCTCTCAATTGACATCAAGCCTCAAACCATCCTCTTGAAGTCCTCAAGTGTCTTACAAGGCCCAAGAGCAATCCATCACACGCCTAGCACACCCCTATTTGACAACACCGGTTTGCTAAAATTTTAAATTCGAATCTCTAATTTTAGTCACATTTTATGGTATGCTAACGCTTGCTTGAGTTTATATAGAACAATTATGGATGTTTGAATCATAGGTTCCACGCAAGAATAAAAAAAACACCATAGTTAGAGCATGAAGCTTTCGAAGATTCGGGCCTAGAGATTTCTGATGATTGCACCCCCACATTGCAGGCCTAGTTTGCTTTTCTCTAAGTCTTTTATATTTATATTATTTCATTTATTTATTTTACTAACCCATCAAATTATTTTCTTTTTTATCAAAAAATCACAAAACATTTTTCTATCCAATTAAATTCAAGATATTTATTTTTATTTAAAAAAAAGTAATTAATTTAATTAGGTTATTAATTATTAGACAACTTTAATTTCTTTTTACATAATTAAAATTAATTAGAATAAATAGATTTTACTACTAACTTAATTATTTTATTTATTTCCTAAAATAACAAAAAACCCAAAAATATGTCATTTAATTATTTTCATTAATTAATTTAATAACCAATCAATTTTGCATTTAATTTAAAAATCTAATTTCTTTTCTTAAAAAAATATTAAAAACAACAAAAAAACATTTTCTTTTTTTTAATTATGATAGAAGGGTCAAAACCCTAATTTCTCGTCGATCTAATTTTTAATCGCACACTTTATTATTATTTTGCCCAATTATTGTATCTGCTCACAGTTTGTAATAATTTAATTAGGACATTTATTTACCTTTACCGCTTTTATTTAATTTTTTTACGATATTTAATGTAACTGCTCATGGGATGTAATAGTTTAATTAGGACGTTTATTCTACATTTATCGCTTTTATTTTCAAAGGGTTGTTTTTGGCGATGTAAATATCCGACGCCTTGTAATAGTTAGTTAAATTTCCGCATTTTAATTCCGCAAATTATAACTGTTAGATGTTTGATAATAGGGTTGCATGACAAGACTGAATGCTAATCTTAAAATCAAATTAGATCACCCTTAATATGTACAAAGATAAAAATAACTGAAAACGACACACTCGCACATGCGCACTCCTAGGGTACACCCCACTTGGTTACCTTTGTACACGGTCATTAAGTATAGGTCATTTTAGAGGTCGTCCTCTTGTCCAAAGATCATAGTCGCCTCGAAATTGTTGCCGCGGATATTGTTGCCTCAAAACAAATGATCTAAGACATTAGGGTTACCGCTAAGGCATCCTAAAATTGCTTTGGTGACCGTAAGTCCCTAATTCGAATTGACCCTTAAAACTCCAACGACGATGCTACCTACTCATCAATAGTGGGATAACATTGTCTAAAGGAAGATAGCATAGAACGATTCCTTTTTCGAGTAGGTAGATGGTTCTTAAGTACTTGCTCTTTCAAAAAACAAAATCTTTTTCACACTTACACTTTTTCGAACAAAGTTTTAAAAAAAAACACTTCATACACTCTTGAGGACAGAAGCAAGAGTTAAATCGAAGTTTTCAAACAAAAAATTTTTCAAACCCACAAGCACAAAGAAATCAATTTTTGAAAACAATTAAGCAAGTACCTAAGAGCCCGTGGATAACCACGGATAGAAAGGATGCTAACACCTTCCCTTTCTATAATCTACCCCCCGAACCCGAGAAATAATCTCGAAAAAGGAATTTTTTTATGCTTTTTTCCTTTCCTTGTTGGATAAAATAAAAGTCGGTGGCGACTCTTGCTTACCGCGACATTTTGCAAACATAAACGCCAAACGCAAACCAGCATTCCAGAAAACAGTCAGTTCTTTCCCACCGTATCACATACTCATTCAGATTCAACTCTCAGATACAAATCAGATACAATCCATTTACAGATATTATTCTAGTACTCAACCTAACACATCCACTATCTCAGTGTAAATCGACCAGAGATTTATTCTGACACTTCTTCCATTCCTTCCAACAATCATTCTTGGATGGCATCTACAAGCCCATCTCCGGAAAATCTCTATCATTCCTCCAAATGGCATATATAAGCCCATTCACAATTTATCTTCGAGTGCAAATTTCTGGGCATTTTAGTTTCCAATCATCTTCCACCTTCAAGTCACGAATGGCGGATCCGCCAATCTAACTCTTCAAGTTTAAGAAGATTGAACAGGGGCAGCTGTTGTACCCCAAAATTTTCCCTCTCATTTCTTAAAGGATCATCCTGGATCCTCAGGTTTTCCTCCATCCAATTTCAAGCCTTGAATTACAAATTTTTAAAGAAAGTCATTCACAAGGGCAAAATGGTCATTTTGTTTACTGAAAAGTCAAACTTTGACTTTTGAACCAAATTCAAGTTTCAAGAGTCACATTTCATCAAGACATGTTGAAATATGAAGTTTGTTTCATCAAGAAATTCAAAAGTCAAAATTACTTTGGAAAAGTCAAATTCTAAATACTTAGAATTTTTCTAAGTGTTTAAGAAATATGACAAGTTCAGAACTTCTGGCCAGATTTCCACCATGATGCAAGCTGATTCTGAAAGAACTTTTGACACAAGAGTTTTAGATCTCAATAACACCTAAAATAGTGCAGAATAGAACTTCTCCTATAAATGATGGAATTTCAAGTTATAAAGGTTCAAAGACACGTCCATAAAACTGAAGCACTCAGCAAATTCTGGACATTTTCAAGACAGAGTTTGGTTAGAACTTCTGGGCCAGTTTTCACGAAGGTTCAGTCAGAAGTTGCAAGAGCAATTCAAAGAGGATTTACAAAGCGTGTTACAAGCTTTTAGGAAAGTATGAGAACTCGCTCAGAACATGCTGGAGTAGAGAGTTTCCAAGATCAGAAGTTGGATGTTTATTCTAAGTTACGTTGATGCTAAACTTCTGGCCCAGAATTAAGCTATGATGCACAATCTTATAGCGCAGGACTTCTGGTTTGATAAATCTCATCATCATTTAATGCACACAACCACTTTTGAGTTTTTATCCGAGGGATTCCCCACGTGTGAGAAAGATGTACCATTGTTGTTCTTGAAAAGCAAACTTTTGTACAAGTTTATGCTGGGCCCATGCTTTGCTTTTGCCTATGAGGGTACTTTTCCTTAATTCATGCTTACAAATCCAGCTTAGGCAAGGCTAAAAGATGCTAACCACCATACTTGTTTAACTTACTTCAAGAACAAGGTAGCACCCTAGCATATGATAATTATACCCTTGATCTCTCCAAGCTACAAAATCCTAGCCTATAAATTGAACTTCTTTGGCAACTGTAAAGGGGCCGGCAGAAAAATTGAAAGAAAAAAAACTTTGAAACCTTGCTAAAATTCCCAGAAATCCTAAACTGCAAACACAAACCCAAAACCTGCTAGTTTTTTATTCTTGCATTCAAACTCCAATTTTTCTCAAGTGTTTCTTGAGCAAACCATCCATACAGCTTCTGATATACATTTAGAAACCATCCTAACTCTTGTTTTCAGACTGTAGCACGTTCTTAAAAAGTCAGAACTTTGCTTCTTGACTGTTCCAGAATTTTCCAGCCATTCATAGCCCGAGATAAAGTTTGTTCTAGCCTGTTGAGCATGTGAGGAAGCTGATCAGAACATTACAAGTAGTCAGAACCAGGCTCCAGCTCATAGAACATTTTTTCAGCGACAAGGTAAGCTTCTGCTAACCCTATCATATCACTTAAGCATTGTTAGGCTTGCATGTTCAGAAACACAATGTAGACATCTTGATTCTGATGTTGTACATATTCTGAAGTTTCATGTATTTTTCTGCCTAAATAGGGAGTATATCAATTCAGAATTTCCTAAGAAAATTAGGATTAGAAGATACATGCTTGTTTCTGATTTACAGTCTTGACATTTTTTGTGCTTCTAAAACCATGATGGAAACCTGCCATAATTGCTATATTTGTGTTTTCTGTTCTATTGAGAAATGACTAAGTTGCAGATGTTCTGATTAGCATGGAGAAAGAGGTGAAGCTCATCATCATAACTTACTTTATATTATATGTTCATTCTTTTGCTTCTAATACCGGATGTACAGCCACCCCAGTGGTAGAAAGCGTGTGCATAAGACATTAGTGCTAAGGGTCCTGGGTTCTAGCCCCATAAACAAATTTTTTAGGTTTATTTATTGACATTTTTACCCACTTATCTGTCAGACGATACTCCTAGATCAGAATTTCTAGATATCCTCACCTAACATAATTATCACCTCACACTCTCAAATAACCAGAACTTCTGACCTTCCAGTAATATTAGAACTTCTAGGTTGACAGTTGCATCAGAATTCCTAGGATTTCCTTTGTCCCCAGCAACCCTAGAACTTTAGTGTACCCAGACTCAGAACTTCAGGCCGTCCCCTTTTCTGCTAACATTTTCCTTCTGACTTGCAGCGCACCAGAGTCAGAGCTTCTTACTTCAGTAATGCGCTGATTTTGATTCTGCCCCCCTTTTCTCTTATTATTCTTTATCATCATTTTTATTTTCATTAATCAAAAAACACCAAAAACATTTTTTATATTCACATACTTTATTTTATTTCTTTTAAAACCAAAAGACTAGAGATATTTTCTAAAAACAAAACAAGTCCATTTCAATTTGTGTATAATATTCAATGTAATAGTCAATTAGATTTAATTTTCTTGCAAAAAACCTCATTTGTGAATTTGTACACCCCCTCCCCTACTGATGTAATAGCTTATTATTTTTACTTTTCCGCATTTTTATTGCTTTCATATATTGTTAGTAATTAGGTGTGTATGGCAAGATAAAACCAACGATTAGAAAACCCCAATGCAAGACAAATCAAGCATGAAAAAATACACTCGCACACCTTGCACCTCTAGGGATAACTCCACTTGTTTCCTTGAGAAATAAATGGTCATAATACGCATGTAAGACGTCTTAGCAAAAACAAAATACAATATCATAGTCCCCCGATGACGCTACGAATGTTACCTTACGAATGATCTTAGTCCCTTAAAGAAAATGCTAAGATATCTTACAACATTGTTATTCATGACTATACGATGACCCCCGCCCGTCCTTTTACATCCAAAGATAGGGTTACTTACCAAATCAATGGTAAGGTAACAATGTCAAAGGAAAGAGGAAATAAACATGAAAGACTTTTGATTAGGTAGATTACTCCTAGTTGCTTTCTCATTTTCAAATCAAACCTCCTTGCTTATTTTCAAAACAAACACCAAGCACTTTCAAAACATCTTTCAAAACTTGAAAACGTTTTCAAAAGATCAACACTTTGTATACATTCTTACGAACTAGAATCATTGCAAAGTTTTCCTAAACGATGGCGCCTTTTAAAAATACTTTCAAAAACCACACAAAGCACATTTTTCAAACAAAAGCAAGTGACCTAGCAAGTAACTAAGAGCCCATGGAAAATCATGGATGAAAAGGGTGCTAATACCTTCCCTTTTCATAATCTACCCCCCGAACTCAAGAAATAATCTCAAAGGTCTTTCCTGTGCTTTTTCACCTTTCCTTTTGGATAAAAGAAAAGCCGGTGGAGACTCTTGCTAACCGCAACATTTGCGATAAAACGCAAAACACCCAAGTCAGTTCTCCCACCGTACCACAACTACCTTAACTCAAATGGGTTTTTTTGCTTTCTACAATCGCTAAGGAACCTTCAAGGATATCTTTCATAAGTCATAGTGGTTTCTGTTCATTGAACAAAATTGTCAATTTAATTTCTTGTTATGTTATTTCTGAGGTAAATAAGCCTAGAACTAGCTCCTTATTGCACTATAGGCTAGGTCATTCTCATTTTCCTATTATTAGACTTACTTTAAAACATTGTAATATCAATGTCTCCAATAAAGGAAATATTTTATTTTGTAAATCTTTTTCCTTGAAAAATCCCTTAAAGTACATGCTCCCTTATCATCCATTGTGTATACTGCCCCCTTTGAAGTTGTGCACACCGACCTTTGGGGCTTTGCACACCATCCATCTAGTTTAGAATCCTACTATTATAATGCCTTTGTGGATTTCTTCACCAAGTATACTTGGATATATTTCTTGCATCAAAATTCAAAAGCTCTTCATGCCTTCAAGTTGTTTCTTAGCTTTGTCAAAACTCGGTTTAATACCTCTATCAGGAAATTATAATCACATTATGTAGCAGAGTTTAGATAATTCACTAAGTATCTCTCTGAACTAGACATCTCATATAGATTAACTTGCTCTCACACCTTTCATCAAAATGGCATAGTTGAAAGAAAACATAAACACGTTTAGGATATGAGACTTAATTTGTTGTCTAACTCTTCCACCCCCTTAAGTTTTGGGATCATAAATTTGCTACATTAATGTACATCAACGCCATCAATCTCACATTGTTCCAAATACTTTTTTGGGGGCTTTTTTGGAATCTTTTTATAGAATGGTGCGTGGACATTAAGATATGTTTTTTGACCCATAATTTTCACCATTTACGGAATAAATGACAGAGTGATATAAAAATTAGTACTATGCCTTTTTTATAGAACATGTGGATGTAATTCTCCACTTTGTAATTTCTACTTTTTAGTCCGACAATAACATGACATCAAGGTAGTCTTTTTATCATTGCAAAATAGCAGACGTCACTCCTTTCCCCGACGTGGGCATGAGTAAGGGTGACAAAACGGGTCGCCCGCCTGGCCCCTCCCATCTCGCCTTAAGCCCGCCAAAAAAAAGTTGGGTTAGCAAGCCCGCCAAGTTAAAATGGGTACAAAATCCTAGCTCACTCTGCCAAGATGGCGGGTTGTCGGACTTGGCCGCCTACTTTTTTATTTATTTATTTTTCATTTTTTAATAGATTAATATTTTTTTTACATTTCAATTAGATTTTTCACTTAGTTTTTAGAATAATTTTTTATAAAGCATCTTTTTGACAAATTTTACAAAAAAAATATTGCATGTATTTACAAATAAATGTATAAAATAAAATTATCAACAATAAAATTACTATAATAAACTAAAAAGGGACATGCTTAAAGTGGAACAAGCTGGACGAATAGGCGCAATGGACTTTGGAGGGCGGTGGGTTTTGGCGGGACAGACTTTGGCGAGCGGCGGTCTTTAGTAGGACGGGTTTTTGTGAGAGACGGGTCCAAAATCCTAACCCAAACCGCCATTTTTGACGGGTGGATGGGCCAACTCAGCGGGCCATGACCTATTTTACCATTTGTTGTACCCCAAAATTTTCCCTCTCATTTTACTCAATACATGTCCATTGAGATCCTCAATTTGCTCAAGGTTGCCCAAGAGTTGACCAAACAAACTCTCTCCTAAGGCAGGGTATCTCAAATTAGGGTTTCCATTTTCATCAATATGGGTGAACCACAAAAGCCTTATATGCTCTCCATGGTCTTAATATGTTCTCAAGACCCTACATGTCAATTTTCATGCCTTGCACAAGAAGTTTGCTCAGTTAACTACTCAGATGCTTGAGAATCGACTATATTAGGTCAAAAGTCAATTGTGACCCACATAAAGTAAAACTTCAAGATTTTTGGTCAACATTAACATTTTGAAGTGACTTTCATCATTTGATCAAGGGTTGATCATGATTACTCAAGGAATGCTCCAAATTCATCAAAATCCAAAAGTTGCTAAATTAGGGTTTCTTAGTAAAAGCCAACCCAACTTTGACCAAGCATAACTTCCACATGCTTTATCATAAATTTTCCATCCAAAGATAATTTTTAATAGGATGCAATTCCCTACAATTAATCTTCATCTCACAAGTTCAAAATATGCACTCATAAAAAGATATGAATTTCTACATTATGGGTCCTTTTGAAAAGTCAACAAAAACACCTTTTGGGTCAAAGCTTCTTACATGAACATGGAAGACTCAATTGAGATGATACCGAAAGGGTTGCTTAGGGGACATCCTAAGCTTTCTAAAAAGTCCAATAACACCTCTCTATGGTTAAAATTGGAGGAGATATGTCTTGTCAAAGTTGACCCTTTTTGTAAAATTGCCAAAAGTCAAATGTGCTCCAAAATGCATTTTTTTTTTGCTAAATGGGCCTAACTTTTTATGCTTGCACCTCACTTATAATATGGTCCACGACTCAAATGTTCACCCACATATCATTTTATTCATTTTTCAATTTATTTTGATTTTTTATTAATTAAAAATTGAATTAAATCAAATAATTGATGAATAATAGCAAATATATGATTTGATTTGGTTTTTGGACAGGTTGGCAATCAAAATATGCTGAATTATCAAGGCCAAAACGAATCAAGCATAATTGGTACAAGAAAGGGAAGATTTGGCTCAAAATAGCAAGTTTGCATATGGCTAAAGAATCAAATCAAATCTCATCAAACTTCAAGATTCAATCCAAGTTTGTAACCCTAATTCATCCCTAGGTATATATTGGACAAGAACAAAGCAAAAAACAAGGGTGAAGAAGCGTGAAGATCAGAGAACAAATTCCAAATTTCTTGCAAAAAAGTGTGGTTCAATCTTCATTCTAGAGGACTTTTCAAAACAATTGAAGTCCAGCAATTGCATCCTAAGAGGTTTATGAAGATAACTGGATCAATTTTAAGTCTTTTCACACCCAGAAATACCTGGTACGAGTATCACGATTTGCAACATTTTTTTAATTCGATTTCTATGATTTATGCATTATAAATTTATTTTGATCATGTATTGTTGTTTGTCATCATGTTTGCAATATGCTTGTATCATTTAATTTGAGTTTGATCACAAGAATTGAAAGACGCCATTACTAGGGTTCGAAAACTCAAAATTGGGGCTTCCTCTTTCAGGGCAAATTGAGAGGAATTCTGCATACCATTAAACTCAGGGCTTAACTCCCGATTGACCCCTAGCTTTAGTTTCAATTTATATTGCCTATATCATGTAATTGAATCACGCAAGTTTTTAGCTACAAACAAAATCCGTCACTATAGCTTATAGTGACGGTAAACTGCCGTTGGTAAAAGTCTGTTGCCTAAAGCAATGGGTCAGTGAAGAAGATGATGGCGTGGAGGTGAAGGATTGGTACATTCAAATGAAAGGGACCCAGTAGGGAGCACGCGCATGGAAACAATTCATATTTCTTTGTTTGCTTTATCTTTATTTTTTGTAATTGTATTAACGATTGGTTAAGTGGCACTGATGGTTAAAGGCGAAGGGTTTAAAGCACGCGTCCTGGGATCCATCCCAGGCGCGCTGCTTTTGCATTTTTTTGAATAATTAACTGCAGATCTGGTGTTACGTCATCAAGCATGCCCATCATACACCTCAGCGCCTCACCGTCAGATTCTCTCCGTTCCAGATCCAAAGGGCTTATCAAGTAAGGCCTATGATGGACCTTCAGAGGATGATTACACAGAATCCAAGGTTGATTCGGCTTGGAGCGTTTTGGGCCCTAGAAATTTCAGAATGGCACCCCCTCATTTGCTAGCATACAGGCCCATGTTTGCATCTCTTTTTATTTCTTTTCTTTTTAATCTCTTTAATTATTTTCTTTATTTGTTTTAATTAATTAACACAAAAATTATTTTTTTTCATAAAATTAACAAATCATAAAAAAAAGAGTTTTTTTATAATATATATATTTAATAATAATTAGTAAATTAGGTAAATTTAATTTCTTTTTTCATAATTAAAATCAAATAGAAACTAGGTTTTTAATTTTACAATTAAATTTATTTTCTCAAATAAAAAACCAAAAAATACACAAAATCTTTTTTTACAAAATATTTTATTGTTCTTGAAATTATTTAATTTAGCTAGATTAGGTTAATTTCAACTTCTTTTGGTAATTAGAAATAATTAGAATTAGGGTTTTTGTTGTACATAATTCAATTAATTCTTTTCTCAAAAATAACTTAATTATTTTTCAATTAGGGTTTAGGTTATTTTTCAACATTCCTCGTATTTAATTCGCCACGCATTTAATTATTTCTTTTCCATTATTTTTGTAACTGCCGATGGTTTGTAATAGTTAAATTAGGGTTTTATTTATTGCTTTAATCCCCGGTTCTTTGGTTATGTAATTAATCCTCATCCTCGAAGCCTTGTAATAGCTAGGTTTATTTTCTCGCATTTTTAATTCCCGCGAATATTTAACTGTCTAGATGTATGCTAATAGGATTGTATGGCAAGATTACTTGAAATTAAAACAGTAGACCACCTAATGTGCAAAGATTAAATAACTGAAATAAATCATATGCATATATTTCACTCCTAGGGTTTACCTCACTTCGTTGCCTTCGGTAAACAATCATTAAGCATAGGAGATTTTAGTGGTTGCCCTCCTGTCTAAGAGATCAAAATGTATCATTCGAATGTTGCCTCGGAAATGTTGCCTCGGAAGGATCTTAAGACTCTAGGGTTACCACTAAAGTTTTCTAACTATTGCTTTGGTGATTGTACTTGTCCCTTTCGAATGTCCCTTACAACTCCAACGACGGTGCTACCTACTCCTTAATAGTAGGATAGCGCTGTCTAAAGGAAAATGAACATACTTTTTTCGAGTAGGTAGAATCTTAAGTACGTGCTCAATAAAAACTTTTCACACAAACACCTTTCAAAACAAATTTTCAAAACAACTTCGTCACATCCTTGAGGACTGATACAAGGGTTATCACAAAGTAAAACATTTTCAAGACAAACACACATAAGCAATTTGAAAAATGAGCAAGTACCTAAGAGCCCGTAGATAACTACGGATAGAAAGGGTACTAACACCTTCCCTTTCTATAATCTACCCCCCGTACTTAGAATATATCGAAAAAAGGTTTTTTCTGTTCTTTTTCCTTTTCCATGATTGGATGAAATAAAAGTCGGTGGCGACTCTTGCATACCGCGACATTTTGCAAACAAAAAACGCAAAACGCAAACTGGTATTAAACAGTCGGTTCTGCCATCGTATCACAGAACTGGAGACTCTGCGGGGGATGATAAGTGGGGTATACCTTAGGATATAGGTCATTAAAATTGCTTCTCTTGATTGTCTTGATTGCTTTACTTTTGAGGGTTTGTTTGGGGTTACTATAGATCCTACACCCGGATCTGGGGGCACTTTTTAGGTAAACAGAAATAGATCGTGGAGACTGTACGGCGTAGACCGATATGGTTTAAGCGATGGTTGTGTTGGTGTGGCACTTTGGTTGGTACCAGTATCCTTCGTGGGGAAACGAGGAGAATATGGGGCCGCCGCGTGGTGTCGTGAAGCACCAACGGACCTTAGAACCTTAGTTGAACAAACTTGGCCATTAGAAAGTAGTGAGATAGCCGGCCTCGGTGTAGAGCTAAGGATTGGTTGATACTCGATGCTACACTCATTGAGATCAGACTTTTGGGATATTTCGACCGTAAGAAAAGATTGGTTGAGCTGAAACAATGCCCGATAAAGGATGGTCAGTGATATGGAGATCCTCTAGAACTCGGTTACTTTTTAAGACAGGTTTGAAACTAACTAAACTTCAAGAGGGTACTACCTTTAACCTCATGTAGGCCTTAAACCTAAGGACTTTGTTTGATTTGACTGTGCTTTCTATAACTGTGTTTGCTATACCTGTGGTTTATCATGACATCATGCATCATAACATGGCATCCATTCTTATTGCACTAACCATTTCAAAGACCAAGGGAATTTATCTTTGTTTTGTTTTGCAGATCATGGCTTCCGTTCGTAGAAACACTATCCGAATCAGCTTTGTGAAGATACCTTCCCAGCTCAAAGAGCTAGCATCAAGGGTTTCTGAAACTTCTGCATTCACTAAGAGACGTGGTCAACTTCTCAACCTGGTTACTTCAAACTTTGATGAAAAGATGATGAGTGTACTTTTTCAGTTCTTCGATCCCAAGCACCACTGCTTCACCTTTCCATACTACCAGTTGGTGCCTACCTTGGAAGAATTCTCTCAGCTATTGGATATACCCATTCTTGAACAGATACCCTTCACAGGTCTAGAAGAAGTTCCTAAGCCAGAAGTCATTGCCTCAGCTTTGCATCTGAAACGGGTCGACGTGGTATCCAATTGGGAAACCAGAAGCGAATTCAAGGGTTCTCTAGCTAAGTTTCTGATAGACAAGGCCCGTCTATTTTGGGATGATATGGATTTTCAGGCTTTTGAGGAGATCTTGGCTCTTATTATCTATGGTTTATTTCTTTTCCCTAATCCGAAATCATTCATAGATGTGAATGCTATCAAGATATTCCTCTCCCGCAACCCTGTGGCAACATTGCTCGGAGATATTTTGCACACTCTCCATACTCGCACCATAAAGAGAAGAGGGGTTCTTATGTGCTGCATGCCGTTGTTGTCGAGGTGGTTTATTTCTCACCTCCCTAAGTCCATACTGAAGAATGAAAAAGGTTTGGGTTGGTCGCAAAGGATAATATCGCTCGCTCATACGGATGTTCTTTGGTGTTCTCGAGCTATGGAAAACAGTGCTATTATTGACCGCTGCGGGGAGTACCCTAATGTTCCATTACTTAGTATCAGAGGGGGTATAACCTATAATCCTTGTTTAGCTCTGCGACAATTTGGTCACGCTTGAAGGGATGGTCCCCATGAGTTACTTATCGAGGGCATTGTATTCAACTATGAGGATGATGTTCACGAGTATCGCCGAAGGTTCATACGAGCTTGGGGCATGGTAAACAGGTATGGAACCAAGGCTTTAGGGCAAAAAACTTCCATTCCTATGGAACCTTACCTCCAATGGGTACGAGATCGTGCCTAGAAGCTTATGATGCCCTATGTGGCTATTTTACCAGTGATTGTGGAACCCACTACGGAAGAAGGCATTCCTTACACGGTTCTCTATCCTTACATGCCCACTGATCTTGGGGAATTACATAGGTCTTGGATTCAGTTGATGAAGGAGCGGGACACTTACAGGGATCAGTTCCATGCTCAGGAAAGGAAGGTTTTAGAGCTTACAAAGCAGCTCCAGGAAGAAAAAGGACTCAATGATTATCTCGGCACAAAGAGAAGGCATCCATGGGACCTTTGATCTTCTTTTCTAGTTTTAGATTTATTTTTAATTGTAATGCCTAAAAGGCATTTTGAACCTTCAAATTCAGCTAATAAATTTTTTGTTTATTTTGGTTTGCAAATTTAAATTTCCCAAAGTCTTTGAAATCATTGCATACGCATCCCATTATCATACACATCATTACATGTACTATTACAAGTTTCTCATCTTCTTTGCTGTTTATTTCAGCAGAAGTGTCTTCCGAACAAAGCATTAAGGACCTACAGGCACAGAACGCTCAGTTCCAACAAATGTTCGTAAGTCTGGCAAAAGGGCAGGAGGATCTGAAAGCCCTCATCCTGAAAGAGAAGAAGAAAAAGAAGAAGGCTGCCAGTATTCTGAATATGGGCAGAAGGTTTGGAGAGAGGTTGAAACGAAAAGTCAACCTGACCTCTTCATCTAAGGAAGGGGAGAATCAGGAAGAAGAGAAGGACCCCAGTCCTGTAGTTTCTGACAATGATACTGATTATAATGATGAGCAATATCCTCCTACTGAGGATAGATACAAACATTTGGATGTTCGTCTGAGTGCCATGGAAGTTCAGAGGATACCTGGACTGAATTTTGAAGAATTGGGATTGGTGTCAGGAGTAGTCATCCCGCAGAAGTTCAAAGCTCCAATTTTTGCTAAGTATGATGGGGTGTCCTGCCCGGAGCTCCTTCTCCATTCCTACGTCAGGAAAATTCATCCCCATACCGCTGATAGAAATTTGTGGGTTCATTTCTTTCAAGATAGTCTGTCAGGGACTCAGCTTGAGTGGTTCTACCAGCTAGAGGGAACAAATATCTAAAATTGGGAAGATCTGGTTGCTGCTTTCTACAAGCAGTATCAATACAATGCCGACCTTGCTCCTACTCGTACTCAACTCCAGAGTATGTCCATGGGTGCAAGTGAAGGCTTTAAAGATTATGCACAAAAATGGAGAGACTTGGCTGGAAGAGTTCAACCCCCATTGTTTGATAGGGAGTTGGTTGATATGTTTCTAGGGACGCTATCTGGTCCATTTTTCAATCATTTGATTGGCAGCTCATCAGCTGGTTTCACCGAGCTGATCCTAACTGGAGAAAAAGTAGAAGCTGGGATTTGAAGCGGAAAAATACAGAAGGATGCCTCTTCGAGTTCGGTAAAGAATCCTTTTGCTGGTAAGAAGGAAGCCAGTGCCATCTATAGCCCGAGGGGCCAAAACAGGGCTGAACATCATCAAACAGTAAGTGCTGTGATGATACCGAGGCCTGCAGTTTCTCCACAACACAACAATCAACAAAGGGTGGAAAGACCACAACATCAGTTTACCCGCATCGACATGAAATTAGCTGAAGTGCTACCTCACATGCTGAGATCCAACTTGGAAACCTTGGAAGAGGCTCCCAAGAATCCAAATACTACATCTCCCTGATATAATCCGAATGCCCGGTGCGCCTATCATTCTGAGAGTCCTGGCCACGATAGAAATGATTGTTGGGCTCTGAGGAATAAAATACAAGACTTGATTGAAGCCAAGGAAATAGATTTTGATTCTCCGGAGAAGCCCAACGTCATAACTGCTCCCATGCCTAAACACGGTCATGGAGTTAATTATGTTGATACTGATTTGTTTGTTACCTCTGTCGATGAAGTTTCTACTCCTCTCATGACTGTCAAGAAGAATTTGTTGTTGGCCGGTTTATTTTCGGGTTATGGTGAAGGTTGCCACATGTGTTCGTTTCTACCTTCTGGTTGCCATTTGCTGAAGTTAGGTGTTCAACGCCTGATAGATAGCAAAGAAATTTTGTTTGAGAAAACTATGATTCCTGTTGTTCTAATTGAAGACGTTGCTATTATAACCATTTCCGCTAATTCTTCCAAGGTCTCCTCGAGAATACCTGTTAGGATTACATCTGCTCCAAGAATTACCCCGCTGATAATCACTGTTCCTGGTCCTGTCCCGTATGTCTCGGATAAAGCTTTCCCATGGCACTATGGTGCCGATGTGTACTATCATGGCATCAAACAAGATCTGAAAGATGAAGAGGTTGATCCTGATATTGATAACATTGTCGGAACTAGCAAAATCACCCGGAGCGGAAGGGTCTTCTCTCCCGAGATTTCCCCTAAGACTGTTAACAAGCCTATTGTCATTCCGTCTGTTGTTCCTGCTAGTACATAAAGTACTGTTCCTGTTCTTACTCTAGTTATTATCCCTGTCGGCGAATCGTATGATACCCGCAGCAAGAAATAGAGGAAATACTGAAAATCATAAAGAAGAGCGACTAGAATATGGTCGAGCAGCTAGGGAAGACCCCATCAAAGATATCCATGTTATCTCTGCTGTTCTATTCTGAAGCCCATGCGAAGGCTTTGATTGCATTTCTCAAGACTGCGCATGTGCCACAGGAGACTTCAGCTGATCAGTTCAAAGATTGTGTGGCCAGCCTGACTGCTGATAATGGGCTGGGTTTTTCAGATGCAGATTTGACACCAAAGTGAAGGAAGCATAATGATGCTCTGCATATCTCGATTAAATGTAGGGGCACCACTATGGCTCATGTGCTGGTAGATATTGGGTCTTCACTGAATGTTCTTCCGAAGAAGGCGTTGGACCGGTTGGATTGCGAGGGTTTAACTCTAAATTCTGAAGTATCCGGTGAAAGGAAAGATTGTCACGGTGCAGGGTGAAGAAGAATATATGGTGAGTCACCTCAATTCCTTCCGCTACATAGAGATGGACAGGGAATTCATAGAAACTCCTTGTCAGAACTTCGAGGAGGTCCCTCAGATCTTGGCATCAACTGGAACTACTATCGATAAACCTCCTTTGAAGATGGCTTCTCTCAAGGATGCCAGGGCTGTGGTTGAAGAAGGTGGGTGTGCCAATTGGGGTCAGTTCCCTGATTTCACTCAGAAAACTGACAAATTTGGTTTGGGCTTTACTACAAGGGCTCAAAGGGCTGCTAGACGCGCTCGGGCAGGAAGACCTCCCCTACACATCAACAATCGGGGAATTAACGCCATTGAAGACAGCGAGGAGGACTCAGACATCGACAGTTGGATCTACCCAACTACCAACGGTGGATCGAGTAACTTGACGACTAGGGACTTTATACCTGTTTCTTTTATTCCGCAGTAATTGACTTATTTGTTTTAAGATTTGTAATAAACAATTTGAAACTTTACGGCCTGGTTCCTTGCACGAGGCACCTTGGCTTTTGCTTGTGAGGGCTATTATTTGTCATTTCGTATATCATTAATAAAGCATTGGACGTTTCTTGCATACAAATTTTGCGCTCTCTGTTTTTCTTTTTTGTTTTTCACTTTATCAAAACAATTATTTCTCTTACACACACTCACATATCATAATGAAAATCCATATCCACTCTGGATCCCATTGATAACAGCTCTGCTATTGCCAATTATGACTTCAAAAATCCGATCAACCAAGCCGAGGACGAAGGTGAGGATGATTGTGAGGTGCCTGGAGAACTTGCTAGACTATTACAGTAGGAAGAAAGGGCCATACATCCTCATGAAGATCCCGAAGGGGAATCTGTCAATGATAAGAAATTTATAAGAAGATTCACTACAAAATTCTTCCTCAGTAATGGAATCCTCTATAAACGCAACCATGACTCCACACTATTACGGTGTGTAGACAAGAGCGAAGCAGAGAGGATCATGACAGATCTACATGAAGGCATTTTCGGAACCCATTCTAGTGGACATACCTTGGCTAAGAAGATCCTACATGCAGGATACTACAAGTCCACTATGGAAGCCGACTGTTATCAGTACTCTCGAACCTGTCATAAGCGCCAAGTCTATGCTGATAAAGTGCATGTACCTCCGGTTCCTCTGAATGTCTTGACGGCTCCTTGGCCCTTTGCAATATGGGGCATCGATATGATCGGAGAAATCAGGCCCACCGCTTCCAATGGACATCGCTTTATCCTAGTAGCCATTGATTACTTCACGAAGTGGGTTGAGGCAGCTTCCTTTGCTACAGTAACCAAGAACGTTGTGGCGTGGTTTATCCGACACAATATGATCTGTCGATATGGTGTGCCAGAGAGGATTATTACCGACAATGGTACGAATCTCAACAACACAATGATCACGGAGCTCTGTAAATAGTTCAATATACAACACCATAATTCTTCTCCCTACCGACCAAAGATGAATGGCGCTGTTGAAGCAACTAACAAGAACCTCAAGAAGATTGTGCAGAAGATGACGGTGACATATGAAGACTGGCATGAGATGTTACCATTCTCTCTTCATGGGTACCGTACTTCAGCATGGACGTCGACAGGGGCAACGCCCTATTCTCTGGTATATGGCGTGGAGGCAGTCCTACCCATCGAAGTCCAGATACCTTCTCTCGGGATTATGAAGGATGCAGGTTTGAACAAAGACGACTGGATCCAAACCCGACTTGATCAGCTAAATCTCATCGATGAAAAGAGACTTACTGTTATTTGCCATGGTCAGACGTATTAAAAGAGAATGATCAAGACTTTTAACAAGAAAGTCAGGTGCCAAGAATATCAAGTTGGGGATCTAGTGATCAAACGCATCATACTGCCACAAGGTGATCCCAGGGGAAAATGGACCCCCACGTACGAAGGGCCATTTGTGGTTAAGAACATTTTCTCAGGGGGAGCTATGATTCTAACCACCATGGATGGTGATGACCTTACTCGCTCTGTCAATGCAGACATAGTGAAAAGATACTACACATAATCAAAGACCCGCTAGGTCGATTGGCCTAGGCAAAAATAAGGGCTTCCCGACGAACCAAAAGGGTTCGGGCAAAAGTAAGGGATGAAAATGAAAATTTTGTACACCCGACAAGTCGAAAACCCGAAAGGGAGGCTTGGGTAAGAAAGGGTATCCCGGTGGATTGAAAACCTGAAAGGGCAGTCCAGGAAAAAGTTAGGGATTAAATCATATCACCATGTCTCATCAGATCATCTTGCGACCAGACTTCGGTATCGACTATCAAGCTCGGACGGTGCCAACCAATCTGATCAACCTTCGGCCAAGTAGAAAAGTGATGAGACGCTTGAAGATATAAAGGCAATAATAGAGTTGGAACCCAATAGGGTCGTTTCACATAGTTGTTTTTCTTTCTTTTACACAAATTGTATAATTTATCTCTTTCAGCGGTGTTCTCTTACTAGAACGTCAACCTCTTTGTACAAAACGCCTATTACATGCCAACTTCAAAAATCAATACAAGTCATTTTCACAAGAAACTTCAATTTGTTTTTTCTTTTTCTGTTTTGTTTTGCAAGAACGTCCAATGATTTATTTTTGACATATGTATTTGAAAATAATTGCTGCTCATAAATATTCACATAAGAAACAAAGACAATTACTCGTAATTCCAGAAACAGAGAAAAACAAGAAGTGCCAAACCCTACAGTTACTCTGCTCATCAGGTATCGGGATAGAGTTAGCTTTAGAACACAATCACGGGTACATACGCTCCCCCACCGAGTAAAATTATCCAAAGGAATTAATGTCAGCTTCCTCGAAACAAGACATAACTATCCCCAGTCGAGGTTCGTAATCACGGGCGAGTCAGTAAATTTTATCCCCCAAGCGGAGTTTATTTCTCCAACAGAGCTCATCATCTCCAACAACGGAATTTCATCCCCAGCTGAGTTTATTCCTCCAGATCAGCAGGTCTACAAACAAAGTATCTCTTTCCTCTAAGTTTGGTCCCCGTAGAGTTATTCTCCAACATCTCTTCCCAACAAAATATTTACAAATCTCCAGCAACTGTCAGGGATTTATTTTCCCAAGCGCGAGCATACCCCGATAGCATTTCATAAACATACATCATGACATACGCATACATATCATATATAGCATAATCTCATTTATTTTGAGAACATCATCTCACCCTGCATTTCATGCATCGCATATAACTAACCCTGATATCTTTCCAGGAAAAGAGGATTAGCTTCAACAAATTTAGCAGTTATGCAAGTCACATCTGTAGACGACTAACGGAAACTCAGTTCCCAAAACTAAATGGGTCAACTAATCTACACTATCGCTTTGAAGTAACCCTACTATCCAGGTTCCTTCTCACAGTCCTACCATCCAGGCTTTCATATCGAAGTAACCCTACTACCCAGGTTCCTTCTCACAGCCTTACTATCCAGGCTTTCATATCGAAGTAACCCTACTATCCAGGTTCCTTCTCACAACCCTACCATCCAGGCTTTCATATCGAAGTAAACCTACTACCCAGGTTCCTTCTCACAGCCTTACTATCCAGGCTTTCTGTTGCACCCCAAAATTTTCCCTCTCGTATTTCCCAAGGCATTGCAAGAATAATCTCCAAGTGGCTCAAGATTGCTCAAGAGTTGGACAGTCAAATCATCTCCTAAGGCAGTCAACCTCAAATTAGGGTTTTGTGTTGCATCAAGGTCCTTGCATCCAAATGACCTCAAGTTATCCCAAATGTACTAATATGTTCTCAAGTTCATCCATGCCAAATTTCAAGCCTTGCAGAGGAAGTTTGGTCAGTCAATTGCTCAAAAGGTCCAAAAATCGACTGTGCTAGGGCAAAAGTCAACTGTGACCTATAAACAGTCAAACTTCAAGATTTTTTGTCAACATTCTCATTTTTAAGGATATTTCATCATTTGATCAAGGGTTTATCATGATTCATCAAGGATTTCTCAAAATTCATCAAGACTCAAAAGTTGCTAAATTAGGGTTTTGTAGGAAAAGTCAACTCAACTTTGACCAAGCATAACTTTCTCATACTTTATGATAAATGACCCATCCAAAGCTCATTTTTAAGAGGATGAAATTTCCTTCAATCCATATTCATACGCCAAGATCAGAAAATGCACGCACAAGAAGTTACAAATTTGGACATTATAGGTCATTTTTGAAAGTCAACAAAAACACCTTTTTTGCCAAAGCTTATAACATGGGCATGGAATATCAAAATGAGATGATAACAAAAGGGTTGATTATAGGACATCTCAAGCTTTCTAAAAAGTCCAAGAAAACTTCCAAAAGTTCAAAATTGAAGAAGTTATGCATTGTTGAAGTTGGGCATTTTTGCAAAATTGCCAAAAGTCAACTATCCCCAAAACTTCAAATTTTGTCAAATGGGCCCATTCTTTTCCACTTGATTTGATCTTGTCACACTACACACGTGTCCTAGCTTCAGCCTTGTGTCCATTTATTAATTTTTCTATTTTATTTGATTTTTTATTGAATTAATTCATTTTAAATCAATTTAAATCAAATAAAATCCAAATATTGATTACTTAGGATCTTTTTGGTTGTTATAGGTCTTAATTAACATCATGATCAGCACCAAATTCGTATCTCACCATATCATGAACAAAAAGATGGATTTTGGACAAATTTGGAAGGTTTTCAATGGTGAATCAAATCATATCTCCAAGCATTGATGCACAAAGATTTAGGACCAAATTGTTGACCTAATCCAATGCTGCATACATATACAATGCAAAGGCACGAGTTTTAGGGGTTGGAGGCTGCAGAATTTCTAAAACAAACTTGAAAAAATTGGCAAAAAAGCTTGAAACTGAAATCGTGCATAGAGGTGTTTTCAAGGTCAAAACTCAACGTGAATCAATTGCTGGACATCCACTAAAGCGAAGCCAACTCAAAACCAATCCCCATACGCGTTCTAAAGCCCTGTAAGTCTCTCTGAAAACCGCTTTTCACTTGAAATCGCAACTCCATGTTCTTGCATTTTTTTGACAAAATCTTTGCATATTCATGATCCTTGTGCAATTTCTAAACTTTCTGCATTATTTGATTGCATTTATATAGCCTGTAACCCCCTAGCCGAATCTAGGGTTCTTGGTTTGTGTTTATGGGCGTTTTATTTTCAGGCAAAATCAGGGCAATTAATGGACATGGATGTAATCAGTGAAGGAAGACGAACATGACCATGGTCTTGGATTGTGTTTTCATAGCCTAGAACTGATTATAGGACAGACCTACGGATTTAGCTGCGGATATAAATCTGCAGGTAAATAACCAGGGTGAATGAGGAAGACGATGACGTGCCCCCTTCCATTCGTTGATTCAAATCTGGCGCGTGTTTTTTATAGTTTCTGGCATATTAATTTTTTTCCATATAATAATTATTGTCCATTATAATAACGAATGAAGAGTAGTGGTGCAGTGGCAAGGGCGTTGTTCAAAATCCAATAGGACCTGGGTTCGATCCCCAAGTCCCCCTATATGCATATTATTATTTTTCTCCAGGTACTCCAGTGCATTTCAAGAATTGTGAGGCACCATACTCCCTCAATCAATCACCTGCCAGATGGCCCCAGGCCAGATCTGGTGATCTAGAATGAATGCCTACCATGAGCCAAAGTCAGTGCGCACGCGTGGAATCAGAAAGTCAACACAGGCTTGCATGTTCATGGGCCTTGAAATTGCTAAACAAACCTCCCAAAAGCAGGCCCAAATCTCTAACTCTCTCTATTTTCCATTTTATTTATTTGTTTTTGTTTAATTATTATTTTATTATTTAAACTAACCAATTAAACTTTTTCTTCATTAAAATTAAAAACCAAAAATATTTTCTTTATTAAAATTAATTTTCAGTATTTTTATTTTGTTAATAAATTTAATTTAATTAATTTAGTTTAATTAGGAATAACTTTAATATTTTTTGTAATAATTAAAATCAACTTGGATAATTAGGTTTTATTAACTTTGATTAACTTATTTTTATTTATTTAAATATAAAAAAAATCCAAAAAAATATTATTTTCATTAATTAATTAATTTGTTTATTAATTTAATGCATAATTTAATTCCTTCCATAAATTCAAAATACCAAAAAAATCTTTTCTTTAATAATCAAAGGGTCAAAACCCTAGAACTTGCACCCAATTTAATTTCTGCACGCGATTTACTTTCTTTTATCCAATACTGTATTTGTTCCCGAAATGTAATAGATAATTAGGACCATTTAATTATTTTATCGTTTTATTTATTTTCCGCATTTAAATTTCAAAGGGTTGCTTTTGGCGATGTAAATACCCGACGCCTTGTAATAGTTAGTTAAATTTCCGCAATTTAATTTCCGCAACTTATATAACTGTTAGATGATTAATAATAGGTATGCATGACAAGATCGAATGTTTAACTGAAAATCAACTTAGATCACCATTAACATGTACAAAGACAAAATTAACTGAAAACGACACACTCGCACATGCGCACTCTTAGGGTACACCCCACTTGGTTGCCTTCGTACGCGGTCATTAAGTATAGGTCACTTTAGAGGTCGCCCTCTTGTCCAATGATCATAGTCGCCTCGAAACGGTTTCCTCGAATATTGTTGCCTTAAAACAAATGATCTAAGACATTAGGGTTACCGCTAAGGCGTCCTAACATTGCTTTGGTGACCGTAAGTGCCTAAATTCAAATTGACCCTTAAACTCCAACGATGATGCTACCTACTCATCAATAGTGGGATAACATTGTCTAAAGGAAGATAGCATAGAACGATTCCTTTTTCGAGTAGGTAGATTGTTCTTAAGTACTTGCTCTTTCAAAACAAAACAAAATTTTCACACTTACACTCCTTTTCAAAACAAAAACTTTTTCAAACCCACAAACACAAAGAAAGCAAATTTTTGAAAACAATATGAGCAAGTACCTAAGAGCCCGTGGATAACCACAGATAGAAAGGGTGCTAACACCTTCCCTTTCTATAATCTACCCCCCGAACCCGAGAAATATCTCGAAAAAGGAATTTTTCTGTGCTTTTTTCCTTTCCTTGTTGGATAAAATAAAAGTTGGTGGCAACTCTTGCTTACCGCGACATTTTGCAAAAACAAACGCAAAACGCAAACCAGCATTCCAAAAAACAGTCAGTTCTCTCCCACCGTATCACAGAACTGGCGACTCTCCTGGGGAAAATAAGTGGGGTGTACCTTAGGAATAGTTCATATTGTTTTCAATTGCTTGACTTATATGCTTTATATTTGTGGGCATGTATCGGAGTTACTATAGATCCTAACCCGGATCTGGGGACACCCTTTAGATAAGTAGCAATAAACTATGAGGGAACTGTACGACGTAGACCGATACGGTTGAAGTAGTAGCTATGTTGGTGTGACACTTTAGATTGTACCGATATCCCTTGTGTTAGAACTAGGAGAATATGGGTCATCTAAGGGGTCATTAAGCACCAACGGACCTTAGAACCTTTATATTGACCAACTTGGCCATAGAACAGTAGCAGTATGCTACACTCATTGAGACTAAACTCTCGCAATGATTCCGGCTGCAAGAAAAGGTTGCTGTTGTACCCCAAAATTTTCCCTCCCATATTCCTCAAGATTTGCCAAGATTGATCTTCAAATTGCTCAAGATGGCTCAAGGGTTGGACAGTCAAATCACCTCCTAAGGCAATCAAGTCAAAATTAGGGTTTTGTGTTGCACTAAGGTCCTCATATCCAAATGTCCCCAAGTGATTCCCAATGTCCTAATATGTTCTCAAGTTCATCCATGTCAATTTTCAAGCCTTGCAGAGAAAGTTTGGTCAGTCAATTGCTCAAGAGGTCCAAAAATCGATTGTGTTAGGGCAAAAGTCAATTGTGTCCCAAATACAGTCAAACCTCAAGATTTTTTGTCAACATTCTCACTTTGAAGGTTAATTCATAATTTGATAAAGGGTTGATCATGATTCATCAAGGATTGCTCAAGATTCATCAAGATTCAAAAGTTGCTAAATTAGGGTTTTGTAGGAAAAGTCAACTCAACTTTGACCAAGCATAACTTTCTCATACTTTATGAGAAATGACCCATACAAAGCTCATTTTGAAGAGGATGCAATTTCCTACAATCCATATTCACACCCCAAGATCAAGAAATGCTCTCACAAAAAGTTACAAATTTGGACATTATAGGTCATTTTTGAAAGTCAATAAAAACACCTTTTTTTCCAAAGCTTATAACTTGAGCATGGAACATAAAAATGAGATGCGACAAAAGATGTTGATTAGAGGACATCTCAGGGTTTCTAAAAAGTCCAAGAACACCTCCAAAGGTTCAAAATTTAGGAAGTTATGCATTATTGAAGTTGGGCATTTTTCCAAAATTGTCAAAAGTCAACTATCCTCAAAACTCCAATTTTTGACAAAAGGGCCCACTTTTTTTCACTTGATTTGGTCTTGTCATGCCACACACGTGTCTCATCTTTAATTTCATGACCAAACATTTATTTTTCTATTTTATTTAATTTTTATTGATTTAATTCATTTTAAATCTATATTAATTCAAATAAAATCCAAAAATTAATGAAATGGTATCTTTGTGATTTGTACAGCTTGCATATATCATATTACACCTAATCAAACTCGTATCTTGGCTTTTTGTGCACAAAAAATCAGATCTTGCTTATATTTGGAAACATGGTTATGGTGATCAAGATCAAATCCTAATTCTTCAATGCACATGGATATTGGCCCATATTTTGACCTAGAATCATTCCATTATATGCAAGCAAGCCTCACAAACCTAGGGGACGCACAAAACTCTGTGGAAACGGCAAGAACAAGTTTGCAAAAAACCTTGAAAAAGTGGTGATCGAATTTCGGTTTAGAGGCGAATTCAGACCAAAAGCAAAATGTAGCTCTCTTCCTTGACATCCAGTGGAGCTATACCAATCAAAAGGAAGCCTTTTTATCGCCCATAACGCACTGTAAGTCTCCATGAACATTGCTCTGCACATGGAATCGTAACTCAGTTTTCCTGCATCCTTGTGCCAAATTTCTTGCATATTCATACTGACCATTAAATTCCTAAGCAAACTGCATTGTTTGATTTTATTTTCGTGACCTCTAACCCCATATCCAGAACCTAGGGTTCTTGTTCTTGTTTTTGGGCATTCTTCATACAGGTTAAATTAAGGCCAATAATGGCCATGGATGAGTTCAGGGGAGAGAGACGAATCCAATGATGGTCATAGCTTGTATTTTTGTGACCTAGGATGGATTTTTGAGAGATGCTACGAATCTTCCTGCGGAACAAAATCCGCAGGTAAACGAACCAGGGTGATATGAAGAAGACGATCACGTGGCTGGGCGTGATTGGCCAATTTGAATCATAGCGTGTTTTTTTATTTTTTGCAGGGAATAATTGTTGGTTTTGAATATATTATTTGCGTCTCATTCCACTAACAAGTTAACATCATGGCTCAGTTGGTAGCGCGCTAGTTGAATTGTCCCTTGGGACCTGGGTTCGAATCCCAGGTCCCCCAAAACCTTGTTATATTTTTTCTCCATATATTCAGGTGTAGCATTCCAAACATGGACCATCAAACGCCTCTGGATCTAAACTGCCAAGTGGCCCCCCCAGGCAGATCCAATGAACCAGATTGAAAGACCACGATACTCTCTAGTCAACAAGCACGCAATGGATCCAAAAAGTCCAACAGGCTGGGATGAAATTGGGCCAAATTTGCTGATCATACATCCTCTTCAGGCCCACACCCCCTCTTTGAGTTTGTTCTTTTTTTTAATTTCTTTTCATTATTTTTCCTATTTTTATTTTATTATTATTATTATCTTAATTAATTAATTAACAAACTAACTTTTTTCATAAAATCAAAAACAACAAAAAATATTTTTTTAATTCCACTAATTTATTATTTATTTTTGTAAATAAATCACTAATTAATTTATATAGTTTAAATAGGTTTAATAACAATATATTTTGCAATAAATTAAAATTGATTTAGAATTAGGTTTTTAATGTTTTTAACCATTCTTATTTTATTTCCTTAATTAAAATAAAACTCAAAAAATATTTTCATTTAATTTAATTATTAACTTAGACTATTTTTTTTAATTCAAAAAATAACAAAATATGCTTTATTGAATAAAAAGGGTCAAAACCCTAAAGGACATTCCGATTCAATTTTTATCGCGCGAATCATCTTTGATCCATATAATTGTAATTGCTCCGAGGATGTAATAGTTTTAATTTAGGATTTTATTTACCGCTTTTATTTACTTTCCGTAATTTAATTTTCAAGGGTTTGTTTTTGGTGATGTAAATACCCGACGCCTTGTAATAACTTATATTTATTTTACGCAATTTAATTTCCGCAACCATTAATTGTTAGATGTTTGAATAATAGGCTATGCATGACAAGATAAATTTTAACTTAAAATCAACAGTAGCTCACCATGACATGTACAAAGATAATATAACTGAAAAACAATACACTCGCACATGCCACTCCTAGGGTGCGCCTCACTTGGTTGCCTCGAACGTGGTCATTAAGTATATGAAGTTTTAGAGGTCGCTCTCTTGTCCAAAGATCATAAGTTGCCTCGAAACGGTTGCCTCGGAAAAATGATCTAAGACATTAGGGTTACCGCTAAGGCGTCCTAACGTTGCTTTAGTGACCACATGTCCCTTAATCGAATTGACCCGAAAACTCCAACGACGGTGCTACCTACTCATCCATAGTGGGCTAGCATTGTCTAAAGGACATTTGCACAACTTAATTCCTTTTTGAGTAGGTAGATGTTCTTAAGTACTTGCTCTTTTTGAAAACAAAAACAAACTTTTTCGCACTTACACTCTCTTCAAAAACAAAACTCTTTTCAAACCCACATACACAAAGAAAAGCAAACTTTTGAAAACATAATGAGCAAGTACCTAAGAGCCCGTGGATAACCACAGATAGAAAGGGTGCTAACACCTTCCCTTTCTATAATCTACCTCCCGAACCCGACAAATATCTCAAAAAGGAATTTTTCTGTGCTTTTGTCCTTTCCTTGTTGGATAAAATAAAAGACGGTGGCGACTCTTGCTTACCGCGACATTTTGCAAAACCAAACGCAAAACGCGAACCAGCATTCCAAAACAGTCAGTTCTTTCCCACCGATCACAGAACTGGCGACTCTGCTGGGGAGATTTATAAGTGAGGTGTACCTTAGGATTAGATCACTCTTGTTTTCAATTGTATGCTTTGTACGCTTTAATTTTGTGGGCTTGTATCGGAGTTCTATAGATCCTAACCCGGATCTGGGGATACCCTTTAGGAAAGTAGCAATAAACTGTGAGGGATCTGTCCGGCGTAGACCGACACGGATGAAGCAGTAGCTACGTTGGTGTGGCACCTTGGTCTGTACCGATATCCCTTGTGTTGGAACGAGGAGAATATGGGTCTTCTAAGGAGTCATTAAGCACCAACTGACCTTAGAACCTTAAATTGACCAACTTGGCCATAGAACAGTAGCAGTATGCTACACTCATTGAGACTAAACTCTCGCGATGATTCTGGCTGCAAGAAAAGGTTGCTAAACTGGAATTATGACCGATTGAGGGTAGTCAGTGATATTGAGATCCTCTAAAACCCGGTTACTATTTTTAGGACAGGTTTAAACCAACTGAACTGAAAGAGGGTAGTACCTAAGCTCCATGCCAGCCTGAAATCTAAGGGCTCTCAGTATCACTTGTGTGCCTTTACCATGTTTGCCTTTTGTGGATACTTGTGGTGTGCCTTTATCATGACATCATGACATCATAGCATTGCATACATTTTGTATAAGGACTAACCTATTTCAAAGACAAGAGGGTTTCATCTTTGCTCTGTTTTGTAGGTCATCATGATGCCCATGCGTAGGAATACTATCCGGATCAACTTTGTCCAAGTACCTACCCTGCTTAAAGAGTTGGTTGTCAGGATACCAGACACTACTTCCTTCATCAGGAGGCACGACTCTCTTCTCAGTTTGGTCACCTCAAAGTTGGACGAATAAATGATGAGTGTCCTGGTCCAATTTTATGATCCGATATACCATTGCTTCACCTTTCAAGACTTCCAGCTGGTTCCTACCCTGGAAGAGTTCTCTGAGTTGCTTGGCATCTCTGTTTTGGAACAGACCCCATTTACTGGTTGGGAAAAGACTCTTAAGCCCGAAGAAATTGCTGCAGCCCTCCACTTGACCAAGGAGGAAGTAATGGCCAACTGGGAGACTAGAAGTGGAGCTAAGGGTTTTTTGGCTAAGTTTCTGGTTGACAAAGCTAATTACTTCTGGGATAGCTTAGACTTCAAGGCGTACGAAGATGTTTTGGCTCTCTTGATTTATGGTCTGGTATTGTTTCCAAATCCTGACACTTTTGTTGATGTTAATGCCATAAAGATCTTCATCTCTCAGAACCCTGTACCAACTCTCTTGGGTGACATCCTTCATCAGCTCTATGCTCGTACTGCCCGAAAGCGGGGAACTTTGATGTGTTGTGCTCCTTTATTGTCGAGGTGGTTTATTTCGCACCTCCCTAAGTCCGTACTGAAAAACAAAGAAGGAATGGGCTGGGCTTATAAGGTGATGTCTCTTACTAATAATGACATTATCTGGACTCTCAAAGGTATGGATGAAGTGACTGTCATTGATCGCTATGGAGAGTATCCTAATGTTCCATTGATCGGACTCCATGGAGGGATTTCTTATAACCCATGCTTAGCTCTCCGTCAGTTTGGAAGAGCCAGAAGAGAAGGGCCTCATGAGATGTTGATGCCCCATATCATCTTTGATTTTCAGGGAGATAGCGACGAGTTGTGTCGTAGATTCATAAGGGCTTGGGACAGAGTTCACCGATCTAACCCACATGAGTTGGGACCTAAGACTTCTCTGCCAATGGAGCCATATCTCAGATGGGTCCGCATCCGTGCCCAGAAGTTAGGTATGCCATATGAAGCTGTCAGGCCTGTTACTCTTGAAGTTGCTAATGAGGAGGGGGTTCTTCCAACCATTCTCCACCCTTATATGCCCACTGATATTGGGTCACTGAAGAGGTCCTGGATGCAATTGCGGGAAGAACAGGATTCTTATCGAGAGAGGTTCAATGAACAAGAGCAAAAGATCCAGAAGCTGACTAGGCAACTGGAGAATGAGCGGATCCTGAATGATTATGTCCGCACTGAGAAGAAGAGACCATGGGAGCGTTGATGGACCTTTGATGATGTTCTTTTACAGTTTTTACTTACTTTTCAGTATTTCCATTTTTGTAACGCCTAAAGGCAATTTGTTGAACAATTTAAATTTTGAAGTTTAAATCTAATAAAGTGTGTTTCCTTTCTTGTTTATAAACTTGAATCCAAATTGTCTTTGAAATCATAAATCATACACATTTCATCCCATGCATCCCATAAACAGGTACCCCATTACAGGTCTCTTATCTTCTCCGCTGTTTATTTCAGCGCTCAATCATCATGTCTGCTGAACCTTCCACTGAGCAAGCTATCAAGGCCCTTCAGGCCCAGAATGCCCAGTTTCAAGAGTTGTTTATGAATCTAGCTAAAGGTCAGCAGGACCTGAAGACCTTGATTCTAAAAGAGAAGAAGAAGAAGAAGAGGACCATCCTGTTCAACACTGGACACCGGTTTGGAAACGGGCTGCAGAATGAAGTTGATCTAACCACCTCATCTGGAGGGAAAGATAGTCCACAAGAAAGGAGGGCTCCTAGCCCTATGGTCTCCAACAACGAGATGGGCTATGATGAAGAACAATATCCTCCTGCTGAGGATAAGTACAAACAGCTGGAAGACCGTTTGAGCGCTATGGAAATACAGAAGGTGCCTGGTATGGACTTCAGAGATCTAGGTCTATCTTCTGGGGTGGTGATTCCCCATAAGTTCAAGGCACCTGCCTTTGCCAAGTATGACGAAGCTTCCTGTCCAAAGCTGCACCTCCGGTCATATGTGAGGAAGATCCAGCCTTACACTGCTGATAAGAACTTATGGATCCATTTCTTTCAAGACAATCTCTCAGGGACTCAGCTTGAGTGGTTCTATCAGTTGGATGGAGCCAGTATCCGCAGCTGGGAGGATTTGGCTACTGCATTTTACAGGCAATATCAGTACAACTCCGACCTCGCTCCTACGCGTACCCAACTCCAGGGTATGTCAATAGGAACGGGTGAAGGATTTAAAGAGTATGCTCAGAAATGGAGAGACCTTGTCGGAAGGGTGCAACCACCTTTGTCTGATCGTGAACTTGTTGATATGTTTCTGGGGACCCTGTCTGGTCCGTTCTTTAACCATCTAATTGGAAGCTCTTCAGCTGGGTTTATAGATCTTATTTTGATTGGTGAGAGGATTGAAGCTGGTATTAAGGTTGGGAAGATACAGAAGGGTGCCTCATCGAGCACCGAGAAGAAACCGTTTAAGAAAGAGTCCAGTGCTGTCTACAGTTCGAGAAGACAGAATAGACCTGAACACCGCCAAGCTGTCAATGCGGTTGTTATTTCAAAACATGCTGGTGCTCCTCAGCATCACAATCAACAAAAGGACGAGAGACCTTGAAGGCAATTCACTCGTCTCAGCATGACTTTGTCTCAGATTCTGCCACAGTTGCTGAAGACCAATCTAGTGACTCTAAAAGAAGCTCCAAAGAATCCAAGTACCACGTCACCAAAGTACAACCCTAATGACCGCTGCGCTTTTCACTCTGATAGCCCGGGGCATAATACATATGATTGTTGGGTTTTGAGGAACAGGGTGCAAGACCTAATTGATGCAAAGGAGATTGAGTTTGAGGCACCCGAGAGGCCTAATGTTGTGACTGCTCCCATGCCCAAACATGGAGTAAATGCTGTAGAGGAAGACTTGTTTGTAGTTTCCGTGGATGATATTTTTACCCCTCTGATGACTGTCAAGAAGAACCTGTTGCTAGTCGGTTTATTTCCGGGTTGTGGCGAAGGTTGCCATATGTGTTCTGTTTTTTCCTACTGGTTGCCCATTTCTGAAGTCGGGTATCCAAAACCTGATGGATAGTAAAGAGATCCTGTTTGAAAAGACTGTTGTTCCTTCCGTTCATTCTGAAGAAGTTGCCATTATTACCATTTTTGACAATTCTTCCAAGGCTCCCTCGAGGAAGCCTGTTAGAATTACATCTGTTCCGAAGATCGCGCCTGTAATCATCACTGTTCCGGGGCCCATCCCCTACACCTCCGACAAAGCTGTCCCTTGGCACTATGGGGCAGATGTTTATGTTCTTGGAGTTAAGCAAGAGTTGGATGCTGATACCGGCGTCAGCAACATTACTGGACCTGCTAAAGTCACCCGCAGTGGTAGACTTTTCTCACCTGATATTACTTCACTAACTGTCCGAAGACCTGTTGTCATTACACCTGCAAGTATGCCTAATGCCATTCCTGATCAAGTTCTTAGTCCTACCCCTGTCGCCGAGTCATCTAACGCTCGGGGCAAAGGGATCACCACTGATGTGCCTGCCCAAACGGAGGCACCGAAGACAATTACTGTTGAAGCTTCCAAACAGGAGATGGAAGAGATTTTGAAGATTATTAAGAAGAGTGATTATAACGTAGTTGAGCAGCTGGGGAAAACCCCATCCAAGATTTCTATGTTTTCACTATTACTGTGCTCAGAGGCCCATGCCAAGGCTCTGATTACCTTCCCGAAGACGGCCCACGTGCCACAAGAGACATCAGCTGATCAGTTTACCGATTGTGTGGCCAATTTAACTACTGATAATGGTTTGGGTTTCTCCGACGCTGATTTGACTGTTAAAGGGAAGAACCACAATGATGCCCTGCATGTCTCCATTGAATGCAGGGGCACTACTCTTGCACATGTATTGGTTGACAATGGTTCCTCATTGAACGTCTTACCCAAGAAGGCTCTAGACCGGTTGGATTGCGAAGGGTTGGAGCTAAAGCCAAGTAACATCATTGCCAGGGCCTTTAACGGGTCTAAAAGGATGGTGCATGGTGAAGTTGATATTCCAATCAAAGTTGGTTCTCAGGTCTTCAATTCTACATTCTACGTGATGGACATTCGGCCATCCTATTCGTGTTTGTTGGGTCGTCCATGGATCCACAAAGTTGGAGCTGTAACCTCAACGTTTCACCAGAAGCTGAAGTACCCGGTCAGAGGGAAGATTGTGACAATTCAAGGGGAGGAAGAGTACATGGTCAGCCACCTCAACTCGTTCAGATACGTAGAGATGGATGGGGAGTTCATTGAGACCCCATTTCAGCACTTTGAAGAGGTTCCTCAAACACTGGCATCAGCTGAGACTGTGGTTGAAGATTCTCCTATGAAGATGGCTTCCTTAAAGGATGCCCGGGTTGTTATTGAGAAGGGTGAGTGTGAAAATTGGGGTCGACTTCTTGATTTCACTCAGAAGACTAACAAGTTTGGTTTGGGTTTCACTGCAGAAGCTCAAAGGTCCGTTCGAAGTGCAAGGATTGGAAGACCTCCCGTGTTCATCAGCAACTCGGGAGTAAATGCCATTGAAGATGATGTGGAAGAGTCTGAATTCTACAGCTGGATCTATCCTACGACCAACGATGGACCAAGCAACTGGACAGCAAAGGACTGCATCCCTATTACTTTTGTTAACCAGTAATGAACTCTTTGTTTTGAATTTGTAACAGACAATGTTGTGAAACTTCATGGCTCGGTGTCTTACCCGGGGCACCGTGGCTTCATTTGTGAGGGCTTTATGTGTGTCATTTTCATATATCATTAATAAAAGCATTGGACGTTTTTGCATTTCAAATTTTGCGCTCCTTGTTTTTCTTTATTATATATTGCAAAAACAACTATTTTACACACACTCACATATACAGGTCTCAATCCACTCTGGATCTCACTGGTAACGACTCTGCTACTGCCAGTTATGACTTCGAAAATCCGATCAAATTAGCCGAAGACGAAGGTGAAGATGATTGCGAAGTTCCTGGTGAACTTGCAAGACTGCTACTCCAGGAAGAGAAGGTCATTCAGCCACACGAAGAGTCAGGGGAAACAGTGAATCTGGGTACTTAAACAGATAAGAAAGAAGTCAAGATCGGTGCAAACTTAGAGCTTAGTGTGAAACAGCGGTTGATTCAGATGTTGCATGACTACATTGAAATCTTTGCCTGGTCTTATGAAGATATGCCAGGGTTGGATACTGACATCGTGGTTCATCGCCTGCCTACCAAGGAAGACTGTCCTCCCGTAAAACAGAAGGTCTGCCGTATGCGCCCAGAGATGTTCGAGAAGATCAAGGCTGAAGTTATGAAGCAGTTTGACGCTGGTTTTCTAGTAGTGACTTCTTACCCTCAGTGGGTCGCCAATGTGGTTCCTGTGCCGAAGAAAGATGGTAAGGTCAGAATGTGTGTTGATTACAGGTATTTGAATAGGGCGAGCCCTAAGGATGACTTCCCTCTACCTCACATCGACGTCCTGGTTGACAATACTGCTCATCACAAGGTATTCTCCTTTATGGATGGCTTCTCCGGTTATAATCAGATAAAAATGGCTCCCGAAGACATGGAGAAGACCACCTTTGTTACTCAGTGGGGTACCTTTTGCTACAAGGTCATGCCTTTTGGGTTGAAAAATGTCGGGGCAACATATCAGCGTGCCATGGTTGCTTTGTTTCATGACATGATCCATCATGAGATTGAAGTTTACGTCGACGACATGATTGCAAGGTCCCAGACTGAGGAAGAACACCTTGACCATCTACAGAAGCTGTTTGATAGGTTGAAGTTGTACAAACTGAGATTGAACCCGAACAAGTGCACCTTCGGGGTGAGGTCCGGTAAGCTACTGGGCTTCTTCGTGAGCGACAAAGGTATTCAAGTGGACCCTGCCAAAGTGAAAGCCATACAAGAGATGCCAACTCCCAAGACAGAGAAGGAGGTCAGAGGCTTTCTAGGATGACTGAACTACATTGCCTGATTCATCTCGCACCTAACTGCTACTTGTGAGCCAATCTTCAAGCTGCTGAAGAAAGATCAAGTGGTATGTTGGAACGATGAATTCCAGGCCGCTTTCGAAAGAATCAAAGAGTATCTCCAGGAGCCACCCATTCTGATGCCACCAGTTGAAGGGAGACCTCTAATCTTATACTTGACAGTACTTGACAAGTCAATGGGGTGTGTGCTGGGTCAACATGACGAGTCTGGCCGAAAAGAGCACGCTATTTATCACCTTAGCAAAAAGTTTACCGACTGTGAGACCCGATACTCACTGCTCGAGAAAACTTGTTGCGCTTTGGCATGGGCTGCTCGCCGGCTGAGACAGTATATGCTGACTCACACTACTCTGTTGATTTCAAAGATGGATCCAATCAAGTATATCTTCGAAAAGCCCGCCTTGTCCGGAAGAATAGCAAGATGGCAGATGATATTGACTGAGTATGACATCCAGTACACGACTCAAAAAGCAATCAACGGAAGTGTATTGGCAGACCATTTGGAACATCAGGCAGTGGATAATTACCAGTCTATGAACTTTGAATTTCCGAACGAGAATATCATGGTAGTGACTGATTGTGAGACACCTGGACCGGATGAAGGACCTGAGGAAGGATCCCTATGGTCTATGTACTTTGATGGAGCTTCGAACGCTTTGGGTAATGGCATTGGAGCTGTGATCATATCTCCTAAAGGTTCTCATACTCCGTTTACCGCCCGACTATGTTTCAACTGCACCAACAACATGGCGGAGTATGAAGCATGCACCATGGGTCTTCAAGCTGCAATTAACCTAAGGATTAAGTTTTTAAGTGTCTTCGGAGATTCCGCTCTCGTGGTCAGTCAGATCAAAGGAGAGTGGGATACGAAACACCCAAATCTTATTCCTTACAAGGAGTATGTGTTGATGTTGCTTCCCCACTTTGAGGAGATAACCTTTGAACATTTTCCTAGAGAAGAGAATCAGTTGGCGGACGCGTTAGCTACGATGTCTTCTATGTTCAAAGTCAAATGGGACAACGAGGCCCCCCGAATCATTATTTGGAAATTGGATGAACCTGCACATTGTTGTGATCTTGAGACTGAAGAGGTAATAGAAAAGCCCTGGTATCATAAGGTGAAGAGATACCTTGAAGCTCAAGAATACCCCGAGGGTGCATCTATTAATGACAAGAAGTTTCTGAGGAGATTCGCGGCGAAGTTCTTCATCAGCAATGACATTCTTTACAAACGTAACCATGATTCAACCTTACTATGTTGTATGGATAAGAATGAAGCAGAAGCGATCATGGCAGAGCTGTATGAAGGTACTTTTGGAACTCATTCCAGCAGACATAACATGGCAAAGAAAATCCTCCAGGCAGGATATTACTGGTCCACAATGGAAGCCGACTGTTATCAGCATTCTCTGACATGTCACAAGTGCCAGGTCTATGCTGATAAGGTGCACATTCCTCCAGTTCCTCCGAACGTTTTGACGGCACCTTGGCCTTTTGCAATGTGGGGCATTGATATGATTGGCGAGATCAGACCTACGACATCCAACGGGCATCGTTTCATCCTGGTAGCAATTGATTACTTTACGAAGTAGGTTGAAGCAGCTTCCTTTGCTACGGTAACCAAGAACGTCGTGGCACGGTTCATTCGACATAACCTGATCTGTCGATACGGTGTACCAGAGAGGATCATTACAGACAATGGTACCAATCTCAACAACAAGATGATCACTGAGCTCTGCGAGCAATTCAAGATACAGCATCATAACTTTTCTCCCTACCGGCCGAAGATGAATGGGGCTGTCGAAGCAGCAAATAAGAACATTAAGAAGATTGTGCAGAAGATGACAGTGACATACAAAGACTGGCACGAGATGTTACCATTTGCTATTCATGGGTACCGTACCTCAGCACGGACGTCAACAGGGGCAACGCCCTATTCCTTGGTTTACGGCATGGAGGCAGTCTTGCCTATTGAAGTTCAGATACCCTCTCTTAGAATCATGAAGGATGCAGGTTTGAGTGAAGATGACTGGATCCAGACCTGACTTGATCAGTTAAACCTAATCGACGAAAAGAGACTTACTGTTGTTTGTCATGGTCAGACGTACCAAAAACAGATGATCAAGGAATTTAACAAGAAAGTCAGACGAAAAGAGTATCAAGCTGGGGACCTGGTAATCAAGTGCATTATTCTACCTCAAGGTGATCCCAGGGGCAAATGGACCCCTACTTACGAAGGGCCATTTGTGGTTAAGAACATCTTCTCAGGAGGAGCTATGATTCTAACCACCATGGATGGTGACGACCTTCCTCACCTCGTCAATGCAGACATAGTAAAAAGATACTACGCATAATTAAAGACCCGCTAGGTTGACTGGCCTAGGCAAAAATAAGGGCTTCCCGGCGAACCAAAAGGGTTCGGGCAAAAATAAGGGATGAAAATAAAATCTGTACACCCGGCAAGTCGAAAACCTGAAAAGGCGGCTTGGGAAAAAATGGGTATCCCGGTGGACTGAAAACCCGAAAGGGCGGTCCAGGCAAAAGTTAGGGATTAAAGCGTAACACTATGTCTCATTGGATCACCTCGCATCCAGACTTCGGTATCAACTATCAGGCTCGGACGACACCAATCAATCAGATTCATCTTTAACTAAGCAGCAAAGTGATGAGACGCTTGAAGATATAAAGGCAATAGCAGAGTTGAAACCCAGTGGGATTATTCACATAGATGCTTTGTTTTTCTTTTCACAAACTGTATAAATTCTATTTGTTCGGCGGCGTTCTCTTACTAGGACGTCAGCCTCTTGTACAAAAGCGCCTATTTACAGGCAAACTTCAAAATCAATACAAATTCATTTTCAGACAAATTTCAAATTGCTTTTCCTTTATCTGTTTTGTTTTGCAAAGAACGTCCGAAGTTCATTTTTGATATATGCATTTGACACTGACTGCTGATCATAAATACTTACATGCGAAATGAAAGACGAATTACTGGTAATATCAGAAACATGGGCAATAAGAATTGTCTGAGTTGTATGGTTGCTTTGTACACCAAGGTACCAAGATAGGTTCAGCTGAAGAATGTGACTAAGATACCGTCACTCCCCGCAGAGCAAAGCAGTACTGGTAGATCTCCCCGCTGAAACTTGCAACTATGAACAAATCAGCAATACTCTTCCCAAGCAGAGTTGATCTACCATCAAAAGGTTTGGTATCCCCATAAGGTCTTAATATTCCCCAACGGAGTATAAAGATATTCTCCAGCAAGTATAAGAGCATCCCCGGCAATCTTAATATTCCTCAACAGAATATAAGAATGTTCCCCGGCGAAATACAAGATACCCCAGTGGAGTCATTTCCCCAGCGCAGTCTAAAAAAAAGTTTCCCCCCAAATGGAGTTGAATCATCTTCCTCAGTAGACTCTGGAAGCTTATCCCTTACGAAGCGCAAATAAGTCTCCTCAGCCAAATTCAGAGGTTATCCCCACAAGAGTCTAACTGGGTTATCCTCAGCAAGTTGCAACTGAAAGGTCATCCCCAGCAAAGTTCTTTCTATCCCCAGCGGAGTTCACCATTGGAATCCCCAACAGAGTTTATCAACAGAATCCCCAGCGGAGTTTATCGTTAAAATCTCAGCAAAGCATCTCTTCCCCACAGAGTATTTCCCCTCGGAGTAATCTCTTCATCATGTTTATTCCCCAACGGAGTTCTTTTCTCCTACAAGTTTATTCTCACAATCATCTTCTTTCATCATCCCCAGCGGAAACGAAGAACTCAACTCTATTCTCCAGCAACTCCGGGATTTATTTTCCCCAGCTAAAACATTATATCCCTATACATCATGATACATCATGATACATGCATATACGCATCATACGAATACAATCTCATTTATTTTGAGAACATCATTGCTTGATCCATCTCATGCATTGCATGTGATTGACCTTTTACCTTTAAGGAAAGATGCAGTTAAGTCCCCAGCTTAGTCAAAGACCTGACCAGTTCTTAAATCTCAATCGATTTATCCTCGTTTGAATTTCAGATAAGGTCCTCAATCTCGACAGTTCCCCTACGTCATAGTGTGGACGAGTACTATAACCTCAACGGTATACTCCATTAAGCACGAGTAAGTTCCTAGATCTTGATGTTTTCCTCCGTCATAGTGTGGACAAGTACTATAACTTCAACGGTATACTCCCAATGAGCACGAGTCAGTTCCTAGATCTGATGAAGATGCTTCCCTACGTCATAGTGTGGATGAGTACTATAACCTCAACGGTATACTTGCGGTGAGCACGGGTCAGTTCCTAGATCTTGATGTTTTCCTCCGTCATAGTGTGGACAAGTTCTATAACCTCAACGGTATACTCCCGGTGAGCACGAGACAGTTCCTAGATCTTGATGAAGATGCTTCCCTACGTCATAGTGTGGACGAGTACTATAACCTCAACGGTATACTCCCGGTGAGCACGAGTCAGTTCCTAGATCTTGATGTCTTCCTCCGTCATAGTGTGGACAAGTTCTATAACCTCAACGGTACACTCCCGGTGAGCACGAGACAGTCCTTAGATCTTGATGAAGATGCTTCCCTACGTCATAGTGTGGACGAGTACTATAACCTCAACGGTATACTCCCGGTGAGCACGAGTCAGTTCCTAGATCTTGATGTTTTCCTCTGTCATAGTGTGGACGAGTTCTATAACCTCAACGGTACACTCTCGGTGAGCACGAGACAGTCCCTAGATCTTGATGAAGATGCTTCCCTATGTCATAGTGTGGACGAGTACTATAACCTCAACGGTATACTCCCGGTGAGCACGAGTCAGTTCCTAGATCTTGATGTTTTCCTCCGTCATAGTGTGGACGAGTTCTATAACCTCAACGGTACACTCCCGGTGAGCACAAGACAGTTCCTAGATCTTGATGAAGATGCTTCCCTATGTCATAGTGTGGACGAGTACTATAACCTCAACGGTATACTCCCGATGAGAATGATTCAGTTCCTAGATCTTGATGTTTCCCTCCGTCACAGTATGGACAAGTTCTATAACCTCAACGGTATACTCCCATTGAGCACGAGACAGTTCCTAGATCTTGATGAAGATTACCCCTGTTGAATTATGGAAAGGTTCTTAATACTCATCCGAGACATTCTATCAGTTGAAGTACAAGCAAGTTCCTAAATCTCAACAAAAGTTAGACTTCCCCAGCGAAATCTTCTACAACAACAGGTATGCAAGTTATCGCTAAGGAATCTCTTATGCGATCGACACTCCTGCAGATGGAATCTGTAAGCCCATCCTCCTACCAGCAATCTCCAAATGGCATATGTAAGCCCATTCCCGACATCACAATGCTGATACTACACCATGCGAGTGCAAATTTGTGGGCACTCTAGTATTCAATTATCTTCCACCTTCAGATCACGAAAGGCTCGAAAGCCAATCTATATCCTCAAGTTTAAGAAAATTGAACAGGGGCAACTTTTTACCCCAAATATTTCCCTCCCATATTCCTCAAGATTTGCCAAGATTGATCTTCAAATTGCTCAAGATGGCTCAAGGGTTGGACAGTCAAATCACCTCCTAAGGCAGTCAAGTCAAAATTAGGGTTTTGTGTTGCACTAAGGTCCTCATATCCAAATGGCCCCAAGTGCTTCCCAATTTCCTAATATGTTCTCAAGTTCATCCATGTCAATTTTCAAGCCTTGCAGAGAAAGTTTGGTCAGTCAATTGCTCAAGAGGTCCAAAAATCGACTGTGCTAGGGCAAAAGTCAACAGTGTCCCAAATACAGTCAAACCTCAAGATTTTTTGTCAACATTCTCACTTTGAAGGTTAATTCATCATTTGATCAAGGTTTGATCATGATTCATCAAGGATTGCTCAAGATTCATCAAGATTCAAAAGTTGCTAAATTAGGGTTTTGTAGGAAAAGTCAACTCAACATTGACCAAGCATAACTTTCTCATACTTTATGAGAAATGACCCATCCAAAGCTCATTTTGAATAGGATGCAATTTCCTACAATCAATATTCACACCCCAATATCAAGAAATGCTCTCACAAAAATTTACAAATTTGGACATTATAGGTCATTTTTGAAAGTCAACAAAAACACCTTTTTTTCCAAAGCTTATAACTTGAGAATGGAACATCAAAATGAGATGAGACCAAAATGGTTGATTAGAGGACATCTCAATGTTTCTAAAAAGTCCAAGAACACCTCCAAAAGTTCAAAATTGAGGAAGTTATGCATTGTTGAAGTTGGGAATTTTTCCAAAATTGTCAAAAGTCAACTATCCTCAAAACTCCAATTTTTGACAAAAGGGCCCACTTTTTTCCACTTGATTTGGTCTTGTAATGACACACACGTGTCTCATCTTTAATTTCATGACCAAACATTTATTTTTCTATTTTATTTAATTTTTATTGATTTAATTCATTTTAAATCTATATTAATTCAAATAAAATCCAAAAATTAATGAAATGGTATCTTTGTGATTTGTACAGCTTGCATATATCATATAACACCTAATCAAACTCGTATCTTGGCTTTTTGTGCACAAAAAAATCAGATCTTGCTTATATTTGGAAACATGGTTATGGTGATCAAGATCAAATCCTAATTCTTCAATGCACATGGATATTGGCCCATATTTTGACCTAGAATCATTCCATTATATGCAAGCAAGCCTCACAAACCTAGGGGACACACAAAACTCTGTGGAAACGGCAAGAACAAGTTTGCAAAAAACCTTGAAAAAGTGGTGATCGAATTTCGGTTTAGAGGCGAATTCAGACCAAAAGCAAAACGTAGCTCTCTTCCTTGACATCCAGTGGAGCTATACCAATCAAAAGGAAGCCTTTTCATCGCCCATAACGCACTGTAAGTCTCCATGAACATTGCTCTACACATGGAATCGTAACTCAGTTTTCCTGCATCCTTGTGCCAAATTTCTTGCATATTCATACTGACCATTAAATTCCTAAGCAAACTGCATTGTTTGATTTTATTTTCGTGACCTCTAACCCCATATCCAGAACCTAGGGTTCTTGTTCTTGTTTTTGGGCATTCTTCATACAGGTTAAATTAAGGCCAATAATGGCCATGGATGAGTTCAGGGGAGAGAGACGAATCCAATGATGGTCATAGCTTGTATTTTTATGACCTAGGATGGATTTTTGAGAGATGCTACGAATCTTCCTGCGGAACAAAATCTGTAGGTAAACGAACCAGGGTGATATGAAGAAGACGATCACGTGGCTGGGCGTGATTGGCCAATTTGAATCATAGCGCGTTTTTTCATTTTTTGCAGGGAATAATTGTTGGTTTTAAATATATTATTTGCGTCTCATTCCACTAACAGGTTAACATCATGGCTCAGTTGGTAGCGTGCTAGTTGAATTGTCCCTTGGGACCTGGGTTCGAATCCCAGGTCCCCCAAAACCTTGTTATATTTTTTCTCCATATATTCAGGTGTAGCATTCCAAACATGGACCATCAAACGCCTCTGGATCTAAACTGCCAAGTGGCCCCCCAGGCAGATCCAATAAACCAGATTGAAGGACCACCATACTCCCTAGTCAACAAGCACGCAATGGATCCAAAAAGTCCAACAGGCTGGGATGAAATTGGGCCAAATTTGCTAATCATACAACCTCTTCAGACCCACACCCCCTTTTTGAGTTTGTTCTTTTTTTTTTAATTTCTTTTCATTATTTTTCCTATTTTTATTTTATTATTATTATTATCTTAATTAATTAATTAACAAACTAACTTTTTTCATAAAATCAGAAACAACAAAAAAGATTTTTTTAATTCCACTAATTTATTATTTATTTTTGTAAATAAATCACTAATTAATTTATATAGTTTAAATAGGTTTAATAACAATATATTTTGCAATAAATTAAAATTGATTTAGAATTAGGTTTTTTAATGTTTTTTAACCATTCTTATTTTATTTCCTTAATTAAAATAAAACTCAAAAAATATTTTCATTTAATTTAATTATTAACTTAGACTATTTTTTTAATTCAAAAAATAACAAAATATGCTTTATTGAATAAAAAGGGTCAAAACCCTAAAGGACATTCCGATTCAATTTTTCTCGCGCGAATTATCTTTGATCCATATAATTGTAATTGCTCCGAGGATGTAATAGTTTTAATTTAGGATTTTATTTACCTCTTTTATTTACTTTCCGTAATTTAATTTTCAAGGGTTTGTTTTTGGCGATGTAAATACCCGACACCTTGTAATAGCTTAGGTTTATTTTCTACAATTTAATTTCCGCAACCATTAACTGTTAGATGTTTGAATAATAGGCTATGCATGACAAGATCAATTTTAACTTAAATTCAACAGTAGCTCACCATGACATGTACAAAGATAATATAACTGAAAAACAATACACTCGCACATGCCACTCCTAGGGTGCACCTCACTTGGTTGCCTCGAACGTGGTCATTAAGTATAGGAAGTTTTAGAGGTCGCTCTCTTGTCCAAAGATCATAAGTTTCCTCGAAACGGTTGCCTCAAAAAAATGATCTAAGACATTAGGGTTACCGCTAAGGCGTCCTAACGTTGCTTTAGTGACCACATGTCCCTTAATCGAATTGACCCGAAAACTCCAACGACGGTGCTACCTACTCATCCATAGTGGGCTAGCATTGTCTAAAGGACATTTGCATAGCTTAATTCATTTTTGAGTAGGTAGATGTTCTTAAGTACTTGCTCTTTTTAAAAACAAAAATAAACTTTTTCGCACTTACACTCTCTTCAAAAACGAAACTCTTTTCAAACCCACATACACAAAGAAAAGCAAACTTTTGAAAACATAATGAGCAAGTACCTAAGAGCCCGTGGATAACCACAGATAGAAAGGGTGCTAACACCTTCCCTTTCTATAATCTACCTCCCGAACCCGAGAAATATCTCAAAAAGGAATTTTTCTGTGCTTTTGTCCTTTCCTTGTTGGATAAAATAAAAGACGGTGGCGACTCTTGCTTACCACGACATTTTGCAAAAACAAACGCAAAACGCGAACCAGCATTCCAAAACAGTCAGTTCTTTCCCACCGATCACAGTTGCTAAACTGGAATTATGACCGATTGAGGGTAGTCAGTGATATTGAGATCCTCTAGAACCCGATTACTATTTTTAGGACAGGTTTGAACCAACTGAACTGAAAGAGGATAGTACCTAAGCTCCTTGCCAGCCTGAAATCTAAGGGCTCTCTGTTTGACTTGTGTGCCTTTACCATGTTTGCTATTTGTGGATACTTGTGGTGTGCTTACTATCATGACATCATGACATCATAACATTGCATACATCTTGCATTGGACTAACCTATTTCAAAGACAGGAGGGATTCATATTTGTTCTGTTTTGTAGGTCATCATGATGCCCATGCGTAGGAATACCATCCGTATCAACTTTGTCCAGGTTCCCACTGTGCTCAAAGAGTTAGTTGCAAAGATTCCTGACACTACTTCCTTCATCAGAAGACATGGGTATCTTCTCAGTTTGGTTACCTCCAAATTGGACGAGCAGATGATGAGTGTTTTAGTCCAATTCTATGATCCGCTGTACCATTGCTTTACTTTCCAGGACTACCAGTTGGTTCCCACCTTAGAAGAGTTCTCTGATCTGCTCAGTATCTCTATTCTGGAGCAGACCCCGTTTACTGGTTGGGAGAAGATCCTTAGGCCCGAAGAGATTGCTGCAGCCCTTCATATGACCAAGGATGAGGTAATGGCTAATTGGGAGACTAGAAATGGAGCAAAGGGCTTTTTGACTAAGTTTTTGGTTGGTAAGGCTAATTATTTCTGGGATAGTTTAGACTTCAAGGAATTCGAAGATATTCTGGCTCTTCTAATATATGGCTTGGTGTTGTTTCCGAACTCTGACTCTTTTGTTGATGTGAATGCAGTGAAAATATTCATCTCTCGTAATCATGTACCCACCCTCTTGGGTGACATTCTTCATCAGCTTTATGCTCGTACTGCCCGAAAGCGGGGAACCTTGATGTGTTGTGCTCCATTATTGGAGAGGTGGTTTATTTCGCACCTCCCCAAATCAGTGCTGAAGAATAAAGAAGGCATGGGCTGGGCCTATTGATCGCACTAAATCGCACTATGTTTCTGACTCAAATATCACATGTTTTCCTTAGTTTTTATTGTCATTTTCTCGTATTATGTTCCTTTTTCCTTTGTTTTCAGGATTCTTGTCATTTCAGAGCCTCCTGTGAAGAAACGAGCCAAAACGCCAAGAAATTAGGGTTTTTCAAGATATTCTGCACTTATGGCGTTCAGCACCGCGCTGGCTACAGGGAACGCGATGACGTGGCCCACTTTCACCCAGAGATCAACTGCCATGTTCCCATGATGTGGCGGTTCCAGGCACCGCGCCCGCGGCCACCCTCACCGCGCCCGCGGCCTTCACAAAAAGGTTCCCGCTCAAAAGAAGTTAAGGGGCATGCTGGTCCTTACGCACCTCAAAGATCCTCTATAAATAGTTTTCGATTCTCATTCTTTAGTTTCATCCAAGCTTAGTACAATCTTAAGCCATATACTATCAGTTTCTGTAAAGTAATAATCTCTTCACATCGGGGAGTTATTGCGGTGTAGATTGAGTTGTAATCGAGTCTTGGAGCACTTTGGTTGAAGTTCATCATACCGGCCTTACTTTTCCGTAGATTTGTATCAGATTCAAGTCTCCGACCGGAGCAAGGTTCTATTTTATTGCATTTCTTTATTTAATTGCTCTTACCATAGTCTACACGTTTTATAGACTTTAAATGCTCTTACCATAGTCTACACGTTTTATAGACTTTAAATGCTCTTACCATAGTCTACACGTTTTATAGACTTTAAATGCTCTTACCATAGTCTACACGTTTTATAGACTCGCACTTATTATGTCTGGCTAAACTATAAAGGTTAGGATGTAATGATTGTCGTCATGGTCGTGTTCCAGTTATCATGCTAGTGAAAATACTCTGGGGATGTTTTGCTTCTAACTTAAGTCAATTGTGTTTAAATGTTTATTGGGTAAGATCGAAAGCCGTCCAAACTAATGATACGACTTGATTATTATTTAACCAAACAAAAAGAGCGAAAGCCGTTGATTGGTTAAATAGGAATCATTTACCTTTTTAGAAAACGATTTTGAAACTATTTTCGGACGCGTTTGTAGGTTTGAAATCTGACTCTTGGTCAAAAGCCAAAAGTCTCTTTAAGTTAATCTTTCCGAGTAAGATCACTTTTCTGTTAAGTCAAAACTATCAATTTCTTAAAAATAGGTTTACCTCTTTAACGCGGAAGGCACCCTTTATATGTGACAATAAAGGAATTTAATTTAAAGAGTAAACTCGGTTCTTATTAGTCAAAAGCTACAAGTTCCCGTTAAACTGATTCTTTGCTATCAATAGAAAATACTGCCCCATAAGTAGGTTCATCTACGCATGACCGGACCAATATCTGATTACATGATTTACATTCCAACCTGTCTCTTAAACTGTTATTTACTTCGCTCATTTACTTTGTGCACTGCACTCACATCAATATTCTTGTTCGCCTTAGATAAGCACCTTAGCAATAGAGTTGATAGATTGACAATTGGTCTCTGTGGTTCGATAATCTTATATATTACTTCGATAGGCTGTACACTTGCAGTACTACATTTAGGCTATACGTTACAGATTAAACCCCATCAAGTTTTTGGCGCCGTTGCCGGGGACCAACTTCGTCAAATTTCGTACCCTATTGTTATCCCGTTTAGACTAAGGCTATTCTAGCCGGTAGATGCGTAGAAATCGTAGCACCGGCAACCTAATAGATCCTTTAGTAGAACCTGAACGTTACGCTCGTGCCCGTCTTTTTATTCGCAAGATAAGAAGAGCTATGGCAGAAGATCGTAACCAAAGACCGCTCAAGGAATTCGCCCAACCATCTAACGAGGAACCTAGTTCTAGTATAGTAAACCCTGCTATAACTACCAACAACTTTGAACTAAAGCCCTCGTTACTACAATTAGTACAACAAAACCAATTCGCTGGTCTCGCTACCGAGAACCCGAATCAACATTTAAAGGTATTTATCCAGTTAGCTGACACCCTTAAGGCAAATGGAGCCACACCCGAAGCTATCCGATTAAGACTATTTCCTTTTTCCCTTAGAGGTAAAGCTCACGACTGGTTAGACGCCCTTCCAACTAACTCAATAACAACTTGGGAAGACCTTAGGAGAGATTTTCTTGCGAGGTATTTTCCACCAAGCAAGACCGCTGTTCTTAGGAACCTGATCACTTGTTTCACCCAAAACCAAGGCGAATCACTTTTTGATGCCTGGGAGAGATATAAAGAACTTTTAAGAGCTTGTCCGCACCATGGCCTGGAGCAATGGTTAATCATACATACCTTCTATAATGGACTCCATTATAACACAAAGATGTCCATAGACGCTGCCGCTGGCGGAGCGTTGATGAACAAACCTTACCCTGACGCTTGTGCCCTAATAGAGGACATGGCCCAAAACCACGCCCAATGGGGATTAGAACGAGCGACAGTAGAGAAAAAGGAGAGCCATGGAGGAAAGCATGAGGTAAGTTGCATGGACATGATTAATGCCAAGATGGACGCCCTAGCCTTGAGAGTTGAGAACATGTCTCAAAACCCAACCACAGTAGCAGCAATCCAATCGGAGTGCGAACTCTGTGGAACTCAAGGACATCAAACCGTTGACTGTAACCTTTTGAACGAATCAAGCTCAGACCAAGTTAACTATACTCAAGGGAACCCTTTCTCGAATACCTACAATCCTGGATGGAGGAACCACCCGAATTTCTCTTACAAAAACAACAACCCTATCCAAAATCCCGGACCTTCGAGACCTCAAGGATTCCAAACGCAAAAACAAAACCAACCTATGCAAATAGTACCCCCAAGACCAAACCTTAAAGAAACCATAGACACCTTTATTCAGGCTCAAACCCATCAAAATAAGGAGTTTATGAACCAACACATTCACACGAACGAACTAGTTACTCAACTAGCAACCAAGTTTGACCAGATAATAACCCACACCAAAATGCTTGAGACTCAGATTTCCCAAGTAGCACAAAACACCTCTGTACAAGTTGCACCTGGAGGACAATTCCCTGGACAAACTCAACCAAATCCAAAAGGCCAAGCAAATTCTATCACCTTAAGAAGTGGAACTGCTTATGAAGGGCCTGGAAATCCTAACTTAAGCACATCAGAAAAACCTATGGAAGATGCTACGCCCAAAGACCAGGTGGAGGAACCAGAGAAACCAGGAAAGCAATCAAAACCAGAAGTAGAGAAAAACACTCAACAACATTATAAACCACCTATTCCATTCCCACAGAGGCTGAAAAACACCAAAGTAGAAAACCAGTACCAAAAGTTTATTAAGGTAATAGAGAAACTCCATGTTGAGATTCCTTTTACTGAAGCTATAACCCAGATACCATCATATGCTAAGTTTTTGAAAGATATTTTGACCAATAAACGGCGACTCGATGATCCCAAGCCTTTAGAATGTCATTTTATATCCGAAAATAAACTCGCCAAGAAAGATAAAGACCCTGGAAGCTTTTCTATCCCTTGCATCCTAGGTAACCATATGATAGACAAAGCATTTTTAGACCTAGGAGCAAGCGTAAGTCTGATGCCTCTGGCCGTCTGTAAGAGGTTAAAATTAGGAGAACTTCAACCTACTAAGATGTCTTTACAACTAGCTGATAGATCTGTCAAATATCCCATGGGTATTTTAGAAGACATACCTGTCAAGATTGGTCAGTTGTACATTCCGACCGACTTTGTCGTAATGGATATCAAAGAAGATGAAGACATCCCAATCCTCTTAGGAAGACCCTTCCTATCGACCGCCGGAGCTATAATAGATGTTAAGAAAGGGAAACTGACTTTCGAGGTAGGAGATGAAAAGATTGAGTTCATTTTATCAAAGTTTCTAATGGCACCAGTGATAGGAGATGCGTGTTATGCCATCGACATCATTGATGAATGTGTAAATGAGCTCGAACAAAACGAATTCTTAACCAAATTACCATCAACCCCTATTTTAGAGGATGACGGATTTGAGAGTATCGAACCGTACATTGACGACAATCTTTTCGAATGCTTAGCTCTTACCCATGACCTTATGCCACGTACTGAGAAAACCACTATAGAACTTAAGGAACTACCCAAGAATCTAAGATATGAGTTTTTGGATGAGGAGATGAATAGACCTGTTATAATTAGCGCCACTCTAAACCAAATAGAAACAAATCAACTATTAGATACCTTGCGAAAATATCCCTCAGCTTTAGGGTATAAAGTTTCAGATTTAAGAGGTATAAGCCCATCCGTATGCATGCATCGGATTATGCTGGAAAAAGATTCAAAACCCTCAAGAGAACATCAAAGAAGAATAAACCCTATCATGAGTGATGTAGTCAAGAAAGAAGTTCTTAAGTTATTAGAAGCTGGTATCATATACCAAATTTCGGATAGTGAATGGGTAAGCCCAGTCCATGTGGTACCCAAGAAAGGAGGTATCACTGTTCTGAAAAATGAGAAAGGTGAGCATGTGGCAAAACGAACAGAAGGAGGATGGCGTATGTGTATAGATTACAGAAAGTTGAATAAGGCAACGAGAAAAGACCATTTCCCTCTCCCATTTATAGATCAGATGCTTGAACGTCTAGCAAGACACTCATGTTTCTGCTATCTTGATGGGTATTCGGGGTTTTTCCAAATCCCTATTCACCCAGAGGACCAAGAAAAAACCACATTTACCTGCCCTTATGGAACATTCGCTTATAGACGAATGCCCTTTGGACTCTGTAATGCACCTGCCACTTTCCAACGTTGTATGATGTCAATTTTCGCAGACTACCTAGATGGAATTATGGAAGTATTTATGGACGATTTTTCAGTGTGTGGGTTTGATTTCAAAAACTGCCTCTCGAACTTGGAGAAAATCTTAAAAAGATGTGTGGAAGTAAACCTTGTGTTGAATTGGGAAAAGTGCCACTTTATGGTAAGTGAAGGGATAGTCTTGGGACACATTATTTCTGAAAGAGGTATAGAAGTCGATAAGGCCAAGATAGAAGTTATAGAAAACTTAAACCCACCTAAGACCGTTAGGGAAATAAGAAGTTTCCTAGGACATGCCGGGTTCTACCGACGTTTCATCAAGAATTTTTCCGCAATAACTAAACCTTTAACTAACTTATTGATGAAGGATGTCGAGTTTGAATTCGACCAAAAATGTCTTGAGGCCTTTGAAGTTTTAAAGCAAGCTCTTATTTCAGCACCTATCATAAGACCACCTGATTGGACACAACCCTTTGAAATCATGTGCGATGCTAGTGATTTCGCTGTAGGAGCTGTACTAGGGCAAAGAAAAGACAAAAAACTGCATGCAATTTACTACGCTAGTAGAACACTAGACGCTGCCCAGCTAAATTATACAACCACAGAAAAAGAATTGCTAGCCGTAGTTTTTGCTATTGATAAATTTCGATCTTATTTGGTGGGAGCAAAAATAATAGTATACACAGATCACGCAGCAATCCGGTACTTGTTAAGTAAGAAAGATGCTAAGCCTAGATTGCTCAGATGGGTACTTTTACTCCAAGAATTTGACTTGGATATTAAGGATAAAAAAGGAGCTGAAAACTTAGTAGCTGATCATCTCTCTAGGTTAGAACACCTTAAGCCTGAACTTATACCTATAGACGATCACTCTACTTATGAAAGATTAATAGCTGGGATAAACTCAACTGAAGAAGAGACCTATGAGGAAATCTCAACCATGAACAACATACCATGGTACGCAGATATTGTGAATTATCTAGCCGCTGATATCATACCCCCTGACTTAAGCTACCAACAGAAGAAGAAGTTTTTTAGAGATGTTAAACACTTCTTTTGGGATGAACCCCTCCTATTCAAAAGAGGAATAGATAATATATTCCGACGATGTGTGCCGGAGGAAGAAGTAGGCAATGTCATTAAACATTGTCATGCTTCACCTTATGGTGGACATACAAGCACGTCTAAAACATGCGCCAAAATATTTCAAGCAGGTTTTTATTGGCCTACTGTATGGCGCGATGTCCACACTTACATTACAAAATGTGACCGATGCCAACGCACTGGGAACATCTCAAGACGTGATGAAATGCCTTTAAGTAACATCCAGGAAGTGGAAATATTTGATGTCTGGGGTATAGATTTCATGGTACCTTTTCCTTCCTCAATGGGTAACAAGTATATCCTAGTAGCTGTCGATTATGTCTCAAAGTGGATCGAAGCTGTTGCATCACCCACAAACGATACCAAGGTAGTTATCAAACTGTTTAAGAATATTATTTTTCCTAGGTTTGGAACCCCGAGGTTAGTCATAAGTGATGGAGGATCGCATTTTATATCTAAGATATTTGACAAGCTTCTAAGCAAATACGGAGTAAAACATAGATTAGCATCACCATATCACCCGCAAACCAGTGGCCAAGTAGAGGTATCGAATAGGGAGATTAAGCAGATCCTAGAAAAAACCGTATCACTATCCAGAAAAGACTGGTCTGGAAAACTTAAAGACGCCTTATGGGCTTATAGAACGGCTTATAAAACCCCTATTGGAACAACTCCTTATCAATTGGTTTATGGAAAGTCCTGTCATTTACCCTTCGAACTAGAACATAAAGCCTATTGGGCCATTAAATCCTTGAATCTAGATTACCTGAAAGTCGGAGAAAAACGTATCCTGGACATTCACAAGCTAGAAGAGCTTCGCTTGAATGCCTATGAGAATGCCATCATATATAAGGAAAGAACCAAGATGTGGCATGATAAAAAAATCATCAAGAAAGATTTCAACATTGGTGATCCTGTTCTCCTATTTAACTCAAGGTTACGACTTTTTCCTGGTAAGCTTCGTTCAAGATGGACAGGTCCATTTGAAGTGTCAAAAGTTCTAAAGTCTGGAGCAGTGGAAATCAAAAACAATTCATGCGTTCCATTTGTGGTAAATGGACAAAGACTGAAGCTCTACAAAGGAGGCGATTTGCCTGTTGACTACTCTAGTCATATTCTTATAGACCCACCAATACCCACATAAAGTAAGATCTAATCGTCAAGTTAAACGACGTTAAACAAGCGTTGCATGGGAGGCAACCCATGGTTTATTCTTTATTTTATTTTATTTTATTTTAGTAATTTATACATTTTATCTGGACTAATTTCTTGTGTTTATATTTTCAGGATGCATTACCCCGACGGTATGGTTGTGATTTTCAGAGATGAAGCACAAAAGGCCCGATTTGCTACCTTATCTGCTAGACCTATGGTACCCACTAGGTACCCCGATCAGAGCTGCATGGAGGCACTCGGGATTGAGCCAAGTATTCGGTATCTATGCAACCAACTTAGCTGGGATTCTTATGCTGATGATGTCCACAAAACCTACAGGAACCTTACTCTGGAGTTTCTTAGCTCTATGGACTATAACCCACGAGTGGGTGAAGGAGATGAGCGAGGATGCCTAAGTTTCAGATTGTTTGGCACCGAGTATACCCTGACTACCAAAGAATTTGGGGATTTGCTTGGTTTCCAAACTGGACCGACCGCTATCACTGAGTTTCCATTGAGTTGCTACATGGACAGAGATATTGATAAATTTTGGCAGGACATTACTGATAGAGCCAGTCTTGACCCCTCTACCCAGCTGTCCCGGAAGATCCATAACCCGACCTTCCGATACTTCGAGATGATCCTGTGCCACACTTTCTTTGGGAGGAGTTACTGTGACCACTTGGTCACCGCTGAGGAGATCCTTTTCCTATACTGTGCTAGCCAGTCCAGACCTATAGCTTGTGGAGGTTTTCTGATAGAGAGCCTCGAGCATACTGCTCGATCCGCTGTAGGGCTCATTCATTCCGGAGGGAATGTGACACAGATAGCTTCTGCTTTGGGTTTGGACAGTATGATAGCACAGCTGACCCCATACTGTGGATATACTTTTCTGGATTTAGACTTTTGCATGAATCGTGGATTCATGAGGAGGGCCTCTTTCCACCCATATCGGTACATATTGCTTATCAATGACCAGACAGTTTACACCTTCACAATGCCAGACCCTCAGATGACTTGTGTTTCCAACTCTGCTAATTGGAACTATTCTGTAGAAGGTTGGGGTGAGATATCAGAGTACACTCCAGAATACACTCCTGCTTCCGAAGATCTCACTCCAGAATACACTCCTGCTTCCGAAGATCTCACTCCAGAATACACCCCTGTTTCCGAAGATCCCACTCAAGACTACACTCCTGCTCCCGAGGACTCTACTCCGGATCACACATCCCGACCCGAGGTTACACACACTACTGTTCTTACTAATAACCTCAGCTTGCAGGAACCTGATATTCACACTCTATTGACTGCTATGCGCACTGAGATAACCACTCTCCGCAATGAGGTGGCTGACCTTCATTTGCAGTTGGAAGTGAATGATGTTACCTTTGCTGGTGAGTTAGATGAATTAGCTCACGAGGTGGCAGAGATTCGACGCCAGCTGACTGAGCTGCGTGGCCCAGGCACTCCTGCAGAGCATCCTACCGGTTGGCAATAGATCTGTATTGTTCACAAGATATCTAGTTTCAGTATTATTAGTATTATGTTGATTTCCTTTTCAGACTCATTTTTATTTTGCATTATCTGTTTCCTGCGTTGTTAATATTTATTTTGGTGACCCAATGTCCGTACCTATATATATATATATATATATATATATATATATATATATATATATATATATATATATATATATATATATATATATATATATATATATATATATATATATATATATATATATATATATATATATATATATATGCATATGTTTTATTTATTTACTAATGTTTTTGTTTTTCTGGTCACCATAGTTTTGATATAAAAATAAAATAAATATATATGTGTATATGTATTCACGTACATATATGCACATTTATAAGAAAAATAGGTACACCTCCAGAAATTGAAGCTAATGGCGAGGAAGAAAAAGCCCAATGGAAAGAAAGCCAGGCCAGCCCAACTGACCTCGACCTCATGCAGAGCTGCCTCACAGACACCAAAGTTAATCCCGTCCCATTCATGATTGCCCACATGCACCATGTTTTAAGAAAAGGTGGGCCGATTTCCTTTGGTGGACTGATTACCACTATTGCCCGTGCCATAGGATTGGATACGGAACTTGTCACCCTAGAACCACTTCCTCCTCGGATTGCAAATCTTAAATTTTTCAGGGATATGCGTTTATGCAAGACGAGGAAGGAAGGTGGTTACTTCCTCATGGTTGGAGGTGCTGCTATACCCAGTGTTGTTATGCCTTGCACCCGTCGTACTGATATTAGATTTGAGCGTAACTGGACCTACGATCTCAACGCTCCTGCTTTTATTGGTCCGTTGCCCCCAAATCTACCTTTAAATGAGGGTAACAACACTGATGATGAGTACGATTTCCAAACAGAGGAACCACCCCATTTTTCACCACCACACACGACACCTTCTACCTCTAACCCACATGCAGGTACAACTCCTAGTTTCCATGTCACTGAGGACATGTGGCGTGAGCATATGGCCCGAGAGGCCCAGAGGGACACCCTCCTTGCTACCTTGCAGCAACAGGCGGCCGACAACATGGCCTTCATGCAAGCGTCCCAAGAACAAAATGCTAGCTCTCTGCGCACTATTATGGAAAGTCAGCTGGCTTTCCAGAGAGAACAGCACCTACACCAGACCACATACGCTCGTCACTTCCAATTGATGGAGGCAACCCAAGGCACCCTCATTGGTCGGACCCAAGAGCTACAAGCGGCAAATGCCGCCTTGTCAGAGAGACTGGAGCAGCTTGTTTTGGACCGAGATAGCCGCTGTCGCAGCCGTAGCCGCCGTTCCGGTCGTACCAACCAGGATGGTGAAGGTCCTAGTGGCCCCCACTAGTGTTTTCAGGTACCTCCTCCTACCTTATTTTGGAACATTGAGGACAGTGTCTGATTTAAGTGTGGGAGGAGCATTTATCGCTTTTATTTCCCATTTTCGCTTTTATTTTTCGCTTTTATTTTCCGTTTTTCCTGCTTTTATTTCCCTTCCATTTTCCGTTTTTTCTGCTTTTATTTCCCTTCTGCATTTTTCCTTTTTTTATTCGTAGTTAATAAAATGCATGTGATAGGCGAGTCTTTCTGCGTAGTGTACCCTTTCATTTCCCCCACCTTTTAGCCTTACAAAATTTTTATTTTTCAAAGATTTATGGTTGTTGAGACAGGTCCTAGATAGGGTCTGTTTCTCGGACACTCACTTTTTGAAAAATTCGTTATCATTTTTACACCGTAAGCCTTTTTGAATATTTAGATTAGATCCTTTCTCCCCAATATGCTATGATTTTGAATAAAACTGTACAAATAGGTCTTCAAGTAGTTTATCTTAGCAGTCAGCTCCGGCCTAAGCATGCTCTAAGTGTGGGATCGATGAATATAAGTGGATGATCTCTATTTTGCCTTAAAAGTTATAAAATAAAGTATGAATACAACTACGAGTTGGGTGATCCTCACAAAGATTACTCAACTCAAGAAAGTTGTAAGCACTAACAAAAGCAAAGAAAAAATATATAAGGCATATCTGTTGTAGTTGTTTCAGAGGTATCTGGTGCTGAACTTGGTAGGGCGGACTACGGTCCGATCCCCCGCAACTACAAATGGGTAAAATAAAAAGGGATTAAACCAACTCTTGTACCAGAATCCCATCAGTTGAGATCAGAGTCACTAACCGGTCACTACACCATGAGTATGTACGGATAACGGGCTTAATGTGATTGCGCCTGAATGAAAAAGGACCTCGTAAAAAAGGGAAGTCTTAGAATAGTAAGGATATTAGGATCGATCTGTATACTTATGAGGTTTATGTCCGCATTTCTGCGAGTAGTGTAATTACGATACCTTTGATTCAGATTGCCAGTGCCTGACAACACACCCTTACTCGGACTTATAAGCCCTCTTTGCCCAAAACCTGTATACACCATAATTTTATTTCATCTACTTTTAAGAGTTGTTGCTTGAGGACAAGCAAAGGTCTAAGCGTGGGAGGATTTGATCGCACTAAATCGCACTATGTTTCTGACTCAAATATCACATGTTTTCCTTAGTTTTTATTGTCATTTTTTCGTATTATGTTCCTTTTTCCTTTGTTTTCAGGATTCTTGTCATTTCAGAGCCTCCTGTGAAGAAACGAGCCAAAACGCCAAGAAATTAGGGTTTTTCAAGATATTCTGCACTTATGGCGTTCAGCACCGCGCTGGCTACAGGGAACGCGATGACGTGGCCCACTTTCACCCAGAGATCAACTGCCACGTTCCCATGATGTGGCGGTTCCAGGCACCGCGCCCGCGGCCACCCTCACCGCGCCCGCGGCCTTCACAAAAAGGTTCCCGCTCAAAAGAAGTTAAGGGGCATGCTGGTCCTTACGCACCTCAAAGATCCTCTATAAATAGTTTTCGATTCTCATTCTTTAGTTTCATCCAAGCTTAGTACAATCTTAAGCCATATACTATCAGTTTCTGTAAAGTAATAATCTCTTCACATCGGGGAGTTATTGCGGTGTAGATTGAGTTGTAATCGAGTCTTGGAGCACTTTGGTTGAAGTTCATCATACCGGCCTTACTTTTCCGTAGATTTGTATCAGATTCAAGTCTCCGACCAGAGCAAGGTTCTATTTTATTGCATTTCTTTATTTAATTGCTCTTACCATAGTCTACACGTTTTATAGACTTTAAATGCTCTTACCATAGTCTACACGTTTTATAGACTTTAAATGCTCTTACCATAGTCTACACGTTTTATAGACTTTAAATGCTCTTACCATAGTCTACACGTTTTATAGACTCGCACTTATTATGTCTGGCTAAACTATAAAGGTTAGGATGTAATGATTGTCGTCATGGTCGTGTTCCAGTTATCATGCTAGTGAAAATACTCTGGGGATGTTTTGCTTCTAACTTAAGTCAATTGTGTTTAAATGTTTATTGGGTAAGATCGAAATCCGTCCAAACTAATGATACGACTTGATTATTATTTAACCAAACAAAAAGAGCGAAAGCCGTTGATTGGTTAAATAGGAATCATTGACCTTTTTAGAAAACGATTTTGAAACTATTTTCGGACGCGTTTGTAGGTTTGAAATCTGACTCTTGGTCAAAAGCCAAAAGTCTCTTTAAGTTAATCTTTCCGAGTAAGATCACTTTTCTGTTAAGTCAAAACTATCAATTTCTTAAAAATAGGTTTACATCTTTAACGCGGAAGGCACCCTTTATATGTGACAATAAAGGAATTTAATTTAAAGAGTAAACTCGGTTCTTAGTAGTCAAAAGCTACAAGTTCCCGTTAAACTGATTCTTTGCTATCAATAGAAAATACTGCCCCATAAGTAGGTTCATCTACGCATGACCGGACCAATATCTGATTACATGATTTACATTCCAACCTGTCTCTTAAACTGTTATTTACTTCGCTCATTTACTTTGTGCACTGCACTCACATCAATATTCTTGTTCGCCTTAGATAAGCACCTTAGCAATAGAGTTGATAGATTGACAATTGGTCTCTGTGGTTCGATAATCTTATATATTACTTCGATAGGCTGTACACTTGCAGTACTACATTTAGGCTATACGTTACAGATTAACCCCATCACCTATAAGGTTATGTCTCTCTCCCATAATGACATCATTTGGACTCTTAAGGGTATGGACGAGGTGGCTATTATTGATCGTTGTGGGGAATACCCCAATGTTCCACTTATAGGAACCCATGGGGGAATTTCTTATAATCCATGCTTGGCCTTACGTCAGTTCGGGAGAGCCAAAAGAGAAGGACCTCATGAGCTGCTAATGCCTAGTATCATCTTTGATTTTCAAGGGGATGGCGACGAGCAACACCGCAGGTTCATAAGGGCTTGGGATAGAGTTCACAGATCTGATCCACATGAGCTGGGCCCAAAGACTTCTCTCCTAATGGAGCCATACCTTAGATGGGTTTATATCCGTGCCCAAAAGCTGGGTATGCCATATGAAGCCGTCCTGCCTATCATTGTTGAAGTTGCTAATGAAGAGGGGGTTCTTCCTACCATCCTCCACCCTTATATGCCCACTGAAATTGGGGCACTGAAAAGGTCTTGGATGCAACTGAGAGAAGAGCGGGATGCTTACCGAGAAAAGTTCAACGAGCAAGAGCAGAAGATCCAGAGGTTGACTAGGAAGCTAGAGAACAAGCGGATTCTCAATGATTATGTCCGCACCGACAAGAAGAGACCATGGGAGCACTGATTGTCCTTTGATTATTTCCTTTCCTGTTTTTATTTCCTTTTCAGTATTTTCATTCTTGTAACGCCTTAAGGGCAATTTGTTGAACAATTTGAATTTTAAAGTTTATCTAATAAAGTGTGTTTCCTTTCTGGTTTACAAATTTGAATCTCTCGATTGTCTTTGAAATCATGTCATATGCATTTCATCCCATGCACTTCATAACAGGTACCCATTACATGTCTCTTATCTTCTTCGTTGTTTATTTCAGCACTCATCATGTTTGCTGAACCATCAACTGAGCAAGCAATCAAGGCCCTACAGGCCCAGAATGCCCAATTCCAAGAGTTGTTCATGAATCTAGCTAAGGGTCAGCAAGATCTGAAGACCCTGATTCTGAAAGAGAAGAAGAAGAAGAAGAAGAGGACAGTCCTGTTTAACACAGGTCACAGGTTTGGAAACAGGATACGAGATGAAGTTGATTTGACCACCTCATTTGGAGGGAAAGACAGTCAATAGGAAAGGAGGGCTCTTAGCCCTGTGGTCTCAGACAATGAGACGGACTTCGATGAAGACCAGTATCCTCCTACTGAGGATAGATACAAACAATTGGAAGACCGGTTGAGTGCTATGGAAGTTCAGAAGGTGCCTGGTCTGGACTTTGGTGATCTGGGTCTATCATTTGGGGTAGTGATTCCCCACAAATTCAAGGCACCAGCCTTTGCTAAGTATGACGGAGTTTCTTGTCCGAAGCTGCACCTCCGTTCATATGTAAGGAAGATCCAGCCGTACACCACTGATAAGAACCTATGGATCCACTTCTTTCAAGACAGTCTCTCAGGGACTCAGCTTGAATGCTTTTATCAGTTAGAAGGAGCCAGTATCCGTAATTGGGAAGATTTGGCTACTGCTTTCTACAGGCAGTACCAATACAATTCCGACCTTGCTCCTACGCGTACCCAACTCCAGGGTATGTCAATGGGAATGGGTGAAGGTTTCAAAGATTATGCTCAGAAGTGGAGGGACCTCGCCGGAAGAGTGCAACCACCCTTGGCTGATCGGGAGCTTGTGGATATGTTTCTAAGGACCCTATCTGGTCCATTTTTCAACCATCTGATTGGAAGCTCTTTGTCTGGGTTTACAGAGCTAATTATGACCGGTGAGAGGATTAAGGCTGGTATTAAGGCTGGTAAGATACAGAAGGGTGCTTCATCAAGCACCGAGAAGAAGCCTTTTAAGAAAGAGTCCAGTGCTGTCTACAGTTCAAAAAGACATAATAGACCTGAACACCGCCAAGCTGTTAATGCAGTTGTTATTTCAAAACCTGCTGGTGCTCCTCAGCACAACAATCAACAGAAGGACGAGAGACCTTGAAGGAAATTCACCCGTCTCAGCATGACTTTGTCTCAGATTCTGCCACAGCTATTAAAGACCAACCTAGTGATTCCAAGGGAAGCCCCGAAGAATCCAAATATCACATCACCGAAGTATAACCCTAATTCCCGCTGTGCTTATCACTCTGATAGCCTGGGGCATAATACAAATGATTGTTGGTCTTTGAAGAATAAGATACATGACTTAATTGATGCTAAGGAGATTGAGTTTGAGGCGCCCGAAAGGCCTAATGTTGTGACTGCTCCTATGCCCAAGCATGGAGTGAATGCTATAGATGAAGACTCGTTTGTGGTTTCTGTGAACAATATTGCTACTCCCTTGATGACTGTGAAGAAGAACCTTTTGCTAGCCGGTTTATTTCCGGGTTGTGACGAAGGTTGCCGTATGTGTTCTGTTCTACCTACCGGTTGCCATCTTTTGAAATCAGGTGTCCAACGCCTGATGGATAGTAAAGAAATTATATTTGAGAAGATTGTTGTTCCTTTGGTTCCTACTGAAGAAGTTGCCATCATTACCATTTTCGACAATTCTTCCAAGGCTCCCTCGAGAAAGCCTGTTAGAATTACATTTGTTCCAAGAATCGCACCTGTAATCATTACTGTTCCTGGGCCTATCCCCTACACCTCTGATAAAGCTGTCCCTTGGCATTACGGGGACGATGTTTATTTTCATGGAGTTAAACAAGAGTTAGATGCTGATATTGACGTCAGCAATATTGTTGGACCTGCTAAAGTCACCCGCAACGGAAGACTTTTCTCACCTGATATCTCTCCACCAACTGCCCAAAAACCTGTTGTTATTACACCTGCCAGTGTACCTGCTACTATTCCCGTTCAAGTTCCTATTCTTACCCCTGTCTCCGAGTCATCTGACACTCGGGGCAAAGGGATCACCAATGAGCCTGCCCAGGCGGAGGCACCGAAGACGATTACTGTTGAAGCTTCTAAACAAGAGATGGAAGAGATTCTGAAGATCATCAAAAAGAGTGACTACAATGTAGTTGAACAACTGGGGAAAACCCCGTCCAAGATTTCTATGTTGTCACTGTTGCTATGCTCAGAGGCCCATGCCAAGGCTCTGATTACATTTCTGAAGACTGCATACGTACCGCAAGAGACATCAGCTGATCAGTTTAAAGATTGCATGGCCAATCTGACTGCTGATAATGGGTTGGGTTTCTCTGACACCGACTTGACTGCTAAGGGGAAGAATCACAATGATGACCTGCATGTCTCCATTGAATGCAGGGGCACCACTCTTGCATATGTATTGGTGGATACTGGTTCCTCATTGAACGTCTTGCCTAAGAAAGCTCTAGACCGGTTGGACTGTGAAGGGTTGGAGTTGAAACCAAGCAACATTGTCGTCAGGGCCTTTGATGGGTCTAAGAGAATGGTGCACGGAGAAGTTGGTATTCCGATTAAGGTTGGTTCTCAGGTTTTTAACTCTACATTCTATGTGATGGACATTCGGCCATCTTATTATTGTTTGCTGGGTCGCCCATGAATCCACAAAGCGGGGGCCGTAACCTCAACGCTCCACCAGAAGCTGAAGTACCCGGTCAAAGGGAAGATTGTGACAGTACAAGGAGAGGAAGAGTATATGGTTAGCCACCTCAACTCTTTCCGATACGTAGAGATGGATGGGGAGTTCATTGAGACCCCATTTCAACATTTTGAAGAGGTTCCCCAGACACTGGCGTCAGCTGAGACTGTTGTTGAAGATTCCCCCATGAAGATGGCTTCCTTTAAGGATGCCCGAGATGTTGTTAAGAAAGGTGGGTGTGCAAATTGGGGCCGACTCCCTGATTTTACACCGAAGACTAACAAGTTTGGTTTGGGTTTCACTGCAGAGGCTCAAGAGGCTGTTCGGAATGCACGGATCAGAAGACCTCTTGTGTTCATCAGTAACTCGGGAGTAAATGCCATTGAAGACGATGTGGAAGAGTCTAAATTCGACAGCAGGATCTACCCTACGACTGACGGTGGACCAAGCAACTGGACATCAAAAGACTTCATCCCTATTTCTTTTGTTACCCAATAATGAAACTTTTTGTTTTGAATATGTAACAGACAATGTTTTAAACTTTATGGCCCGGTGTCTTACCCGGGGCATTGTGGCTTCATTTGTGAGGGCTTTATGTGTGTCATTTTCATATATCATTAATAAAAGCATTGGACGTTCTTGCATTTCAAATTTTGCGCTCCTTGTTTTTTTTATTATTGCAAAACAGCTATTTTACACACACTCACGTATCATGATCTACATCCACTCTGGATCCCACTGATAACGACCCTGCTACTGCCAGTTATGACTTCAAAAGTCCGATCAACTTAGCCGAAGACGAAGGTGAAGATGATTGCGAAGTGCCTAGTGAACTTGCTAGACTGCTACTTCAAGAAGAGAGGGCCATACTACCTCCAAGCCACCAATTCTGATACCTCCAGTTGTAGGAGGACCATTGATCTTATACTTAAGAGTGCTGGATAATACAAGGAGGTGCGCTGGGGCAGCATGATGAGTCTGGCCGAAAAGAGCATGCTATTTACTGCTTTAGCAAAAAGTTTACCAACTGTGAGACCCAATACTCACTGCTCGAGAGAACTTGCTACGCTTGGGCATGGGCTGCTCGCCAGCTGAGACAGTACATGTTGGCTCATACTACCCTTGTTGATACCAAAAAAGGTGGACGTCCTGACAACTCCTTGGCCTTTTGCAATGTGGGGCATTGATATGATCGGCGAGATCAGACCTACAGCATCCAACGGGCATCATTTCATCCTGGTAGCAATTGATTACTTTACAAAGTGGGTTGAAGCAGCTTCCTTTGCTACCGTAACCAAGAACGTCGTGGCACGATTCATTCGGCACAATCTGATATGTCGATACGGTGTACCAGAGAGGATCATTACGGACAATGGTACCAATCTCAACAACAAGATGATCACCGAGCTCTGCGAGTAATTCAAGATACAGCATCATAACTCTTCTCCCTACCGGCCGAAGATGAATGGGGATGTCGAAACGGCTAATAAGAATATTAAGAAGATTGTGCAGAAGATGACGGTAACATACAAAGACTGTCACGAGATGTTACCATTCGCTCTTCATGGGTACCGTACCTCAGCGCGGACGTCAACAGGGGTAACACCCTATTCCTTGGTTTATGGCATGGAGGCAGTCTTGCCCATCGAAGTTCGGATACCCTCTCTCCGAATCATGAAGGATGCAGGTTTGAGTGAAGATGGCTGGATTCAGACCCGGCTTGATCAGCTGAACTTAATTGACGAAAGGAGACTTACTGCTATTTGTCATGGTCAAACGTACCAAAAACGGATGATCAAGGCATTTAACAAGAAAGTTAGACGACAAGAGTATCAAGTTGGGGATCTGGTAATCAAGCGCATTATCTTACCTCAAGGTGATCCCAGGGGCAAATGGACCCCTACTTACGAAGGGCCATTTGTGGTTAAGAACATTTTCTCAGGAGGAGCTATGATTCTAACCACCATGGACAGTGACGATCTTCCTCACCCCGTCAATGCAGACATAGTGAAAAGATACTACGCATAATCAAAGACCCTCTAGGTTGACTGGCCTAGGCAAAAATAAGGGCTTCCCGGCGAACCAAATGGGTTCGGGCAAAAATAAGGGATGAAAATGGAAAAATCTGTACACCCGGCAAGTCGAAAACCTGAAAAGGCGGCTTGGGCAAAAAAGGATATCCCGGTGGACTGAAAACCCGAAAGGACGGTCCAGGAAAAACTTAGGGATCAAAGCGTAACACTATGTCTCATTGGATCACCTTGCATCCAGACTTCGGTGTCGACTATCAAGCTCGGACGGCACTAATCAATCTGATTCACCTTCAACCAAGTAGCAAAGTGATGAGATGCTCGAGGACATAAGGGCAATAGCAGAGTTGGAACCCACTGGGATCATTCACATAGCTGTTTTGTTTTCTTTTCACAAATTGTATAAATTCTATTTGTTCGGCGATGTTCTCTTACTAGGACGGCAGCCTCTTGTACAAAAATGCCTATTTACAGGCCAAACTTCAAAATCAATACAAATTCATTTTCAGACAAATTTCAAACTGTTTTTCCTTTATCTGTTTTGTTTTGCAAAGAACGTCCAATGTTCATTTTTGATATATGCATTTGACATTAATTGTTGCTCATAAATATTTACATGCGAAACAAAAGACGGATTACTGGTAATATCATAAACAGGGGCAATAGAATTGTCCAAGCTGTATATTTTCTCTGTCCATCAGGTACGACGGTAAATTCAGCTGAAGAATATGGTTAAAATACCTTCACTCCCTACAGAGTAAGACAGTAATGGTAGCTCTCCCCCAGCTGAGACTTGCAACTATGAACGAATCAGTAATGCTCTCCCCAAGCAGAGTTGATCTACCATCAGCACTGAAAAGGCTTGATATCCCCGAAAGTCTTAATATTCCTTGGCAGAGTATAAGAATGTTCCCCGGAAGAATACAAGATACCCCCAGTGGAGTTAAAATTTTCCCAGCACATTCTGAAGAAGCTTCCCCAACGGAGTTGAATCATCATCCCCAGTAGACTCTGGAAGTTTATCCCAAGCAGAGTACAAAAATAAATCTCCCCAGCCTAGTTTAAAAGACCATTCCCAGCAGAATTCAGAGGATTATCCCCACAAGAGTCTAATAGGGTTTATCCCCAGCAAGTTGCAACCGAAAGATCATCCCTAGAGAAGTTCTTTCCTTTCACAAATAGGAATTCAATCCTCAACAGATTCAATATCACCAGCAACGATAATCTATCCCCAGTAGAGTTTATCAGTGGAGTCCTCAGCAGAGCGTCTCTACCCCACAGATTAATCTCCTCATCAGTTTATTCCCCAACAGAGTTCTCTTCTCCTGCAGGTTTATTCTCACAATCATCTTCGTTCACCATCCCCAGCGGAAGCGAAGAATTCTACTCTTGTCTCCAGCAACTATCCGGGATTTATTTTCCCCAGCTAAAACATTACATTTCCATACATCATGATACATGCATATACGCATCATACCATACAATCTCATTTATGTTGAGAACATCATTGCTTGATCCATATCATGCATTACATATGGCTGGCCTTTACCTTTCAGGAAAGATGCAGTTAAACTCTCAGCTATGTCAAAGACCTCTTCTGGTTCAGTTAGATCGCCGCGAAGATCTCCCTGATTCGTATTCCAGTTGAAGTTATTCCAAGACCTTGTCTGGTCCAGTTAAATCGATTCCTAAAGATTTTTCTGATGCCAATCCAGTCAAAGTTAATCCAAGACCTCCTCTGGTTCAGTTAGATCGCTGCGAAGATCTCCCTGATTCGTATTCCAGTTGAAGTTATTCCAAGACCTTGTCTAGTCCAGTTAAATCGATTCCTAAAGATTTTTCTGATGCCGATCCAGTCAAAGTTAATCCAAGACCTCCTCTGAATCAGTTAGATCGCTGCGAAGATCTCCCTGTTTCGTATTCCAATTGAAGTTATTCCAAGACCTTGTCTTGTCCAGTTAAATCGATTCCTAAAGATTTTTCTGATGCCGATCCAGTCAAATTTAATCCAAGAACTCCTCTGGTTCAGTTAGATCGCTACGAAGATCTCCCTGATTTGTATTCCAGTTGAAGTTATTCCAAGACCTTGTTTGGTCCAGTTAAATCGGTTCCTAAAGATTTTTCTGATGCCGATCCAGTCAAAGTTAATCCAAGACCTCCTCTGGTTCAGTTAGATCGCTGCGAAGATCTCCCTGATTCGTATTCCAGTTGAAGTTATTCCAAGACCTTGTCTGGTCCAGTTAAATCGATTCCTAAAGATATTTCTGATGCCGATCCAGTCAAAGTTAATCCAAGACCTCCTCTGGTTCAGTTTAGATCGCTGTGAAGATCTCCTTGGTTCGTATTCCAATGAAGTTATTCCAAGACCTTGTCTGGTCCAGTTAAATCGATTCCTAAAGATTTTTCTGATGCTGATCCAGTCAAAGTTAATCCAAGACCTTCCCTGGTTCAGTCAGATCGACGCGAAGATCGCCCTGGTTCATATTCCAGTTGAAGTTCAGACCACCCATCAACAGTCTCCAAATGGCATCTGTAAGCCCATTCCCGACATTGCCAGGCTGGTACCACTTCATGCGAGTGCAAATTTCCGGGCACTCTAGTGTTCAATCATCTTCCACCTTCGGATCACGAAAGGCCCAAAAGCCAATCTATATCCTCAGGCTTAAGAAAATTGAACAGGGGCAGCTGTTGCACCCCAAAACTTTCCCTCCCATATTTCCCAAGGAATTGCAAGAATAATCTCCAAGTGGCTCAAGATTGCTCAAGAGTTGGACAGTCAAATCATCTCCTAAGACAGTCAACCTCAAATTAGGGTTTTGTGTTGCATCAAGGTCCTTGCATCCAAATGACCTCAAGTTCTCCCAAATGTTATAATATGTTCTCAAGTTCATCCATGCCAAATTTCAAGCCTTGCAGAGGAAGTTTGGTCAGTCAATTGCTCAAAAGGTCCAAAAATCGACTATGCTAGGGCAAAAGTCAACTGTGACCTATAAACAGTCAAACTTCAAGATTTTTTGTCAACATTCTCATTTTTAAGGATATTTCATCATTTTATCAAGGTTTGATCATGATTCATCAAGGATTTCTCAAAATTCATCAAGACTCAAAAGTTGCTAAATTAGGGTTTTGTAGGAAAAGTCAACTCAACTTTGACCAAGCATAACTTTCTCATACTTTATGAGAAATGACCCATCCAAAGCTCATTTTGAATAGGATGAAATTTACTACAATCCATCTTCATACCCCAAGATCATAAAATGCACTCACAAGAAGTTACAAATTTGGACATTATAGGTCATTTTTGAAAGTCAACAAAAACACCTTTTTTTCCAAAGCTTATAACTTGAGCATGTAATATCAAAATGATATGACACAAAAAGGGTTGATTAGAGGACTTCTCAATATTTATAAAAAGTCCAAGAACACTTCCAAAAGTTCAAAATTGAAGAAGTTATGCATTGTTGAAGTTGGACATTTTTGCAAAATTGCCAAAAGTCAACTATCCCCAAAACTTCAAATTTTGTCAAATGGGCCCATTCTTTTCCACTTGATTTGATCTTGTCACACTACACACGTGTCCTAGCTTTATCCTTGTGTCCATTTATTAATTTTTCTATTTTATTTGATTTTTTATTGAATAAATTCATTTTAAATCAATTTAAATCAAATAAAATCCAAATATTGATTACTTAGGATCTTTTTGGTTGTTATAAGTCTTAATTAACATCATGATCAGAATCAAATTCGTATCTCACCATATCATGAACAAAAAGATGGATTTTTGACAAATTTGGAAGGTTTTCAATGGTGAATCAAATCATATCTCCAAGCATTGATGCACAAAGATTTAGGACCAAATTGTTGACCTAATCCAATGCTGCATACATATACAATGCAAAGGCACGAGTTTTAGGTTTTGGAGGCTGCAGAATTACCAAAAGCAAACTTGAAAAAATTGGCAAAAAAGCTTGAAACTGAAATCGTGCATAGAGGTGTTTTCAAGGTCAAAACTCAACGTGAATCAATTGTTGGATATCCACTAAAGCGAAACCAACTCAAAACCAATCCCCATATGTGTTCTAAAGCCCTGTAAGTCTCTCTGAAAACCGCTTTTCACTTGAAACCGCAACTCCATGTTCTTGCATTTTTTTGACAAAATCTTTGCATATTCATGATCCTTGTGAAATTTCTAAACTTTATGCATTATTTGATTGCATTTATATAGCCTGTAACCCCCTATCCGAATCTAGGGTTCTTAGTTTGTGTTTTTGGGCGTTTTATTTTCAGGCAAAATCAGGGCAATTAATGGATATGGATGTAATCAGTGGAGGAAGACGAACATGACCATGGTCTTGGATTGTGTTTTCATAGCCTAGAACTGATTATAGGATAGACCTACGGATTTAGCTGTGGATATAAATCCGTAGGTAAATAACCAGGGTGAACGAGGAAGACAATGACGTGCCCCCCTCCCATTCGTTGATTCAAATCTGGCGCGTGTTTTTTATAGTTTCTGGCATATTAATTGTTTTTTCCATATAATAATTATTGTCCATTATAATAACGAATGAAGAGCAGTGGTGCAGTGGCAAGGGAGTTGTTCAAAATCCAACAGGACCTGGGTTCGATCCCCAGGTCCCCCCATATGCATATTATTATTTTTCTTCAGGTACTCCAGTGCATTTCAAGAATTGTGAGGCACCATACTCCCTCAATTAATCACCTGCCAGATGGCCCCAGGCCAGATCTGGTGGTCTAGAATGAATGCCTACCATGAGCCAAAGTCAACGCGCACTCGTGGAGTCAGAAAGTCAACACAGGCTTGCATGTTCATGGGCCTTGAAATTTCTAAACAAACCTCCCAAAAGCAGGCCCAAATCTCTAACTCTCTCTATTTTCCATTTTATTTATTTGTTTTTGTTTAATTATTATTTTATTATTTAAACTAACCAATTAAACTTTTTCTTCACTAAAATTAAAAACCAAAAATATTTTCTTTATTAAAATTAATTTTCAGTATTTTTATTTTGTTAATAAATTTAATTTAATTAATTTAGTTTAATTAGGAATAACTTTAATATTTTTTGTAATAATTAAAATCAACTTGGATAATTAGGTTTTATTAACTTTGATTAACTTATTTTTATTTCTTTAAATATCAAAAAAATCCAAAAAAAAATATTATTTTCATTAATTAATTAATTTGTTTATTAATTTAATGCATAATTTAATTCCTTCCATAAATTCAAAATACCAAAAAAATCTTTTCTTTAATAATCAAAGGGTCAAAACCCTAGAACTTGCACCTGATTTAATTTCCGCACGCAATTTACTTTCTTTTATCCAATATTGTATTTGTTCCCGGAATGTAATACATAATTAGGACCATTTAATTATTTTATCACTTTATTTATTTTCCGCATTTAAATTTCAAAGGGTTGCTTTTGGCGATGTAAATACCCGACGCCTTGTAATAGTTAGTTAAATTTCCGCAATTTAATTTCCGTAACTTATATAACTGTTAGATGATTGATAATAGGTATGCATGACAAGATTGAATGTTTAACCTAAAATCAACTTAGATCACCATTAACATGTACAAAGACAAAATTAACTGAAAACGACACACTCGCACATGCGCATTCTTAGGGTACACCCCACTTGGTTGCCTTCGTACGCGGTCATTAAGTATAATTCACTTTAGAGGTCGCCCTCTTGTCCAAATATCATAGTCGCCTCGAAACGGTTGCCTCAGATATTGTTGCCTCAAAACAAATGATCTAAGACATTAGGGTTACCGCTAAGGCGTCCTAACATTGCTTTGGTGACCGTAAGTCCCTAAATTTGAATTGACCCTTAAACTCCAACGACGATGCTACCTACTCATCAATAGTGGGATAGCATTGTCTAAAGGAAGATAGCATAGAACGATTCCTTTTTCGAGTAGGTAGATGGTTCTTAAGTACTTGCTCTTTCAAAACAAAACAAAATTTTCACACTTACACTCCTTTTAAAAACAAAAACTTTTTCAAACCCACAAACACAAAGAAAGCAAATTTTTGAAAACAATATGAGCAAGTACCTAAGAGCCCGTGGATAACCACGGATAGAAAGGGTGCTAACACCTTCCCTTTCTATAATCTACCCCCCGAACCCGAGAAATATCTCGAAAAAGGAATTTTTCTGTGCATTTTTCCTTTCCTTGTTGGATAAAATAAAAGTCGGTGGCGACTCTTGCTTACAGCGACATTTTGCGAAAACAAACACAAAACGCAAACCAGCATTCCAAAAAACAGTCAGTTCTTTCGCACCGTATCACACTTTCATATCGAAGTAACCCTACGGCCTAGGTTCCTTCTCACAGCCTTACTATCCAGGCTTTCATATCGAAGTAACCCTACTATCCAGGTTCCTTCTCACAGCCCTACTATCCAGGCTTTCATATCGAAGTAAGCCTACTATCCAGGTTCCTTCTCACAGCCCTACTATCTAGGCTTTCATATCGAAGTAACCCTACTATCCAGGTTCCTTCTCACAGCCCTACTATCTAGGCTTTCATATTGAAGTAACCCTACTATCCAGGTTCCTTCTTACAGCTCTACTATCCAGGCTTTCATATCGAAGTAACCCTACTATCCAGGTTCCTTCTTACAACCCTACTATCCAGGCTTTCATATCGATGTAACCCTACTATCCAGGTTCCTTCTCACAGCCCTACTATCCAGGCTTTCATTTCGAAGAAACCCTACTATCCAGGTTCCTTCTCACAACCCTACTATCCAGGCTTTTATATCGAAGTAACCCTTCTATCCAGGTTCCTTCTCACAGCCCTACTATCCAGGCTTTCATATCGAAGTAACCCTACTATCCAGGTTCCTTCTCACAGCCCTACTATCCAGGATTTCATTTTGAAGTAACCCTACTATCCAGGTTCCTTCTCATAACCTTACCATCCAGGTTTCCAGACAGCAGTCCACAACACTGTAAGACTGGGATCAGATCAAACACGATTGGTTTCGCATTTCCCCAGTAGAGTAACAGACAATTGAAGCTCCTAAAATTCTATTTCTCCCAAGACAAATACCAATGTTTCTCAGCAGGTTCCTCATCAAAAACAGTAACAGGAACTCTCATTGAAGGAATGTCTCAGGAAATCAACATCCTCTAGATGACATCTTTAAGCCCATCCCCGACAGTATTCCGTCGCATCCAGGATGACGTCTTTAAGCCCATCTCCGACAATCTTCTATTATCAACCTCCAAATGGCATCTGTAAGCCCATTCCCGATATCATAAATCGAATGCCACTTCATGCGAGTGCAAATTTCTGGGCACTCTAGTATTCACTCATCTTCCACCTCCAGATCACGAAAGGCAGACGATCCAATCTACATCCTCAGGTTTAAGAAGATTGAACAGGGGCAGTTGTTGTAACCCAAAATTTTCCCTCTTATTTTACTCAATACATGTCCATTGAGATCCTCAATTTGCTCAAGGTTGCCCAAGAGTTGACCAGACAAACTCTCTTCTAAGGCAGGGTATCTCAAATTAGGGTTTCCATTTTCATCAAGATGGGTGAACCAAAAAAGCCTCATATGCTCTCCATGGTCTTAATATGTTCTCAAGACCCTACATGTCAAGTTTCATTCCTTGCACAAGAAGTTTGCTCAGTCAACTGCTCAGATGCTTGAGAATCGACTGTATTAGGTCAAAAGTCAACTGTGATCCACATACAGTCAAACTTCAAGATTTTTGGTCAACATTAACATTTTGAATTGAATTTCATCATTTGATCAAGGGTTGATCACGATTCCTCAAGGAATGCTCCAAATTCATCAAAACCCAAAAGTTGCTAAATTAGGGTTTCTTAGTAAAAGTCAACCCAACTTTGACCAATCATAACTTCCACATGCTTTATCAGAAATTTTCCATCTAAAGCTCATTTTGAATAGGATGAAATTCCCTACAATTCAACTTCATCTCAAAAGTTCAAAATATGCACTCATAAAAAGATATGAATTTCTACATTATGTGTCCTTTTGAAAAGTCAACAAAATCACCTTTTGGGTCAAAGCTTCTTACATGAACATGGAAGACTCAATTGAGATGATACCAAAAGGGTTGCTTAGGGGACATCCTAAGCTTTCTAAAAAGTCAAAGAACACCTCTCTAGGGTTAAAATTTGAGGAGATATGTCTTGTCAAAGTTGACCCTTTTTGCAAAATTGCCAAAAGTCAAATGTACTCCAAAATGCTTTTTTTTGCTAAATGGTCCTAACTTTTTATGCTTGCACCTCACTTATAATGTGGTCCACGACTCAAATATTCACCCACACATCATTTTATTCATTTTTCAATTTATTTTGATTTTTTTATTAATCAAAAATTGAATTAAATCAAATAATTGATGAATAATAGCAAAGATATGATTTGATTTGGTTTTTGGACAGGTTGGCAATCAAAATATGCTGAATTATCAAGGCCAAAACGATTTAAGCATAATCGGTACAAGAAAGGGAAGATTTGGCTCAAAATAGCAAGTTTGCATATGGCTAAAGAATCAAATCAAATCTCATCAAACTTCAAGATTCAATCCAAGTTTGTAACCCTAATTCATCCCTAGGTATATATTAGACAAGAACAAAGCAAAAACAAGGGTGAGGAGGCGTTAAGATCAGAGAACAAATTCCAAATTTCTTGCAAAAAAGTGTGATTTGATCTTCATTCTAGAGGACTTTTCAAAACAATTGAAGGCCAGCAATCGCATCCTAAGAGGTTTCTGAAGCTAACTGGATCAATTTTAAGTCTTTTCACACCCAGAAATACCTGGTACGAGTATCACGGTTTGCAACATTTTTTGAAATTCGATTTCTATATTTATGCATTATAAACTTATTTTGATCATTTATTGTTGTTTGTCATCATGTTTGCAATATGCTTGTATCGTTTAATTTGAGTTTGAGCACAGGAATTGAAAGACGCCATTACTAGGGTTCGAAAACTCAAAATTGGGGCTTCCTCTTTCAGGGAAAATTGAGAGGAATTCTGGATACCATTAGACTCAGGGCTTAATTCCTGATTGACCCTAGCTTTGGTTTCAATTTATATTGTCTATATCATGTATTTGAATCACGTGGGTTTTTAGCTACAAACAAAATCCGTCACTATAGCTTATAGTGACGGAAAACTGTCGTTGGTAAAAGTCTGTTGCCTAAAGCCATGGGTCAGTGAAGAAGATGATGGCGTGGAGGTGAAGGATTGGTCCATTCAAATGAAAGGGACCCACTAGGGAGCGCGCACGTGGAAACAGTGCATATTTCTTTGTTTGCTTTATCTTTATTTTTTATAATTGTATTAATGATTGATTAAGTGGCACGTATGGTTAAAGGCGAAGGGTTTAAAGCAGACGTCCTGGGTTCGATCCCAGGCGCACTGCTTTTGCATTTTTCTGAATAATTAACTACAGATATGGTGTTACGTCATCAAGCATGCCCACCATACACCTCAGTGCCTCACCGTCAGATTCTCTCCGTTCCAGATCCAAAGGGCTTAGCAAGCAAGGCCTACGATGGACCTTCAAAGGATGATCACACGGAATCTAAGGCTGACTGGGCTTGGAGCGTTTTTGGCCCTAGAAATTTCAGAATGGCACCCTCTCCTTTGCTAGCATACAGGCCCATGTTTGCATCTCTTTCTATTTCTTTTCTTTTTAATTTCTTTAATTATTTTCTTTATTTGTTTTAATTAATTAACACAAAAATTATTTTTTTTCATAAAATCAACAAATCATAAAAAAAAAGAGTTTTTTTTATAATATGTATTTAATAATAATTAGTAAATTAGGTAAATTTAATTTCTTTTTTCATAATTAAAATCAAATAGAAACTAGGTTTTTAATTTTACAATTAAATTTCTTTTCTCGAATAAAAAACCAAAAAATACACAAAATCTTTTTTTTCAAAATATTTTATTGTTCTTGAAATTATTTAATTTAGCTAGATTAGGTTAATTTCAACTTCTTTTGGTAATTAGAAATAATTAGAATTAGGGTTTTTGTTGTACATAATTCAATTAATTCTTTTCTCAAAAATAACTTAATTATTTTTCAATTAGGGTTTAGGTTATTTTTCAACATTCCTCGTATTTAATTTTCCGCGCATTTAATTATTTCTTTTCCATTATTTTTGTAACTGCCGATGGTTTGTAATAGTTAAATTAGGGTTTTATTTATTGCTTTAATCCCCGATTCTTTGGTTATATAATTAATCCCCATCCCCGAAGCCTTGTAATAGCTAGGTTTATTTTCTCGCATTTTTAATTCCCGCAAATATTTAACTGTCTAGATGTATGCTAATAGGATTGTATGACAAGATTACTTGGAATTAAAACAGTAGACCACCTAATGTGCAAAGATTAAATAACTGAAACAAATCATATGCAGATATTTCACTCCTAGGGTTTACCTCACTTCGGTTGCCTTCGGTAAACAATCATTAAGCATAAGAGATTTTAGTGGTTGCCCTCATGTCTAAGAGATCAAAATGTCCCATTCGAATGTTGCCTCAGAAATGTTGCCTCGGAAGGATCTTAAGACTCTAGGGTTACCACTAAAGTTTTCTAACTATTGCTTTGGTGATTGTACTTGTCCCTTTCGAACGTCCCTTACAACTCCAACGACGGTGCTACCTACTCCTTAATAGTAGGATAGCGCTGTCTAAAGGAAAATGAACAAACTTTTTTCGAGTAGGTAGAATCTTAAGTACCTGCTCAATAAAAACTTTTCACATAAACACCTTTCAAAACAAATTTTCAAAACAACTTCGTCACATCCTTGAGGACTGATACAAGGGTTATCACGAAGTAAAACATTTTCAAGACAAACACACATAAGCAATTTGAAAAATGAGAAAGTACCTAAGAGCCCATAGATAACTACAGATAGAAAGGGTGCTAACACCTTCCCTTTCTATAATTTACCCCCCGTACTCAGAATATCTCGAAAAAATGTTTTTTCTGTTCTTTTTTCTTTTCCATGATTGGATGAAATAAAAGCCGGTGGCAACTCTTGCTTACCGCGACATTTTGCGAACAAAAAACGCAAAACACAAACCATTATTAAATAGTCGGTTCTGCCACCGTATCACACCATCCCTAGGCATGAGGAACCTCTTTCTTTCAAAACTTGTATATAAATATGCAAGAAATGAAAGATACACTAACCCACATCTTCTCTCTGTGATTTAACCCAAGACTTCCACCGGGGGCATCACGTCAACAACCATCAAAGCACTCTGAATGTATGCCATAAACTCGTAAAGAGCTCTCCGGGTGTGTCAATGCCCATCAAAACTCTCTGAACACCCCCCACAAACTCATAAAGAGCTCTCGGGCCGTGTTGACTCTCATCAAAGCGCTATGAATGCCCTCCTGAACTCATAAAGAGATCTTTGGTTGTGTACGCCCATCAAAGCGCTATGAACACCCATCGCAAACTCATAAGAGCTCTTGAACCACGTGAACACCTATCAAAATGCTTTGAATGTCTATCACAAACTCATAAGATCTCTCCGGTACTCATGGGATATTTTCCTAGGACCAGCGTACCTCAAATATCACATCATTAGCCATGGAGATAATTCATTTAAGCCATCCCGAGAAAATTGTTATCCGATATATTAGTCTTGGATAAAGGACCTAAGCAATTAACATTTCACTCTTACAGACTTCATGCTTGGGGGACTTTTATACATCTGGGGTGTCTACCAAGTCAACCAAGCCGCTAATAGAACTTAAGCGTTTCACCCTTATTAGGCCTCACGCTTGGGGGACTATGTATATCTTGGGTTTTGAGAAACTGGGATGGGACCTCCATTTGTTTGGAATCAAAACTGTCTCGACCTTCTGATAAGAAGAACTGCTAAGAACTTAAGTGTTTTTCCCTTACACACCTCATGCTTGGGGTACTATATACATTTGGGGTTTCAGCTCAGATAGACTACCAAGTCGGCCAATAGAGCCCGACAACAAAGTAACTACCAAGTCGACCAACAGAGTCCGGCCACTAAGTAACTATCAAGCCGGCCAATAAAGTCTGACCACGAAGTAACTACCAAGCCGACCAATAGAGTCCGACCATAAAGTAACTACCAAGCCGTCCAACAGAGCCCGACCACTAAGTAACTATCAAGTCGACCAACAACGTCCGACCATAAAATAACTATCAAATCGCCCAACCGAGTCGACAACGGAGTAACATCTTGTTCGACCAAAAGATTCTGACCATAAAGTAACACCCTGTCTGGGAAAAAGAGCCTGATCGACCAGAGAATAACACAAACCCAAAACACATTCGATGGATTGTCAACAAACAAACTTTTACGAACATTTATTATGTGACCTCTAACATATCCAAACATGTTACCCCATTGCATTAACTAATTAATGGTTGGCCATGGCCCATGAATGTCCTTTATGTTAATAAAGGTATTCAAGGTCATTATCTCAAAGGCTTTTAAGAGTAGGACAACTATAAAGGAGAATTGAAGGATAAGAGAAAAGGGGACAATTCAGAGAAGAGACAAACACTTATACATTTCAACCTATCACGACCAAAAGCAAAAATAAATAGAGTTCTAAATTTTGTATTTGATTAATTTATTTTGTGCTTATGTAGATATGTAAAACATCTTTGTAAAAAATTGATTTTAAAAATTAATTTTTTTTTTATATAAAATTTTACTTTTATGTTAAACTTTTTAAAAAGGTTTATATTATGAAAATGAAAAAATTAATACATAACTTTTGATATTACATACTGTACATCTAAATACATATAAAAATATCAAATATCATATATTTTAAAATTGAAGAAAATGTATTTCATTAAAAATTTATTAATATTATAGCATTTTTGAAACAGTTAATTTTTAATAATGGCAGTTATGAAAAAATATGATGATAGATAAAAATTTATTGACATAGAATAATGAGATTTGAATATTTTTAATTGTATAGCAATGGAAATTTTTGAAAATTTTTATTGTGCTTTCATTAAGGGGTGTTTGTTTCACATTAAAAATTTATTTATATTATAGCATTTTTGAAACAATTAATTTTTAATTATGGCAATCATGAAAAAAATATGATGATGGATAAAAATTTATTGACATAGAACCATGAGATTTGAATATTTTTAATTGTATAGCAATAAAAAGTTTTGAACATTTTTATTGTGCATTTGTTAAAGAGAATAAATGAATAAGAAATGAGTATATTCATGTTTGTTATAAGATTGAAAATAACTATTCTTAAAAATAAAGATTAAAAAAAAAAAATTCTCATAATTTCTCATGAAATTATTCTTATATAAAAGGGTGGAATGTAGATTCCAATAAAATTTTATAAACTTTTTTTTTTTAAATTAATTAAAATCATAATTTTCTTAAGAATATTAAAATGTTTCCAAACACTTTTTCAAAAAAATTTCTTAGAATAAATTTTCTATATTTATTTTTCTGAGTAATTAATTTCTATGAATAAATTTTGATTCAGTGAAACAAACGTCCATTTATATTTACGTTTCATAACTTGAAAGTTGATACAATTATTTTTATAAACATAAAAAAAAATTATTTATGTTATAAATATTTTTATAAATGAGAAAAAATATAGTGTTGATATAATTATTATTATAAAAGAGAATAATTTACAAATCTTTTTATAGAAAAAGTCTATTGTATACAATTATTTTTAGAAATGGGAATAAGTGTATTCTTTAATACAATTATTTTTATTAATAGAAAAAAATATATCATTAATACAATTATTTTTATAAACGGGAAAAGTGTATTATTTGTTATAAATATTTTTATAAATAGGAAAAAGTTTATTGTTGATACAATTATCTACTTAATACAAATCTAAGGTTGTCATGATGATAACCCTATGCACAAACCTAACTAAAAGCTTATGTATCAATTTTAAAAAAAAAGTTAAATTAAAAATATTAATAAAATTGATATTAATATTATATTTTAAAGTTGATGTAATTTATAAGTTATGAATAATAATAATGATAATAATACTATTTATATTCTTATTCTTATTCCAATTCTAATTATAAATTAAAAAATAAAACTCTTCATTTTTTATATTTTAATTTTAAAACAATTCATTTTAACAATCATAATTAATATCCTACAATAATATAATATATAAAAAGATTAAATAAGTTTTTGGTCTCTCTAAAAATCTCAAATTTCATTTTTAGTATTTCTAAATTTTCCTTCAAAGAATAGTCATCCTAAAAAATTAAATTTTAATTTTTGGCCCCTCTTGTAATTTAGCGATGGCTATTACAACTTAGTAACGTTTTTAGCGACGGTTTTAGCAACGGTTTTTATTTAGCGATAGAATTAGAGAGCATTTTAGCTACGATTTTGTCAGGAGAGACCAAAAGTTAAAATTTCATTTTTTAGGAGCATCATTCTTTGAAGAAAAAATTTAAAGGGATTAAAAACTAAATTTGAGATATTTAGGGGGACCAAAAATTTATTTAACCCTATATAAAAATAAAAAAATAAAAAATGAATTTCATTTTAATAATCATCAAATATTATCTAATACACTATAATGATGAATTTATGTTTACGAGTTTCTATTTTCGTAATTTGTAAAAAGAATCAAATTATTTTTATGAGTTTATAAATTTTAAATGTTTTAATTTAAAAAATGTGTCTTCATTGAAAATAATAAAATTGTCTAGGTAACAGAGAATCTTCAATATTATATTTAAATATAGGTATTATTAGTAAAAAAAATTAGAGACTTTGAATTTCAAAGTGATAAAAAAAGAATGTTAAAAAGGTAGATTTTGATCTAATAATTATTTAATTTCATATTATAAATTTTAATTTTATTTACATTGTTATTATATTATTTTATTTTCAAAATCTACAAATAATGTTATTTTTTGTTACTATCAATAAATTTTTTAATAACCATTTTACAAATATTAAATATTTTAGATAAATGAAGTAATTTAAAATTTATATAAAGTAATAAACAATTTTATTCTTCTTTGATTCATTTTATTGAAAAATGTGTTTCAATAATAAACTAATTCTACACCGATTCAAAAAGAGAATTGATTTTTCTATCTTTATCTAATTCAAAAGCTCTTGGACGTTCCTTTTTTTTTTATATTTATTCAAAACTATTTCATGTTCATATTTTTCGAATAAATTTTATTTTATTATTTTTGATAATATTTAAATTTATTTTATAAATATTATTTTGATCATATTCAAATTCTTTTCATACTCATATTCATATTGTGTAATATAATTTTTAATTATTATTTTGCAATTTTTGCAATTTGAAAGAGAATCTAATCAACACAAGCTCCTACAAACAACAATCTTAGAACGAATATTGAAATATAGGTCTCTTGCAATCATCTAGAGAATCTAAATTCTAGAAACTGTAATGCATATGCCTATGTTAAGATATTTTTATTTTTTGTATTGATTTTTACTTTTTTTTGGTTTAATTTCCTTTTTCTTTCTTCACAATTCTAGAATGATACTACTTATGCTTTCTTTTGGATATAAATTCTTATTTTCTTCTCTAATACCCAGTGTAATTATCTTTTTAATGAAATTGTTGCTATTAATTATTTTGTGAAAGATTAGTAAAAGATAATTATATCAAACACTTGTTATTAGTAGTATGAATGGAATTAGAGATGATACTAATAGAAGTGATGGGTATTATAGTCTTTTCCACTTAAATTAAGGTAGTAGGAGCTATTAGTGATTTATTCTCATTATTCCAAAACAAAAATCAGAAAAAAGAAGTATAGAGAGAAAGAGGAAGGAACTGTGGAGTAGAGAGGAAGAGAAGAAGAAGAGGTCCAACTCTCAAGCTCTCATCCAACCTTGCATGTAACCACATTCAAGCTCATCTTCCTACCATTTCTACTGATTTTTCGTAGCTCCTTATCATCTACATCTAAGGTGAGTCTTATAGTTAGATACTTGGGGAAATGTTAGGGTTTTATATCATTTGGGGTTAAGGGTTATGAGATGAAATTGATGTTGCATGTGTGTTCTTTAGATTTATTAACATGCCAATATATTGTATTTCATTCTTGATGGTTGTGGGTATGTTGATTGAAATGGAAAAATGGGGTTTTAGGGACTCAAGGGTCGACTGAGTTCGTACTAATCTTTCTGCAGAATCGTAGACTGCGCTTAGCGCGAAGAGCTTCACTTAGCGTGATTATCTCTGTAATTGAAGGTTGAAAATTTTGTAGAACGCGCTTAGCGCAAGAGACCGCGGTTTCCTGAATTTTGAAAAAATAAGTCCCAGGTCGCGCAGGTACTTGCGCTTAGCGCGAAAGCTTCTGCTGGATTTTTCTTAACTCTTCCATGGAATGTAATATTGATTTGTAACCTTAACCAACCATACCCTTAGTCTTATACAACCTCTATGAACATATAATGGGATGGAAATAGACTTTTTAAGAACCACCTTTCTGAACTTATTTTATGGTCAATATATTGGAAATATACGAAATGTTATTTTTCCCTTATGTGTAACCATTCTATGTATGAATGGAATGTCTCTGAATTTCTATATGATGAAGAATGTGCTTGATACTTGATTACCTCTTATTATTCGAATGTTGATTATCTATGTTTAATGCATATATGTGATACATGACAATTTCATGAATAATGGTGTTTTCTCGTCGTTCCGGTTGAACGTTCATTGTTGTGCATTGTGTGGATAGATGTGTGCCTAAGCGGCTTGATACACATGGTGGTTTTGATGTATGCTTGAATCGGAGTAGGCCCGAATACTAGAATGTAAATCACTCATGACTTAAACCTTGTATGTCAATCATACCATTGCAATGTGCTTGTGTGGATCCTTATGCAGCATTCCACTAGCTATTAATTGCATCTGCGTGCTCGATATGTCATAAGCACCTTAGTGAAGGTGTGAAAAACACAAGAAATTGGGGTTTGAATTGGGTTTTTAAAACAAAAAAATTTCTTTAAAAATATTCCCCTTTAAGTTAAAATCCTTTTTTCCTTCACTCTTGATAATAACAATAAATAAGAACTAGAAGTATAGAACAATGTATGTTTATACTAGTTCACTTGAAAATTATCAAGCTAGTCTAGCTCACCCGCCAAGTTGATTTTGCCTCACTCAATCGAGGACTTAATTCACTATAACCAAACTGATTATAATTTTCACAAGCTACCCGCAAGTGACTAACAACCTCTAAGACTCGCAAGTCAAAGACTTCTTAAGGATACCGACATACCTGGTCTCTTAAGGAATATCAAACAATAATCAACCTGATTATTACAATGCACAAGCTACCCGCAAGTGACTAACAACCTATAAAACTCGCAAGTCCTAGACTTCTTAAGGATACAGATCTACCCGGTCCCTTAAGGAAAATCAAATAACCATTTGAATACAAGTTTTGTTTACAAGAGTATGTCTTCTATACAAGCTGAATATGTAAACTATTTTAAGAACAATGACTAAAGAATATGAAAACTAGGAACAACGTTTGCGCGTGATTATTCAGTGAATTGGCATATTTCTCTCTTAATCTTCAAGCCTTTATATAGCCAATAAAATAATATATCTATTGATGGGTACTCTTGGGATTTCCAGAAACATTTGGCAGCCTGAACAGTAATATGGGGGACAAGATCGTGCAACGCGTCCGTTCTTTCATGGTAGTGGAATTAAACGTTGATTGTACCATGTACTATTTGTACCATATTAACGTTATCTTCTATACTTCTGCACTTCAGAGGCTTCTGCGAGCATGAGTTTAGAAGCAAGAACATAATACAAGGTCATCAGAACTTTAACTCTTCAGAGTCTTCAGAACTGCGTCTTCAGATTCTTCAGCACTTGGTTGTGAGAACCTTTTCTTGGAGCCTTGGGTCTTTAGAATCTTTAGAACTTTTGTCTTTAGAGTCTTCAACACTTGGTATTTATAACCCTTATCTTTAGAACCTTGGGTCTTTAGAAACTTGAGTCTTTAACATCTGGATTTGAGTAGAAACTTCTGTCTTCAGATCTTCTGACTGTTTCTCTAGAACATGTTGTCTTCGGAAACACGAGTCTTCAGCATCTGGACTTAAGTATTAACTTCTGTCTTCAGATATTTTGACTGGTTTCTTTAGACAAACATCAAAGCTTACACTTCAGAGCCTTCTGGAGTGACTTCCTACTATTCCACATAAATTGTGTAGCGCAAAAGCGGAACTAATTCTCTTCTAATCTCTTGGCCACACCATCCATCAGAAGCAAAACCTATTTATTAAGTAATCAACAATAAAAAACATTAGAGTATCAAAATTATTCATACAAACATACTCATTTGTTATCATCAAAAGTCAGAGATAATATTGCAGAACCAAATATTGTTATTACAATCTCCCCCTTTTTGATGATGACAAAACTATGTATTTTGATGACACAATTTTGTTCTTATAATCAGAAAATTGTAAATTGAAAGGTAAGGAATACTTATCCGTTTTATGATACTCCCCCTGAGTCAATGACTTGATGAATATCGAATATCCTGACTCTGAACCATTTAAGTAAAACTCCCTCTGGTTCCAATAGATCATATATCGATATCTTGAGAGTCTTGACTTTGGATGCCAATGGAAAAATTAAGATATTGATGTTAATGGAATAGTTGAGATCTTGATTTCTTAGAACTTATTCTTATTGAATCTTGAATTTAGATGCCAATGAGAATGAAATCAAATTAAAATCTTTGAAACTTTAATGTCACTAAGACAGCTTCCAGATTCTCAATTCTTGGAGTATAATTCCATATTTCACTTCTTGGAGTCTGATTATGAATTGAAAAACATCTTCAGAGTCTGAAGCCAATAGGTTAGACATAAGCCTTGCACAATGCTTTCAGATCTTTGTCTTTAATCAAAGTTCTCATTTCCTAAAAAAGAAAAACAGTTCTAACAGAAACAAAAGTTTAACTAGGTTAGAATGTAAGCATCTCTTTTCAGAGAACATTTTCCAGAACTTGATTATTGAAATCAAAATTATGTTCATTTAATTTCTCCCCCTTTTTGTCATTATAAAAAAGGTAATTATGTGTGAAAAACATAAAAACCAGAAGAAATAACAAGAAAAGATAAGAAGTTTCATTGATATTCAAAGGAGATTACAACAGAATGAACATAGACAGATAAAGTTATTTAAACTTCAAACACATCACAACTCTCATCAAATAGAGAATTGCCTCTGATGAACGAATTTCTTTGAACAATTTCAATTATACCTGCTAACTCAAATAGTTCAGACAATATACGTCCATACGAAATGAATGATTTTTGAGAGTTCGTGGATGCTAGGATTGATAGCTTCAGATGATTGAATATTATTGTACCCCAAAATTTGCCCTATCAATTCTCAAGGTTTTTCTCACAAAGATTCTCAGGATTTAAGCTTGCACAAGTGCATTGGGATTTTCCAGTACCAAAATTAAAAGGAAACTGTCAAAAAGGGAGAAAACAGATAAAAATAACATGTTGACAAAATTGGAGAAAAATAGGCTTCCTTCAATTTAGCCCTTTCGATTGGACAAGTATCTTGCCTGCATCCTTGCAATCGAAGGCCATGACCTGCTGGCCACATATGCCCCCTGTAAGGCAAACCATTCATTTAGACACAAGTACCTGCATGCAAAGCTTCAATTGGAGTTTTGGTTTCCTTCGAATCAACATCTTTCGAACCCAACTCTGGATCCTTAGAAGCAATTTGCTTCGATTCTCAATTCGATTAGACACTGGCTTCCTTCGACCTACATGTTTCGAATGGTTAAAAGACTCCCTCTGAGCACTCTTCAAATCCACAAGCTTCGATGAGGCAGTTTGTTTGCTTCGATCCACAAGCTTCAATGGCGCAGTGTGTTTGCTTCAATCCAAGCTTCGACATGGGCAATGCCTCCCTTCAAGCAGCCTCCTTCAAACATGCTTCGACTAAGGCAAAAGTTTCCTTCGAAGTAAGCTTGCTTCGATTTCATTCTGGAATCTGATTCAGGAACAAATCTCATAGCCTTATCTTCCAAATCTCACTTTTTAGGCTATGTTGCATCCAAATCTTTACATAATCAGAGGTTTACACACAGAATCAAAGATTTATTCATTAGATATTACTATTTTTGGACGAAATGACGAAAAGCTATGTTATCTATTTTCATAAAGGTTATTTTAATCACCAAGTCAGCTCCTTGAGCCCCCAAAATTTATTTTTGTCTGAGCACAAGCAAAGTCAAAATCAGAAGCACAAGTCTAATCTCCAGCCAACAACCCCCCCCCCCCCCCCACTTGTACTTTCACGTTCCATATTTTATTGTTTCTTTGCAAAGTTGGCTACTACAACATGTCCACTTTTTCTCTATAAATAGAGGAATTTTTTGCAAAGGCTAAAGAGGATCTTTTGGACCAGAGTGTTGTACCCCAAAATTTTCCCTCCCATATTTCTCAATACATTTCAAGTGAGATCCTCAAATTGCTCAAGGAGGTCCAAGGGTTAACCAGACAAGCTCTCTCCTAAGGCAGTCTACCTCAAATTAGGGTTTCATGTTGCATCAAAATACTTGAGTTCAAGGGATCCCAAATGCTCACCATTTTCCTAACATATTCTCAAGATCGTCCATTTCAAGTTTCAAGCCTTGCAGAGGAAGTTTGCTCAGTCAATTGCTCAAAGGCCTGAAAATCGACTATGCTAGGGCAAAAGTCAACTGTGGCCTACATACAGTCAAACTTCAAGATTTTTGGTTAACATTCTCATTTTTAAGTACCATTCATCATTTTATCAATGTTTTATCATGATTCATCAAGGATTTCTCACAATCATCAAAACCCAAAAGTTGCTAAATTAGGGTTTTGCAAGAAAAGTCAACTCAACTTTGACCAAGCATAACTTTCTCATACTTTATGAGAAATGACCCATCCAAATCTCATTTTGAATAGGATGCAATTCCCTACAATTAATCTTCATCTCCCAAGTTCAACACAAGAAGTTATGAATTTGGACATTATAGGTCATTTTGAAAAGTCAACAAAAACACCTTTTTTGTCAAACCTTCATACATGAACATGGAAGACTCAATTGAGATGAGACTAAAAGGGTTGCTTAGAGGACATCTCAATATTTATATAAAGTCCAAGAACACCTTCAAAGAGTCAAAATTGAGGAAGTTATGCATTAGTGAAGTTGACCCTTTTTGCAAAATTGTCAAAAGTCAACTATGTCTCAAATTGCAATTTTTGTTAAATAGGCCCAATCTTTTGCACTTGTTTTGAGTTGGTAGCATGGTCCACGAGCCCTAGCTCATTCCACTTGTCTTTATCTTATTTTTATTATTTATTTTGATTTTTATTGAAATTAAATCAATTTAAATCAAAACAAATCATGAAAAAAATCAAATCATTGAAACCTCGAGATCTTGTGCACATTTCAGGTCCTATATCCAGCTAGCAAGTGAATCAATTCGTGCAAGGCATAGGTGGGCACAAAAAGATTGATTTTGGCCTATTTTGGAAAGATTTTTAAGTGAATCAAATCAAGATCAAAAGCCATAATTGACAAAGATTGAATGGACTTTTGTAAACCTAATTCATTCCTCAGTATATAGTGAACATTGGCAGCCAGAAAAAACAAGGTTTTGGAGGCGCACAAAGGCAGAACCAAACTTGAAAAATTCAAAGAAAATGGGTAATCCATTTTGCTACTTCCAGGAATTTTCAAGACCCTCTAGCCATCTCATTCGCTTCCTGGGATCACAAGCAAGCTATACCAATCAAGAACAAGGATTTTCCTGCGCTAAAACCCAATGTAAGTGGTTCACGACTTTGGCTTGTTCTTGAAATCGAATTGCATGATTTTGGAATCTATAGCATGAAATACTTATATATTCTTACTCCTTGAAACATTTGCAAGCTATCTATAACATTCAATTGCATTTTTGTGGACTATATCAGGATTTGCCATTATTAGGGTTTCTTGTCTTGTTTTAGGGTCTTTGTGTACAGGTGAAATTGGCCCACAAGAAGGGCATCAAAATGCTCAGCAGGCCAAGACGGTTTGATTCATGGCCTTAGACTCCATTTATCATGCCCATGGGAGATTTTGAAACAAGCCATGGTTGTAGCTAGAGACATATGTCCGTAGGTAAAAGTCTATGACTTTTACCAACGGAGAGAGGACAGGGACGACCTGCGTGGCACCATCTTACTTGTCCATTTGAATTCTGGCGCTTTTTTTTATTTTTTCCCACTAACATGCATTATTGTATATTATCAATTATTATTATTTTGTATACAACATAAGCGTGCAGCTCAGTTGGTGAAGAGGCATTGGAGAAGGCCACAGGACCTGGGTTCGAATCTCAGGTCCCCCCATTATTTCATATTGTTTTTCATTGTTTGATCAGGCACATGCATAGATAAGAAGTCTACCATGTAACCTCAAGGTTCCTCCATTGGATCTCCAGATGGCCAGATCTAAAGGCCATCGAATGAAGGAGCATCATATGCCTTGGTCCACATGTAGCACTGGAACGAGAAAGTCAACATGGATCAATTTCTTTTGGGCCCAAGACTTGCTATCAGCACCTCCAAAATTACTTACAAACAGGCCCAATTCTTCTTCTTTTCTTTTTATATTTTTCTTTATTAATTCATTTAGTTATTTTTACTAACATAAAATCAATTCTTTTTATTAAGAAATCACAAAAACAATTTTTCATCCAATTGGATCTAGGTTATTTTTTACCAAAAAAAATTAATTTAATTAGTTTATTTAATTTTAGGGTAACTTTAATCCTTTTGTAAATAAATTAAAAACAATTATAAAATTAGGGTTTTAGTTTAATTTAATTCTTATTTTCTTTTTCTTAAAAAATAACAAAATATAAAAATAGGTCATGTAAATCATTTTCTCTAAATTAATTTAATTACTAATTAGATCTATATTTAATTTAAAAACCTTACTCTTTTTCTTAAAAAATATCAAAAACAACAAAAATAATTTTTTTCTTTTAATTAGGTTAGACGGGGTCAAAACCCTATTTCTCTCTCGTTCTCAATTCGTCGCGCGTTTATTTATTTTTACAATATTGATGTAATTGCTCACAAGTTGTAATGGATTAATTAGGATTTTTTCCTTTTCATTTATCGTTTTGACGGGTTGTTTTTGGCTATGTAATTAATACCTGAAGCCTTGTAATAGCGTAGCTTTACTCCCCGCACTTTAAATTCCGCAAATATTAACTGTTAGATGTATGAATATTAGGGATGCATGACAAGAATGTATGTAAACTTTAAAACTGTTAGCAAACCCTAAATGTGCAAAGATAATAAACTTGAAATTGAATCACTCGCACATGCGCACTCCTAGGGTATACTCCCACTTCGGTTGCCTTTGGTAAACGATCATTGAGTATAGGGTATTTTAGTGGTCGCTCTTTTGTCTCAAAGATCAAAGTTGCCTCGGAAAGGTTGCCTAGGAATTGTTGCCTCGAATATTGATCTTAAAGACATTAGGGTTATTACTAAGACGTCCTAACATTGCTTTAGTGATCGTACGTCCCTTTCGAATTGACTCTTAAAACTCCAACGATAGTACTACCTACTCACTAATAGTAGGATAGCGCTGTCTAAAGGAAACGAACATAGAACAATTATTTTTTCGAGTAGGTAGATGCTAGTAGGTACTTGCTCAATACAAATAAATTTTTTTCACACTTACACTCTTTTCAAACAAAGTTTTCAAAAACACTTCGTAACACTCTTGAAGACAGAAGCAAGGGTTAAATCGAAGTAAAACAAAAACTTTTCAAATCACACAAACACAAAAGCAATTTTGAAAATGATGAGCAAGCACCTAAGAGCCCGTAGAAAACTACGGATAGAAAGGGTGCTAATACCTTCCCTTTCTATAATCTACCCCCCGTACTCAGAATATCTCGAAAAAGGAATTTTTCTGTGCTTTTTTTCCTTTCCAGTTGGATAAAATAAAAGTCAGTGGTGACTCTTGCTTACCACGACATTTTATGAATACAAAACGCAAAACGCAAACTAGCATTCAAACAGTTCCGGTTCTGCCACCGTATCACACAGAGGAACGAATCTCAAAACTTTCTCAAACACAACAAAAAACTCTCAAGTCCTTAAACACTTGTGAAGAACAAACCCAATATCACACTTACCTTCTTCGGTTTTGAAGAACTCCCCACTCTTTAGTATCCTTCGAATCCAGTGTGGAAAGAAGCATCACACTTGCTTTTTTTCTTCCTTCGAATCCAGTCTCCAAGGCCAAACTTCAGGCTCCTCCCTTCGAATTCAGGAGAACCCAGGGACACTACTCAAGGTCTAGTTCATATTCAAAGTTGCAGCAAGGTAAGTTGCTCTTACCCTTGAACCTTTCGTTTCATGGCATAGCATGTGAGTAACTTTCCCTTTCGTTTGAAACATGTACATACCATTGTTCTTTTCGTTTCCACCCTTTTAACATGTTTTTCAGAGCTAACCCTTTCATTTTGCTTTTTGTTTACCTGAACGTGCTTTAACTATTAAACTGTTTGCCAGAAAAATACTAGCTTGCCCTTAGGCCATGTTGCCATTTAATTCCTTAAACGAAAGAAACAGGAGGAAAGAAATATGAAACGAAGCCTTGGGCTTCCATGCTGACTTCCAAGGCAGAAAGGCAGAATTAGAAGGCATATTTGCACTAAGTCCAGCCAGAATAGAAGGCCATGACTTGCTGCTGCCAGCCTCAATTGAAGAAGGCAACAAGGCAGAACCAGAAGGAATACCCAGCTGCTGACAAGCCCAATCGAAGGCCATGACCAGCTGCTGCCAAGGCCCAACCGAAGGCCATGACTGTTAGAACATAGTTTGACTCTACAACCCTTGGTTAGAGTTTTGATGATAACAAATACAAAGAATAAATAAATACAAAGAATAAATAAATACAAAGAATAGATAAATACAAAGAAAAAATATGCACCTTAAAAATATGTTTTATGTATGCAGAAGTTCTGATCAGATCAGCATCAGAAGATAAGCCATAAGTGTTACACGCTGAAGCAATCAGATTATACGCTGAAGATTAGTAACCAGAACCTGCACTCAATTATAGTAAACTCTGATTCTAAATAAGAACATATCAAACCAAGTCATCAATATTCTGAAGCGTCATCAGCAGTAAGGAGAAAAGACTCTGAAGCGTTACTGAACATTCAAGACATCATGAATTCCAACGGCTTTCTTCAGACAAGATCTTCTCCAAAAGGAAAGTGTGTTAATGACATTAAACATGCTTTATGATCAACGTCATTACACTGCCTATATAAACAAGTTAGCTTGCAAAATGAAGCACGTACGTACACACAATGATTTTGCTAAAATTACTAACCACACATATTCAAGCTGCAAGCAAATTCATTCTTTATTCTAAGCTATAAACCTGTGTAATTTATCACAGTTGTGATAAACTGTTTTTTGTTAGAAAAAAAACAACACATTTTGTTTAATCATATTGTAAAAGAGATCCTTGAGATTAATCAGATTATGGTTGTACTCAAGAAAACTTTAATAGTTGTTAAAGTAGCTTTTGTAATCTTGTTGAGATTAGTGGATTAAGACCTCGTTGGAGAGAGAGGCGAAATCACCTTGATGAGTGGATTGGAGTAGTTTGAGATCAAACGAACCAGGATAAAAATACTGTGTCATTAAGCTGTTTTAGATATAAGTTTTCAATTCAACCCCCCTTTCTTGTGTTTTTCATATCTTCAATTGGCATCAGAGCACCTGGTTCTGAGCTTAAACACTTAACTGTGTCAGTACAAGATCCAAGCATCAGAAAAACACTATGGTGGGACCAAGCCAAAACATCAACAATGACAACAATGAAGACAGGGACAGATTCAGTGGTAAACCTTCAGTCTTTGATGGAGAAAACTTTGACTACTGGAAAGATAGAATTGAGAGTTTCTTTATGGCCCACGATGCTGATCTGTGGGACATGGTGACTGATGGGTACACACATCCTGTGGATGGACGTGGTCAGAAGATAGACAGAAAAATGATGTCTGATCAGCAAAAGCGTGAATTCAGAAACCACCACAAGGCCAGAACAATTCTCCTCAGTGCCATCTCATATTCAGAATATGAGAAAATATCAAACAGAGAAACTGCCAAGAATATGTTTGACTCTCTGAGAATGACACATGAAGGCAACATTCAAGTCAAAGAAACCAAGGCCCTTGCGCTCATTTAGAAGTATGAGGCATTCAAGATGGAAGATAGTGAATCAATAGAAACTATGTTTTCAAGATTTCAAATTCTTGTTGTTGTACTAAAAGTTCTTGACAAAGGGTATTCTACTGCTGATCACGTTAAGAAGATCATCAGAAGCTTGCCCAAACAATGAAGGCCAATGGTCACAACACTTAAGCTAGCCAAAGATCTCAACAAAATCTCTCTGGAAGAACTTGTTAGCTCCCTCAGAAGTCACGAGATAGAGCTAGAAGAAGATGAACCTCAAAAGCAAGGTAAGCCATTAGCTTTAAAATCTAGCAGAAAATATGACTCCAAAGTTTTGTAGGCTTTGAAAGAAACCTCTGATGGATCCTCATCAGAAGAAGATTAATTGTCTCTCCTCTCCAGAAGGGTGAACCAACTGTGGAAGCAGACACAAAGGAAGTTCAGAAATCCCAGAAGATCAGAAAATCAGAATGAATCCTCCTCTAGATACAAAAAGTCAGAATCCTCCTCTGGACATAGAAGATCTGAAGGTTCTTCAGGATACAGAAAGCCAAACAACAAAGACATCATCTTCTATGAATGTAACGAGCAAGGGCACTATAAAAGTGACTGCCCAAAGCTTCAGAAGGAAAAGCCCAAAAAGAAGTTTCTCAAGGAAAAGAAGAAAAGCCTCATAGCTACATGGGATGATTCTGACACATCTGAAGCTGAATCAGAATCAGATGATGAAAGAGAAAACATAGCTCTCATGGAAAACGTATCAGAAAATAGTGAAGCTTCTGGTTCAGACTCAGAATCAGACACTGAAGAGGTATTCCCTGACTTTACCATAAACTTTACTAAGGCTGAACTTGCTGAAAGCCTAAATGAAATTCTGGAAAGGTATCAGCAGATCAGAGTCAAATTCAGAAACCTGAAAAGGAATCTTGCCTCTGACTCTGATAAGACTGAGAGTCTCAGATTGGAGAATTCTGAGTTAAGAGAAAACATTTCAAAATTAGAAAACCAGTTGCAAAACTCTCAGAAGGAAACAATCTCTAAAACTCCCAGCAATGCCGATGAGATCATCAAAGAGTATGATCACATCTTTCAAAAGTTTCTAGCTAAAAACACAGACAGAAGCAAGATGGCTTCAATGATCTATGGAGTTAGCAGAAATGGCAGAAAAGGGATAGGATATCAAGGTAAGGTACCTACACCAAAAAATGCCATGGACTTAGTTATAAAACACACACCACTCAATTCATATTTTATATATGGGCACACACATGACATAAAATACACAAGTAATGATTATTCTATCAAACCAAAATTCAACCAGAATTTTGGTAAAACTAACAAATCAGGACCCAAGATAATGTGGGTACCTAAGGATAAAATCATACATGTGGCAGATATCTTTAGCAGCAAGGCTAAGACACCAATCATGGTACCTGGACTATGGCTTCTCACGACACATGACGGGAAGAAGGCATATGTTCCAAAGCCTGGAACTTAAGCCTGGAGGCCACGTGGGCTTTGGAGGTAATCAGAGAGGAAAGATCATTGGCTCTAGAACAGTAGGTAATGGAAATCTTCCCTCTATAAGTAATGTTTTATTAGTTGATGGATTAATGCATAACCTACTATCCATAAGTCAATTAAGTGATAATGGTTATGGTATAATCTTCAATCAAAATTCATGCAAAGTTGTTAGTCATAAAGATGGGACTCTCCTATTTAATGGAAAGAGGAAAAACAACATTTATAAAATAAAACTTTCTGAACTAAAGAGTCAGAATGTAAAATGTCTACTGTCTGTTAACAACGAGCAATATATATGGCACAGAAGATTGGGACATGTTAGTATGAGAAGAATATCTCAGATTAACAAACTCAATCTGGTCAGAGGACTTCCTAATTGAAGTTAAATTCAGATGCTCTGTGTGAAGCATGTCAGAAAGGCAAGTTTACAAAACCTGCTTTCAAATCCAAAAATGTTGTTTCCACCTCTAAGCCATTAGAACTTCTGCATATTGACTTATTTGGACCAGTAAAAACTGCTTCAGTCAGTGGCAAGAAGTATGGGTTAGTAATCGTAGATGACTATAGCAGATGGACATGGGTAAAGTTCTTAAGACACAAGGACGAGTCACACTCTGTGTTTGTTACCTTCTGCAACCAAGTTCAAAATGAAAAGGGTCTTAGAATTGTCAAAGTCAGAAGTGATCATGGTGGAGAATTTGAAAATAAAGATTTTGAATTATTCTTTAATGAAAAAGGCATTCTGTATGATTTCTCCTGTCCTAGAACTCCCCAGCAAAATGGAGTTGTAGAACGAAAGAACAGAACATTGCAAGAAATGGCCAGAACCATGATCAATGAGACTAACGTTGCTAAGATCTTCTGGGCAGAGGCAATAAACACAACGTGTTACATTCAGAATAGAATCTCCATAAGACATATTCTGGAAAAGACTCCATATGAATTTTGGAAGAACAGAAAGCCCAACATTTCTTATTTTCACCCATTTGGATGCACATGTTTTATTCTGAATACAAAAAATTATTTGAACAAGTTTGACTCTATGATCGGTGGGAATGAGAACTGACTGTTTTGGAATGCTGGTTCGCGTTTGCGTTTGTTTTTGCAAAATGTCGCGGTAAGCAAGAGTCGCCACCGTCTTTTATTTTATCCAACAAGGAAAGGACAAAAGCACAAAAAAGTTCCTTTTTGAGATATTTCTCGGGTTCGGGAGGTAGATTATATAAAGGGAAGGTGTTATAACCCTTTCTATCCGTGGTTATCCACGGGCTCTTAGGTACTTGCTCAAAGTGTTTTCAAAATTTGCTTTTCTTTGTGTTTGTGGGTTTGAAAGAAGTTTTTATTTGAAAGGTGTGTAAGTGCGAAAAGTTTTTTTTTTAAAGGAGCAAGTACTTAAGAACATCTACCTACTCAAAAAGGAATTAAACTGTGCAAATGTCCTTTAGACAATGCTATCCCACTATTGAGGAGTAGGTAGCACCGTCGTTGGAGTTTTCGGGTCAATTCGATTTAAGGGACGTGTGACCACTAAAGCAATGTTAGGACGCCTTAGCGGTAACCCTAATTTCTTAGATCATTTTTTCCGAGGCAACCATTTCGAGGCAACTTATGATCTTTGGACAAGAGGGCGACCTCTAAAATTTCCTATACTCAATGACCACGTTCGAGGCAACCAAGTGAGGCGTACCCTAGGAGTGGCATGTGCGAGTGTATTGTTTTTCAGTTATATTATCTTTGTACATGTCATGGTGAGCTACGATTGATTTTAAATTAAAATTGATCTTGTCATGCATAGCCTATTATTCAAGCATCTAACAGTTAATGGTTGCGGAAATTAAATTGCGGAAAATAAATCTAAGCTATTACAAGGCGTCGGGTATTTACATCGCCAAAAACAAACCCTTGAAAATTAAATTGCGAAAAGTAAATAAAAGCGATAAATAAAAGTCCTAAGTTAAAACTATTACATCCTCGGAGAAATTACAACATATGGATCAAAGATAATTCGCGCGAGAAAAATTGAATCCGAGCGTCCTAGGGTTTTGACCCTTTTTTCATTAAATAAAGCATATTTTTTGTTTTTTTTAAATTAAAAAATTAAGTCTAGATTAATAATTTGAATTAATTAAAAAAAGAAAATATTTTTGAGTTTTATTTTAATTAAGGAAACAAAAAAATGGTTAACAAATATTAAAAACCCTAATTCTATGTTGATTTTAATTTAATGCAAAATATATTGAAATTGAACCTAATTAAAACTAAATTAATTGGTTAATTTTATTTACAAAAAATAAATAATAAAATTAATGGAATTTAAATAAAAAATATTTTTTGTTTTCTGATTTTTTTACGAAAAAAAGTTAATTTGTTAATTAATTAATTAAAATAATAATGATAATAAAATAAAAATAGTGAAAAGAAAATAAAATAAAGAAACAAACTCAGGGGGTGCTGGGCTTGAATTGGGAGTGTGACTTGCAATTTTTGGCCCAGGTTCAATCAACCTTGTTTGAGTTTGGTAACTCCTGTGTGCGCCCTTGACTTTGAGAACATGATGATGACTCTAGCATGGCCATTGGATCTGATTTGCAAGCCACGTAGCCTTCCAAATCTGCAAGCGCATGGTAGTCCACTCTTTGAATATTATATGGGAATACCTGAAGAAGAAAAACAAATAAGGTTTTGAGGGGACCTGGGATTCGAACCCAGGTCCCAATACTCATATGCCAACACGCTTACCACTCAACCAACTGCATCTTTTTGTTATTGGAATAGCAATTAAATATAATATATGTAAACCACTTAATACGTTGGAAAAAATAAAAAAAACGTGCTATGATTCAAATTGACCAATCACGCTGTGACACCTCTCCATCTTCCTCACAAAACCTGGTTCGATTACTTGTAGATTTTTATTCGCAGGAAGTTTCGTAGGACGTTTAAAAAATTGTCTCCAGGCCATGAAAACGCTATCCAAGATCACAGACATGTTCGTCTCTGTCTCCTCATCATCCCTGTAACCACCATTCACCTTGATTTTGCCTATATAAAAAACGCCTAAAAAACAAGAACAAGAACCCTAGGTTCGAGCATCATGATACAGGGTCCAATAACGAAATTGAATAATGCAAAAATGTTCCAAATCAAATAACAAACATGAATATGCCCATATTTTGAAGAAAAGACGCAAGAACTGGAGGTTTGGATTCCATGTTCAGAGGTCAGTTCATGTTGACTTACAGTGCGATGTAGGCGATGAAAAGGCTTCCTTTTGATTGGTATAGCACCACTGGATGTCAAGAAAGAGAGTTGCGTTCTTCTTTTGGTCTGAAAGTGCCTCCAATATCGTTTTTGATCTCACACTTTTTCAAGGTTTTTTGCAAAGTGGTGTGGCCGTTTCTACAGAGTTATACGCGTGTACTTCATTTGGCTTGCTTATGTGAATGTTATAGAGTGAATTAGGGTTGGTTTTTTGATCTGAAATCAAGTGTATTCAAGATTGAAGATTGGATTTGATCACCATTGAAAAGCTTTCCAAAAATAAGCCAAATATGAGATTTTGTGCTTGAATGAGCCTTGGCACGAGTTGGTTGGTTGTCACATGATATTTACAAGCTGTACAAATCACAAAGATACCGTTTCAATAATTTTTGGATTTTATTTGAATTAATATAGATTTAAAATGAATTAAATCAATAAAAATTAAATAAAATAGAAAAATAAGTGTTTGGTTATGAAATTAAAGATGGGACACGTGTGTGGCATGACAAGACTAAATCAAGTGGAAAAAAGTGGTCCCTTTTGTCAAAAATTGGAGTTTTGAGGATAGTTGACTTTTGGCAATTTTGGAAAAATGCCCAACTTCAACAATGCATAACTTCTTCAATTTTGAACTTTTGGAGGTGTTCTTGGACTTTTTAGAAATCTTGAGATGTCCTCTAACCTAACCTTTTGGTCTCACTTCATTTTTATGTTCCATGATCAAGTTATAAGCTTTGGAAAAAAGGTATTTTTGTTGACTTTCAAAAATGACCTATAATGTCCAAATTTGTAAATTTTTGTGAGAGAATTTCTTGATCTTGGGGTGTGAAGATGGCTTTTAGGAAATTACATCCTCTTAAAAATGAGCTTTGGATGGGTCATTTCTCATAAAGTATGAGAAAGTTATGCTTGGTCAAAGTTTGGTTGACTTTTCTTGCAAAACCCTAATTTAGCAACTTTTGAATCTTGATGAATTTTGAGCAATCCTTGATGAATCATGATCAACCCTTGATCAAATGATGAATTATCCTTCAAAATGAGAATGTTGACAAAAATTCTTGAGGTTTGACTACATTTGGGACACAGTTGACTTTTGCCCTAGCACAATCGACTTTTGGGGTTCTTGAACAATTGACTGACCAAACCTCCTCTGCAAGGCTTGAAATTTGACATGGATGAGCTTAAGAACATATTAGGACATTGGGGAACACTTGAGGTCATTTGAATGTGAGGACCTTGATGCAACACAAAACCCTAATTTTGACTTGACTGCCTTAGGAGGTAACTTGACTGTCCAACTCTTGAGTCATCTTGAGCAACTTGAAGATTATTCTTGACATATCTTGAGGAATATGGGAGGGAAAATTTTTTGGTACAACAGTTGCACCTGTTCAATTTTCTTAAACCTGAGGATATAGATTGGCTTTCGAGCCTTTCGTGATCCGAAGGTGGAAGATAATTGAACACTAGAGTGCCCAGAAATTTGCACTCGCATGGTGTAGTATCAACATTGTGATGTCGGGAATGGGCTTACAGATGCCATTTGGAGATTGTTGGTAGGAGGATGGGCTTATAGATGCCATCTGCAGGAGTTTCGATCGCATAAGAGATTCCTTAGCGAGAACTTGCATACTTGTTGTTATAGAAGATTCCGCTGGGGAAGTCTAACTTTTGTTGAGATTTAGGAAATCACCTGTACTTCAACTAAGAGAATACCTCGGTTGAGTCTTAAGAACCTGTTCATAATTAAACTGGGGGGAAACATCTTCATCAAGATCTAGGAACTGTCTCGTGCTCAGCGGGAGTATACCGTTGAGGTTATAGAACTCGTCCACACTATGACGGAGGAAAACATCAAGATCTAGGAACTGACTCGTGCTCACCGGAGTATACCGTTTGAGGTTATAGAACTTGTCCACACTATGACGTAGGTAAGCATCTTCATCAAGATCTAAGAACTGTCTCGTGCTCACCGGGAGTATACCGTTGAGGTTATAGAACTCGTCCACACTATGACGGAGGAAAACATCAAGATCTAGGAACTGACTCGTGCTCACCGGGAGTATACCGTTGAGGTTATAGTACTCGTCCACACTATGACATAGAGAAGAATATTTATCAAGATCTAGGAACTGTCTCGTGCTCACTGGGAGTATATCGTTGAGGTTATAGAACTCGTCCACGCTATGACGGAGTAAAACATCAAGATCTAGGAACTGACTCATGCTCACCGGGAGTATACCGTTGAGGTTATAGTACTCGTCCACACTATGACATAGGGAAGCATCTTCATCAAGATCTAGGAACTGTCTTGTGCTCACCGGGAGTATACCGTTGAGGTTATAGAACTCGTCCACACTATGACGAAGGAAAACATCAAGATCTAGGAACTGACTCGTCCTCACCGGGAGTATATCGTTGAGGTTATAATACTCGTCCACACTATGACATAGGGAAGCATCTTCATCAAGATCTAGGAACTGTCTCGTGCTCACCGGGAGTATACCGTTGAGGTTATAGAACTCGTCCACACTATGACGAAGGAAAACATCAAGATCTAGGAACTGACTCATGGTCACCGGGAGTATACCGTTGAGGTTATAGTACTCGTCCACACTATGACGTAGAGAAGCATCTTCATCAAGATCTAGGAATTGTCTCGTGCTCACCGGGAGTATACCGTTGAGGTTATAGAACTCGTCCACACTATGACAGAGGAAAACATCAAGATCCAGGACCTGACTCGTGCTCACCGGGAGTACACCGTTGAGGTTATAGTACTCGTCCATACTATGACGTAGGGAAGCATCTTCATCAAGATCTAGAAACTGTCTCGTGCTCACCGGGAGTATACCGTTGAGGTTATAGAACTCGTCCACACTACGACGGAGGAAAACATCAAGATCTAGGAACTGACTCGTGCTCACTGGAGTATACCGTTTGAGGTTATAGAACTTGTCCACACTATGACGTAGGGAAGCATCTTCATCAAGATCTAGGAACTGTCTCGTGCTCACCGGAAGTATACCGTTGAGGTTATAGAACTCGTCCACACTATGACGGAGGAAAACATCAAGATCTAGGAACTGACTCGTGCTCACCGGGAGTATACCGTTGAGGTTATAGTAATCGTACACACTATGACATAGAGAAGCATCTTCATCAAGATCTAGGAATTGTCTCGTGCTCACCGGGAGTATACCGTTGAGGTTATAGAACTCGTCCATGCTATGACGGAGGAAAACATCAAGATCTAGGAACTGACTCGTGCTCACCGAGAGTATACTGTTGAGGTTATAGTACTCGTCCACACTATGACGTAGGGAAGCATCTTCATCAAGATCTAGGAACTGTCTCGTGCTCACCGGGAGTATACCGTTGAGGTTATAGAACTGGTCCACACTATGACGGAGGAAAACATCAAGATCTAGGAACTGACTCGTGCTCACCGGGAGTATACCGTTGAGGTTATAGTACTCGTCCACACTATGACATAGAGAAGCATCTTCATCAAGATCTAGGAACTGTCTCGTGCTCACCGGGAGTATACCGTTGAGGTTATAGAACTCGTCCATACTATGACGGAGGAAAACATCAAGATCTAGGAACTGACTCGTGCTCACCGGGAGTATACCGTTGAGGTTATAGTACTCGTCCACACTATGACGTAGAGAAACTGTCGAGATTGAGAACCTTATCTGAAATTCAACGGAGGATAATTCAATTAAGATTTAAGAATTGGTCAGATCTTCGACTAAGCTGAGAACTTAACTGCATTTTTCCTGAAAGGTAATGGTCAGTCATATGCAATGCATGAGATGGATCAAGCAATGCTGTTCTCAACATAAATGAGATTGTATGGTATGATGCGTATATGCATGTATCATGATGTATGAAAATGTGATGTTTTTGCTGGGGAAAAGAAATCCCGAAGCTGCTGGAGGATAAAGTTGAGTTCTTCGTTTCCGCTGGGGATGATGAACGAAGATGATGGTGAGAATAAACCTACAGGAGAAAAGGACTCCATTGGGGAATAAACTGACGAAGAGATTACTCTGAGGGGAATTACTCTGTGGGGAAGAGATGTTCTGCTAAATATTTTAACGATAAACTCTGCTGGGGATTCTGTTGATAAGCTCTGTTGGGGATTTTAATGATGAACTCCACTGGGGATAGAAAGAACTTCGCTGGGGATGATCTTTCTGTTGCAAGTTGCTGAGGATAACCCAGTTAGGCTCTTGTGAGGATAACCTTCTGAATTTGGATGAGGATATTTATTGTGCTCCGCTGGGGGGAAACTTCCAGAATCTACTAGGGATGATGATTCAACTCCGTTGGGGAAGCTTTTCAGACTGTGCTGGGAAATGGCTCCACTAGGGGTATCTTGTATTCCGCCGAGGAACATTCTTATACTCCGTGGAGGAATTTTAAGACTGTCAGGGATACTTTTATACTTGCTGGAGAATATTCTTATACTCCACTGGGGAATATTAAGACCTTCTGGGGATACCAAGCTTTTTTAGGGCTGATGGTAGACTAACTCTGCTTGGGGAGAGTATTGCTTATTTGTACATAGCTGCAAGTCTCAGCTGGGAGAGCTACCATTACTACCTTATTCTGCGGGGAGTGAAAGTATCTTAGCCATATTCTTCAGCTAAATCTACCTTTGTACCTGGTGAGCAAAGCAGCTATACAGTTTGGACAATTTTTATTGCCCCTGTTTCTGCAGGAGAAAGTGCCTGCGGAGGCCCTGTGGATCGAGTATTATCCCCACCTATGAGGTGCTTGGTATCTTTCGGTCAAAATGACAAGTCTTCTTCTGGTAGGCCAGTGACGAGATGACGAGACATAGTCGTACGCTTTGATCCCTAATTTTTGCCTGGACCACCCTTTTGGGTTTTTAGTTCACCGGGATACCCTTTTTTGCCCAAGCCGCCTTTTCAGGTTTTTGACTTGCCGGGTGTACAGATTTTTTCATTTTCATCCCTTATTTTTGCCCGAACCCTTTTGGTTCGCCGGAAAGCCCTTATTTTTGCCTAGGCCAGTTAACCTAGCGGGTCTTTGATTATGCGTAGTACTTTTTGACTATGTCCACGCTCTCAGGATGTAGGGAGGTGTCACTGTCGGTAGTGTTGTGTTGCCATACTACTAGAAGATCTTCGTTTGATCATGCAAGATTCGTTGCTGGAATTCATGTCCAATGCCCCAATTGATTCAGATGGAGATCTGCCCCTGGCTATTTGGCATTTTGAGAGATTCCTTGAATCTTGACTTGACTGCCCCAGATGATGGACAATGATCATGCCGTGCCCCTTGATTGGAAGTGTTTTTCCACTTGAGGTGATCCTTTTTATTGAGAAGGTTTTTGTTCACTAGATATTCGTCGTGCGAATTTCTCTACTGTTGAATAAATAGTCATATGCAAACAATATTATTTTAAGAATGTAAAGCTTATGTCTGTTTTGAAATTTTTGAAAATGCCTTTTTCTAGTAAAACAAGCGAATTTTTTTAAAATGTGATGTCAACTCAGGATTTTACAGCGAGCCCTATAGGAATCAGGATACCTTTTGTAACAGTATGCTTTCGAACTAACCCGTGCTTCAGCTAGGACTTTTAAGGGTTATAACGTGGCCTGGTTCACAGTTTAAGAAACAAAGGATAAAGGCTCAAATTTTATTTGTACCCACCCGTTCTTCGTGATGTTCTTCGATCCTAAACTCAGCTAATCGTGCATTAGATCTTGTTTGAGTCTTTGCTCTGACATACCAGTAATGGTTCGGATACTGACAATTTATTTTGAACAGGCAGTCATTTTGTTGAGAGTTTGCAGGATCTCTTCCCTTTTGGTTTTTATTATCCCTGTTTTTTTGCATGAATTGTTTCTTTTTGTGATTACAGTCAGCGGGATGCCCCAATTTTTTTTTGTAAGTCTCCTTCATAGGTTTTGACTAAGTGGGCTTTTATTTCGAAAGATAATGACTGTCTGTCCTTACGATTATACGGAACCATCACCGTCTTTTGTTTCGGAAGGATTTCTTTGATGCCATTCATTGTACACCTGGATTAAACTGAGAAAACTACCCTGCCCCAGGTTATAATTAAGGGTTTTAATTCGTGAAAAGAAAAAAAAAACTCCAACTTCTTTGGCTCAAAGGGGTTGACGAGGGATTATCTTCCTTATAACTCCACTGTTTAGGATTTGAAACAATGCCTGTACCTCGTCAGCGGGGTCTGTTCAAAAGCATACTGTAGAGATTTTGGTATCATTTTCGTCATCCTCCCTCAAAAGGCTTAGAATTTTTTAATCGAGTGTTGAACATCACAAAAATGAAAGCAATTTGAATATAGTGAATACGAATGGACTGATTCAAAACAGACATATGCAATGCATTGATAAAGTAACAAAGTTTGACATGAATAAATGTTTGAACAATCAAAAGAAAATTACAACTTAAAAATTCTAATGAACAAAAAGTCTTCTCGTCTCAGTACTTGTCACTTCAAATGGGGAACCTTGGGGGATGGAAAAAGAATTCAATTTGACCGTCTTGTGTGAGTTCCAATGCTCCTTCCTCAATCAGGTCTTGAATTTTGTTGCTCAACGCCCAAGAGATGTTAGTATCATGCCCCGGGCTGTTGGAGTGATATGCACACCTTGCATCAGGATTGTACCTTAGGGAGGCTATGTTGGGATTCTTAGGAGGGTCCCTTAACGTCACCAGATTCAATCTCAACAGGTGTTGTAAAGCTTGAGACAGCGACATGTTGAGCTTGGTAAATTGCCTCCTGGGCATATTTGGCTTACTCTGATCAAACCATTGTTCTTGGCAAGGTCGTTGTTGGACCTGTGAGGTAGTAACAACTTGGAGAGGTGTATTCTTCGTCAAACCAAATCTGACTTCTCGGAAGTTGATTAATGACCTGGTCCCCGTGCTTGACTATTTACTTCATGTCGTTGTATCTGTCTTGACGAAGCTGGTTGACAATGATTCTCAACTCTTCTAGTTCCTGAGCTAAGCCTTGGATAAGAGTCATCTGCCCCAGCATCTGGGTTTTCATGGCACTGAACTCAGCTTGTAGTTGTTCCAGCCGTTCGTCCTTATTGTCTTCAGGACTTTTCTTGACCAAGTCCCCAACGAGGAGTGTTTTCAACTCTTCCTGCCCCTTGGATAGGTTTAGGAAGATTTCCCTGAACTGAGTCTCTCGAGTTTGAAAATCTTGGTTGTCTGGTTGGAAAGCCATTGCTGAAATAAACAGCGAGAACATGAGAGACCTGTACTGGGAGACCTGTTATGCAATGATATGTATGATATATGTATGCAATGTTTTCAAGGATCTCGCGGGGTAAACAAGAAACTTGTTAGAATTTGAATTTTGCAGCTTTGATTGAAGAAACTTCGTGTTGTTAAGAGTCCTTCTTCAAGAGTCAAGCTCACCATATCGAGTGGGTCATAGCCCCTGACTCAAGTTATCGTGTTTTGATCTCTAGACGACATTGACTAGAGGAAAATAAATCCCCTTTGCCCCTTGCTGGACATTTGATTTACCATAACCTGCATCACAAGCCCTTGAGATCCTTGAAATGGTTAAGGAAATGTTAAGGCATGATGTTATGATGTGTATGATATGCGTTTAAGCAAAAGTGTGAGGTGCTGTAAATAAACCCTACAATAAATCCAAATTATTGGATGAGGACTGTAAACAAAACCTGCAAGGAACTCATGTTGTCAGATAACAAGAATGTGCAAGTAGTTCAAGTTTTGAAGGCACACAAGTCACACAATAGCCCTTAAATTTCAGGCTGGCATAGAGTTTAGGTATTACCCTCTTCCAGTTTAGTTGGCTCAAACCTGTCCTAGAAATAGTAACCGGGTTCTAGAGGATCTCAATATCACTGACTACCCTCAATCAGTCATAATTCCAGTTTAGCAACCTTTTCTTGCGGCCAGAATCATCGCGAGAGTTTAGTCTCAATGAGTGTAGCATACTACTACTGTTCTATGGCCAAGTTGGTCAATTTAAGGTTCTAAGGTTAGTTGGTGCTTAATGACTCCTTAGAAGACCCATATTCTCCTCGTTCTAACACAAGGGATATCGGTACAGACCAAGGTGCCACACCAACGTAGCTACTGCTTCATCTGTATCGGTCTACGCCGTACAAATTCCTCACAGTTTATTGCTACTTACCAAAAGGGTATCCCCAGATCCGGGTTAGGATCTATAGAACTCCGATACAAGCCCACAAAATTAAAGCATACAAAGCATACAATTGAAAACATAGTGATCTAATCCTAAGGTACACCTCACATATAATTATTCCCCAACAGAGTCGCCAGTTCTGTGATCGGTGGGAATGAGAACTGACTATTTTGGAATGCTGGTTCGCATTTGCATTTGTTTTTGCAAACTGTCGCGGTAAGCAAAAGTCGCCACCGTCTTTTATTTTATCCAACAAGGAAAGGACAAAAGCACAGAAAAATTCCTTTTTGAGATATTTCTCGGGTTCGGGAGGTAGATTATAGAAAGGGAAGGTGTTAGCACCCTTTCTATCCGTGGTTATCCATGGGCTCTTAGGTACTTGCTCAAAGTGTTTTCAAAATTTGCTTTTCTTTGTGTTTGTGGGTTTGAAAGGAGTTTTTGTTTGAAAGGTGTGTAAGTGCGAAAAGTTTTGTTTTGTTTTTTTTAAAAGGAGCAAGTACTTAAGAAAATCTACCTACTCAAAAAGGAATTAAACTGTGCAAATGTCCTTTAGACAATGCTATCCCACTATTGAGGAGTAGGTAGCACCGTCGTTGGAGTTTTCGGGTCAATTCGATTTAAGGGACGTGTGGCCACTAAAGCAATGTTAGGACGCCTTAGCGGTAACCCTAATGTCTTAGATCATTTTTTCTGAGGCAAGCGTTTCGAGGCAACTTATGATCTTTGGACAAGAGGGCGACCTCTAAAATTTCCTATACTCAATGACCACGTTCGAGGCAACCAAGTGAGGCGTACCCTAGGAGTGGCATGTGCGAGTGTATTATTTTTCAGTTATATTATCTTTGTACATGTCATGGTGAGCTACGGTTGATTTTAAATTAAAATTGATCTTGTCATGCATAGCCTATTATTCAAGCATCTAACAGTTAATGGTTGTAGAAATTAAATTGCGGAAAATAAATCTAAGCTATTACAAGGCATCGTGTATTTACATCGCCAAAAACAAACCCTTGAAAATTAAATTGCGAAAAGTAAATAAAAGCGATAAATAAAAGTCCTAAGTTAAAACTATTACATCCTCGGAGCAATTACAACATATGGATCAAAGATAATTCGTGCGAGAAAAATTGAATCGGAGCGTCCTAGGGTTTTGACCCTTTTTTCATTAAATAAAGCATATTTTTTGTTATTTTTTGAATTAAAAAATTAAGTCTAGATTAATAATTTGAATTAATTAAAAAAAAGAAAATATCTTTGAGTTTTATTTTAATTAAGGAAACAAAAAAATGGTTAACAAATATTAAAAACCCTAATTCTATGTTGATTTTAATTTAATGCAAAATATATTGAAATTGAACCTAATTAAAACTAAATTAATTGGTTAATTTTATTTACAAAAAATAAATAATAACATTAATGGAATTTAAATAAAAAATATTTTTTGTTTTCTGATTTTTTTACGAAAAAAAGTTAATTTGTTAATTAATTAATTAAAATAATAATGATAATAAAATAAAAATAGTGAAAAGAAAATAAAATAAAGAAACAAACTCAGGGGGTGCTGGGCTTGAATTGGGAGTGTGACTTGCAATTTTTGGCCCAGGTTCAATCAGCCTTGTTTGACTTTGGTAACTCCTGTGTGCGCCCTTGACTTTGAGAACATGATGATGACTCTAGCCTGGCCATTGGATCTGATTTGCAAGCCACGTAGCCTTCCAGATCTGCAAGCGCATGGTGGTCCACTCTTTGAATATTATATGGGAATACCTGAAGAAGAAAAACAAATAAGGTTTTAGGGGGATCTGGGATTCGAACCCAGGTCCCAATACTGATATGCCAACGCGCTTACCACTCAACCAACTGCATCTTTTTGTTATTGGAATAGCAATTAAATATAATATATGTAAACCACTTAATACGCTGGAAAAAATAAAAAAACGTGCTATGATTCAAATTGACCAATCACGCTGTGACACCTCTCCATCTTCCTCATAAAACCTGGTTCGATTACCTGCGGATTTTTATCCGCAGGAAGTTTCGTAGGACGTTTCAAAAATTGTCTCCAGGCCATGAAAGCGCTATCCAAGATCACAGACATGTTCGTATCTGTCTCCTCATCATCCCTGTAACCATCACTCACCTTGATTTTGCCTATATAAAAAACGCCTAAAAAACAAGAACAAGAACCCTAGGTTCGAGCATCATGATACAGGGTCCAATAACGAAATTGAATAATGCGAAAATGTTCTAAATCAAATAACAAACATGAATATGCCCATATTTTGAAGAAAAGGCGCAAGAACTGGAGGTTTGGATTCCATGTTCAGAGGTCAGTTCATGATGACTTACAGTGCGATGTAGGCGATGAAAAGGCTTTATTTTGATTGGTATAGCACCACTGGATGTCAAGGAAGAGAGCTGCTTTCTTCTTTTGGTCTGAAAGTGCCTCTAATATCGTTTTTGATCTCACACTTTTTCAAGGTTTTTAGCAAAGTGGTGTGGCCGTTTCTACAGAGTTATGCGCGTGTTCTTCATTTGGCTTGCTTATGTGAATGTTATAGAGTGAATTAGGGTTGGTTTTTTGATCTGAAATCAAGTGTATTCAAGATTGAAGATTGAATTTGATCACCATTGAAAAGCTTTCCAAAAATAAGCCAAATCTGAGATTTTGTGCTTGAATGAGCCTTGGCACGAGTTGGTTGGTTGTCACATGATATTTGCAAGCTGTACAAATCACAAAGATACCATTTCAATAATTTTTGGATTTTATTTGAATTAATATAGATTTAAAATGAATTAAATCAATAAAAATTAAATAAAATAGAAAAATAAGTGTTTGGTTATGAAATTAAAGATGGGACACGTGTGTGGCATGACAAGACTAAATCAAGCGGAAAAAAGTGGTCCCTTTTGTCAAAAATTGGAGTTTTGAGGATAGTTGACTTTTGGCAATTTTGGAAAAATGCCCAACTTCAACAATGCATAACTTCTTCAATTTTGAACTTTTGGAGGTGTTCTTGGACTTTTTAGAAACCTTGAGATGTCCTATAACCAACCATTTTGGTCTCACTTCATTTTGATGTTCCATAATCAAGCTATAAGCTTTGTAAAAAAAGGTGTTTTTGTTGACTTTCAAAAATGACCTATAATGTCCAAATTTGTAACTTTTTGTGAGAGCATTTCTTGATCTTGGGGTGTGAAGATGGATTGTAGGAAATTTCATCCTCTTCAAAATGAGCTTTGGATGGGTCATTTCTCATAAAATATGAGAAAGTTATGCTTGGTCAAAGTTTGGTTGACTTTTCTTGCAAAACCCTAATTTAGCAACTTTTGAATCTTGATGAATTTTGAGCAATCCTTGATGAATCATGATCAACCCTTGATCAAATAATGAATTATCCTTCAAAATGAGAATGTTGACAAAAATTCTTGAGGTTTGACTGCATTTGGGACACAATTGACTTTTGCCCTAGCACATTCAACTTTTGGGGTTCTTGAGCAATTGACTGACCAAACCTCCTCTGCAAGGCTTGAAATTTGACATGGATGAGCTTAAGAACATATTAGGACATTGGGGAACACTTGAGGTCATTTGGATGTGAGGACCTTGATGCAACACAAAACCCTAATTTTGACTTGACTGCCTTAGGAGGTAACTTGACTGTCCAACTCTTGAGTCATCTTGAGCAACTTGAAGATTATTCTTGACATATATTAAGGAATATGGGAGGGAAAATTTTGGGGTACAACAGACTTTAAAGCACAAAAGTGTATTATGTTAGGATACTCTGAACACTCGAGAGGGTACAAAGTATACAATACAGAAACACAGATTGTTGAAAAGTCAATCAGTGTTAGGTTTGGTGATAAGCTTGACTCTCAAAAGTCAAAGCATAATGAATTCCTTGCAGGTATGGAAATTGAACTCACAGGTACTGAAGACAACTCATCAGAGGCTCTCAACAGCAGAAAGAGTCACTACAAGCAATCCAACACCTTCTATTGATCAACTCCAGAAAGGACTATCCAAAAGCAGAATTGATCACCCAAAAGATACAATATTGGGAAAGAAGGAAGATCCAATCAGAACAAGATCAACATTCAGAAACTCTGAAGAATCTCTCATGGACTGGTTTCTCTGATTGAACCAACAACAATTGATGAAGCACTTCTGGACAATGACTGGATTCTGGCAATGCAAGAGGAACTAAATCAATTCACCAGAAATGACGTATGGGATCTGGTTCCCAAACCAAAAGGGTTCAACGCCATTGGTACAAAATGGGTGTTCAGAAACAAACTGAACGAGCAAGGTGAAGTCATCCGAAACAAAGCACGACTGGTAGCACAAGGTTATAGTCAGCAAGAAGGGATAGACTATACAGAAACCTTTGCTCCAGTCGCCAGGTTAGAATCTATCAGACTCTTAATATCATTTGCTGTTAATAAAGGCATCACTCTGTATCAGATGGATGTCAAAAGTGAATTCTTAAATGGCTATATAAATGAAAAGGTATATGTGCACCAACCCCCTGGTTTCGAGAGTTCCAAAAATCCAGAATATGTTTTCAAACTAAAGAAGTCACTCTATGGTCTGAAACAAGCTCCAAGAGCTTGGTATGAAAGACTAAGTAACTTCCTGTTAGAAAAGGAATTCACCAGAGGGAAAGTGGACACAACCTTGTTATGTAAGACAGTTAAGAATGACATGTTAGTTTTTCATATTTATGTTGATGACATCATATTTGGATCTATTAAACCTTCTCTGGGAAGAGGGTTTGCTAAATGTATGCAGGCAGAGTTTGAGATGAGCCTAATGGGGGAACTCAAATTCTTTCTGGGCATTCAGATAAATCAAACCCCAGAAGGAACTTACATTCATCAGAGCAAATATGTCAGAGAACTTCTGAAGAAATTTGATCTCTCAGAATGTAAGCCCTCAAAGATTCCAATGCATCCCATGTGCATTCTGTAAAAAGAAGAGGTAAGTAAAAAGGTAGAACAAAAGGTCTAAAGAGGTATGATTGGTTCTCTTCTCTATCTAACGGCTTCAAGGCCTGACATTCTATTCAGTGTTTGCATTTGTGCTAGATTCCAATCAGATCCTAAAGAATCTCACTTAACAACATTTAAGCGAATTTTCAAGTATCTGAAAGGTATTGCTAATATGGGTTTGTTTTATAGAAAATCAAGTGATTACAAATTAGTAGGATACTGTGATACTGACTTTGCTGGAGACAGAGTAGAACGTAAAAGCACTTCTGGAAGCTGCCAGTTTCTGAGAGAAAATCTGATCTCATGGTCCAGCAAAAGACAATTCACAATAGCACTATCAACAGCAGAAGGTGAATACATAGCAGCATCTGGATGTAGTACGCAAATGCTCTGGATGAAAAGTCAACTTGAGGACTTCAATATATTTGAGAGTAACATCCCTATCCTCTGTGACAATACTTCTGCTATTTGTCTCAGTAAAAATCCTATTTTGCATTCTAGGGCTAAGCATATAGAAATAAAACATCATTTTATTAGGGACTATATTCAGAAAGGGATTCTTAACTTAAAATTCATTGACACAGACCATCAATGGGTTGATGTCTTTACAAAACCTCTTTCTGCAGATATGTTTAACTTCATTCTGAAACATCTCAGCATGAAGCTTTGCCCAGAATAAATTGTTTTATTTACATATATTAACCTTCATAATTTCAGTTATTTTCTGTGAACTACTTATCAACCTGCCTTCAGAATTTTAGAAGTACAGATTGTATCAGAATCTATCCATAAAGATCTGAGCGTTTCATTTCAAGGATAGAAGTGTGTTGTTCACGTAAGCAAACAATTGTCATCTATTCATCAGCTACCTTCTGAGGCTGAACACGCGTTCACTTTTCTGAAAGGTCAAAAGCACTGTTTGGGTGCATTGAGACACACATCATGGGTAACTGTTCCAATATCTTTTTGAATCCACTAAAATCAGCTGTCATTAATGCTTATAATCATGACTAATTGTTTCTCTCTCTTACTATTTATGCTTTAAAGAAAATCTATTTAAACTCAAGTTTCACTCTTTACATTCTTTTACTTTTACTCTCTCAATACCTTCTAATTGTTTTCAGTTCGTACTTTAAAAAAAAACCTTCATCTTTCTCTAATTTCTTGTGTGAACATGGATTCTTCAAGCGTCCCAAACACCAGTACTCAGGAAACTGCTTCTATGGAACAGTACAAAGAACCATACAGAATGCTACTCACTCCCATTGACAATCTGGAAGTTCTTTCATAACTGATTGTTGATTTTGAAAGCCTTCAAGAAAACGGCTTCAATCTCCATGAAGATGTCAATGCTCAAGGATGGATATTTTGATCGTCTTCTAGGGCCAACGTTTCCAATTCTTGTCAAAGAATTCTGGATACATGCTTCCTCCTCAAACCATCAATTCACCTCGTATGTCACGGGGAAGAAGATTGTCATTACGGAAGACCTAATTTCAAGACTTATCGGTTACAATGGTGGAGGTGTCAGATGTATAGACATGGCTGAAAGATGTTCTGATGTGGCTTCAATTGCAAGGGAAATATTCACTCTGGGTCTACCCTCCAGCAAGATTAGGGATCTGAAGGATCATCACAGAATTTGGGCTAAAATAATTCTGGGATGCATCAACCACAGGAAGCCAACTAGCTCTCCTGATTACATAAACATTGATCAGCAGTTTCTGATCTACTTTATCTCCAAGAAAACTAAGGTAAATCTCCCTCACTTGCTATTTAATCATTTAAGGACCAGTGTAAAGGAAACAAGAGAAGATGAGCGTACCAAAAGGGACTGGATACCCCTAGGAAGACTCGTATCAGATATTCTGACAGAGAATAGGCTAATAGAGCATCTGACTGAAGCACAGGAAATTAGCTCACTAGAAGCAACTGCTGGGAAGCCTCTGAACGCAAAGAATCTGAAAAAGATGAAAATCATTGAGAATATCAAGAAGGAACCCAACGTTACTTCTTTTGCAACTATCACTTCCAGAAGAATTCCTCTGGATGATTTTCCTCTTTTCTCTGAGATTGACTCCAAGCCTGAGATAATTGTCAGATATATGGATGCGTGTAAGGCAGATGGCACTGCACCAGAATTAAATATCCATGACTTGCATCAGGCGGCTCCAGAAGTTGTTTTGAAGAAGACCAAGAAAAGGAAGGCAGCAGCAGAAGGATCATCCCAGAGGACTCCAAAAGCTGCTAAAAAGAAAGGTAATCCTTCCTCTGTTACTGTTTTAGAATCAATAACTATATCAACATCTGAAACCATAACTACCCAATCAGAACATCCAACCCCACAAACTTTTGATGACTTTGACATAGGGTTTGATTCATCAGAAACTCTAAGTCTAAGATAAACTCACTCCCTTCCTATCAATCCAAATCCTGAACAAACTCAACCAGAACTTGACAAAGTTCTGTCTGATATTGACTCTTTTGATCAAGACATTTCAGCTCCCACACCACAAAATCCAAATCCTCAAATCCCTGATAATCCAAACTCCAAAACTAAAACAGATGTTCCACAACCAGATATTCCACTACCTATCTCTCCATAATAAGATATTCCTCATCCATCATCACCTCAACCTGAACAATCACAACCAGAAGCTCAAACTTCTGAGAATCAACCATCTGAGACCTATGAACCAAAACCTCACAATATTTCAACCAACCAATCTGAAGAACCTACTTCAGATTCAGATACAATCCCAATCCCGGGAATCACTGAACCACTTACCATTCACATGCCTCCCGCCATCCTGGACATTCCACAAATTCCTTCTTCTCTGGAATCCACACCACCAAATTCCCCAACCAGTCCAATCATCATACCCTACTATCCCACTCCCTCACCCAAGAGCAATCCAACTGACAACGTAAGACTTGTCATTGATCCAACTGCATTGGAACGATTAGCTGCTATATCTCACAAAACTGCCATTCCCAAACCAAAACCAACTGAAACCACACCAGATGTTGGTACAAGTTTGTTGATGTTTGAAACAGGAATGCAGGAATGGATAACCTCCCTGAAGCATGCTAGTCTGGAGATAACTAATCATGCTGCTTCTGATTATCTATGGACAAGGTTCAGAAAATGGCTAAGTTCTGAAACATTAAAGCTAAAAGAACAGAGCTATGAACAGGTTCAACGGAATTTCAGTGATATGCTAAAGGTTTTTAAAGACCAAGTTCTGAGCCATCTGCTCAAGAAGGAGACTCTCCCTCTGGATAATGCTCCCTGGTCAGAACATCGTCTCTCAGATGAAGTTCAACCAGAATCAGAAGGTCTCTCCCTAACTGCTGCTCTAGAAGAGATGATCTCAGTAGAGAAAATGGTTCAATGTGATCAAGCTGCAGAATGCTCTAAGAAGCGTCCAGATACTGAAGAATCTCCAGCTCCTTCCTATGTCATGCAAACTCTGGAAGAATTGAAGAGAGCAAATGCTATTATCCAAGAAAGGTTGGATAAGCAGAAGGATACTAACAAAGAAATCAAGAGCATATTGGGCAAACAAGAAGAATCTAACTCCCAGATCAAGGGCTTTCTGGAATCCTTGTTCACACGCCTTCCTCTTCCCTCTTACATTCTCTTCTGTTTTAAATCAGTTTATCTGTAACGTTTGTTTTACATTGCTTCTGTTCTGGACTACTTATCATTGCTTCTTGTTTTTTAATATAAATCAACTTTTTAGCTCTGATTATATTTCCTTTTTGATAACTGACAAAAAGGGGGGGAAAGTAAGATATTTTCAATAACGGTTTACTGAGACAGAAGTCTCAAACATTCTGAACTACTTAACCTCTATCTTCTGAAAAGCTTGAACAGGTACAAACTCTGATGAAAGACGCAGTTAAACTCTGACGCTCAAAGACTCAAGGAACTTAAGGGAAGTAATCAACTCAGGGGGAGTTTTTCTTCTTTATTCTAAACTTTTTATTCTTTATTTTTTAATTGAAAAATATGGTTTTTGTCATCATTAAAAAGGGGGAGATTGTTAGAACATAGTTTGACTCTACAACCCTTGGTTAGAGTTTTGATGATAACAAATACAAAGAATAAATAAATACAAAGAACAAATATGCACCTTAAAAATATGTTTTATGTTTGCAGAAGTTCTGATCAGATCAGCATCAGAACATAAGCCATAAGTGTTACACGCTGAAGCAATCAGATTATACGCCAAAGATGAAGAAGTGAAAAACACAAGAAGGGGGGTTGAATTATAAAACTTGAAATCAAATGCAGACAACACGTTATTTTGATCCTGGTTCTTTTGATCTCAAACTACTCCAATCCACCCGTCAAGGTGATTTCGCCTCTCTCCAACGAGGTCTTAATCCACTATATTCAACTGAATATTACAACTGCTTTAACAACTGCTAAAGCCTTCTTGAGTCTAAACCACATACCGGTTTCTCAAGGAAATTATTTCTTACAGATAAATGAATACTATGTGTGTTGAATGTTTTCTATAAAAACTTTATATCACAACTGTGATAATACACAAATTAAGCTTATGTGAAACTAGGATGCTATGACTATAGAGTAAACAATTTGAGAGATATAGCAAGCTGTATGAGTGAGGATGAAGATGATTTGCTTTAGGCGTGTAAAGAGTTGTAGAGCATTAGCCAATTCATTTCTCACTGACTTGTTTATATAGCCTTGGAAAAGATACGTTGTAGTCAATTATTCCATTTCAATGCCCATTACGTTCTTTCCATATTGAGAAGATCTTTGTCTTGGAATACAGCCGTTGGTAATAAAGTGTCTTGAATGCACAATACCGTTGTTAATTAAGCGTGTTATTGGCTTTGGCTTATTCTGACGCTTCTAGGTGCTGATGATATTGTTTTGGTCTTGATCAGAGTTTAGAGTATGTTAAGCGCATATCTGTTCATCAAGCTTCAGCGTAAGCACATGCTTTGATCTCCTGATGCTGGCATATGATATTTCATCTTCTGATGCTGATGTTGACATTCTTATGCTGATATCCATTAGAGTTTCTGTAAATGCACAATATAATTTTTAGGTAGCATATATGTCTCATATGAATTATACAATTTATTTAATCTAGCATTTTGTTATCATCAAAACTTTAACTTAGGGTAGTAGATTCAAACTTTGTTCTAACAATCTCCCCCTTTTTGATGATGACAAAAACCGGATATTTTCAATTGAAATTTAAAGAAAAAATTTCAGAGATAACCAAATAATAAATTTGTATCAGCGATAAACAGAAAGGTATCAAAGATAAGAAGATATGGAATAGAAAGGCATCAGAGTTATGATCAGAAAAACTCCCCCTGAGTTTATTACTTCCCTTTTAATTTCATGAGTCCTTTAGCATCAGATCTTTATTGAACTTTCTTTGAGCATCAGATCTTTCCTTTACTAGAGCAGAGCTTCAGTGTATTAGAGCTCATCAGATTCTTGTACCTGTAAGCTTATGCAGAACAAAGAAACATTCAAGTATATCAGAGTGTTAGAATGATTGAGACTTTTGTCTCAGTAATCTGTTATTGAAAAATATCATTCTTTCTCCCCCTTTTTGTCAGCAATCAAAAAGTGAAAATAATTGAAGTTAAAAACGATCAGTGCAGAAAAACGATTGTATTCAGTTCAGAGCTCAGAAAATATTACAGATAACATGTAAAGAAAACAGTGAAAACATCAAGAATCAAAATCTAAGAATGGGGAGGAAGGCGTGTGAACAGAGCTTCTAGCATGTTCTTAATCTGATCAGTGGTTTCCTTCTGCTGATGCACCATGCTGACTACTGAGTCAATCTTACTATCCTGAACATCCATCCTTTCCTTCATTCGTTGATCATTCTCATCCATTCTCTCCTGCAGTCGAAGATCATTTTGCTTCAGCTCTTCAAGAGTATGTCTGTCCAATGCAGCTTGAGAGATGTCAGAATCAGGATGCTTCTGAGAGCTTTCTGCAATAACTTCTTCTTGACTTAAATCTTTAGCTGGAATCGTCTGTTCTTCTTCTGGTTGAACTGTTGAAGCTGGACGCTTTTCAAACCAAGGCTCACTGTCCAGAAGAAGAACTTTATCCTTCAGCAGACCTTCAATTTCTTTCAGCAGATTGCTGAAGTTCTGTTGAGCCTGTCCATAGCTTTGGTCTTGCAGCTTAAAGGTTTCAGCGCATACCCATCTTCTGAATTGTGTCCAGAGGTGGTCTGAAACAGCAGGATCAATCACTTCCAGACTAGCCTGTTTTAGAGAAGAAATCCACTTCTGCATGTCTGTTTCAAAATTCAAGATGCTAGAACCAACATCTGGTTGTTTGGGTTTGGGAATGGCAGTTTTATTTTTAATGGCAGCAAGGCGTTCAAGGACTGTTAGATCAATGAAGGTCTTGCTGTGGTCATCTGGATTTTGCTTGGGTGAGGGAGTAGGAGAATCATGAATGATTATTGGACTGGATGGAGTATTAGGTGGAGTAATTTCTGGTGAGGATGGTAGTTGAGGGATATTAACAGTGGTACCACCGGGAAATTGAATGGCTAAGGGTTGTGGTTATGCGGATTCAGATGAATGAGGTTCAGGGGATTGAGCCTCAGAGTGTTGAGACTCAGGTTGTGGAGATGATTCGTGTTGAGGTGAAGGTGGATTAAGTTCTGGTTGTGGAGATTGAGGTTGTGGAATTTCTGGTTCTGGTGAGTGTGGATCTTCTGGTATTGGTGAGAGTGTAGTTTCTGGTTGTGGTGAGTGGGGAGTTTCTGGTTGAGGATTTGGATTTTGTGTATGGGGAGCGGAAGAGTGTTGATCTATTTCAGAAAGAACTTTTTCAAGTTCTGGTTCTGTTGAGGTTGTAGGTTTTGGATTATGAGGTTTGGCGCGGGATCTTCTGAGGGTTAATGACTCAGAAGGGTCAAACTCAGGTTCAGTATCATCAATGGTTGGAATGGGAATTGGGATTTCAAATGAAGCTGGGGTTGGAATAAATGTTGGAACAACAGATGAATTTAAAACATTAACAGAAGAAGATTACCTCTCTTCTTTGGGGTCTGCTGAGACGATCCTTCTGATACAGCCTTTCTCTTCTTAGACTTCTTCAGAGTAACCTCTGGTGTTTGCTGGTGCAGATCTTTAATGTTCAGATCAGGATCTGTGCCATCAGCTTTACAAGCATCCAAGTATCTGAGAACAATGACTGGTTTAGAGTCAATCTCAGAGAATATAGGAAAGTTGTCCAGAGGGACTCTTCTGCTGGTGATTTCAGCATGAGGAGTGACGTTGGGCTCCTTCCTTATGTTCTCTATCAGTTTCATCTTCTTCAAATTCTTGGCATTCAGCTGCTTGCCAACAGAAGGTTCTAGAGAGCTTATTTCTTGTGCCTCTGTCAAGTGTTCAATCAGCCTATTCTCCGTTAGAATATCTGATATCAATCTGCCGAAGGGTATCCAATCCCTTTTAGTCCTTTCTTCTTCTCTCGTTTCCTTGACGCTTGTCTTCAGATGATTGAACAGAAGATGAGCTAGGTTGATCTTGGACTTCTTTGCAATAAAATAAATCAGAAATTGCTGATCTATGTTTATATAGTCAGGAGAGCTTGTAGGCTTCTTGTGGTTGAAGCAGCCAAGAATAATCTTTGCCCAAATTCTGTGCTGATCTTTCAAATCTCTTATTTTGCTGGAGGGAACCCCATGTGTGAAAATCTCTCTTGCAATTAGGGCAGAGTTTGCACATCTATCTGCCATGTCAATACAGCGAATACCACCACCATTGTATCCAATCAGCCTTACAATGTGATCTCCAGTAATCACAATCTTCTTTCCCATGATATACGAAGTAACCTTATGAGTTGAGGAAGACGCATGTATCCAGAATTCTTTAACCAAAATGGGGAATGTTGGACCCACCAACCTAACAAAGTACCTTTCCCAACCCTGTGCCTTAATTTCTTCAGACAAATCAAAGCCATTTTCCTTTAAGCTGTTGAAATCTACTATCAATTCTGACAGAACTTCTAAGTTCTTGACCGGAGTAAGGAGCGTTCTGAAAGGAATCTGATACTGTTCAGAAGAAGCATCTTGCTGAAAACCTGCAGAAGGAGTGCTAGAAGATGCCATGTTCACACAAGGGTTTTTGAGAAAAAGCTTGAAAAGGGTTTCTTTGAGAAAAAAAATGAACACACAGTAAGAACACAGAAAAATGTTGAAGATTGTAAGTGACGGTAAAAATGAATGAATGATGTTTAAGGCGTTTAAATAGGTTTCAAAAAAAATGTTTTAAAAACATAAACGTTTTAAGAGAGAGAGAATTAAATCATGATTACTCGCATTTAATGTTGGCTGATTTTGGGGGATTTTGAAAGATATTTGGAACGGTTATCCATGACATGTGTCTCAATGCATCCAATCAGCACTTTGCCTTCTCAGAAGCGTGCACGCGTGTTCTGCCTCAGGAATTAGCTGATGACTGTATGACACTTGTTTGATTTAGTGAACAACACATCTATCCTTGAAATGAAACACTCAGATCTTTATGGATAGACTCTGATATAATCCGCATGTCTAAATCTCTGAAAGGAGATTGATCAGAAGTTCACAGTAAAATAAAACAAATTCTAAAGGTTAATATATAAAATTAAAACATTTTCACTCTGGGCACAACTTCATGCTGAGATGTTTCAGAATGAAGTTGAACCTATCTTCAGAAAGTGGTTTTGTGAAAATATCAGCCCATTGATGGTCTGTATCAATAAATTTTAAGTTTAAAATGCATTTCTGAATATAGTCCCTAATGAAATGATGTTTTATTTCTATATGCTTAGCCCTAGAATGCAAAATTGGATTTTTACTTAAGCAAATGGCAGAAGTGTTGTCACAGAGTATAGGAATGTTACTCTCAAATATCTGGAAGTCTTCAAGCTGACTTTTCATCCAGAGCATTTGTGTGCTGCAGCCTGCTGCTGCTATGTATTCAGCTTCTGCTGTTGATAGCACAATTGTGGATTGCCTTTTGCTGGACCAAGAGATCAGATTTTCTCCCAGAAACTGGCAGCTTCCAGAAGTACTTTTATGCTCTACTCTGTCTCCAGCAAAGTCAGCATCACAGTAACCTACTAAGCTGTAATCACTAGATTTTCTATAAAATAAACCTAGATTAGTAGTACCTTTCAGATACTTGAAAATTCGCTTAACAGCTGTTAAGTGATATTCTCTAGGATCTGATTGGAATCTTGCACAAATGCATACACTGAATAAAATATTAGGCCTTGAAGCCGTCAAATAAAGAAGAGAACCAATCATACCTCTGTAGACCTTTTGTTCTACCTTTTTGCTTACCTCTTCTATTTCCAGAATGCACGTGGGATGCATTGGAATCTTTGATGACTTGCATTCTGAGAGATCAAATTTCTTCAGAAGTTCTCTGACATATTTGTTCTGATGAATGTAAGTTCCCTCTGGAGTTTGATTGATCTGAATTCCCAGAAAGAATTTCAGTTCCCCCATGAGGCTCATCTCAAATTCTTCCTGCATACACTTAGCAAATTTTCTTCCAAGAGAAGGATTAGTAGATCCAAATATAATATCGTCAACATAAATCTGACACACTAAGATGTCATTCTTAACTGTCTTATAGAATAAGGTTGTGTCCACTTTCCCTCTGGTGAATTCTTTTTCTAACAGAAAGTTACTTAGTCTTTCATACCAAGCTCTGGGAGCTTATTTCAGACCATACAGTGACTTCTTTAGTTTGAAAACATATTCTAGATTTTTTGTACTTTCAAAACCAGGGGGTTGGTGCACATAAACCTCTTCTTCTATATAGCCATTTAAGAATGCACTCTTGACATCCATTTGATATAGAGTGATGCCTTTATTAACAGCAAAAGAAATTAAAAGTCTGATAGATTCTAACCTGGCGACTGGAGCAAAGGTTTCTGTATAGTCTATCCCCTCTTGCTGACTATAACCTTGTGCTACCAGTCTTGCCTTGTTTCTGATGACTTCACCTTGTTCGTTCAGTTTGTTTCTGAACACCCATTTTGTTCCAATGACGTTGAATCCTTTTGGTCTGGGAACTAGATCCCACACGTCATTTCTGGTGAATTGATTCAGCTCTTCTTGCATTGCTAGAATCCAGTCGTTGTCCATAAGTGCTTCATCAATTGAAGAAGGTTCAATCAGAGAGACAAGTCCCATGAGGGATTCTTCAGAGTTTCTGAAGCTTGCTCTTGTTCTGATTGGATCTTCCTTTCTTCCTAAGATTGTTTCTTCTGGGTGATCCATGCTGCTTCTGGGTAGTCTTTTCTGAGGTTGATCAACAGATGTTGTTGGATTGCTCGTAGTGCCTCTTTCTGATGTTGAAGTAGTGTCTTTGTTGAGAGCTTCTGATGAATTGTCTTCAGAACCTGTGAATTCAACTTCCATACCTGCAAAGACTTCATTCTGCTTTGACTTTTCAGAGTCAAGCTTATCATCAAAACGAACAATGATTGATTCTTCCACAATCTGTGTTTCTGTATTGTATACTCTGTACCCTCTTGAGCGTTTAGAGTATCCTAACATAATACACTTCTGTGCTTTAGAGTCAAACTTGTTCAAATAATTTTTTGTGTTTAACATAAAACAAGTACATCCAAATGGATGAAAATATGAAATGTTGGGCTTTCTGTTCTTCCACAATTCATATGGAGTCTTTTCCAGAATAGGTCTTATGGAGATTCTATTCTGAATGTAGCACGTTGTGTTTATTGCCTCTGCCCAGAAGATCTTAGCAACGTTTGTCTCATTGATCATGGTTCTGGCCATTTCTTGTAATGTTCTGTTCTTTCGTTCTACAACTCCATTTTGTTGGGGAGTTCTAGGACAAGAGAAATCATGCAGAATGCCTCTGTCATTAAAGAATGACTCAAAATCTTTGTTTTCAAATTCTCCACCATGATCACTTCTGACTTTAACGATTCTAAGATCCTTTTCATTCTGAACTTGGTTACAGAAGGTGACAAACACAGAGTGTGACTCGTCCTTGTGTCTTAAGAACTTTACCCATGTCCATCTGCTATAGTCATCTACGATTACTAACCCGTACTTCTTGCCACTGACTGAAGCAGTTTTAACTGGTCCAAATAAGTCAATGTGCAGAAGTTCTAATGGCTTAGAGGTGGAAACAACGTTTTTAGATTTGAAAGCAGGTTTTGCAAACTTGCCTTTCTGACATGCTTCACACAGAGCATCTGAATTAAACTTCAGATTAGGAAGTCCTCTGACCAGATTGAGTTTGTTAATCTGAGATATTCTTCTCATACTAACATTCCCCAATCTTCTGTGCCAGATCCATTGCTCGTTGTTAACAGACAGAAGACACTTTACATTCTGACTTTTCAGTTCAGAAAGTTTGATTTTATAAATGTTGTTTTTCCTCTTTCCATTAAATAGGATAGTCCCATCTTTCTGACTAACAGCTTTACATGATTTTTGATTAAAGATTATATCATAACCGTTATCACTTAATTGACTTATGGATAACAGATTATGCATTAATCCATCTACTAATAGAACATTATTTATAGAGGGAAGATTTCCATTACCTACTGTTCCAGAGCCAATGATCTTTCCCCTCTGATTGCCTCCAAAGCCTACGTGGCCTCCAGGCTTAAGTTTCAGGCTTTGGAACATATGCCTTCTTCCCGTCATGTGTCGTGAGCAGCCAGAGTCCAGGTACCATGACTGGTGTTTCTGATTTGCTGCTAAAGATATCTGCAACATGTATTATTTTATCCTTAGGTACCCATATTTTCTTGGGTCCTGATTTGTTAGCTTTACCAAAACTCTTGTTGAATTTTGGTTTCACAGAATAATTACTACTAGTATATTTAATGTCATGTGTGTGACCATACACAAAGTGTGAATTCAGAGGAGTGCGTTTAATAATTAGATCCATGGCATTCTTTGGTGTAGGTACCTTACCTTGGTATCCTATTCCCTTTCTGCCGTTTCTGCTAACTCCATAGATCATTGAAGCCATTTTGCTTCTATCTATGCTTTTAGCAAGGAACTTCTGAAAGTTGTGATCATACTCCTTGATGATCTCATCAGCGCTGCTGGGAGTTTCAGAAATTGTTTCCTTCTGAGAGTTTTGTAAAAGATTTTCTAATTTTGAAATTTTATTTTTCAACTTAGAATTTTTCAATTTGAGACTCTCAGTTTTATCAGAGTCAGAATCAAGATTCCTTTTCAGGTTTCTGAATTTAACTTTGATCTGCTGATATCTTTCCAGAATTTCGTTAAGGCTTTCAGCAAGTTCAGCCTTAGTAAAATTAATTGCAAAGTCATGGAATACCTCTTCGGTGTCTGATTCAGAGTCTGATTCAGAAGCTTCACTGTCTTCTGATATGTTAGCCATGAGATCTATGTTTGCTCTCTCATCATCTGATTTTGAGTCAGCTTCAGACGAGTCAGAGTCATCCCATGTAGCCATGAGACTCTTCTTCTTTTCCCTTCCAAACTTCATTTTAGGCTTTTCCCTCTGAAGCTTTGGACAGTCACTCTTGTAGTGTCCTTTCTCGTTGCATTCATAGCAGATGATGTCCTTGGTGTTTGGCTTTCTGCTTCCTGAAGAGCCTTCAGATCTTCTGTATCCAGAGGAGGAGTCTGACCTTCTGTATCTGGAGGAGGACTCATTCTGATCGGATCTTCTGGTATTCCTGAACTTTCTTTGCCTCTGCTTCCATAGTTGGTTCACTCTTCTGGAGAGGAGGGAAAGTTCGTCTTCTTCTGATGAGGACCTGTGATCGGTGGATCTGGAACTGACTGTTTAAAGCTGGTTTCGCGAAATGTCGCGGTAAGCAAGAGTAGCCACCGTCTTTTATTTTCTCCAACATGGAAAGGACAAAAGCACAGAAAAATTCCTTATGAGATTGGTTCTCGGTTCGGGAGGTAGATTATAGAAAGGGAAGGTGTTAGCACCCTTTCTATCCATGGTTATCCATGGGCTCTTAGATACTTGCTCATTGTGTTTTCAAAATGTTTGTTTGCTTTTCAAGTGTGAGTGGGTTTGAAAAAAGTTTCTTTGAAAGTTTCAGATCGACTCTTGTATCAGTCCTCAAGAGTGTTTGAAAAGTTTGTTTTGAAAGCTTTTTGAAAAGTGTAAGGTGTGAAAAGTATTTTGATTTGTTTTTGAAAAGAGCAAGTATCCATGAGTCATCGGCCTACCCTAAGGAATTAAGTTGTGTAATTGTCCTTTAGGTAGTGCCATCCCACCATTGAGAGGTAGGTAGCACCACCGTTGGAGGTGTTCGGGTCAATTCGAGGTTTAGGGACAGTGTGGTCACCGGGCAATAGTAAGATACCTTAGAAGCTACCCTTATGCCATTGATCTTTTTATATTCTGAGGCAACTGTTTCGAGGCAACCAGATCAATGGAACATAAGGACTCACTAAGACGTCCTGTACTCAACGACCACGTTTCGAGGGGCAAAGCAACAGGGTGATCACCAAAGCAATGGTAAGGTACCTTAGAAGCTACCCTTATGCCATTGATCCTTTTATTCCGAGGCGACCGTTCCGAGGCAACTTATTCGAGGCAACTGGATCAATGGAACATAAGGACTCACTAAGGCATCCTTTACTTGATGACCATCTTTCGAGGGATAAGGCAACAGTGAAGCGTACCCTAGGGGTGGTGTGTGATTTGTGTGTCATTTTCAGTTTATTGTTTGTCTTGTCATGTATTGGTGATCTACGCTTTGATTTTATTTTTTTGGGCATTCATTCTTTCATGTTATTGTTTAACAGTTAAAGGTGCGGGAATTTAAAGTGCGGAAAAAAAGATACAGGTCCTACGCTATTACAAGGGCGCGGGTCTACAACGCCAAATTAATCCAGACCCGATTTAAAATAAATTGCAGAAAATAAATATCTAATAGCTATTACATGGCTTTGGTACAAGTACATTATATTTACATCAAAAATAAATAAAACGCGCGAAAAAGGAAAATATGACCGAATGCGAGGGCGTTGAACCCTTTGAAGGAATTTAAAATAATTAAGTTAAAATAACTAAATTAAATAAATAAAGAAGAACTTATTTTTATGTTTTTTTTGGATCAATTTTGATAACTAAAAGCAAATAAAAGTCAAATTAATGATTATCTAACAATTAATTAAATATGCATGCAAAAATATTATTTTTAATGTCAAAACTTAAATAAACATTTTTCTGATTAAAATGCAAAAAGGAAAATATTTTTTGTGAGTTTCTAAATGCATGAGAAAATTATTTGAATATAAATTAAATTAGGATTAAAAATATAAAAAAGGGTGAAAAACAAAGGAAACATGTTAATTATGGAAAAGGTGAAAAAAAATGCCTGAACCAGGACTCAAACTCGTGCCTTCTGGGAATATCCACTAACGCGTTGCCATCTGAGCCAGCTGTTTCAATTGACATAACAATAAACACTTAATATTATATTGATAAGCAAATAAATCCTGGGAATTAAAAAAAAACGCGCGCGGAATTTTGAATGGTCTAATGCCCGGTTGCCATGCCATCGTCTTCTACCTTTTCTGCAAAATAACAAACATGTAGCGGGGGTTTTAAACCCCCCCAAAACACAAGCCTGCAAATAAAAGCGATTAGCTCCTCGTTAGACATAAATTAGGCGCGAGGGGTCCATTGGATTCGTCTCATCTTCCTCAATTCATCCATGGCAGTTTGAGGTTCCAATTTTTGCGTATGTGAGAAACCCCAAATTGAAAGCTTCGGAAAACCTAGATGTCTCCCATGGTGATTTGCATTTTGTGGCCTTACAGTCAAATTAAAGCATACAGGAAGCTTGGTAATAACATCAGCAATGCATAGCAATATTTAAAATGAATTAAAAAGGCATGGAAATGGAGTTTTGATTTTCAAATTTTGGACAAACCGTGGGGTGTCGTGGGGATGCTTCTTTGCGCGTTTGGGCTTGATTTTGATTGCTGGAGATTCCTGGCAATGCAAGGAATGTGTTTTTGATTGGAATAGAGGCTTAAAACGTGCTGCAAGTAGGTTTACAGTTTTGCTTTTTTTCTTGAAAAGTTCAAATGTGTTTTTTTTGTTTTTGGGGACTTTTTAGGTTGTGATTTTCTTGTGTTCTGGTGCAGCCCCTTCTCAATTTCGTTTTTGATCCCTTGTATAGGCATTAGGTAATGTGAATCAAAAGGAATTATGGTCTCTTAATGTATAGCATTCAAGTCCAAAATCCTCCATAAACCTCCATAACAAAACTTCCTTTTTTGACTCATTTTTGAATTCTTGCCTTGTTTACTCCCTTGCACGAATTTTGGTAGGCACATAATGATGTTTCAAGGCTAGTTAAGGCCAAATATTCCCTTTTAAATTAATTTTTGAATTTCTTTTGATTTTAAAAGATTTAAAATTAATTAAATCCAATAAAATCAATAAAAATGAAAAAATTAATAAAAAAATCTGAAATAAAAGGTGGGACACGTGGGAAGCATGGCCAAGTTAATTCAAGTGGAAAAAGTGGGCCCCTTTTGTCAAAAATGAGATTTCAAGGATAAATGATTTTGGCTATTTCACAAAAATTTCCCAACTTCTCCAATGCATAACTTGCTCAATTATTAAGCTTTGCTCATGTTCTTGGACATTTTAGAAAGGTCTTGAAGTCCTCTAAACAATGTATTTGGTCCCATGTCATTTTGATTTACCAATCTCAAGTTATGGCCTTTGACTTAAAGTCCCTTTTTGTTGACTTTTGAAAATGACCTATAATGTTGAAATTGATAACTTTTTGTGAGAGCATTTCTTGGACTTGAAGTATGAAGATGAGTTGTAGGAAATGTCTTTCTCTTCAAAATGAGCTTTGGATGGAATTTTTCTGATGAACCATGTGAAAGTTATGCTCTGGTCAATTTCAGTTGACTTTTTCAACTGTCCAAAAATAGAAACTTTTGCATCTCGATGATTTTTGAGCCAAGTTTTGAGAATCATGATCAAGCATTGATCAAATGATGTTTGTGGCTTCAAAATGATATGTTGACCAAAAATTTGAACTTTTGACTGTCAAATGACCATTTTGCCCCTATAGTTGACTGTAGTGCAATTAGGGTTTTTGACTGTGCAATTTTGTGCTGAAAGTCTTGAAACTTGATATGAGGATGCTTGACCATATTTGTAGGCATGTGGGACTTTATTGGGCCCTTGAAAACTTGATTTTCTTGATCAGAACACAAACCCTAATTTTGACTGCTTAGGAGGCTCATACACTGTGCAACCCTTGGGGAGATTTGAAGCTTGATTTGGAAATTTCTTGAAGAATATGGGAGGGCAAATTTTGGGGTACAACAGTTGCCCCTGTTCAATCTTCTTAGACCTGAGGATGCAGATTGGCTGACGTGCCTTTCGTAATCCGAGGGTAGAAGGTGATTGAACACTAAAGTGCCCAGAAATTTGCGCTCACATAGTAGCAGTGTGATGATGGAAATGGGCTTACAGATGCCATTTAGAGGTTGATGAATAGGATGATGGGCTTATAGATGCCATCTGGATGTTGATTGCGTAAGAGATTCTTTAGCGAGAACCTGCATGCCTGCAAAAGAAAAAAGGAGTACCTGACACGTTGCAGGAGCTGGTTTTCAGATGCTTGGTATAGATGTGTCCTGATTGGTTACAGGAGCTGGATCTTTGAATTCTTTAGACGTGCCCTGGCGAGATACAGGAATCGAGTCTGGTAATGTTAGTCTTCAACGGATACACCCTGGCAAGATTCAGGTATCGGATCCTCGAATTCTTCAGACGTGCCCTGTCTAGATACAGGAATCGAGTCTGGTACTGTAGTCGTCAACAGATACTCCCTGGCAAGATACAGGAATCGGATCTTCGAACTCTTCAGACGTGCCCTGTCTAGATACAGGAATCGAGTCTGGTGCTGTAGTCGTCAACAGATACTCCCTGGCAAGATACAGGAATCGGATCTTCGAACTCTTCAGACGTGCCCTGTCTAGATACAGGAATCGAGTCTGGTACCGTAGTCGTCAACAGATACTCCCTGGAAAGATTCAGGAATCGGACCTTCGAACTCTTCAGAAGTTCCCTGTCTAGATACAGGAATCGAGTCTGGTACTGTAGTCGTCAACAGATACTCCCTGGCAAGATTCAGGAATCGGATCTAAAACTCTTCAGACGTGCCCTGTCTAGATACAGGAATCGAGTCTGGTACTGTAGTCGTCAACAGATACTCCCTGGCAAGGTACAGGAATCGGATCTGGAATCACGACAGTTGATAGCAATTATCTTTGTATTAACTTTTGTCCTGAAAAGACAAAACGTTAGTTGTATGCGATGCCGTGATGTATGACATGCGAGATGTTCTCAGAATGAATGAGATTGTATGTTCATGATGCGTATATGCATGCTATAATGTATGAAGATGTGTTGTCTATGAATATATGTTTTCGTCTAGGAAAATAAATCCTTGACGGATGCCGGGAAGTTGAATCCTGGGCTGATGTGAATAGCATTCTTTGTTTCCACTGGAGAGTGATGGTTGCAAGAATAAACCGGTAGGAGAAGATGACTCCGTTGGGGGAATAAACTTGTTGGAGAGATTACTCTGCGGGGAGAAAATTAATCTGGCGATCTGGCTGGGGAACAATACTCTGTGGGGAGAGAGGTACTATGTTGGGGAAGCAATTCCTTTGAATGTTGGTCCGCCGCCGGGGAACAATCTTTAGACCAAGACTGCCGGGGATGTTTGTCAAGAATGTGTGCTGCTGGGGAAGGTCGAGATCTGCGGGAGGATACCCAACTTCCTTAAGGTTGATAACTGCTTTGCTTGAGGAGAGTATACTGCTTGCTGGCTCACTCTCTGGGGAATTAAAATACCTGGTTGTGTTCTTCAGCTGAACCTACCTTGATACCTTGGAGGACAGAACCATTAGATTGCTTAGACAACCTATCATTGCCCCTGTTTCTGAGGCGGGAGGGGAAGACTTGTGGAGGTGCTTGAGGACTGCCGATTTGACCAATCTTCTTCTGGTAGGCAGGTGACAAGATGATAGGACATAGTCGTACGCTTTGATCCCTAACTTTTGCCTGGACCGCCCTTTCGGGTTTTCAGTCCACCGGGATACCCATTTTTGCCCAAGCCACCTTTTCAGGTTTTCGACTCGCCGGGTGTACAGATTTTTTCATTTCATCCCTTATTTTTGCCCGAACCCTTTTGGTTCGCCGGGAAGCCCTAATTTTTGCCTAGGTATGTCAACCTAGAGGGTCTTTGATTATGCGTAGTATTCTTTCGACTATGTCCATGTTCTTAGAATGCAGGGAGGTGCCCCTGGCTGTTTATGTTGCCATGTTACCAGAAGATGTCTGATCGCGCAAGATTCATTGTTGAAATGCCCTAAGTGACTTAGGCGGAGATTTGCCCCAGGCTATTTGGCCTTTGAGAGATTCTCCAAATCTTGATTGGACTGCCCCAGATGATTGGACCATGATCATGTTGTGCCCCTTGATTGGAGGTACTTCTGTTCATTAGGCATTCGTCGTGCGAACTTCTATGCTGTTCAAACAAAAAGTCATATGCAAACAAAGTTATGTTAAAAATGCAAAGCTTATGTCTGTTTTGAAGATTTTGAAAATGCATTCTCTTTCATAAAACAAATGAATGTTTGTAAAACGTGATGTCAATTCCGTATTTACCGTAAGCTTTAAGGAGTCAGGATACCTTTCGTAACATTATGCTTTCGAACTAACCCATGCTTCAGCTAGGACTTTTAAGGGTCATAACGTGGCTTGGTTCACGGTTCAAGAAACAAAGGATAAAGGATCAAATTTATTTGTACCCACCCGCTCTTCGTGATGTTCTTCAAACCTAAACTCAGCTGATCGTGCGTTAGACCTTGTTTGAGTCTTTGCTTTGATATACCAATGATGGTTCAGATAATGATGATTTATTCTGAATGGGCAGTCATTTCTTTTTGTTGAGGGTTTGTGTGACCTCTTTTTTTTGATTTTATTATCCCTATTTTTTTTTGCCTGGACTGTTTCTTTTGTGATTACAGTCAGCGGGATGCCCCAGTTTTGTAAGTCTCCTTCATAGGTTTTGACTTAATGGGTTTTTATTTTTTTGAGATATAATGACTGCCTATTTGTATGATTGTTCGGAACCATCACTGTCTTTTGTTTTGTAAGGACCTCTTTGGTGCCATTCGTTATGCACTTGGATCAACTGAGAGACTACCCTGCCCCAGGTTATGATTAAGGGTTTTAAATTTCGAAAAGAAAAACTCCTACTTCTTTGGCTCAGAGGGGTTGACGAGGGATTATCTTCCTTATAACTCCAGTGTTTAGGAATTGAAACAATGCCTGTACCTCATCAGCGGGGTCTATTCAAAAGCATACTGTAAAAATCGTGGTATCGTTTTCGTCATCCTCCCTCAAGAGGCTTAGAATTATTAACCGAGAATTGATCATCACAGAAAAATGAAAACTGTTTGCATATAGTGAATACGAAATAATTACTTCAAAACAGACATGTGTAATGCATTAATGAAATAACAATGTTTAACATGAACAAGTGTTTGAACAATCAAAAGAAAATTACAACTTGAAAATTCTAATAAACACAAGTCTTCTAGTCTCAGGGCTTGTTACTTCAAATGGTGAACCTCGCAGGGATAGTAGAAGAACTCGACCTGACCATCTGGGGTGAATTCCACAGCTCCTTCATCAATCAGGCTTTGGATTTTGTACCTCAACTTCCAACAGTCATCAGTATCATGCCCCGGGCTGTTAGAATGGTATGCGCACCTGGCCCCAGGATTATAGTTGGGTGAAGAAGTCTTAGGATTAGGGTGAGGTCCTATCAACGTCACCAGATTCAACTTCAACAGGTGTTGCAAAGCTTGGGACAGCGGCGTGTTGAGCTGGGTGAATTGCCTTCTGGGCTTGCTCTGATCAACCCGTTGCTCTGGGCGAGGTTATGGTTGGAGCTGTGAAGTAGTAGCAGCTTGGAGAGGTCTATTCATTGAACCAAGCCTTTGACTTCTTGGAGGCTGATTACCAGTTTGGTCTCCAGCCTTGGCTACTTGCTTCATACTGTCTTGCTGAAGCTGGTTGATCACAGTTCTCAACTCTTCTTGTTCCCGAGCTAAGCCTTGGATAAGGGCCATTTGCCCCAGCATCTGAGTCCTCATTATGTCTATCTCAGCTTGCATATGTTTCAGCCGTTCATCTTTACCGTCTTCTGGACTGTTCTCGACCAAATTCCCCATGAGGAGCGTTCTCAACTCTTCCTGCCCCTTGGATAGGCTTAGGAAGATCTCCCTGAACTGAGTCTCTTGAGTAGGGAACTCCTGGGTGTTTGATTGGAAAGCCATTGCTGAAATAAACAGCGAAGAGGGTAAGTAGCCTGTAACAAGGGTACCTGTTATGCAATGATGTGTATGATATGCATGCAATGTTTTCAAGGATCTCGCGGGATAAACAGGAAATTTTGTTAGCATTTGGATCCGGTAGCTTGATTGAAAGAGCTTCATGTTTGTTGGGAATCTTTCTTCCAAGGGTCAAAGGCTCACCATATCCAGTGGGTCATAGCCTCTGACTTTAGTCATCATGTCTGGTTTTGATTTCCAAACAACCTTGGTTAAGGGAACCTTCTTCAAGAGTCAAAGCTCACCATATCAAGTGGGTCATAGCCTCTGACAACCTTGGCTAGAGGAAAATAAATCCTCTTTGCCCCTTGCTAGATGTTTGATTCATCATGACCTGCATCACAGACCCTTGAGATCCTTGAAATGGGTTAGTCCTTATGCAGGATGTATGCAATGGTATGATGTCATGCTATGCATTGGGTTATGTAAGTAACCCTGTTATGAGTCCCAATTAAGGACTGCAAACCAAAACCTGCAAGAAACTCAGTAAACTTTGTTATGAGTCCCAATTAAGGACTGTAAACAAGACCTGCAAGAAATTCAAGGGTCAGATAATAAGCACGCAAGTAGTTCAAGTACGAAGGCACACAAGTCACACAAGAGAAACCCTTAGAGTTTAGGCCAGCATGGGGTCTAGGTATTACCCTCTTGAAGTTGGTGGGCTCAAACCTGTCCTATCAAAGTAACCGGGTTCTAAGGATCTCAATATCATTGGATTGCTTTCGTTGTTCATCGTTTCGATTTGGCCACTGACTGGCGATCAAAATATCCCAAGAAAACAACCCTCAATTGAGTGTAGTATCGAGTATCAACCAACTTCGGAGTACACCAAAGTAGTCATCTCACTACCCTAAAGAGGCCAAGATGGTTCAATTAAGGTTCCTAAGGTCTGTTGATGCTTCATGACACCACATGGAGGCCCCGTACTCTCCTTGATTGACTCAAGGGTTACCGGTACACACCAAAGTGCCACATCAACGTAGCAGACTGCTTCAACCATGTCGGTATACCCCGCACAGTTCCCTCACAGCCTTGTTGCTACTTTCTAAGAAGGTATCCCCCAGATCCGGGTTAGGATCTATAGAACTCCCAAGCAACCCACAATAATAAAGCAAGCAAAGAAGACAATTGAAAACACAGTGATCTTAATCCTAAGGTACACCTCACTTTATATAACTTCCCCAGCAGAGTCGCCAGTTCTGTGATCGGTGGATCTGGAACTGACTGTTTAAAGCTGGTTTCGCGAAATGTCGCGGTAAGCAAGAGTCGCCACCGTCTTTTATTTTCTCCAACATGGAAAGGACAAAAGCACAGAAAAATTCCTTATGAGATTGGTTCTCGGTTCAGGAGGTAGATTATAGAAAGGGAAGGTGTTAGCACCCTTTCTATCCATGGTTATCCATGGGCTCTTAGATACTTGCTCATTGTGTTTTCAAAATGTTTGTTTGCTTTTCAAGTGTGAGTGGGTTTGAAAAAAGTTTCTTTGAAAGTTTCAGATCGACTCTTGTATCAGTCCTCAAGAGTGTTTGAAAAGTTTGTTTTGAAAGCTTTTTGAAAAGTGTAAGGTGTGAAAAGTATTTTGATTTGTTTTTGAAAAGAGCAAGTATCCATGAGTCATCTGCCTACCCTAAGGAATTAAGCTGTGTAATTGTCCTTTAGGTAGTGCCATCCCACCATTGAGAGTTAGGTAGCACCACCGTTGGAGGTGTTCGGGTCAATTCGAGGTTTAGGGACAGTGTGGTCACCGGGCAATAGTAAGATACCTTAGAAGCTACCCTTATGCCATTGATCTTTTTATATTCTGAGGCAACTGTTTCGAGGCAACCAGATCAATGGAACATAAGGACTCACTAAGACGTCCTGTACTCAACGACCACGTTTCGAGGGGCAAAGCAACAGGGTGATCACCAAAGCAATGGTAAGGTACCTTAGAAGCTACCCTTATGCCATTGATCCTTTTATTCCGAGGCGACCGTTCCGAGGCAACTTATTCGAGGCAACTGGATCAATGGAACATAAGGACTCACTAAGGCATCCTTTACTTGATGGCCATCTTTCGAGGGATAAGGCAACAGTGAAGCGTACCCTAGGGGTGGTGTGTGATTTGTGTGTCATTTTCAGTTTATTGTTTGTCTTGTCATGCATTGGTGATCTACGCTTTGATTTTATTTTTTTGGGCATTCATTCTTTCATGTTATTGTTTAACAGTTAAAGGTGCGGGAATTTAAAGTGCGGAAAAAAAGATACAGGTCCTACGCTATTACAAGGGCGCGGGTCTACAACGCCAAATTAATCCAGACCCGATTTAAAATAAATTGCAGAAAATAAATATCTAATAGCTATTACATGGCTTTGGTACAAGTACATTATATTTACATCAAAAATAAATAAAACGCGCGAAAAAGGAAAATATGACCGAATGCGAGGGCGTTGAACCCTTTGAAGGAATTTAAAATAATTAAGTTAAAATAACTAAATTAAATAAATAAAGAAGAACTTATTTTTATGTTTTTTTTGGATCAATTTTGATAACTAAAAGCAAATAAAAGTCAAATTAATGATTATCTAACAATTAATTAAATATGCATGCAAAAATATTATTTTTAATGTCAAAAATTAAATAAACATTTTTCTGATTAAAATGCAAAAAGGAAAATATTTTTTGTGAGTTTTTAAATGCATGAGAAAATTATTTGAATATAAATTAAATTAGGATTAAAAATATAAAAAAGGGTGAAAAACAAAGGAAACATGTTAATTATGGAAAAGGTGAAAAAAAATGCCTGAACCAGGACTCGAACTCGTGCCTTCTGGGAATATCCACTAACGCGTTGCCATCTGAGCCAGCTGTTTCAATTGACATAACAATAAACACTTAATATTATATTGATAAGCAAATAAATCCTGGGAATTAAAAAAAAAACGCGCGCGGAATTTTGAATGGTCTAATGCCCGGTTGCCATGCCATCGTCTTCTACCTTTTCTGCAAAATAACAAACATGTAGCGGGGGTTTTAAACCCCCCCAAAACACAAGCCTGCAAATAAAAGCGATTAGCTCCTCGTTAGACATAAATTAGGCGCGAGGGGTCCATTGGATTCGTCTCATCTTCCTCAATTCATCCATGGCAGTTTGAGGTTCCAATTTTTGCGTATGTGAGAAACCCCAAATTGAAAGCTTCGGAAAACCTAGATGTCTCCCATGGTGATTTGCATTTTGTGGCCTTACAGTCAAATTAAAGCATACAGGAAGCTTGGTAATAACATCAGCAATGCATAGCAATATTTAAAATGAATTAAAAAGGCATGGAAATGGAGTTTTGATTTTCAAATTTTGGACAAACCGTGGGGTGTCGTGGGGATGCTTCTTTGCGCGTTTGGGCTTGATTTTGATTGCTGGAGATTCCTGGCAATGCAAGGAATGTGTTTTTGATTGGAATAGAGGCTTAAAACGTGCTGCAAGTAGGTTTACAGTTTTGCTTTTTTTCTTGAAAAGTTCAAATGTGTTTTTTTGTTTTTGGGGCCTTTTTAGGATGTGATTTTCTTGTGTTCTGGTGCAGCCCCTTCTCAATTTCGTTTTTGATCCCTTGTATAGGCATTAGGTAATGTGAATCAAAAGGAATTATGGTCTCTTAATGTATAGCATTCAAGTCCAAAATCCTCCATAAACCTCCATAACAAAACTTCCTTTTTTGACTCATTTTTGAATTCTTGCCTTGTTTACTCCCTTGCACGAATTTTGGTAGGCACATAATGATGTTTCAAGGCTAGTTAAGGCCAAATATTCCCTTTTAAATTAATTTTTGAATTTTTTTTGATTTTAAAAGATTTAAAATTAATTAAATCCAATAAAATCAATAAAAATGAAAAAATTAATAAAAAAATCTGAAATAAAAGGTGGGACACGTGGGAAGCATGGCCAAGTTAATTCAAGTGGAAAAAGTGGGCCCCTTTTGTCAAAAATGAGATTTCAAGGATAAATGATTTTGGCCATTTCACAAAAATTTCCCAACTTCTCCAATGCATAACTTGCTCAATTTTTAAGCTTTACTCATGTTCTTGGACATTTTAGAAAGGTCTTGAAGTCCTCTAAACAATGGATTTGGTCCCATGTCATTTTGATTTACCAATATCAAGTTATGGCCTTTGACTTAAAGTCCCTTTTTGTTGACTTTTGAAAATGACCTATAATGTTGAAATTGATAACTTTTTGTGAGAGCATTTCTTGGACTTGAAGTATGAAGATGAGTTGTAGGAAATGTCTTTCTCTTCAAAATGAGCTTTGGATGGAATTTTTCTGATGAACCATGTGAAAGTTATGCTCTGGTAAATTTCAGTTGACTTTTTCAACTGTCCAAAAATAGAAACTTTTGCATCTCGATGATTTTTGAGCCAAGTTTTGAGAATCATGATCAAGCATTGATCAAATGATGTTTGTGGCTTCAAAATGATATGTTGACCAAAAATTTGAACTTTTGACTGTCAAATGACCATTTTGCCCCTACAGTTGACTGTAGTGCAATTAGGGTTTTTGACTGTGCAATTTTATGCTGAAAGTCTTGAAACTTGATATGAGGATGCTTGACCATATTTGTAGGCATGTGGGACTTTATTGGGCCCTTGAAAACTTGATTTTCTTGATCAGAACACAAACCCTAATTTTGACTGCTTAGGAGGCTCATACACTGTGCAACCCTTGGGGAGATTTGAAGCTTGATTTGGAAATTTCTTGAAGAATATGGGAGGGAAAATTTTGGGGTACAACAGGACCCATCAGAGGTTTCTTCAACAGCCTGCAAAACTTTGGAGTCAGATTTTCTGTTAGATTTTAAAGCTAAAGGCTTACCTTGCTTCTGAGGTTCATCAGCTTCTAGCTCTATCTCGTGACTTCTGAGGGAGCTGATAAGTTCCTCCAGAGAGATTTTGTTGAGATATTTAGCTAGCTTCAGCGCTGTAATCATTGGCCTCCACTGTTTTGGAAAGCTTCTGATGATCTTCTTGACATGATCAGCAGTAGAATACCCTTTGTCCAGAACTTTGAGACCAGCCACCAGAATTTGAAATCTTGAGAACATCGTTTCAATTGATTCACTTTCTTCCATTTTGAATGCCTCATACTTCTGAATGAGCGCAAGAGCTTTAGTTTCTTTGACCTGAATATTGCCTTCATGCGTCATTCTGAGAGAGTCAAACATACTCTTTGCAGTGTCTCTGTTAGATATCTTTTCATATTCAGCGTAAGAGATGGCGCTGAGAAGAATAGTTCTGGCCTTGTGGTGATTTTTGAAGTCACGCTTTTGTTGATCAGACATTGCCTTCCTGTCAATCTTCTGACCACTTGCATTCACTGGGTGCGTGTATCCATCTGTCACCATGTCCCACAGATCAACATCATGTGCCAGAAAGAAGCTTTCAATTCTGTCTTTCCAGTAATCAAAATTCTCTCCATCAAAGACTGGAGGTTTGCTGCTGAATCTGTCTCTATCTTCATTGTTGTCATTGCTGGTGTGTTGATATGTTCCCGCCATTGTGTTTTTTTTCTGACGCTGGATCTTGTACTGACACGGTTAAGTGTTTTAGCTCAGAACCAGGCGCTCTGATACCAATTGAAGAAGTGAAAAACACAAGAAGGGGGGTTGAATTGTAAAACTTGAAATCAAATGCAGACAACACGTTATTTTTATCCTGGTTCGTTTGATCTCAAACTACTCCAGTCCACCCGTCAAGGTGATTTCGCCTCTCTCCAACGAGGTCTTAATCCACTATATTCAACTGAATATTACAACTGCTTTAACAACTGCTAAAGCCTTCTTAAGTCTAAACCACAGACCGGTTTCTCAAGGAAATTTTTTCTTACAGATAAATGAATACTATGTGTGTTGAATGTTTTCTACAAAAACTTTATATCACAACTGTGATAATACACAAATTAAGCTTATGTGAAACTAGGATGCTATGACTATAGAGTAAACAATTTGAGAGATATAGCAAGTTGTATGAGTGAGTATGAAGATGATTTGCTTTAGGCGTGTAAAGAGTTGTAGAGCATTAGCCAATTCATTTCTCACTGACTTGTTTATATAGCCTTGGAAAAGATACGTTGTAGTCAATTATTCCATTTCAATGCCCATTACGTTCTTTCCATATTGAGAAGATCTTTGTCTTGGAATACAACCGTTGGTAATAAAGTGTCTTGAATGCACAGTACCGTTGTCAATTAAGCGTGTTATTGGCTTTGTCTTATTCCGACGCTTCTAGGTGCTGATGATATTGTTTTGGTCTTGATCAGAGTTTAGAGTATGTTAAGCGCAGATCTGTTCATCAAGCTTCAGCGTAAGCACATGCTTTGATCTCCTGATGTTGGCATATGATATTTCATCTTCTGATGCTGATGTTGACATTCTTATGTTGATATCCATTAGAGTTTCTGTAAATGCACAATATAATTTTTAGGTAGCATATATGTCTCATATGAATTATACAATTTATTTAATCTAGCATTTTGTTATCATCAAAACTTTAACTTAGGGTAGTAGATTCAAACTTTGTTCTAACAGAAGATTGGTGACCAGAACCTGCGCTCAATTATAGTAAACTCTGATTCTGAACAAGAACATATCAAACCAAGTCATCAATATTCTGAAGCGTCATCATCAGTAAGGAGAAAAGACTCTGAAGCGTTACTGAACATTCAAGACAACATCAATTCCAACGACTTTCTTCAGACAAGATCTTCTCCAAAAGGAAAGTGTGTTAATGACATTAAACATGCTTTATGATCAACGTCATTACACTGCCTATATAAACAAGTCAGCTTGCAAAATGAAGCACGTACGTACACACAACGATTTTGCTAAAATCACCAACCACGCATATTCAAGCTGCAAGCAAATTCATTCTTTATTCTAAGCTATAAACCTGTGTAATTTATCACAGTTGTGATAAACCATTTTTTGTTAGAAAAACCACAACACATTTTGTTTAATCATATTGTAAAAGAGATCCTTGAGATTAACCGGATTATGGTTGTACTCAAGAAGACTTTAACAGTTGTTAAAGTAGCTTTTGTAATCTTGTTGAGATTAGTGGATTAAGACCTCGTTGGAGAGAGGCGAAATCACCTTGACGGGTGGACTGGAGTAGTTTGAGATCAAACGAACCAGGATAAAAAATACTGTGTCATTAAGCTGTTTTAGATCCAAGTTTTCAATTCAACCCCCCCCCCCCCCCCCCCATCTCTTGTGTTTTTCACATCTTCAACGACTTGCTGGATGCTAGACCCAATCGAAGGAGGCCAACAGAAGCAGAATCGAAGGCTGCTTCCCCCCAATCGAAAGAGCTCATTTTTATTCTTTTTTTATTTTATTTTTGCCTTTATATTTTTATGCACTTCAATATGGTTGTAATAGTGTAGGATTTATTTTCTGCATTTTTTATTACTTTTGTATAAATGCTAGTAATTAGTTGTGTATGGCAAGATAAAACCAACAACTAGACCACCAAAAATCAAAGATAAAATGCATGCAGTCAAACACACTTTGCACACATGCACCCTTAGGGTAATCTCACTTGTTGCCTTGGAAAAATAGGCATGTCCCTCAAACATAGTCGTTTAGCAAAGACTCTCGATAAAAGATCGTAGTCCCTCGATGATCCTCAATGTTGCCTTCGGTATACGATCTAGTCCCTAAAACGACATTGTTAAAACGTCTCATAGGTTGCCTTCTATGACTATACAAACTTCCCACGTCTGTTCCTTCACATCCAACAATGGGGCTTCTTACCAAATCAATGGTAAGATAGCAACATCTAAAGGAGGAGGAAAATAACATATAAGAACTTTTGAGTAGGTAGATTGCTCCTAGTTTCTCGCTTGCTCACAACAACAAAAATTTATATATCAACACACTCATTTGAAACATTTTCAAAAGTTTATACACTTTGTACGCGTTATTATAGAAACAAGATCCATTACAAAGACACCTTTTAAAAATCACTTTCAAAAACACACTCCACAAACACCTCTTTGAACTATTTTCAAAATAAACACTTTGTACGCGTTTTTATAGAAACGTGAACCATTACAAAGACATTTTCAAAGTACTTTCAAAACTCACACCACAAGCACATTTTCAAACAAAAGCAAGCGATCTAGCAAGAAACTAAGAGCCCATAGATAAATATGGATGAAAAGGGTGATAACACCTTCCCTTTTCATAATCTACCCCCCGAACTCAAGAAATAATCTCAAAGGTCTTTCCTGTTCTTTTCAGCCTTTCCTTTTGGATAAAAGAAAAGTCAGTGGCGACTCTTGCTATCTGCAACATTTGCGATAAAATGCAAAACGCCCAAGTCAGTTCTCCCACCGTATCACAAATATTATTTCCAAAAGATGAATTGGAATACTCTTGAGAAAGCAAGAAAGAAGACGCATATCCCTAGGAATTTTTTTATCAATATCTTCTCTTATGGGATGAAGATTTTTCAACAGGAATTGAAACCAGATTTTTGCAAGTGGTTTCAAATGATCTGAATTGAGGGGATCATATCCAACTAGAGAGTTATGAGCATTTGGAAACATTTCAACATTCATGAAAGAGTTGGGTAAAGGTGGACTCTGGATTGGTAATCAGAACGCCAAAGATGTAGGAATGAATGGAATTTTAATCAGGACTAACAGAAACATGAAGCCACAAGTTATTTAAGAGGTTAGGATAAATATGAACTCCCATCATTGTTGCATACCCAAACCATCCTTTATTTTCAATAAGCCCATTGATGAAACCATCATCAAACACATAGTTGGGTCTTTTCTCTTTGATTACCTCGAGAAGATTTTCATCTTCTTGAAAGGTTCTAATAACCATGGTATGCAGAGAAGTGTGAAGAGAAGAGATGATTGAAGATGATACAAGGCTAAGGACTTGATGAATGACTATAGATGAGAAGAGATATAAATAGTCAATCAAGAAGTTCATGAAGTAAGACAGTTGAAACACTCAAATGACGTCACAGACTGCTAAAAAAAGGAAACAATATAAGAAGTAGATCAAATGTTAAGGTGAAAGAACACGAAAACATTTAATTGGAAGACGACAGGGAATATCAGATAAAGGCATGAAACGATTGTTCCCAAGACATAATGAAAAGGAGTAGTTAAATAAATGTAATCATGATTAATCAATTTCAAGAAAAATAACTGCCAGTGCATGACCTAGGTAGAGTGTGATAGACACTAAGTCTATTTAGGTAATGCATTTGATATTCTCAGCATCTGGAAAACCACGAAAATTTCCATCTGATCAAGAACATTTCTGACTGAAATATCTTTTGTCGACTGAGATAAAACAAATTAGAAGTATTTTGTTTAAGTCAGAATTTTATCCCTTCAGACTACGACTAAAACACGTTTGATTCTAATGACATCTTACTCTGGACATAGACCGATTTTCAGATTCTTTAGAATAAATAGAAATCTATCTTCAGCTAAGGGTTTTGTAAAAATATTAGCCCATTGATGGTTTGTATCTATGAATTTCAAAGATAGGATCCCTTTCTAAACATAGTCTCTAATAAAATGATGTTTGATTTCTATGTGTTTAGCCCTAGAGTGTAAAATAGGATTCTTATTTAAGCAAATAGCAGTGTGTGATCGGTGGATCTGGAACTGACTGTTTAACGCTGGTTCGCGAAATATCGCGGAAGCAAGAGTCGCCACCGTCTTTTATTTTCTCCAACATGGAAAGGACAAAAGCACAGAAAAATTCCTTATTGAGATTAGCTCTCGGTTCGGGAGGTAGATTTATAGAAAGGGAAGGTGTTAGCACCCTTTCTATCCATGGTTATCCATGGGCTCTTAGATACTTGCTCATTTGTGTTTTCAAAAATGTTTGTTTGCTTTTCAAAGTGTGAGTGGGTTTGAAAAAGTTTCGTTTAAAGTTTCAGTTCGACTCTTGTATCAGTCCTCAAGAGTGTTTGAAAAGTTGTTTTTGAAAGCTTTTTGCAAAGTGTCGGTGTGAAAAGAAGTTTTTTTTGATTTGTTTTGAATTGGAGCAAGTATCTACGATTCATCCACCTACCCTAAGGAATTAGGCTGTGTAAATGTCCTTTAGGTAGTGCCATCCCACCATTGAGAGGTAGGTAGCACCACCGTTGGAGGTGTTCGGGTCAATTCGTTTGTAGGGACAGTGTGGTCACCGAGCAACAGTAGGACACCTCAGAAGCTACCCTTATGCCATTGATCCTTTTTAATTCCGAGGCAACCTTTCCGAGGCGACTGGATCATATCATGGACATAAGGACTTACTAAAACGTCTTGTACTCGACGACCACAATTCGAGCTTGTAGGGACAGTGTGGTCACCAGAGCAACAGTAGGACACCTTAGAAGCTACCCTTATGCCATGTTCATGGACATAAGGACTTACTAAAACGTCCTATACTCGACGACCACGTTTCGAGGGGCAAGGCAACAGTGAGGCGTACCCTAAGAGTGGTGTGTGAATTTGTGTATTGTTTTCAGTTATGTTTTATCTTGTCATGCATTATGGTGATCTACGCTTTGATTTTATTTGGGCCATTCATTCTTTCATGCAAATTTTAGCAATTAAGGGGTGCGAAAATTAAAGTACGGAAAACGTAAATCCTACGCTATTACAAGGCGCGGGTCTATACATCGCCAAATCTTTACAAAGACCCGTTTTAAGTAAATAAGTGCGGAAAATAAAAAAACAGTAAAAATGTCCTATTTACTATTACATATCCGGAGCAATTACATAATAATCGAACAAATTAAATACGCGCGAATAAAGAAAAGGGAATTAATTTTTTTGTCTTTTTTTTGGTAATTAAATGAAATTGAAAACTAATTAATTATTTTAATTACAAGAAAATATTTTTTGACCTTTTTTATGTTTTTATGAAATAAAATAAAAAAAGAATTAAAAATGTCAAAAGAAAAAAGCCTAAGTCTAAATTTGTTTTTTATTTATTGTGAAAAAAGGTTAAAATTAACTAATTAAACTAATTAATTTGTTAGTATTTTATTTACAAAAATAATTACTAAAGTGAAATTAATAATAATAATAATAATTACATTTTTTTTGTTTTTTTCTGAATTTATGAAAATAATTATTTGTGAACTAACTAAATAATAATAATAATTAATAAAAGGAAAGAAAATAAGAAAAGAAATGCTAAACCAAGGAGGTGAAGGCCGAATTTTGGAGGTTTTACTCAAAATCATCCTTAGGCATCAAAAATTCCATCTAAGCCCATGGTTGTGATCGTCCATGTCTCCTGATCACGTCTATGCTTATGGTTTGTCCCAATTTCACCTGTAGACAAAATACCTAAAAACAAAACCAACGAACCCTAGGCACGGGTATTGTTATACGAAGCCTAAAAATGAAATTGAATATAGCAGTTACATTGGAAATTAGGCATGGAGTATGAATATGCCATTATTTTCCAGAAAAAGTGCAAGAATGGAGAAACATGATTTCGTGTACAGGGGTGAGTTTGAGACAACTTACAGCGCTTGGTAGTGGACCTTAGGACGCGTTTGTGGTTGCTTTGGCTTCAGGGAGTGGCAAGGAAGAAAGCTACGTGCTTGCTTTGATCTGAAAATGTTTGCAACACCGCTTTAGATCTCTCACTTTTTTGGACAAATTTTAAACTTTTCCTCTGGCCGTTTGTGCACACTCTCCTTTTTTTCTAGGTTCTGAATGAGGCTTGCAAGGCTTGTATATATAGGCTTGGATGAGAATCAGTCACATTAAGGAGCTTTTAAGCCTTGCAATGAAGTTTTGATTTTCTCCATAATCACCATTGAAATAACTTGCCATATTTGCTCCAAATTTGAATTTTTATGCCCATAATAGGTCTTGAACGAATTTGGTATATGTTTTATGGTGTATCAAAGCTATTCAAACCACAAAATATCCCTCCATTAATTTCTTGATTTTTATTTGAATTTTAAAGATTTAAAATGAATTAAATCAAATAAAATTAAACAAAAATAGAAAAATTAATTTTTATTCTTGAAATAAAACATGGGACACGTGGGAGGTATGGCAAAGCTGAATCAAGTGGAAAAAGTGGGCCCCTTTTGTCAAAAATGAAGTTTCAAGGATAATTGACTTTGGCCCTTTCACAAAAATTTCCCAACTTCTCCAATGCATATCTTGCTCAATTTTGAAGCTATGAACATGTTCTTGGACATTTTGGAAAGGTCTTGAAGTCCTCTAACCAATTCCTTTGGTCCCATGTCATTTTGATTTACCAATATCAAGTTATGGTCTTTGACTTAAAGTGCCTTTTTGTTGACTTTTGAAAATGACCTATAATGTTGAAATTGATAACTTTTTGTGAGAGCATTTCTTGGACTTGGAATGTGAAGATGAGTTGTAGGAAATGTCTTCCCCTTCAAAATGAGCATTGGATGGGATTTTTTTGATGAAACATGAAAACGTTATGCCTTGGTCAAGGTACAGTTGACTTTTCAGCTGTCCAAAAATAGAAACTTTTGACACCTTCATGATTTTTGAGCCATGCTTGAGGAATCATGATCAAGATTTGACCAAATGATGATTGTGGCTTCAAAATAAGATGTTGACCAAAAATTTTGACTTTTGACTGCCAAATGACCATTTTGCCCCTGCAGTTGATTGTGAAGCAATTAGGGTTTTTGACTGTGCAACTTGACCTTGTGAGTCTTGAAACCTGACATGTAGGTGCTTGACAATGTTTATAGGCATGTGGGACTTGATTGGACCATTGAAAACCTCAACTTCCTTGAAGGAACCAAAACCTTAATTTTGACTGGCTTAGGAGGATGGTTGACTGTGCAATCCTTGGAGTAGCCTTGAACCATTTGAGGTGATGCTTGGCAAAAGTTTTGAAGAATATGGGAGGGCAAATTTTGGGGTACAACAGTTGCCCCTGTTCAATCTTCTTAGACCTGAGGATGTAGATTGGCTTGTGTGCCTTTCGTGATCCGAGGGTGGAAGATGATTGAACACTAGAGTGCCCAGAAATTTGCACTCACATAGTAGAGTATCAGCAGTGTGATGTCGGGAATGGGCTTACAGATGCCATTTGGAGAGATGATGGGTAGGAGGATGGGCTTATAGATGCCATCTGGAAGTGTGACAGAACCTTGTCGGGAATGGGCTTATAGATGCCATTTGGAACTGTAATGGATAGTTGAATCTGAATAAGAAATAGAATAGCTTCCGTGTCTGGGGCATATCTAGTCAATATCTAATTGCTGACGTCTGAACGAGTAGTAGAATGACCGCCGGGTCTGGGGTATATCCATACTGCATGAGTAACAGAATGTCATCTGAATCTGGATCGTATCTGGACTGAACAATAGAATAGCATCCGGGATGGAGCATCTCTAAGTTGTCTTTAGAAGTTTGAATCTGAATAAGCAATAGAATAGCGCCCGGATCTGGAGCATCTCTAAGCTATATCTCAAAGGAAATCTGGAATAAGTATCAGAACGTCGCCATGCCTGGGTCACATCTGAACTATCTTTAGAAAGAGTCTTGAATAAGCAAGAAAACAACATCCATATCTGGAGCATGTCTAAGCTATCTCTGAAAGGAAATCTGGAATGAGTATCAGAACATCGCCATGCCTGGGTCACATCTGAACCATATCTAGAAGGAGTCTTGAATAAGCAAAAGAACAGCATCCATATCTGGAGCATTTCCAAGCTATCTCTGAAAGGAAATCTGGAATGAGTATCAGAACGTCGCCATGCCTGGGTCACATCTGAACCATATCTAGAAGGAGTCTTGAGTAAGCAAAAGAACAACATCCATATCTGGAGCATTTCCAAGCTATCTCTGAAAGGAAATCTGGAATGAGTATCAGAACGTCGCCATGCCTGGGTCACATCTGAACCATATCTAGAAGGAGTCTTGAATAAGCAAAAGAACAACATCCATATCTGGAGCATTTCCAAGCTATCTCTGAAAGGAAATCTGGAATGAGTATTAGAATGTCGCCATGCCTGGGTCACATCTGAACCATATCTAGAAGGAGATCTCTGAATAAACAATAGAACAGCCTCCGTGTCCGGAGCATCTCTAAGTTATATCTGAGAAGAAATCTGGAATAAGTATCAGAACGTCGCCATGCCTGGGTCACATCTGAACCATATCTAGGAAGGAATTTTGAATAAGCAAAAGAACAACATCCATATCTGGAGCATTTCCAAGCTATCTCTGAAAGGAAATCTGGAATGAGTATCAGAACGTCGCCATGCCTGGGTCACATCTGAACCATATCTAGAAGGAGTCTTGAATAAGCAAAAGAACAGCATCCATATCTGGAGCATTTCCAAGCTATCTCTGAAAGGAAATCTGGAATGAGTATCAGAACGTCGCCATGCCTGGGTCACATCTGAACCATATCTAGAAGGAGTCTTGAATAAGCAAAAGAACAGCATCCATATCTGGAGCATTTCCAAGCTATCTCTGAAAGGAAATCTGGAATGAGTATCAGAACGTCGTCATGCCTGGGTCACATCTGAACCATATCTAGAAGGAGATCTCTGAATAAACAATAGAACAGCCTCCGTGTCCGGAGCATCTCTAAGTTATATCTGAGAAGAAATCTGGAATAAGTATCAGAACGTCGCCATGCCTGGGTCACATCTGAACCATATCTAGAAAGGAATTTTGAATAAGCAAAAGAACAGCATCCATATCTGGGGCGTTTCCAAGCTATCTCTTTAATCTTTTTAACGTAGACATGCCTGACCGGATACAGGTATCGAATCCACAATCAATCGCTTACGGACATGCCCTGGCTAGATACAGGAATCGAATATGGGATTGCGATAGTTGATAGTAATCATCTTTGTATTAACCTTTCCTGAAAAAAGGCAAAACATTAGTTATATGCAATGTCATGGTGCATGGAATGCGCGGTGTCATGACGTTTATAACCAATGGGATTGTAGAATGTGATGTTTATATCATGTATGAAAATGTGATGTTTGCGAATGTATTTTTTGTCTAGGAAAATAAATCCTTGACGAATGCTGGGAGCTAATCCTGGGCTGATGTTTGAAGAGTAGAGAATTCTTCGTTTCCGCTGGGGAAAATGATTGCAAGGATAAACCGGTAGGACGAGATGACCCCGTTGGGGAATAAGCTTGGAGAGATTACTCTGCAGGGAAAATTACTCTAGCGATCTTGCTGGGGAAAATACTCTGTGGGAAGAGAGGTACTTCGCTGAGATGTTGTATGAGAACTCCGCCGGGGATACCATTATTGAGTTACGCTTTGGCGATTTAAGGAACTCCGCTGGGGATAGGAAGAATTCGCCGAGGACGACCTTTCCGTGGCAATTAGCTGAGGATAACCCAGTTATAAGCTCTGGCGAAGAATAACCTTCTGAATAAAGACAGGGAGAGATATGCTCTGCAAAGGATAAGCTTCCAGAATCTACTGGGGATAAGCTTCCTACTGGGGAGATTGATTCAACTCTCCTGGGGAGACTTTGGACTGTACTGGGGAGGGGCTCCGCTGGATGTCTAGATTCCGCCGGAGAACAATCTTAGATCAAGACTGCCGGGGATGCTTGTTGAGGATGTTTGTAGACTCTGCTGAGGAATGTTGAGATCTGCTGGAGGATGCCCAACTTCCTTAAGGCTGACAGGATAACTCTGCTTGGGGAGAGCACATTGACTTGCTTGCTCACTCTCTGGGGAATATCTTGGTTACCTTCTTCAGCTGATCATACCTTGTATCTTGTGGACAGAGCAATTAGATTGCTTGGACGACTCATTACTGCCCCTGTTTCTGTGGGAGAAGATACTTGTGGGGGTAGTTGACAAATCTTCTGGTAGATAGGTGATTAGATGCCGGGACATAGTCGTACGCTTAAATCCCTAATTTTTGCCTGGACCGCCCTTTCGGGTTTTCAGTCCACCGGGATACCCATTTTTGCCCAAGCCGCCTTTTCAGGTTTTCGACTTGCCGGGTGTACAGATTTTTTCTTTTCATCCATTATTTTTGCCTAGGTGTGTCAACCTAGCGGGTCTTTGATTAGGCGTAGTATTTTTAGACTATGTCCATGCTCTCAGAATGTAGGGAGTTGCCCCTGTTAAAAATGTTTTGTCATACCCCAGAAGATGTTTAATCAGGCAAGATTCGTTGCTGGAGTACCCCAAGTGACCCAGGCGGAGATTTGCCCCAGGCTATTTGGTCTTTGAGAGATTCTCTGAATCTTGACTTGACTGCCCCAGATGATGGACAATAATCATGCCATGCCCCTTGATTGGAGATACTCTTGTTCATTAGACTTTCGTCATGCGAATTTCTATGTTGTTCAAACAACTAGTCATATGCAAGCAATGTTATATTAGAAATGCAAAGCTTATGTCTGTCTTGAAGTTTTTTTGAAAATGAATTTTTAGTACAACAAGCAAGTTTTGTAAATTGTGGTGTCAACTCGTTATTTTACCACAAGCCTTAAGGAGTCAGGATACCTTTCGTAACAGTATGCTTTCGAACTAACCCATGCTTCAGCTAGGACTTTTAAGGGTTGTAGCGTGGCCTTGGTTCACGGTTTAAGAAACAAAGGATAAAGGCTCAAATTATTTGTACCCACCCACTCTTCGTGATGTTCTTCAAACCTAGGCTCAGTTGATCGTGTGTTAGACCTTGTTTGAGTCTTTGCCCTGACGTTCCAATGATGGTTCAGATATTGATGATTTATTCTGAATAGGCAGTCATTTTTTTGTTTTTGTTGAGGGTTTGTATGACCTCTTTCTCTTTGATTTTGCTATCCCTAAATTTTGCCTGAACTGTTTCTTTTGTGATTACAGTCGGCGGGATGCCCCAGTTTTGTAAGTCTCCTTCATAGGTTTTGACTTATTGGGTTTTTATTTTTGAGATATAATGACTGCCTATCCTTATGATTATTCGGAATCATCACTGTCTTCTTTTTTTTTGTAAGGACCTCTTTGGTGCCATTTGTTATGCACTTGGATCAACTGAGAGAACTACCCTGCCCCAGGTTATGATAAAGGGTTTTAATTTTTGAAAAGAAAAACTCCTACTTCTTTGGCTCAGAGGGGTTGACGAGGGATTATCTTCCTTATAACTCCAGTGTTTAGGGATTGAAGCAATGCCTGTACCTCATCAGCGGGGTCTTATTCAAAAGCATACTGTAAGAATCGTGGTATCGTTTTCGTCATCCTCCCTCAAGAGGCTTAGAATTATTAACCGAGAATTGATCATCACAGAAAAATGAAAACAGTTTGCATATAGTGAATACGAAATAATTACTTCAAAACAGACATGTGTAATGCATTAATGAAATAACAATGTTTAACATGAATAAGTGTTTGAACAATCAAAAGAAAATTACAACTTGAAAATTCTAATAAACACAAGTCTTCTAGTCTCAGGGCTTGTTACTTCGACTGGTGCATCTTGTAGGGATGGCAGGAGCATTCAGCTTGGCCTATCTGGGTGAAATCCACAGCTCTTTCATTAATCAGATCTTGAATCTTATTCTTCAGAGCCCAACAGTCGTCGGTGTCATGTCCTGGACTGTTAGAGTGGTACGCACATCTTTCCTCAGGATTGTACTTTAGGGAGGTCGTGTTGAGATTCTTAGGAGGGTCCCTTAACGTCACCAGATTCAACCTCAACAATTGTTGTAAAGCTTGAGACGGTGACACGTTGAGCTTGGTGAACTGCCTTTTAGGCTTGTCTGGCTTGCTCTGATCAGCCCGTTGTTCTTGACGAGGTCGTTGTTGGACCTGTGAAGTGGTAGCAGCTTGGAGAGGTCTATTCATTGGACCAGACCTTTTCCCTCTTGGAATCTGTTCAATGACCTGGTCCCTGACTTGGGCTGGTTGCTTCATGTCTTGATGAAGCTGACTGATCATGGCCCTCATCTCTCCTTGCTCCCGAGCTAAACCTTGGATGAGAGCCCTTTGTCCCAGCATCTGGGTTTTCATCGTATCTACCTCAGCTTGTAGACGTTTCAGCTGCTCTTCCTTGTCATCTTCGGGACTTTGCTTGGCCAAATTCCTCATAAGGAGTGTCCTCAACTCTTCCTGCCCCCTGGATAGGCTTAAGAAGATTTCCCTAAACTGAGTCTCTCGAGCATGAGGACCCTGGTTATCTTGTTGGGAAGCCATTGCTGAAATAAACAGCAGAGATGGTAAGTGACCTGTCAAAAGGGTACCTGTTATGCAATGATATGTATGTATATATATGCAATGTTTTCAAGGATCTCGCGGGGTAAACAAGAAATTTGTTAGCATTTGAATCTTATAGCTTGATTGAAGTAACTTCGTGTTGTAGAGAGTCCTTCTTCAAGGGTCAAAGGCTCACCATATCCAGTGGGTCATAGCCTCTGACAACCTTGGCTAGAGGAAAATAAATCCTCTTTGCCCCTTGCTAGATGTTTGATTCATCATGACCTGCATCACAAGCCCTTGAGATCCTTGAAATGGGTTAGTCCTTATGCAGGATGTATGCAATGGTATGATGTTATGTTATGCATGGGGTAATGTAGGTAAACCCTGTTATGAGTCCCAATTAAGGACATAAACAAAACCTGCAAGAAACTCAGTAAACCCTGTTATAAGTCCCAATTAAGGACTATAAACAAAACCTGCAAGAAACTCAGTAAACCCTGTTATGAGTCCCAATTAAGGACTATAAACAAAACCTGCAAGAAACTTAAGTGTCAGATAACAAGCATGCAAATGGTCAAGTTGGAAGGCACACAAGTCACACAAGAGAAGCCCTTAGAGTTTAGGCCAGCATGGGGTCTAGGTATTACCCTCTTTCAGTTTGTTGGTTAAGACCTGTCCTATCAGAAGTAACCGGGTTCTAGAGGATCCCAATATCACTGGATTGCTTTCGTTGTTCATCGTTTTGATTTAGCCACTGAACTGGCGACCGAAATATTCCAAGAAAACAACCCTCAATTGAGTGTAGTATCGAGTATCAACCAACCTCGGACTGCACCAAAGTCAGTTATCTCACTACCCTAAAGAGGCCGAGATAGTTCAATTAAGGTTCCTAAGGTCAGTTGATGCTTCACGACACCACGCGGCGGCCCCGTACTCTCCTTGACTGAACTCAAGGGTTACCGGTACACACCAAAGTGCCACATCAACGTAGCAGACTGTTTCAACCATGTCGGTATACCCGGTACAGTTCCTTCACAGCCTTGTTGCTACTTTCTAAGAAGGTATCCCCAGATCCGGGTTAGGATCTATAGAACTCCCAAGACAGTCCCATAATTTAAAGCAAACAAGTCAAAGCAATTGAAAACACAGTGATCTTAGTCCTAAGGTACACCTCACTTTAAAAGTGTCCCCAGCAGAGTCGCCAATTCTGTGATCGGTGGATCTGGAACTGACTGTTTAACGCTGGTTCACGAAATGTCGCGGAAGCAAGAGTCGCCACCGTCTTTTATTTTCTCCAACATGGAAAGGACAAAAGCACAAAAAAATTCCTTATTGAGATTAGCTCTCGGTTCGGGAGGTAGATTTATAGAAAGGGAAGGTGTTAGCACCCTTTCTATCCATGGTTATCCATGGGCTCTTAGATACTTGCTCATTTGTGTTTTCAAAAATGTTTGTTTGCTTTTCAAAGTGTGAGTGGGTTTGAAAAAGTTTCGTTTAAAGTTTCAGTTCGACTCTTGTATCAGTCCTCAAGAGTGTTTGAAAAGTTGTTTTTGAAAGCTTTTTGCAAAGTGTCGGTGTGAAAAGAAGTTTTTTTTTATTTGTTTTGAATTGGAGCAAGTATCTACGAGTCATCCACCTACCCTAAGGAATTAGGTTGTGTAAATGTCCTTTAGGTAGTGCCATCCCACCATTGAGAGGTAGGTAGCACCACCGTTGGAGGTGTTCGGGTCAATTCGTTTGTAGGGACAGTGTGGTCACCGAGCAACAGTAGGACACCTCAGAAGCTACCCTTATGCCATTGATCCTTTTTAATTCCGAGGCAACCTTTCCGAGGCGACTGGATCATATCATGGACATAAGGACTTACTAAAACGTCATGTACTCGACGACCACAATTCGAGCTTGTAGGGACAGTGTGGTCACCAGAGCAACAGTAGGACACCTTAGAAGCTACCCTTATGCCATGTTCATGGACATAAGGACATACTAAAACGTCCTATACTCGACGACCACGTTTCGAGGGGCAAGGCAACAGTGAGGCGTACCCTAAGAGTGGTGTGTGAATTTGTGTATTGTTTTCAGTTATGTTTTATCTTGTCATGCATTATGGTGATCTACGCTTTGATTTTATTTGGGCCATTCATTCTTTCATGCAAATTTTAGCAATTAAGGGGTGCGAAAATTAAAGTACGGAAAACGTAAATCCTACGCTATTACAAGGCGCGGGTCTATACATCGCCAAATCTTTACAAAGACCCATTTTAAGTAAATAAGTGCGGAAAATAAAAAAACAGTAAAAAAGTCCTATTTACTATTACATATCCGGAGCAATTACATAATAATCGAACAAATTAAATACGCGCGAATAAAGAAAAGGGAATTAATTTTTTTGTCTTTTTTTTGGTAATTAAATGAAATTGAAAACTAATTAATTATTTTAATTACAAGAAAATATTTTTTGACCTTTTTTATGTTTTTATGAAATAAAATAAAAAAAGAATTAAAAATGTCAAAAGAAAAAAGCCTAAGTCTAAATTTGTTTTTTATTTATTGTGAAAAAAGGTTAAAATTAACTAATTAATTTGTTAGTATTTTATTTACAAAAATAATTACTAAAGTGAAATTAATAATAATAATAATTACATTTTTTTTTGTTTTTTTCTGAATTTATGAAAATAATTATTTGTGAACTAACTAAATAATAATAATAATTAATAAAAGGAAAGAAAATAAGAAAAGAAATGCTAAACCAAGGAGGTGAAGGCCGGATTTTGGAGGTTTTACTCAAAATCATCCTTAGGCATCAAAAATTCCATCTAAGCCCATGGTTGTGATCGTCCATGTCTCCTGATCACGTCTATGCTTATGGTTTGTCCCAATTTCACCTGTAGACAAAATACCTAAAAACAAAACCAACGAACTCTAGGCACGGGTATTGTTATACGAAGCCTAAAAATGAAATTGAATATAGCAGTTACATTGGAAATTAGGCATGGAGTATGAATATGCCATTATTTTCCAGAAAAAGTGCAAGAATGGAGAAACATGATTTCGTGTACAGGGGTGAGTTTGAGACAACTTACAGCGCTTGGTAGTGGACCTTAGGACGCGTTTGTGGTTGCTTTGGCTTCAGGGAGTGGCAAGGAAGAAAGCCACGTGCTTGCTTTGATTTGAAAATGTTTGCAACACCGCTTTAGATCTCTCACTTTTTTGGACAAATTTTAAACTTTTCCTCTGGCCGTTTGTGCACACTCTCCTTTTTTTCTAGGTTCTGAATGAGGCTTGCAAGGCTTGTATATATAGGCTTGGATGAGAATCAGTCACATTAAGGAGCTTTTAAGCCTTGCAATGAAGTTTTGATTTTCTCCATAATCACCATTGAAATAACTTGCCATATTTGCTCCAAATTTGAATTTTTATGCCCATAATAGGTCTTGAACGAATTTGGTATATGTTTTATGGTGTATCAAAGCTATTCAAACCACAAAATATCCCTCCATTAATTTCTTGATTTTTATTTGAATTTTAAAGATTTAAAATGAATTAAATCAAATAAAATTAAACAAAAATAGAAAAATTAATTTTTATTCTTGAAATAAAACATGGGACACGTGGGAGGTATGGCAAAGCTGAATCAAGTGGAAAAAGTGGGCCCCTTTTGTCAAAAATGAAGTTTCAAGGATAATTGACTTTGGCTCTTTCACAAAAATTTCCCAACTTCTCCAATGCATATCTTGCTCAATTTTGAAGCTATGAACATGTTCTTGGACATTTTGGAAAGGTCTTGAAGTCCTCCAACCAATTCCTTTGGTCCCATGTCATTTTGATTTACCAATATCAAGTTATGGTCTTTGACTTAAAGTGCCTTTTTGTTGACTTTTGAAAATGACCTATAATGTTGAAATTGATAACTTTTTGTGAGAGCATTTCTTGGACTTGGAATGTGAAGATGAGTTGTAGGAAATGTCTTCCCCTTCAAAATGAGCATTGGATGGGATTTTTCTGATGAAACATGAAAAAGTTATGCCTTGGTCAAGGTACAGTTGACTTTTCAGCTGTCCAAAAATAGAAACTTTTGACACCTTGATGATTTTTGAGCCATGCTTGAGGAATCATGATCAAGATTTGACCAAATGATGATTGTGGCTTAAAAATAAGATGTTGACCAAAAATTTTTACTTTTGACTGCCAAATGACCATTTTGCCCCTACAGTTGATTGTGAAGCAATTAGGGTTTTTGACTGTGCAACTTGACCTTGTGAGTCTTGAAACTTGACATGTAGGTGCTTGACAATGTTTATAGGCATGTGGGACTTGATTGGACCATTGAAAACCTCAACTTCCTTGAAGGAACCAAAACCTTAATTTTGACTGGCTTAGGAGGATGGTTGACTGTGCAATCCTTGGAGTAGCCTTGAACCATTTGAGGTGATGCTTGGCAAAAGTTTTGAAGAATATGGGAGGGCAAATTTTGGGGTACAACACAGTGGTATTATCACAAAAGATAGGAATGTTACTCTCATAAATCTGATAATCTTCTACTTGATTCTTCATCCATAACATCTGAGTACTGCATAGTGCTTGTGACACGGTGGCAGAATCGGAACTGTTTTGGAAATGCCGATTTGCGTTTTGCGTTTGTGTTTGTAAAATGTCGCGGTAAGCAAGAGTCGCCACCAACTTTTATTTTATCCAACAAGGAAAGAAAAAAAGCACAGAAAAATTCCTTTTTCGAGATTTTATGAGTACGGGGGGTAGATTATATAAAGGGAAGGTATTAGCACCCTTTCTATTCGTAGTTTTCTACGGGCTCTTAGGTACTTGTTCATCATTTTCAAAATTGCTTCTTTGTGTTTGTGTGATTTGAAAAAGTTTTTATTTTACTTCGATTTAACCCTTGCTTCTGTCTTCAAGAGTGTTACGAAGTGTTTTTGAAAACTTTGTTTGAAAAGAGTGTAAGTGTGGAAAAGTTTGTTTATTTTGAGCAAGTATTTAAAAGCTAATCTACCTACTCGAAGAAAAAAAGAATTGTTCTATGTTTGTTTCCTTTAGATAGTGCTATCCTACTATTAGTGAGTAGGTAGCACCGTCGTTGGAGTTTTAAGGTCAATTCGAAAGGCACGTACGATCACTAAAGCAATGTTAGGACGTCTTAGTAATAACCCTAATGTCTTAAGATCAATATCCGAGGCAACCTTTCCGAGGCAACTTTGATCTTTGAGACAAGAGAGCGACCTCTAAAATATCCTATACTTAATGATCGTTTATCGAAGGCAACCGAAGTGAGAGTATACCCTAGGAGTGCGCATGTGCGAGTGATTCAATTTCAAGTTTATTGTCTTTGCACATTTAGGGTTTGCTAACCGTTTTAAATTTAATCATACATTCTTGTCATGCATCCCTAATATTCATACATCTAACAGTTAATATTTACAGAATTTAAAGTGCGGAAAAATAAGCTACGCTATTACAAGGCTTCGGGTATTAATTACATAGCCAAAAACAACCCGTAAAAAAACGATAAATGAAAGTAAAATCCCTAATTAATCTATTACAACTTGTGAGCAATTACATCAATATGGTAAAATTAAATAAACGCGATGAGTCGAGAACGAGAGAGAACTAGGGTTTTGACCCCGTCTAACCTAATCGAAAGAAACAATTATTTTTTTTGTTTTTAATTATTTTTAAGAAAAAGAATAAGTTTTTTAAATTAAATATAAATCTAATTAGTAATTAAATTAATTAAAGAAAATGACTAAATTTAACCTATTTTTGTGTTTTTGGTTATTTTAAGAAAAAGAAAATAGAATTAAGTTAGAAACAAAAACCCTAATTGTTCTAATTGTTTTTTTTACAAAATAATTTTAAGTTACCTAAAATTAAATAACCTAATTCAATTAATTTTTGTATATAAAAAAAACATCCTAAATCTAATTGGGTGAAAAATATTATTTTTTATGATTTTTTTGATAAAAAAGAAAAATTAATTTGTGTTAGTAAAAATAATTTAAATGAATAAATAAAGAAAATATAAAGAGAAAGAAAGAAGAATTGGGCCTGGTTGTGAGTAAAATGGGGGGTGTGAAAAGCAAGCCCTGGGCCCAAAAGAAAAAGTCCATGTTGACCTTCCTGAATCCCATGTTGTGTGTTGATTAGGTTGTATGATGGTCACCACATAATAGCCTTTAGATCTGGCCTCCTGGACACTTGGATGGTTGGATAATGATGGACCATGGTGGTCATCCCACCTATGCATGCGCCTGATTATGGAAAGAAAAAATATGTGAAATATGGGGGGGGACCTGGGATTCGAACCCAGGTCCTGTAACCTTTTCCAATAGCTTGGCCACCAACTGAGCTGCGCGTGTTAGTTGTTCATAGAATAATCATAATGGATAATATATAATAATGTGAATTAGTGGAAAAACAAAGCGCCAGAATTCAAATGGCCCAGTAAGGTGGTGCCACGCAGGTCATCCCCAACCTCGCTCCGTTGGTAAAAGTCATAGACTTTTACCTACGGACAACGTCCGTCACTACATCCCTGGCTTGTTTCAAAATCTTCCATGGGCATGATAAATGACATCTAATGCCATGAATCGAACCGCCTTGACATTTTAAGCATCATGATACCCTTCATGGGGGCCAATTTTGCCTGCATACAAAGATCCTAAAATGAAGCATAAAACCCTAACAATGGTAAACTCTGATACAGTCTATAAAAACACAATTAAACGATATGGATAGCTTGAAAATGTGTTAAGGAACAAGAATATATGATTATTTCATGCTATAAGTTCCAGAATCATGCAATTAGATTTCAAGAACAAACCAAAGTCGTGGCTGACTTACAGTGGGTTTTGGTGTTGGAAACTCCTTGTTCTTGATTGGTATGGCTTGCTTGTGATCCCATGAAGCAAATGATATGGCTAGAGGGTCTTGAAAATGCCTGGAAATAGCAAAACGAATTACCACTTTTCTTTGTTTTTTCAAGTTTTGGTTCTGCCTTGTGCGCCTCTCAAGCCTATGATTTTTGTCTGCAAATGTTCCCTATATACTGAGGATTGGATTAGGGTTGCAAACACGATCTCAATCTTTGCCAATTATTGATTTTGATCTTGATTTTTATGCAAACAAAATCCTTGCACGAATTCAATCTTTTGCTAGCTGGATATAGGACCTGAAACATGCATAATATCTTGAAGTTTCAATGATTTGGATTTTTCATGATTTGTTTTGATTTAAATTGATTTAATTGCAATAAAAATCAAAATAAATAATAAAACTAAGATAAAGACAAGTGTAAAGAGATAGGGCTCGTGGACCATGCTACCAACTCAAAACAAATGCAAAAGATTAGGCCCATTTAGCAAAAATTGCAATTTTAGGCATAGTTGACTTTTGGCCATTTTGCAAAAAAGGTCAACTTCACCAATGCATAACTTCCTCAATTTTGACTCTTTGAAGGTGTTCTTGGACTTTTTATAAATCTTGAGATGTCCCCTAAGCAACCCTTTTGGTATCATCTTAATTTGGTATTCCATGTTCATGTATGAATCTTTGACAAAAAAGGTGTTCTTGTTGACTTTTCAAAATGACCTATAATGTCAAAATTCATAACTTCTTGTGAGTGCATATTTTGAACTTGGGATATGAAGATGGATTGTAGGGTGTTGCATCCTCTTCAAAATGAGCTTTGGATTTGTCAATTATCATAAAGTATGAGAAAGTTATGCTTGGTCAAAGTTGAGTTGACTTTTCCTACAAAACCCTAATTTAACAACTTTTGGGTTTTGATGAATTGTGAGCAATCCTTGATGAATCATGATCAACCCTTGATCAAATGATGAATAATACTTCACAATTACGATGTTGGCCAAAAATCTTGAAGTTTGACTGTATGTGGGCCACAGTTGATTTTTGCTCTAGCACCGTCGATTTTCAGGCCTTTGAGCAATTGACTGAGAAAACTTTCTCTGTAGGGCTTGAAAATTGATATGGATGATCTTGAGAACATATTAGTACAATGGTGAGCATTTGGGATCCCTTGGACTCAAGTATCTTGATGCAACATGAAACCCTAATTTGAGGTAGATTGCCTTAGGAGGGAGCTTGTCTGGTCAACCCTTGGACTTTCTTGAGCAACTTGAGAATCTTTCTTGAAATGTTTTGAGAAATATAGGAGGGAAAATTTTGGGGTACAACAACTTCCCCTGTTCAATCTTCTTAAACCTGAGTATGTAGATTGGCTTGCTTGCCTTTCGTGATCTTAAGGTTGAAGATGATTGAACACTAGAGTGCCCAGAAATTTGCACTCGCATGAAGTGGTATTTATTTTGTGATGTCGGGAATGGGCTTACAGATGCCATTTGGAGATTAATGACAGAAGATGGGCTTAAAGATGCCATCCGAAGGAGTGTCGATCACATAAGAGATTCCTTAGCGAGAGCTTGTATACCTGTTGTTGAGGAAGATTCCACTGGGGAATGCTGGTCTCTATCGTGAGAAAATTTGAATTTGAGGAACTTCAGTCGTACATTATTCTATTGGGGAATTATCTCTTGGTCACAGAGGTGAAAATGCATTACTATCTGGTCGTGATCCAGACTTCATAATGGTAAGATCGACTGCTATCCGATCGTAATCCAGGCTTTACAATGACTTACTGGGGAGATGATATTAAACTTGCTATCCGGTTGTAATCCAGGCTTCGCAATTTCTCGATTCTTATCTGGTCGTAATCCAGGCTTCAGAAGTGAAATTCTGGCAGCAGATACTTAATGTCACAGTGAATGTTATGACACCGTATCTGACACACTTCAAGACAGTAAATTTAAAATTAGTAAAGAACATAGTCAATTGTTTACCCAGTTCAGTGTGTAACAACACCTACTCTGGGGGCTACCAAGCCAGGGAGGAAATTCACTATAAGAGATATTAATTCAGGAATAAACCAACCAGTTTATCTCCTTCACTTAAGACCTATCCAATGCAACTTCAATCTAAGTTCAACTTAAACCTGAGTTCCTACTCACTCCCCCTCAATCACAGCAGTGATACTAAACAATTGATTAATGAAATTATGAAGACACTCTTCAGTACATACACTTGATTTTGCTTCACAGCTTTAATCAAGTGACAATCACTCGTGCTTCAAAGCTTTGAGTGATACACAACCCTAACTTGACTTTGCTTCAAAGCTTTAATCAAGTGACACAAACACTCGTGCTTCAAAGCTTTGAGTGATACACAACCCTTACAATCAAATCCCACTCCAAATCACTTATCACAATGATAATTGCTTGGCTCACAGTAGTTACAACTATACAGTCCCTTATTGATCTTCTGTCAAAAAGTATTCTGCACCAATAATCTTCATGAGGAATATATAGGCAGGCTATTCTTCAGTTAGGGCTTCCACGAGAATAACTAGGGTTAATTCCTGTTATCCTCAAGACTTGGTCTTAGGCTTTCATCAACCAGATTAGGGTTAAGCAAGGTTAACCTAATGTCCACGTGAGCATCTGATCTGAACTGTATACAACAACATACCAGATTCCTGAAAAATCTCAGGAATAACAAATCTGCACAAATGTTAGATCAGTACAGGATGTCTTAACATTGGTTATGACAACAAGAATCATGTTCACTGATTTTTGTAGAATGCAATATGATCATTGTTTAATGATCATGCTCATCACTCATATTGAGTAGCTCCTGTATGACATTCTTTTTCTGCAGAATGTACCTTTATCCCAGAATGTTATGACATCAGTCATGGCATTCACAAATCTGGTTTTACCAAAAAAAAATGCCAACAAACAAACACTTACAAACTCCCCATTTGGAAAATTTTTGGCTAAAACCCCTAAACAATCAGAGATTAGAAAGCAGCAGAATTTTTACTAACAACTACCAATATCTAATTCTACCAAAATTATCATAATTTCTTCTCCCCCTTTTTAGCCATAAAGAGGCCAAAGATACTTGTACTTTTAAGTTATACAGTCATCCAAAAGGAATTAAAAAAAACACAGAAATAATAAAAAGTCATTTGGCAGCAACAGGTTCCAGCAACAAACTTTTCAACAACACTGATCTTTAGGCACTGTCATCTTCCGAGGTAGCACTATCTTCAGCATTATGCTGGTCTTCCCTTCTTTGTCCTTCATTCTCCTCCTGTTCTAGTCTAGCAATCAGGTCCTCAAGAGTCATTTTTCTTGTATCAAGCTCTTTGCAGGTTTCTTTTAGCAGAGCTATAACATCAGTTTTCTTGGAATGAGATTTGACAGTTGATGTCTCAGCAGATGTCATAACAATGTCAGGGACATGTGTTCCCTGAAACAGCTTATAGTGCAAACCAAGAGCAGGGGCTCTTTTGCATACAGAGTCTTTTTCAACTAGAATATTAGGATATTGAGCAATGATTATACCACACAGGAGAGAAGGAAAAGCAATAGGCCTTTAATAGCACAGCTTCCAGCATGTTTCAATGTTTGATCAAAGATGTACTTTCCATAATCAAAGTTTGTCCTGGTTCCAACAGCATAGACAAATCTTCCCAAACCTGTGGAGATGGTGGATTTATGGTTGGTAGGAACCCAGTCAGCTGCACCAATTTTGTCCAGTATGGCGAACTTCATGCTCAGCTTGCTTGCATTTAGCTTCCCTTTCAAGGGCCAGCTCTTGACTTTCTTTGCAGTGATGGTTTGACAAACTTGGTTGTCAGTAACTTCAAGCTCAGGACAAGCATCATCAGGTCTTCCTAGGAATTTGTTTATTTCATAAGGAGAGAAATTTACCTTCCTTCCTCTCACATACACACTTTTAAAATCAGCTGACTTTCCATCAGCACAACCATCAGATAAATTTACTATGAATTCTTTGACAAGAATCTCATAGCAGTTGGTAAGCTTTACCACAGTTTTCATTAGACCAACAGTCCTGATTAGATCCATGATTTCCTTACATTCAATAGCACTGTTGTTCAGCTCTCTCTCCAAAGCAATCCTTTTCAGAAATACATACTTCCACCTGTTTGCATTTTCTGGATGGTGAAAGGAGATGTTGTCAATGGCAACTTCAGGGACTTTAGGCATTTTGCTCGAAGAGAGTTTCTTCCTGAGAGGAATGTCTGGAACATTGCTCTCAACATCAAACTCAAATTCTGATTCCTCATCAGATTCAGAGGGTTCATGGTCCTTCCTTTTCTTGGCTATTGGTTGTCTCAAAGGTTTTGACAGACTACCAACAGGTATTCTATTTTTCACCTTCCCCTTCCCTTTTGACAATCCAACTTTTCGATCCTTCCCAGCTTCTACTCTAGTCTTGATCTCAGACCTGGTTTTCTTATGAACAACTTCAGTAGCCTTCTCTTTGGAGGGGCTTTTGGCAGCATCCTGCTTTTCTTTTCTTCTCATCATCCTTCTAGCTATGTGTGATCGGTGGAAATAGAACTGACTGTTTTGAAATGCTGGTTCGCAAAATGTCGCGGTAAGCAAGAGTCGCCACCGTCTTTTATTTTCTCCAACAAGGAAAGGACAAAAGCACAACAAAATTCCTTTTCGAGATGTTTCTCGGTTCGGGAGGTAGATTATAGAAAGGGAAGGTGTTAGCACCCTTTCTATCTGTGGTTATCCACGGGCTCTTAGGTACTTGCTCACTATGTTTTCAAAATGTTTTGCTTTTCTTGTGTTTGTGGGTTTTGAAAAAGTTTGTTTGAAAACTTCAATTTGACTCTTGTATCTGTCCTCAAGAGTGTATGAAGTGTGAAATGTTTATGAATGTATTTTCGTCTGGGAAAATAAATCCTTGACGAATGCCGGGAAGTTTCTTAAATCCTGGGCTGATGTTGAAGAGTAGAGTTCTTCGTTTCCGCTGGGGATGATGAACGAAGATGATTGCAGGAATAAACCGGTAGGAGAAGATGACTCTGTTGGGGAATAAACCTGATGGAGAGATTACTCTGCAGGGAATTACTCTATGGGAAGAGATGCTTCGCTGAGAATTTAACGATAACTCCGTTGGGGATTCCGTTGATAAGCTCTGTTAGAGATTTTGATGAACTCCGTTGGGGAATAGAAAGAACTTCGCTGAAGACGTCTTTCCGTTGTAATTTGCTGAGGATAACCCAGTTAGACTCTGGTGGGGATAAACTTATGAATACAGCTGGGGAGAGATTTTTGTATTCTGCAGGGGACGAGCTTCCAGAATCTACTGGGGAGATGATTCAACTCTTCTGGGGAAACTTTTTTTGGACTGTATTGAGGAAATGGCTCCACTGGGGGTATCTGTATTCCGTCGGGGAACAATCTTATATTTTTGTCGAGGAATATTAAGACTGCTGGGGATGCTTGCTGAGGGATATCTGTATACTCTGCTAGGGAATATTAAGATCTTCTGGGGATACCCAACTCTTCCAGGACGGATGGTAGACTAACTCTGCTTGGGGGAGAGTATTGCTGACTTGTCGGAGATACTGTGCCTTTTTAAGGCTAATGGGAGACCAACTCGCTTGGAGGAGAGTATTGTTGACTTGTCTTACTCTGCGGGGAGTGAAGGTATCTTGGTCAAATTCTTCAATTGAACTTACCTTGTTACCTCGGTAGACAGAGCAACTAGATCGCTTAGACAATTCATTATTGCCCCTGTTTCTGATGTCACCTGTAATTAGTCCTTTGTTTCGCGTGCAAATATTTATGATTAGCAATTAATGTCAAATGCATATATAAAAAATGAACATTGGACGTTCTTTGCAAAACAAAGCAGATAAAGGGAAAAAATTGGCAATTTGTCTGAAAAAATGAACTTGTATTGATTTTAAAATTTGCCTGTAAATAGGCGCTTTGTGTACAAGAGGCTGACGTCCTAGTAAGAGAACGCCGCCGAACAAAAGAGTTTATACAATTTGTGAAAAGGAAACAAAACAGCTATGTGAAAAATCCCACTGGGTTCCAACTCTGCTATCGCCTTTATGTCTTCAAGCGTCTCATCACTTTGCTGCTTAGTTAGAGATGAAGCTGATTGATTGGTGTCGTACGAGCCTAATGGTTGATACCGAAGTCTGGATGCAGGGTGATCCAATGAGACATAGTATTACGCTTATATCCCTAACTTTTGCCTGGACCTCCCTTTCGGGTTTTCAGTCCACCGGGATACCCATTTTTGCCCAAGCCGCCTTTTCAGGTTTTCGACTTGTCGGGTGTACAGATTTTTTTTTAATTTTCATCCCTTATTTTGCCCGAACCCTTTTGGTTCGCCGGGAAGCCCTTATTTTTGCCTAGGCCAGTCAACCTAGCGGGTCTTTAATCATGCGTAGTATCTTTTTACTATGTCTGCATTGGCGGGGTGAGGAAGGTCGTCACCATCCATGGTGGTTAGAATCATTGCTCCTCTTGAGAATATATTCTTAACCATAAATGGCCCTTCGTACGTAGGGGTCCATTTTCCCCTAGGATCACCTTGAGGTAGAATGATGCACTTGATTACCAGGTCCCCAACTTGATACTCTTGTCGTCTGACTTTCTTGTTAAATGCCTTGATCATTCGTTTTTGGTACGTCTGACCATGGAAAATAGCGGTGAGTCTCTTTTCGTCGATTAGGTTTAATTGATCAAGCCGAGTCTGGATCCAGTCATCTTCGCTCAAACATGCATCCTTTATTATCCGGAGAGAGGGTATCTGAACTTCAATGGACAGGACTGCCTCCATGCCATATACCAAGGAAAAGGGTGTTGCCCCTGTTGACGTCCGTGCTGAGGTACGGTACCCATGAAGAGCAAACGGTAACATCTCGTGCCAATCTTTGTAGGTCATTGTCATCTTCTGTACAATCTTCTTAATGTTCTTATTAGCTGCTTCTACGGCCCCATTCATCTTCGGCCGGTAAGGAGAAGAGTTGTGGTGCTGTATCTTGAATTGCTCGCAGAGCTCAGTGATTATCTTGTTGTTAAGATTGGTACCATTATCTGTAATGATCCTCTCAGGTACACCGTATCGACAGATCAGGTTGTGCCGAATGAACCGTGCCACTACGTTCTTGGTTACGGTAGCAAAGGAAGCTGCTTCAACCCACTTCGTAAAGTAATCGATCGCTACCAGGATGAACCGATGCCCGTTGGATGCCGTAGGTCTGATCTCGCCGATCATATCAATGCCCCACATTGCAAAAGGCCAAGGTGTTGTCAAGACGTTCAAAGGAACTGGAGGAACGTGCACCTTATCAGCATAGATCTGGCACTTATGACATGTTCGAGAATGTTGGTAACAGTCAGCTTCCATTGTGGACCAGTAATATCCTGCCCGAAGGATTTTCTTTGCCATGGTGTGTCCACTGGAGTGCGTTCCGAAGGTACCTTCATGCAGCTCTTCCATGATCCTTTCTGCTTCAGTCTTATCCACACAACGCAGTAAGGTTGAATCATGGTTTCGTTTGTAGAGAATGTTGTTGCTGAGGAAGAATTTTGCCGCGAACCTTCTCATAAACTTCTTGTCATTAACTGATGAGCCCTCGGGGTATTCTTGAGCTTCAAGATACCTCTTTACTTCATGATACCACGACTTTTCTGTTACCTCTTCGGTCTCAAGATCACAACAATGTGCAGGTTCATCTAATTTCCAAATGATGATCCGGGGAGCCTCGTTGTCCCATTTGACTTTGAACATAGAAGACATCGTAGTCAGCGCGTCCGCCAACTGATTCTCCTCTCTTGGGAAGTGCTCAAAGGTTATCTCCTCGAAATGGGGAAGCAATGTCAACACATACTCCTTGTAAGGAATAAGATTTGGGTGTTTCGTATCCCACTCGCCTTTGATCTGACTGATCACGAGAGCAGAATCTCCGAAGACACTTAGAAACTTGATCCTTAGGTCAATTGCAGCTCGAAGACCCATGATGCATGCTTCATACTCCGCCATGTTGTTGGTGCAGTTGAAACATAGTCGGGCGGTAAGTGGAGTATGAGTGCCTTTAGGAGATATGATCACGGTGCCGATACCGTTGCCCAAAGTGTTTGAGGCTCCGTCAAAGTGCATAGACCATCAGGATCCTTCCTCAGGTCCTTCATCCGGTCCAGGTACTTCACAATCAGTCACTACCATGATATTCTCGTCTGGAAATTCAAAGTTCATCGACTGGTAATCATCCACTGCCTGATGTGCCAAATGGTCTGCCAATACACTTCCCTTGATTGCTTTCTGAGTCGTGTACTGGATGTCATATTCAGTCAAGATCATCTGCCATCTTTCTATTCTTCCGGACAAGGCAGGCTTTTCGAAGATGTACTTGATTGGATCCATTTTTGAGATCAACGGAGTAGTGTGAATCAATATGTACTGTCTCATCCGGCGAGCAGCCCATACCAAAGCGCAACAAGTTTTCTCGAGCAGTGAGTATCGGGTCTCACAGTCGGTAAACTTTTTGCTAAGGTAATAAATAGCGTGCTCTTTTCGGCCAGACTCGTCATGCTGCCCCAGCACACACCCCATTGAGCTGTCCAGTACTGTCAAGTATAAGATTAGAGGTCTCCCTTCAACCGGTGGCATAAGAATGGGTGGTTCTTGGAGATACTCTTTGATTCTTTCGAAAGCGGCCTGACATTCATTGTTCCAACGTACTACTTGATCTTTCTTCAGTAGCTTGAAGATTGGTTCACAGGTAGCAGTTAGACGCGAGATGAATCGGGAAATGCAGTTCAACTGTCCTAGAAAGCCTCTGACTTCTTTTTCTGTCTTGGGAACTGGCATCTCTTGTATGGCTTTCACTTTGGCAGGGTCCACTTGAATACCTTTGTCTCTCACGACGAAGCCTAGTAGTTTTTCAGATCTCACCCCGAAGGTGCACTTGTTCGGATTTAGCCTCAGCTTGTACAACTTCAACCGGTCAAACAGCTTCTGTAAATGGTCAAGGTGTTCCTCCTCAGTTTGGGACCTTGCAATCATGTCGTCGACATATACTTCAATCTCATGATGGATCATGTCATGAAACAAAGAAACCATGGCACATTGGTAGGTTGCCCCAGCATTTTTCAACCCAAAAGGCATGACCTTGTAATAGAAGGTGCCCCACTGAGTAACAAAAGTGGTCTTCTCCATGTCTTCAGGAGCCATCTTGATTTGATTATAACCGGAGAACCCGTCCATGAAGGAGAATACCTTATGCTGAGCAGTGTTGTCAACCAGAACATCGATGTGAGGCAGAGGGAAGTCATCCTTAGGGCTCGCCCTGTTCAAATCCCTGTAGTCAACACACATTCTAACCTTTCCATCCTTCTTCGGCACTTGAACCACGTTGGCAACCCACTGAGGGTAAGAAGTCACTGCTAGAAAACCGGCGTCAAATTATTTCATAACCTCAGCTTTGATTTTCTCGGACATCTCTGGACGCATACAGCGGACCTTCTGTTTTACCGGAGGGCATTCTTCCTTGGTAGGCAGGTGATGAACCACAATGTCGGTATCTAACCCAGGAATATCTTCGTAAGACTAGGCAAAGATTTCCACATAGTCATGCAGCATCTGAATCAACCGTTGTTTCACACTAGACTCCAGATTGGCATCGATCTTGACTTCCTTTCTGTCTGTCTCAGTACCCAGATTTACCGTTTCCACTAGCTCTTCATGTGGCTGAATGGCCCTCTCTTCCTGGAGTAACAGTCTTGCAAGCTCACCAGGAACTTCACAATCATCTTCACCTTCGTCTTCGGCTAAGTTGATCGGATTTTCGAAGTCATAACTGGCAGTAGCAGAGTCGTTACCAGTGAGATCCAGAGTGGATTGGAACCTGTATATGTGAGTATGTGTAAATATAGCTATTTTGCAATATATAATAAAGAAAGACAAGGAGCGCAAGATTTTGAAATGCAAAAAACGTCCAATGCTTTTATTAATGATATATGAAAATGACACACAAAATCCCTCACAAATGAAGCCACGGCGCCCCGGGTAAGACACCGGGCCATAAAGTTTCAAATTATTGTTTGTTTACAAATTCAAAACAAAGGAGTTCATTACTGAGTGACAAAAGTAATAGGTACGAAGTCTTTCGCAGTCCAGTTGTTCGGTCCACTGTCAGTCGTAGGGTAAATCCAGCTGTCGAATTCAGATTCCTCTACGTCATCTTCAATGGCATTTACTCCCGGGTTGCTGATGAACACAGGAGGTCTTCCAATCCTTGCACGACGAACAACCCTCTGAGCTTCTGCAGTGAAACCCAAACCAAACTTGTCAGTCTTCGGAGTGAAATCAGGAAGTCGGCCCCAGTTTGCACACTCACCCTTCTCAACCACAGCCCGAGCATCCTTTAAGGAAGCCATTTTCAAAGGAGAATCTTCAATCACAGTTTCTGCTGATGCCAATGTCGGAGGCACCTCTTCAAAGTGTTGGAACGGAGTCTCAATGAATTCCCCATCCATCTCTATGTACCGGAACGAGTTGAGGTGGCTAACCATGTATTCTTCCTCCCCCTGTACTGTCACAATTTTCCCTCTGACCGGGTACTTCAGCTTCTGATGTAATGTGGAGGTCACAGCTCCAGCCTTATGGATCCATGGACGGCCCAGTAAACAAGAATAGGATGGTCGGATGTCCATTACATAGAATGTTGAATCAAAGACCTGAGAGCCAACCCTGATTGGGATATCAACCTCACCATGTACCATCCTTTTGGACCCGTCAAAGGCCCGTACAACAATGTTACTTGGCTTTAGTTCCAACCCCTCGCAGTCCAACCTGTCTAGAGCTTTCTTGGGTAATACGTTCAACGAGGAACCAGTGTCAACCAGCACATGGGCAAGGGTAGTGCCCCTGCATTCAATGGAGACATGCAGGGCATCGTTATGATTCTTCCCTTTGGCAGTCAGATCGGCATCGGAGAAACCTAAACCATTATCAGCAGTTAAGTTGGCCACACAATCGGTAAATTGATCAGCTGGCGTCTCTTGTGGCACGTGGGCCGTCTTTAGGAAGGTAATCAGAGCCTTGGCATGGGCCTATGAACACAACAACAGTGATAGCATAGAAATTTTAGATGGGGTGTTCCCAAGCTGCTCAACTACATTAAAATCACTCTTCTTGATAATCTTAAGAATCTCTTCCATCTCCTGCTTGGAAGCTTCAACAATGGTGGTCTTTGGTGCCTCCGTCTGGGCAGGCATATCAGTAGCGATCTCTTTTCCTCTAGCGTCAGATGACTCGGCAACAGGGGCAGAAATAGGAACTTGATCAGGAAGGGAAGTAGGCACACTTGCAGGTGTGATGACAATAGGTCTCTGAACAGCTGGTGGTGCAATATCCGGTGAGAATAGTCTACCACTACGAGTGACTTTGGCAGGCCCGGTGATGTTGCTGACGCCGATACTAGTATCAAACTCTTGTTTAACTCCAAGCACATAAACATCTGCCCCATAGTGCCAAGGGATCGCTTTGTCAGATGTATAGGGGAGGGGCCCCGGAACAGTGATGATGATGGGTGCAGTCTTCTGAATAGGCATGATTTTGACAGGCTTCCTCGGGGGAGCCTTGGGAGAGTTATTGAAAATGGTGACAATGGACACTTCTTCAGTAGGGGTAGCAGGAACAATAACCTTCTCAAACAAGATCTCTTTGTTATCCATCAGGTTTTGGACGCCTGACTTCAACAAAGGACAACCAGCAGGTGAAACAGAACATAGATGGCAACCTTTACTACATCCCGGAAATAAACCGGCTAGCAACAGGTTCCTTTTGACAGTCAACAGCAGAGTAACAATATCATCCACAGAGGCTACATACAGGTCTTCCTCTACAGCATTCTTTCCATGCTTGTGCATGGGAGCAGTCACAACATTGGGCCTTTCGGGCGCCTCGAACTCTATCTCTTTAGCATCAATAAGGTCCTGAACCTTATTCTTCAGAGCCCAATAATCATCAGTAGTATGCCCCGGGCTGTCATAGTGATAAGCGCAGCGGGCGTTGGGATTGTACTTTGGAGACGTTGTGTTTATAACCTTCGGAGCTTCTTTGATGGTTACCAGATTGGTTGACAGTAGTTGCGGCAATATCTGTGACAAGGTCATACTGAGTCGAGTGAACTGCCTTTTGGGTCTCTCACCCCTTGGCTGGTTGTATTGCTGAGGAGCAGCAGCAGGCTTTGAAATAACCATCGCGTTGACAGCTTGGCGGCGTTCCGGTTTATTCAGTCTCCTTGAACCATAAACAACACTAGATTCTTTCTTGAAGGGTTTCTTTTTAGTACTCGAGGAGGCACCCTTTTGTATCTTCCCAGACTTGATACCAGCTTCTATTCTCTCACCAGTCAAGATCAGATCTGTAAACCCAGCAGAAGAATTCCCAATCAAATGGTTGAAGAACGGACCAGACAGGGTCCCCAAGAACATATCAACGAGCTCACGGTCAGTCAAAGGTGGCTGCACCCTTCCAGCCAGGTCTCTCCACTTTTGAGCATACTCCTTAAATCCTTCACCCGTCCCTAGTGACATACCCTGGAGTTGGGTACGCGTAGGAGCGAGGTCGGAATTATACTGATACTGCTTATAAAACGCAGTAGCCAAGTCCTCCCAGTTACGAATACTGGCTCCATCCAGCTGATAGAACCATTCGAGTTGAGTCCCTGAAAGACTATCCTGGAAGAAATGGATCCACAAATTCTTGTCAGCTGTATAAGGTTGGATCTTCCTTACATACAATCGGAGGTGCAGCTTAGGACAGGAAGCTCCGTCGTACTTTGCAAAAGCAGGTGCCTTGAACTTGTGTGGGATCACCACCCCATAGGATAAGCCTAGGTCTCCAAAGTCCAACCCAGGCACATGTTGAATCTCCATAGCACTTAAGCGGTCCTCCAGCTGTTTGTACCTGTCCTCAGCAGGAGGGTACTGTTCATCATTGTAATCTGTCTCGTTGTCGGAGACCACGGGGCTAGGAACCCTTCTCTCTTGGGGACTGTCTTTGCCTACAGATGAGGTAGTCATCTCAACCTCATTCTGGAGTCCATTCCCGAATCTGCGTCCAGTGTTGAACAATACGGTCCTCTTCTTCTTCTTCTTCAGGATCAGAGTCTTCAAATCCTGCTGACCCTGGGCTAGGCTCATTACCAACTCTTCGAACTGGGCATTCTGGGCCTGGAGGGCCTTGATAGCTTGTTCAGTAGTAGGTTCAGAAGTCATGATGATTGCTGAAATAAACAGCGAAGAAGATAAGTGACCTGTAAAAAGGGTACCTGCTATGCATATGATGCATGGTATGCTATTTATGCAATGCATTCAAGGGTTTGAAAATTCAAATTCGTTGTAAACAAAAAAGGAACACACGTCATATTAAGAAGTAAATTGTTCAGTACATAAGTGCCTCATGGGCAAAACATTACAAAATACTTAATGCCAAAAGACACTGTGCATCCTCTTTGGGGCGATGTAAGTGTTGAGAGTCTTTTCCTCGTGAAGTAGGCGGGTGAGCTCCAGAACCTTCTTCTCGCTGGCATGTAAACTGGCTTCAAGAAAATTCCGCTCTTCCTTGAGTTGGATCCAGCTCTTCTGCATTTCTTCCCAAGATGTTGGCATGTCAGGATGTTGGATGGTATATGGAACCTCTCCTTCCATAACTGGCTCTTTGATCACAGGGAGAATGTGAGGATATGGCATCATAAGCTTCTAGGAGCGGGTTCGTACCCACTTGAGGTAAGGCTCAAGGGGGATGGAATTCTTATGCCCCAGTGTCTTACTATCCACCTTGTTAGGCATCCTCCAAGCTCTGATAAACCTCTGGCGAAGTCCTTGCGTATCATTGTCGAAGTCGAAGACTATGTCAGGAATCAGCATGTCATGAGGGCCATCCCTCCGAGCATATCCAAATTGTCTCAAAGCCAGACAAGGGTTGTAAGTGATGCCTCCTCTAATTCCAAGTAAAGGAACATTAGGAAATTCTCCGCAACGATCAATGATAGTGACATCTTCTCTGGACCGAGAACACCAATGTATATCAGAATGTGTAAGAGTCATTAATCGTTGTGACCACCTTAAACCCCGCTCGTTCTTCAAAACTGATTGTGGAAGGTGCGAAATAAACCACCTTTCCAGGAGAGGAGTGCAACACATGAGAACACCTCTTTTTCTCATTGTTCGAGTGTAAAATGAGTGGAGGATGTCCCCAAGCAATGTAGGTATGGGATTCTTGGACATGAAAATCTTGACAGCATTTATATCTATAAGTTGATCAGGATTTGGGAACAAGACCAACCCATAGACAAGGAGTGCCACAATCTCTTCAAAGGCTTGTAGGTCGAGAGAATTCCAACATTCTTGTGCTTTCTCAAACAGGAACTTTTCCAAGAATCCTTTGATACCACTTCTGATTTCCCAATGCCCCTTGATATCAGATGGTTGCAGACGTAATGCTTGAGCAATCTCTTCAAGTTTTGGTTCTTTTTCCGTACCATTGTAGGGTAGTTGACTAAGAATAGGAATTTTCAGAAGTTGAGAAAACTCTTCCAAAGTAGGCACCAATTGATAGTCAGGGAAAGTAAAACAGTGGTGCAGGGGGTCAAAGAACTGGAAGAGAACTTTTATCATATCTTCTTCAATGTTGGTGTTGACCAAGCTGAGTAGTCTACCATGCCTTTCGCTGAAGGAAGAGGTCTCGGGAATCCTGGATGTAAGCTCCTTAAGCTGAGGAGGGACCCTTACAAGGTTGACCTGAATTGTTTTCCTGCGGATAGTCTCCATGTCCTGCAAAACAAGAACAAAGATGAAGATTCGAACCCTTGAAGTGGTTAGTGAATGCATATGATGCTTTATGATGTTATGATGTTATGATAAGGACACACCACAAGTATTCACAAAAAGCAAACATGATAAGGCATACAAGTCACACCAGACACCCCTTAGAGTTTAGGCCAGCATGAAGTTTAGGTACTACCCTCTTGAAGTTGGTTGGCTTAACACCTGTCCTATGAATAGTAACCGGGTTCTAAGGAGCTCAATATCATTGGGTTGTTTTCTATGTTCATTGTTTTGATTTAGCCACTTAACTGGCGACCAAAATATTCCAAGAAAACAACCCTCAATGAGTGTAGTATCGAGTATCTACCAACTTCGGACTGCACCAATGTCGGTCATCTCACTACCCCTAAAGAGGCCAGGATGGTCAAGTAAGGTTCTTAAGGTCAGTTGATGCTTCACGACACCACGCGGCGGCCCCGTACTCTCCTTGACTTGACTCAAGGGTTACCGGTACTCACCAAAGTGCCACATCAACGTAGCAACTGCTTCAACCATGTCGGTATACCCCGCACAGTTCCCTCACAGTTTGTTGCTACTTCTAAAGGGTATCCCAGATCCGGGTTAGGATCCATAAAACTCTGATACAAAGCCCACAATATTAAAGCAAACAAGGCATACAATTGAAAACATAGAATGATCTAATCCTAAGGTACACCTCACTTATAAAATTTCCCCAACAGAGTCACCAGTTCTGTGATCGGTGGAAATAGAACTGAATGTTTTGAAATGCTGGTTCGCAAAATGTCGCGGTAAGCAAGAGTCGCCACCGTCTTTTATTTTCTCCAACAAGGAAAGGACAAAAGCACAGCAAAATTCCTTTTCGAGATGTCTCTCGGGTTCGGGAGGTAGATTATAGAAAGGGAAGGTATTAGCACCCTTTCTATCCGTGGTTATCCACGGGCTCTTAGGTACTTGCTCACTATGTTTTCAAAATGTTTACTTTTCTTGTGTTTGTGGGTTTTGAAAATAGTTTTGTTTGAAAACTTCGATTTGACTCTTGTATCTGTCCTCAAGAGTGTATGAAGTGTTGTTTGAAAACTTTTGTCAGAAAAGTGTAGGTGCGAAAAGTATTTCTGTTTTGAAAGAGCAAGCACCTGAGAACCTCTACCTACTCAAAAGAAATTAAGCTGTGTAAATGTCCTTTAGACAGTACTATCCCACTATTGAGAAGTAGGTAGCACCGTCGTTGGAGTTTTTCGGGTCAATTCGATTATATGGGACATGTGGTCACCAAAGCAATAGTAGGACGCCTTAGCGGTAACCCTAATGTCTTAGATCATTTTTTATCCGAGGCAACCGTTTCGAGGCAACTTTGATCTTTAGACAGGAGGGCGACCTCTAAAACACCCTATACTCAATGACCACGTCGAGGCAACCAAGTGAGGCGTACCCTAAGAGTGGCATGTGCGAGTGTGTCAAGTTTCATGTTAAGTTATCTTTATACATGTTATGGTGAGCTACGATTGATTTTAATTTCAGGATAAGTCTTGTCATGCATATCCTAATTATCATACATCTAACAGTTAATAGTTGCGGAAAAATAAAGCTAAACTATTACAAGGCGTCGGGTATTTACATCGCCAAAAACAATCCTTGAAAAGTAAATTGCGGGAAAATAAAGAAAGCGATAAAAGGGGATCCTAATTAAAGATATTACATCCTCGGAGCAAATACATAAATAATGGACCAAAAATAATAGGAATAAAAAACCACACGCGCGAGCAAAATTGAATCGGAGAGTTTTCTAGTGTTTTGACCCTTTTTTTTTAGAAAGAAAGAAATTTTGTTATTCTGCATTTAATTAAATTAAATCCTAAACTAATTAATTAATTAAATAAAAGAAAGATATTTTTTGTGTTTTTATGTTTTTTAAGAAAAGAAGAAAAAGATGGTCAAAAGTTATTAAAACCTAATTCTATATTAATTTTAAATTATTGTGAAAATATTAAAATTAACCTAATTAACTAAATTAATTACATTAGTATTTATTTACAAAAAATAATAAATTAAGGGTGAATTTAATAAATGATAAAAAATATTATATTTTAGTTTTCTGATTTTATTATGAAAAATTAATTGGGTTAATTAAATAATAATAATAATTAATAGTAAAATAATTAAATGAAAAAAAATATAAGAAGAGAAAAAAAAAAGAATAACACAGGGGGTGTTGGCCCAAGTTAGGAGGTATCTTTGGCAATTTTCAGGCCCATTAACCTCAAGCCTGTTTGACCATTGAGATTGTCTATGAGCTGGTTAACTGGGGAGTATGGTGATCACCCAGCTTTGGCCACTGGATCTATGCTGGAAGACACCTGGCGCGTTGATAACTGGAGGTATATGGTAGACCTCACCTTGGAACCTGCATGTGAACATGTAAAGGAAAAGGAAATAAAGGTTTTGGGGGACCTGGGATTCGAACCCAGGTCCCAATGCTTCCAAGTCAACACGCTAACCACTCCACCATCCTGCTTCAATCGTTATTAGAATGATAAGTGATTATTATATTAAGAAATTAAATAATATGCTGTGACACAATAAAAACGCGCGTGTTTTCAAATTATCCAACCAAATGCTAACACGTCCTCATCCTCTTCCTTTGTACCTGTAAAATAAGATCAGATAGCGGGGGTTTTTAACCCCCACTAAACATGGCAACGAAAAATAGCGATTAGCCCCACAGGATATATATAAATATTTCGCGAGGGGTTGGTTTTATTCCTCTTGGTCTCGTGATCTCAACCATATGTCTTATGAGCCCTAATTTTGCCTGGTTCAGAAAGCCCCAATTTCAAAGCTTAAGAACCTTAGAAATCGTCCATGGCATCTTGTGATTCAGTGGGTTATAGTCCAATTAAACGATACCATTAGCTTCGTATGGTTCCTAGCAACACAAATCAATCAAGAAAACACGTTAAATATGCATGATTTAAGAGTTACGATTCTGGAAAAAAAATGGCAAACCGTGGTTCTGTAGGTATCGATTCCTTGAGCCTTAATGCTTGATTTTGATTGCAGTTCACTCCTGGGACCTCCTGCAAGGTGTTTGAATCAACAAAACCTTTTGAATCGCCCTAGAATGCCAAAGTCAGTTTTCAATTTTCTTGGAATTTTTCAATATGCTATGGCTTTTTTTTGCAGCTTTTTCACATCCATTTGATCAGGGTTAGCTTGCTTGTATATAAGGCAATTGAATTAGGTCAAAAGCTTGGGCAAAAATCCATTGCATTGATGTTTGAATCCTTGATTGAAAATCAAATCTTTTTGATTTTTCATGATTGGAAAATGTTGCCAATTTTGGATTTTTTGTATCTTTGACTTTGTGCACGAATTTGCCAGCATGATTAGGTCCTATTTGCTTCACAAAAAGATTTAAAAACCAAATCTTCTATTTTCCTACAATTTAAATTAATTAAATGAATTAATATCAATTAAAAATCCAATTAATCAATAAAAATAAGAAAATAAATTCAATTAATCTTGATGGGTCGTGCATAGGCCATGGATGAAGTTTCAAGAAGAGATTTGAGGCCCATTAGCAAAAATAAGGTGTTTTGAGCAAAGTTGACTTTTGCAAATTCATGAAAATTTCCCAACTTCTCCAATGCATATCTTGCTCAATTTTGATCATATGAACATGTTCTTTGACATTTTGGAAATCTCTTGAAGTCCTCTAACCAATGCCTTTGGTACCGTGTCATTTGGATTTACCAATCTCAGGTTATGGCCTTTGACTCAAAGTGTACTTTTGTTGACTTTTGAAATTGACCTATAATGTCAAAATTGGTAACTTCTTGTGAGAGCATTTCTTGAACTTGGAGTGTGAAGATGGATTGTAGGAAATTTCATTCCCTTCAAAATGAGCATTGGATGGAATTTTTCTGACAAACCATGAAAAAGTTATGCCCTTGTCAAAGTACAATTGACTTTTCTGCTGTCCCAAAATAGTAACTTTTTGCACCTTGATGATTTTTGAGCTATGCTTGTGGAATCATGATCAAGACTTGATCAAATGATGATTGTGGACTCAAAATAAGATGTTGACCAAAAATTATGACTTTTGACTGCAAAATGACCATTTTGCCCTTGCAGTTGACTGTAGGTCAAATGAGGCTTTTGACTGTGCAAATTGCCACTGTGAGCCTTGCAACTTGGCATGTAGATGCTTGAGGATGTATATAGGCCTATGAGACTTGATTGAACCATTGAAAACCCCAAATTCCTTGAAAGAACCAAAACCCTAATTCCAGCTGTCTTAGGAGATGTTTTGACTGTACAACCCTTGAGCTAATCTTGAGCAATTTGAAAATCATTCTTGACCAATCTTGAGGAATATGGGAGGGAAAATTTTGGGGTAAAACACTATGCTAGGGTTGATATTAGAAATTAAATCATTATCAGAGTATTCTTCATCAACATCAATAATCGGGGGTTCAACAACCTTGTCAGTAGGGTCCTGGTGATCATCATGTTTTTCTGGAGATTTCCTAATGTTGTCATCAGGTGTCTCAACATTTTGAGTGACATCTGGATCCATTTCTACATTAGGACTAGCAGTTTCTTGGTTCAAAGGTACAGAAATGCCAGGTACAGAGTGATTCTCATTTAGAATCCTAGTGACTAGTCTAGCAATAGCTTGATGAACATAAGTAGAACCTTCCCTATTTGCTATTTCTGGAGGAACAGAAGATGATGGTTGAGAAGATTTACCAGATGGAGAGGCTTGTGATCTTCTTGCATGTCTGGTTCGCAGCTTCTTGACCTTAGTGGGATCAGCTGCCAGTTCAGAAGAGGAGTTATCTCAAGAACATCAGTATCCATGCAGTTTGTGATTGCCCTAGGTTCGCTGTCAGAGGATGCGGAAGAATCAGTCGCCTTTGAAGAGGATGATGACATGGATTGTTGAGACATTTTGAGTGATTTAGAAAACAAGTAACAGCGAGAATGGAATCTTCGTTTGAGAGAATGGAGATTGTTGCAGAGATGCGAGAGGAGGTAGAAATATGATTGTCTATTCAACTTCTTAAAATTTTGGAAAGAAATAGGGAAATAGATGATTAGCCCAATCAGAATAGACTTAACTAAAATATCTCCATCATCCCTTGTTTTAAGCATAATTAATTGCTACATCTCTTCATATTGGTAAATACCCAGCTTGCCCCTCAAATTTTCAAATTGACTAGCATCAAGTGCCTTGGTAAAAATGTCAGCCAATTGTAGTTCAGTGGCAACATGTTCCAGTTTAATCACCTTTTCTTCCACAAGATCTCTGATGAAGTGATGTCTAATGTCAATATGCTTGGTCCTGCTGTGCTGTATAGGATTCTTGGAAATGTTGATAGTACTCAGATTGTCACAGTACAATGTCATGACATCTTGTGTGACATTATACTCAGTAAGCATCTGTTTCATCCAGATCATTTGAGAACAGCTGCTACCAGCTGCTATGTATTCAGCTTCAGCAGTAGATAGAGACACACAGTTATGTTTCTTGCTAAACCAAGAGACAAGATTATTTCCCAAAAAGAAGCATCCTCCAGAGGTGCTCTTTCTATCATCAGCACTTCCAGCCCAATCAGCATCACAGTAACCAGACAGAATTGGTTCACATCCATGAGAGTACAACAAGCCATAGTTGTAAGTTCCACTCACATACTTCAGAATTCTTTTCACTTGGTTGATGTGACTTACTTTGGGTTCAGCCTGTTATCTTGCACATACTCCAACTACAAAAGCAATGTCAGGTCTGCTGGCTGTTAAGTATAGCAGACTTCCTATCATGCTTCTGTACAAGCTTTGATCCATATTAGCCCCACTTGAGTCTTTGGATAACTTTAAATGAGTAGGTGCAGGAGTCCTTTTGTGACTGGCATTCTCCATTCCAAACTTCTTGACAATATTCTTTGCATACTTACTTTGAGACAGAAAAATTGAGTCTTCCATCTGTGTGACTTGTAGTCCAAGAAAGTAGGTCAATTCTCCCATGAGGCTCATTTCAAATTCAGCTTGCATTTGGTCAGCAAAATGTTTAACCATTTTATCTGACATTCCTCCAAACACTATGTCATCAACATAAATTTGAGCTACCATTATCTTTCCTCCTTCATTTTTGACAAAAAGGGTTTTATCCAAGCCTCCTTTCCTGTATCCTTTGTCAGTGAGGAATTTTGTCAATCTGTCATACCAGACTCTAGGAGCTTGTTTCAGACCATATAGATCTTTCCTCAATTTGTAGACATGATCAGGACAATTTGGATCCACAAATCCTTTAGGCTGTTCCACATATACTTCCTCATTTAAGTACCCATTTAAGAAGGCACTCTTTACATCCATATGAAATAGCTTAAACTTAAGGAGACAAGCAACTCCCAAAAGAAGTCTGATTGACTCCAGTCTGGCTACAGGAGCAAAAGTTTCATCAAAATCAACCCCTTCAACTTGAGTGTAGCCTTGAGCAACAAGCCTTGCCTTATTCCTGGTGACAACTCCTTCAGCATCTGATTTGTTCTTGTAGATCTATTTTGTGCCAATAATGTTTGTTCCTTCTGGTCTAGGAACTAACTCCCATACTTCATGTTGCTTGAATTGGTTCAATTCATCTTGCATTGCTCCAATCCAGTATTCATCAGTCAAAGCCTCCTTAACATTTTTTGGTTCAATCTTAGAGATAAAGCAAGAGTTTGAGATAATTTCTCTAGATCTTGTAATGACTCCACTGTTTGGGTCTCCTATGATGAGTTCCTTAGGATGATCTTTCTGAATTCTGATGGAAGGATCTTTGTTAGCTTCCTTTGATTCAAATTCTGATGAAGTAGTTTTAGGTACATCATCCCTTTTAGACACCTGAGTTGAAGTCTCAAAGAATGTCTCAACATCATATGGGACATCGGTTTCCTCATGATAATCATCAACTATGACATTTATAGATTCCATCATAGCTTTGGTCCTGGAATTGAATACCCTATATGCTCTGCTGTTGGTAGAGTATCCTAGGAATATTCCTTCATCACTTTTAGGATCCATCTTTCTCCTTTGTTCACGATCTGTCAGAATATATCATTTGCTTCCAAAGACATGGAAGTACTTTACTGTAGGCTTTCTTCCTTTCCGTAGTTCATAAATGGTGGATGATGTTCCCTTTCTCAAGGTGACCCTGTTATGGACATAACAGTCTGTATTCATAGCTTCAGCCCAAAAATGAATAAGAAGTCCTTTGGCATGTATCATTGCTCTAGCAGATTCCTGTATAGTCCTGTTTTCCCTTTCCACAACTCCATTTTGTTGAGGGCTTATGGGTGAAGAGAATTCATGATTGATTCCTTCTGAGGAATAGAACTCATCAAACTTACTGTTTTCAAACTCCTTGCCATGATCACTTCTGATTCTGACAATGCATCCTTCTTTTTCTCTTTGAATTCTTTTGCACAGTTCCTTAAATACATCAAATACATCAGACTTTTCCCTAATGAAGTTAATCCAGGTGAATCTGGAAAAATCATCCACAACAACATACGCATATCTCTTTCCTCCAAGACTTTCCACCTGCATTGGACCCATCAGATCCATATGTAGGAGTTCTAGCACCTTTGAGGTGGTCAGATGTCTTGTCTTTGGATGTGACATTCTAGTTTGCTTTCCAACCTGACATTCACCACAGACTCTCCCTTCATCAATTTGAAGCCTTGGAATCCCTCTGACTGCCTCCATGGATATGATCTTTTTCATCCCTCTTAGATGTATATGACCAAGTTTTTGGTGCCACAGTTTCACTTCCTTTTCTTCTTTGGCTATAGAGCACACAGAAGAATAATTAGTGTTCTCAGACTCCCATAAGTAACAGTTGTCTTTTAATCTGACTCCTCTCATTACAACTTCTTGTTTTTTATTTGTTACAATACATTCAGACTTGGTGAAGTTGACCATGAATCCTAGATCACATAATTGACTGATACTTATGAGATTAGCAGTCAAGCCTTTTACCAGCAGTACTTCATTTAGGTTTGGAACTCCTGAGCAGTCCAAGTTTCTAACTCCTTTGATTTTTCCTCTAGCACCATCTCCAAAAGTTACATAACTAGTAGTATGAGGTTTAACATTATTCAGAAGATTCTTGATTCCAGTCATGTGTTTAAAGCATCCACTATCAAAGTACCAGTCTTCCTTTGCAGAGACTCTAAGGGAGGTGTGAGCTATCAGGGCTGCAGACTTTTTCTTCCACTGTTGAGTATATGGTGCCTTGTTAGACTTAGGTTTGACAGCTGGGATCTGATTAGGATATCCATACAATCTAAAGCAGAATGGCTTTATGTGACCAAACCTTCCACAATGATGACATCTCCATCTTTGATACTTTTTCTTCATATTTCTCTGTTCTCGATGTTGAGTGCTATATTGTGACATCTGCTTTGACATTTGTTTATCAGGTATGGTCTTCTTCTTTTCTACAGTAGATTTCTTTGCTGCCACAAATCCTAGACCAGACTTGTTTCCCACATTTTGTCCAGCCTGAAGGATTTCTTCTAATTTGTCAGTTCCATTTGTCAGCATCTTGACAGACTTGGTCATCTGATCAAGTTTTGAGTTTAGCACTTGAACTTCACCTTCGAGATGACTTATAGTATCAGTGTCTGCCTTCTTCTCAGCCTCCAACTTTACTATGAGTTTTTTTGTCTCTCATTTTGCTGACAGACTTCAGCACTTCTGATACATAGCTTCTTGTAGGAGTCAGCCAGTTCTTCAAATGTCACTTCCTCATCACTAGAGTCACTATCAGAGTTACAAATACCAGCTAGTGCAGTAACTAGTTTGGCAGATTCTTCTTCAGAATTACTTTCTGAGTCACAATCAGACCAAGTAACATACATTCCTTTCTTTTGTTTCTTAAGAAAGGTAGGACATTCAGCTCGAATGTGCCCATATCCTTCACATCCATGGCATTGGATTCCTTTGCTTTGATTTCCCTTTTCTTCAGACTTTGGTCTTCTGCTGGAGTCATAAGATCTGTTAATGTCAGAGGGAATGTTCTTAACATTTGACCTTGACTTTGGGTCCATTCTCTTGATGAGTTTGTTGAACTGCCTTCCAAGCATGGCTATAGCTTATGAAATATTCTCTTCATCATCCTCCTTGTTTTCATCTTCAGAATTAGATACTATTGCTATGCTCTTGTTTTTTTTGTCAACATTGTCACTGATTCCCATCTCAAAAGTCTGAAGTGACCCAATAAGTTCATCAACCTTCAAGTTGCAGATATCCTGAGCTTCATCTATAACAGTCACCTTCATTGCAAATCTTTTAGGCAAGGATCTGAGAATCTTTCTCACCAGCTTTTCTTCTGACATCTTTTCTCCCAATGCTTCTGAGGTGTTGGCAATTTCCAAGATGTTCATGTGAAACTCATGAATGGTCTCATCTTCCATCATCCTTAGGTTCTCAAATTTGGTAGTCAACATCTGAAGCCTTGACATTTTTACTTTGGATGTACCCTCATGGGTAGTTTTGAGAGTGTCCCAAACATCCTTGGCCAGTTCACATTGATGTACTAATCTGAATATGTTTCTATCAATTCCATTGAACAAGGAATTTAATGCTTTGGAGTTACCCAGGGCTAACTCATCTTCTTCTTTGCTCCATTCTTCCTCAGGTTCAGACTGGTTGTCCCATCTTTCCCAGTTATGGTGGGATGGTTCCATCCTTTGTCAGCAGCTCTCCAAGCCTTTTTGTCCAGTGATTTTAAGAAGGAAATCATACGAGGTTTCCAGTAGTCATAATTTGATCCATCCAGAATGGATGGTCTGTTCCCAAATCCTCCTTCTTTGTCCATAGTGCCAGAAAATAATATCCCTAGATCTCACCCAGTAAGACAGGCAGGGTGCCTGCTCTGATGCCAATTGAAATTCTGGCAGCATATACTTAATGTCATAGTGAATGTTATGACACCGTATCTAACACACCTCAAGATAGTAAATTTAAAAGCAGTAAAGAACACAGTCAATTGTTTACCCAATTCAGTGTGTAACAATACCTACTCTGGGGGCTACCAAGCCAGGGAGGAAATTCACTATAAGAGATATTAATTCCAGAATAAACCAACCAGTTTATCTCCTTCACTTAAGACCTATCCAATGCAACTTCAATATAAGTTCAACTTAAACCTGAGTTCCTACTCACCCCCCTCAATCACAGTAGTGATACTAAACAATTGATTAATGAAATTATGAAGACACTCTTCAGTACATACACTTGATTTTGCTTCACAGCTTTAATCAAGTGACAATCACTCGTGCTTCAAAGCTTTGAGTGATACACAACCCTAACTTGACTTTGCTTCAAAGCTTTAATCAAGTGACACAAACACTTGTGCTTCAAAGCTTTGAGTGATACACAACCCTTACAATCAAATCCCACTCCAAATCACTTATCACAATGATAATTGCTTGGCTCACAGTAGTTACAACTATACAGTCCCTTATTGATCTTCTGTCAAAAAGTATTCTGCACCAATAATCTTTATGAGGAATATATAGGCAGGCTATTCTTCAATTAGGGCTTCCACGAAAATAACTAGGGTTAATTCCTGTTATCCTCAAGACTTGGTCTTAGGCTTTCATCAACCAGATTAGGGTTAAGCAAGGTTAACCTAATGTCCACGTGAGCATCTGATCTGGACTGTATACAACAACATACCAGATTCCTGAAAAATCTCAGGAATAACAAATCTGCACAAATGTTAGATCAGTACATGATGTCTTAACATTGGTTATGACAACAAGAATCATGTTCACTGATTTTGGTAGAATGCAATATGATCATTGCTTAATGATCATGCTCATCACTCATATTGAGTAGCTCCTGTATGACATTCTTTTTCTGCAGAATGTACCTTTATCCCAGAATGTTATGACATCAGTCATGACATTCACAAATCTGGTTTTACCAAAAAAAATGCCAACAAACAAACACTTACAAAAAGGAATTAAGTTGTTATTCTGTCGCATCCGGGCTTCAACTTGAATTTAGGGAACACTAATATCCGGTCGACTCCGGGTGTGATCGGTGGGAATGAGAACTGACTGTTTTGGAATGCTGGTTCGCGTTTGCGTTTGTTTTTGCAAAATGTCGCGGTAAGCAAGAGTCGCCACCGTCTTTTATTTTATCTAACAAGGAAAGGACAAAAGCACAGAAAAATTCCTTTTCGAGATGTTTCTCGGGTTCGGGAGGTAGATTATAGAAAGGGAAGGTGTTAGCACCCTTTCTATCTGTGGTTATCCACGGGCTCTTAGGTACTTGCTCACTATGTTTTCAAAAGTTTGCTTTTCTTTGTGTTTGTGGGTTTTGAAAAGAGTTTTGTTTTTGAAGAGAGTGTAAGTGCGAAAAGTTTTGTTTTGTTTTAAAAGGAGCAAGTACTTAAGAACCTCTACCTACTCAAAAAGGAATTAAACTGTGCAAATGTCCTTTAGACAGTGCTATCGCACTATTGAGGAGTAGGTAGCACCGTCGTTGGAGTTTTCGGGTCAATTCGATTTAAGGGACGTGTGGTCACTAAAGCAATGTTAGGACGCCTTAGTGGTAACTCTAATGTCTTAGATCATTTTATCCGAGGCAACCGTTTCGAGGCAACTTATGATCTTTGGACAAGAGGGCGACCTCTAAGACATCTTATACTCAATGACCACGTTCGAGGCAACCAAGTGAGGCGTACCCTAAGAGTGGCATGTGCGAGTGTGTCAATTTTCAGTTTATATTATCTTTGTACATGTTAATGGTGAGCTACGGTTGATTTTAAATTAAAGGTTAATCTTGTCATGCATAGCCTATTATTCATACATCTAGCAGTTAATGGTTGCGGAAAATAAATTGCGGAAATTTTAAATCTAAGCTATTACAAGGCGTCGGGTATTTACATCGCCAAAAATAAACCCTTAAAATTAAATGCGAAAAAGTAAATAAAAGCGGTAAATAAAATCCTAAGTTAAAACTATTACATCCTCGAAGCAATTACAATATATGGATCAAAAATAATACGCGCGAGAAAATTGAATCGGATTGTCCTTTAGGGTTTTGACCCTTTTTTCAAATAAAACATATTTTTTGTTATTTTGGATTTAAGAATTAAGTCTAACTAATGATTAATCAATTAAAAAAGAAAATATTTTTTTGGTTTTATTTTAATTAAGGAAATAACATTAGAAAGGTAAAATTATATCAAAACCCTAATTCTAAATCAATTTTTTATTTATTGCAAAAAATGTTAAGATTAAACGTAATTAAAACTAAATTAATTGGTTAATGGTTTATTTACAAAAATAATGAAATTAATGATGAAAATAATGTTTTTTTTTTCATTTCTGGTTTTTTATATAAAAAAGGTTAATTGGTTAATTGGTTAAAAGGTAAAAATAACGCAAATTAAACAAAAGAAATATAGAAAAGAGAAAGAATAAACCAAAGGGGGGTTTGGGCCTATAAGGGAGGTTGATTCAGCAATTCCAGGCCCAGATTCAATCAGCCTCGTTTGACTTTCAGATTGCCTGGGCCTTTGTTGACCAAGGTTCATGGTGAACCTCCATCCTTAGCCATTGGATCTTCCTTGGTAACCACGTAGCCTTTGAGATCTGGAGGTATATGGTGCTCCCTGCCTGAAGTGCTGCATGTGAACGCCTGAAATAAAATGATAACAAAGTTTTGGGGGACCTGGGATTCGAATCCAGGTCCTAATGGTGCCACCCACTAACGCCTTGCCAGCTGAGCTATTGATGTTTCTTGTGATTGGGATAGACAACAAATATTAAATGAAAAAAACAAAATGTCAAGCCTGGAAATAATAAAAAACGCGCTAATGTTTTGAATAGACCAATGGCACTAAGACACGCCATCGTCTTCTTCACGAAGGCCTGGTTATTTACCTGCGGATTTCCATCCGCAGGAAGTTTCGTGGGACATTTCCAAAATCCATCCTAGGTCACAACAATACAAGTTACGACCATCATTGGATTCGTCTCCCTCCCCTAAACTCGTCCATGGCCATTATTGGCCTTAACTTAACCTGCACACAAAACGCCTAAAAAACATACACAAGAACCCTAGGTTCTGGATAGGGGGTTAGAGGCCACAACAATCAAATCAAATAATGCAGAATCAATGTAAATTACATGGTCGGTATGAATATGCAAGAGATTTGGCACAAGGATGCAGAAAAACTGAGTTACAATTCTATATGCAGAGCAATGTTCATGGAGACTTACAATGAGTTATGGGCAATGAAAAGGCTCCTTTTGATGGGTATAGCTTCACTGGATGGCAAGGAAGAGAGCTGTGTTTTGCTTTTGGTCTGAATTCACCTCTAAACCAAAATTTTATCACCACTTTTTCAAGGTTTTTTGCAAAACTGTTCTGGCCGTTTCCACAGAGTTTTTTGTGCCTCTTTTTCGTTGTGAGCATGAGGTTTATATAGACAAAGGAATTTAGGTCAACATTTGTGTATCAAATCTTGGTCCATTATGATGAAGAGATTTGATTTGATTTCTTCATAAAGACTTTCTATATTTGATTCAATCACGTGCCAATCTTCTTTCATGCGTTACTGTCAGCCTGTTATGAGCTATTTGGGCCTCCAACATGATGAAAATCGAAATCTGACTTACAGATCCACTTCCCTTCGATTGACACTCCCCCTGCTTCGATTGCTTCAAAGTCCCAATTCGAATCTATTTAGAACATTCCCTATTAGACAACTTCGACCAGCCCTTGGCCTTGTGATGAGTCTAAGTTCTGATTCGAAGTGTTCAGAACTTCCTTCATCAGAGCATCTTAGATTAAGAGAAACTCTGCACTGAAATGCCATTCGAAGGTCATTTCGTTCTGATGTTCTTATTAAGGGAAACTCTGAACTGAAATGCCATTCGAAGGTCATTTCATTCTGATGTTCTTATTAAGGGAAATTCTGAACTGAAATGCCATTCGAAGGTCATTTCGTTCTGATGTTCTTATTAAGGGAAACTCTGAAGTTCCAGTCGAAGGACACTATGAAGTTCCAGTCCAAGGACCTTTTGAAATGCCAATTGAAGGGTATTTGTCCATATACCAATCAAAGGGTACTTGTTAAAATTGCAATCGAAAGACACTGCTGTAATACCAATCGAAAGATACTTGTTATCCTGCCAATCGAAGGACACTGTTAACATGCCTGTCGAAGTTACCTTGACACAATGCTAAATCGAAGGATCCCTTGGCATGCCAATTGAAAGGCTTGGCCCAGGGTGCCAAATGAAAAGGTATTTCAGAATTCCAATCGAAGGCCTTGACATAATGCCAATCGAAATGCTTGTCCATAATGCCAATTGAAGCATTTTTGGAATGTCAATCGAAAGGATTGGCCATAATGCCAATCGAAAGGAATTATCCATGCCAATCGAAGCTCCTTCAGAATACCAATCGAAGTGTTTTTCAGAATGCCAATCGAAAGGTACTTAAAGCACCACTCAAAAAATTTCTTTTTCCTTAGGCAAGGGTTGGTGACCAACCATGTAAGGGAAGACCTTTGAAAACATGAGAGGGCAAATTTTGGGGTACAACACCGGGCATCTTAGTAATTGTCCAGGTAAAATTTCTATTTGGTCGAAATTCAAGTTTCACAATGTCTTGTACCGCTATCAGGTCGTAATCCAGGCTTCACGATGTTTCATACCATTATCTGGTCGAATCCAATCTTCATGGTGTCTTGTACTGTTATATGGTCGAATCCAGGCTTCACAATACCTCACTTCTTATCTGATCAAAATCTAGGCTTCAAAAGAAATCAAGTGGTTATCCAGTCGCATCTGGGCTTCCATTTTATTTTAAGGCCTACTAATATTCGGTCGACTCCGGACTTCATAGTAATTGGTTGGGTGAACTGCTATTTGGTAGAAATCCAAGCTTCACAGTGTCCCTTACTATTATCTGGTTGTAATCCAGGCTTCAGTGTCTTTTTACCGCTATCTTGTCGTAATCCAGGCTTCACGATGTATCATACCGCTATTTGGTCGTAATCTAGGCTTCACGATGTCTTATACCATTATCCGGTCGAATCCAGGCTTCATCGTGTTCGGGGAATTCAAGATATTATCTGGTCGAATACGGGCTTCATAACTTGCATTAAAGATATACCACTATCTGGTCGTAATCCAGGCTTCGTAGTATTCTTGGCTGCTATCTGGTCGTAAACGAGGCTTCATAATGTCTTCTACCATTATCTGGTCGTAATCCAGGCTTCAGGGTCTTGTATTTCTATCTGGTCGTAATCCAGGCTTCACAATAACTTGTTAAGCTGTTATCCGGTCGTAATACGGGCTTCACGGCTTGCTGGGGATTAAAATATTATCCGGTCTTAATTCGGGCTTCGTAGCTTGCTTTTAAGAGATACCACTACCTGGTCGTAATCCAGGCTTCGCGGCATTCTGATACTGTTATCCGGTCGTTCTCCGTGCTTCACAATATGATGGAGAAATCAAGATATTATTCGGTCGTACCCGGGCTTCATAGCTTGAACTTTGTGAGAATTTGATTGTATCTTTTCCTGAAAGGTAAAGGGTTAGTCGTATGTAATGCCATGATGCATGACATGTATTGAGTAATGATGTTCTCAAAATAAATGAGACTGTGCTGTATGATGCGTATATGCATGTCGTGATGTACGGACTTGTAATGTTTTTTTTAATGATGTTTTCTAACTGGGGAAAATAAATCCCGGACTGCTACTGGAGAATATAAAGAGTTTCGCTCGCTGGGGCTTGTGATGCAGGTCATGATGAATCAAACGTCTAGCAAGGGGCAAAAGGATTTATTTTCCTCTAGCCAAGGTTGTCAGAGGCTATGACCCACTTGATATGGTGAGCTTTGACACTTGAAGAAGGTTCCCCGAGCCAAGATTGTCAGGGGCTATGACCCACTCGATATGGTGAGCCTTGACTCTTGAAGAAGGATTCTTAGCAACATGAAGTTCCTTCAATCAAGCTACAAATTCAAATGCTAACAATCTTCTTGTTTACCCTGCGAGGTCCTTGAAAACATTGCATGCATATCATACATATCATTGCATTACAGGTACCCTTTTGACAGGTCACTCATCTCCTTCGCTGTTTATTTCAGCAATGGCTTTCCAACCGGACAACCAAGATCTCCGGGCTCAAAACGCCCAATTGCAAGAAATGTTCTTGAACCTATCCCAGGGGCAAGAAGAAATAAAGGCTCTCCTCACAAGGAACTTGATCCTAGGGAATGCAGGGGGTATCAGGAACGATCAGCTGGAAGGGCTACAAATTGAGTTGGCAACCATGAAGATCCAAATGATGGGACAGTTGATGGGCCAAATCACTCTCATTCAGGACTTAGCTCAAAAACAAGAAGAGCTCCGGGTCCTCGTCACCAAGCTGCTTCAAAATAATCAAGTGGGGCAAACAACCAGGGTTGAAGTTCCAGTCATCATTCAACCACATGCAGGGCAAGAAGACAAGGGAAAATCTCCTCAGCTTGCTTCAGGGTCACGAGCCCAGCCTCAACGGGGTAGTCAGCGTAAAAGAAATACGCCTGGAAGACATTTCTCGGAGACTGATATACCATCATCCTTATACTGAAGCGCTTGTTGGAGGTCAATCTGATCACTCTAAGGGACCCTCCTAAGAATTCGAATATGACACCTTCAAGGTATAACCCCAACACCCGCTGCGCTTATCATTCAGACAGCCCGGGGCATGCTACAGACGACTATTGGACCTTGAAGAACAAAATCCAGGACTTGATTGACGAAGGGGTGCTAGAGTTCATGCCAGATGGCGAGATGAAAATCTTCTGCTGAGAATTCTCCATTTAAGATGACTAGTTCAAACTAGAGGATTTTTGTTCATTAGAATTTTTCAAGTTGTACTTTTCTTTTGATTGTCCAAACAATTATTGTCATAGCAAACTTTATTACTTTATCAATGCATCACATATGTCTGTTTTGAACCCATATATTCACATTCTCTATATGCAAACTGTTTTCATATTTTTGTGATGATCAACTCTCAATTAATAATTCTAAGCCTCTTGAGGGAGGATGACGAAAACGATACCACGATCTTTACAATATGCTTTTGAACAGACCCCGCTGATGAGGTACAAGCATTGTTTCAATTCCTAAACACTGGAGTTATAAGGATGATAATCCCTCGTCAACCCCTTTGAGCCAAAGAAGTAGGAGTTTTTCTTTTCAAAAATTAAACCCTTAATCATAACCTGGGGCAGGGTAGTTCTCTCAGCTGATCCAAGTGCATAACGAATGGCACCAAAGGAGTCTTTCCAAACCAAAAGATGGTGATGGTTCCGAATAATCATAAAGACAGACAGTCATTATCTATCAAAATAAAAAGCCCAATAAGTCAAAACCTATGAAGGAGACTTACAAAACTGGGGCATCCCGCTGACTGTAATCGCAAAAGAAACAGTTCAGGCAAAAAATAGGGATCATAAAATCAAAAAAGAAAGAGGTCATACAAACCCACAACAAAGAAATGACTGCCTGGTCAAAATAAACTGTCAGTATCCGAACCATCACTGGTATATCAAAGCAAAGACTCAATAAGGTCTAACGCACGATTAACTGAGTTTAGGTTGGAAGAACATCACGAAGAGTGGGTGGGTACAAATAAATTTTGAGCCTTTACCCTTTGTTTCTTAAACCGTGAACCTGGCCACGTTATAACCATTAAAAGTCCTAGCTGAAGCATGGGTTAGTTCGAAAGCATACTGTTACGAAAGGTATCCTGACTCCTTAAGGCTTGCGGTAAAATAACGAGTTGACATCACAATACAAAAAAATTCACATTGTTTTACTGAAAAATGCATTTTCAAAAACTTCAAGACAGACATAAGCTTTTGCATTCTTAAAATAACCTTGTTTGCATATGACTATTTGTTTGAACAGCAGAGGAATTTGCACGAAGAATATCTAGTGAACAAAAGCACTTCCAATCAAGGGGCATGGCATGATCATTGTCCATCATCTGGGACAGTTAAGTCAAGATTCGGAGAATCTCTCAAAAGGCCAACCAGCTTGGGGCAAATCTCCATCTGGATCACTTGGAGCGTTGGACGATCAAACAAAGATCTTCTGGTGTTATGGTAACACAACACTAATAACGGGGGCACCTCCCTACATCCTGAGAGCGTGGACATAGTCGAAAAAGTGCTACGCAAAATCAAAGACCCGCTAGGTTGACACACCTAGGCAAAAATAAGGGCTTCCCGGCGAACCAAAAGAGTTCGGGCAAAAATAAGGGATGAGATGAAAAAAAATATGTACACCCGGCAAGTCGAAAACCTGAAAAGGCGGCTTGGGAAAAAAAGGGTATCCCGGTGGACTGAAAACCCGAAAGGGCGGTCCAGGTAAAAATTAGGGATCAAAGCGTACGACTATGTCCTGGCATCTCGTCACCTGTCTACCAGAAGATTTGTCAATTACCCCCACAGGTGCCTTCTCCCACTGAAACTGGGGCAATAATGAGTTGTCTAAGCGATCTAGTTGCTCTGCCATCAAGGTACCAAGACAAGGTTCAGCCATACTCCCCCCGAGTAGAGAAGGCACAATACCTCCAGCAAGTCAGCAATACTCTCCCCAAGCAGAGTTGGTCTACCATCAGTCTTGAAAAATTGGGTATCCCCAGCAAATCTCGATATTCCCCAACAGTATACAAACATTCCTAACTAGCATCCCCGACAGTCTTGATCCAAGATTGTTCCCCGGCGGTATACCAGACATTCAGTGGAGCCACTTCCCCAGTGCATCTCAAAAGTTCCCCCAGGAAAGTGGAATCCATCTCCCTAGCAGGAAGTTTATCCCCAGTAGATTCTGGAAGTTTGTCACCCGCAGAGCACGAACGCTCCCCCGGCTTTATTCAAAGGTTAATTCCCCACCAGGATATAACTGGGTTATCCTCAGCCAATAGCCACGGAAAGATCGTCCCCGGCGAAGTCTTCCTATCCCCCAGCGGAGTTCATCAATTCCCTCAACATAACACATCAATGGTATCCCCAGCGGAGTTATCACCAATCTCAGCAAAGTACCTCTCTTTCCCCACAGAGTTCACTCCACACAGAGTAATCTATTCGCCAAGTTCATTCCCCAACGGAGTCATCTTCTCCTACCGGTTTATTCTTGCAATCATCTTCGTTCATCATCCTCAGCGGAAACAAAGAACTCTCTTCAATATCAGCCCAGGATTCAGCTCCCGGTATTCGTCAAGGATTTATTTTCCTAGACGAAAATACATTCGTAAACATCACATTGTCATACATTATGATACATGCATACACGCATCATATCACCCCAATCTCATGTATTTTTGAGAACATCTTAAAATCAGGCAATTCATACATTATGACATTGCATACAACTAACTCGTTACTTTTTCAGGAGAGAATGATCAACAGATAAAAGTCTTTACCGTTTGAGGTAGATGACGCCAAAGATTCCTTCATCATTCTGCTGAGGTTGAAGTCGCCTAAGATTCTCTCACCATTCTGCTGAGGTTGAAGTCGCCTAAGATTCTCTCATCATTCTGCTGAGGTTGAAGTCGCCAAAGATTCTCTCATCATTCTGCTGAGGTTGAAGTCACCTAAGATTCTCTCACCATTTTGCTGAGGTTGAAGTCGCCAAAGATTCTCTTATCATTCTGCTGAGGTTGAAGTCGCCTAAGATTCTCTCATCATTCTGCTGAGGTTGAAGTCGCCAAAGATTCTCTCATCATTCTGCTGAGGTTGAAGTCGCATAAGATTCTCTCACCATTCTGCTGAGGTTGAAGTCGCCTAAGATTCTCTCATCATTCTGCTGAGGTTGAAGTCGCCAAAGATTCTCTCATCATCCCGTTGAGGTAGTAATCGCCCAAGGTTCTCTCATCGTCCCGTTGAGGTAGTAATCGCCCAAGGTTCTCTCGTCGTCCCGTTGAGGTAGTAATCGTCCAAGGTTCTCTCATCGTCCCGTTGAGGTAGTAATCGCCCAAGGTTCTCTCATCGTCCCGTTGAGGTAGTAATCACCCAAGGTTCTCTCATCGTCCCGTTGAGGTAGTAATCATCCAAGGTTCTCTCATCGTCCCGTTGAGGTAGTAATCGTCCAAGGTTCTCTCATCGTCCCGTTGAGGTAGTAATCGTTCAAGGTTCTCTCATCGTCCCGTTGAGGTAGTAACCGTCCCTGATTCATTCATCACATCATTATCAACAAAAACCTTTTGAAGTTTGAAGATCCGATTCCTGTATCCAGCCAGGGCGTATCTGTTGACGACTATTTCCAGACTCGATTCCTGTATCTTGGCAGGGCACGTCTGAAGAGTTTGAAGATCCGATTCCTGTATCCAGCCAGGGCGTATCTGTTGACGACTAACATTACCAGACTCGATTCCTGTATCCTACCAGGGCACGTCTGAAGAGTTTGAAGATCTGATTCCTGTATCTTGCCAGGGTGTATCTGTTGACGACTAATTCCAGACTCGATTCCTGTATCCTACCAGGGCACGTCTGAAGAGTTCGAGGATCCGATTCCTGTATCTTGCCAGGGTGTATCTGTTGACGACTATATTCCAGACTCGATTCCTGTATCCTGCCAGGGCACGTCTGAAGAGTTTGAAGATCCGATTTCTGTATCTTGCCAGGGTGTATCTGTTGACGACTATATTCCAGACTCGATTCCTGTATCCTGCCAGGGCACGTCTGAAGAGTTTGAAGATCCGATTCATGTATCTTGCCAGGGTGTATCTGTTGACGACTAATTCCAGACTCGATTCCTGTATCCTGCCAGGGCATGTCTGAAGAGTTCGAGGATCCGATTCCTGTATCTTGCCAGGGTGTATCTTTTGACGACTATATTCCAGACTCGATTCCTGTATCCTTCCAGGGCACGTCTGAAGAGTTCGAAGATCCGATTCCTGTATCTTGCCAGGGTGTATCTATTGACGACTACATTACCAGACTCGATTCTTGTATCTTGCCAGGGCACGTCTGAAGAGTTTGAGGATCCGATTCCTGTATCTTGCCAGAGTGTATCTGTTGACGACTAACATTACCAGACTCGATTCTTGTATCCTGCGAGGGCACGTCTGAAGAGTTTGAGGATCCGATTCCTGTATCATGCCAGGGTGTATCTGTTGACGACTAACATTACCAGACTCGATTCCTGTATCTTGCCAGGGCACGTCTGAAGAGTTTGAGGATCTGATTCCTGTATCTTGCCAGGGTGTATCTGTTGACGACTAACATTACTAGACTCGATTCCTGTATCCTGCCAGGGCACATCTGAAGAGTTCGAGGATCCGATTCCTGTATCTTGCCAGGGTGTATCTGTTGACGACTAACATTACCAGACTCGATTCCTGTATCCTGCCAGGGCACGTCTGAAGAGTTCGAAGATCCGATTCCTGTATCCTGCCAGGGTGTATCTGTTGACGACTGTATTCTCTGGACTCGATTCCTGTATCTCGCCAGGGCACGTCTGAAGAGTTTAAAGATTCGATTCCTGTAACTAGCCAGGGCACATCTACATAAAGAGTTTGAAGATCAACTCCTGTAACAGGCCAGGTAATTATCTTTCTTTCTCAGGTACGCAAATTCTCGCTAAGGAATCTCTTACGCGATCGACAACTTCCCGATGGCATCTATAAGCCCATCTCCACATACCAACAGTCTCCAAATGGCATCTATAAGCCCATTCCCGACAAGAATCCATCACCACATCAGATGGCATCTATAAGCCCATCCTCCTATCCATCAGTCTCCAAATGGCATTTGTAATCCCATTCCCTGCATCATACTGCTGACGTTCTACTATGTGAGTGCAAATTTCTGGGCACTCTAGTGTTCAATCATCTTCCACCTTCAGATTACAAAAGGCACGCCAGCCAATCTACATCCTCAGGTCTAAGAAGATTGAACAGGGGCAACTGTTGTACCCAAAAATTTTCCCTCCCATATTCTTCAAGATTTACCAAAATCAATCTCCAGATGTTTCAAAATCTCTCAAGGGTTGCACAGTCCAATTGCCTCCTAACACAGTCAAAATTAGGGTTTTGGTTCTGGCAAAGCAATTGAGGTTTTCAAGGGTCCAATCATGTCCCACATACCCATATACATTGTCAAGCATTCATATGCCAAGTTTCAAGACTAACAGCATCAAATTGCACAGTCAAAAACCCTAATTGCTTCACAGTCAACTGCAGGGGCAAAATGGTCATTTGACAGTCAAAAGTCAAAATTTTTGGTCAACATCTTATTTTGAAGCCACAAACATCATTTGATCAATTCTTGATCATGATTCCCAAAAGCATGGCTCAAAAAGTCTCAAGATGCAAAAGTTTATATTTTTGGACAGCTGAAAAGTCAACTGCAAATTGACCAAGGCATAACTTCTTCATGGTTTATCAAAAAAATCCCATCCAAATCTCATTTTGAAGATAATGAAATTTCCTACAACTCATCTTCACACTTCAAGTCCAAGAAATGCTCTCACAAAAAGTTATCAATTTCAACATTATAGGTCATTTTCAAAAGTCAACAAAAGGGCACTTTAAGTCAAAGACCATAACTTGAGATTGGTAAATCCAAATTACATGGGACCAAAGGAATTTTTTAGAGGACTTCAAGACCTTTCCAAAATGTCAAAGAACATGATCATAGCTTCAAAATTGAGCAAGATATGCCTTGTAGAAGTTGGGAAATTTTTGGGAATTTTCAAAAGTCAACTTTGCACAAAAGACTTCAAAATTGCTAATGGGCCACAAATTCTTCCATGAATCATTACCCAAAGGCTATGCACGACCCATTAAGCTCAAAGGGAGTTATTTTCTTATTTTTGATTAATTATTTGAATTTTTATTATCATTAATTCATCTAATTAAATTTAAATATAAGAAAAATACCAAATCATGTTTTTTAAATCTTTTTATGCAACAAATATCTTCCATATATGCAAGAGATTTCGTGCACCATCTCAAGGGAACAATATCATCCAAATTTGGCAAGATTGGCATGGAAAAGATTGAAAAAAAGATATGAGAAAATCAAATATTCAAAACTTTAATTCATGGACTTTGGGCTTGTTTTCTTAACCTAATTTCACTCAAGTACATAGCCATAACTAAAACCTAATGCATTAGACACGAAAAGCTGCTGAGAGGCCATAGAACAAAGTTGCACTTTTCACCAAAATTTTGAAATCTGAAAACATAGTTACAAGGCATTTCAAAGCACAACAAGCCTTCCAATCCATTCCTGACATTGCTAGGAACGTGTTGCAATCAAGAAACAGTCTCCAGACCCCAAGAATTGGTAGAACATCATCGCCTTCTTCATGAACATGTCCCTAATCGTTTTTTAATTTACATACATTATTCATGAGTTTTAATTATTGATTCTTGCTAATATTGATGTTCTGAAGCTAATGGTACCATTTAATTGTCCTAACAATGCCTATATCAAAATCTACCATTGATGGATATTAGGTTTTCAGAGCTCCAAATTTAGGGGTTTCTTCATATGGCAAAATTAGACCACCAAAGCTGTGCCATTGGATTCGTGACATCAAGACGAAACCAACCAAGACCTCGCGCCCTTTTTATATTTATCCATGTGCTAATCGCTATTTTCTGGCCTTTGTTTTTGTGGGGGTTTAAAACCCCCGCTATTTAGTTATATTACAGGTACAAAAAGGAAGAAGACGCATACATGTTTCCATGTGGTTGGATAATTCAAACTTGGCGCGGTTTTTTTAACGTCCAGCATAATAGCCTTTTCTTCATACATATTATTTGTTGTCCATTAAATATACAAGCGCGCGCATTAGCTCAGTTGGTGGCTGAGGTGTCTGGCAGGTATTGGGACCTGGGTTCGATTCCCAGGTCCCCTCTCATGTTTCATAATTTTTTCCTTAACATGTTTCCATGCAGTTTCCTTCAGATATTCCACCATGCATCCCAACGCTTAGGCTTGCCAAGTGTCTCTGATGATCAATCCGCTGGCCATAACGTGAAGTCCATGATACACACTCAGTCAACCACATGCATTCAAACTGAGGAAGTCAACAAGGCTTTGATTTCAGTGGGCCAAAAATACTTCAAAAAACCTCCTAAATGGGCCAGACACCCCCCAATGTTTGTATTCTTTTTTAATTTCCTTTTCTTTTCTTTTTAATTGTTTAAATTGTTTTAATAATAAAAATCAGAAACAAAAAAAAAATGTTTAATATTTAATTCTCATTAATTTCATCATCAAAATATTTTGTAAATAAACTTTAATAATTAACTTAGTTTAATTTATGTTTTTAAAACTTTAATCTTTTCTTAATAAATAAAATAAGTAGAATTAGGGTTTTTAACCTTTTCATCTTTTTTTTAATAAATAGTTTTCTCATCATTATTATTATTATTAACTACTAAATATTTTGTAAATAAACATGTACATTAATTATTTAGTAAATTAGGTTAAACTTTAATATTTCTCATTAATAATTAAAAACAACTTAGAATTAGGGTTTCTCTTGATTTTCAATTTTCTTTATTTCATTAAAAAACCAAAAAAAACATAAAAACAATTCCTTTTCTTAATTAAATAATTAATTAGCTTTCTAATTCCATTTAATTTCAAAAGGGTCCAACACCCTCGAACGTTCTATTTTTATTCTTCTCGCACGTTATTTTATTTTCTTGTGAATATTATGTAACTGCTCAAGCCATGTAATAGTAACTAGGTTTTACTTTCCGCATTTTTATTAAAACGGGTGTTTGTAATTTGGCGATGTATAGACCCACGCCTTGTAATAGCGTAGGATTTTACTTTCCGCATTTAAATTCCCGCACTTTTAATTCTAATTGCATGAAAGAATGTATGGCCTAAATTAAAAACAAGCGTAGATCACCATGATACATGTACAAGATAAAACATAACATGAAAATAACACACAAGTTCACACACCACTCTTAGGGTACGCCTCACTGTTGCCTTACCTTCGAAACGTGGTCGTCAAGTATAGGACGTCTTAGTAAGTCCTTATGTCCATTGATCTAGTTGCCTCAAAACACGTTGCCTCGAAATGGTTGCCTCGGAATAGTTGCCTCGAAACGGTTGCCTCGGATTAAAAAGGATCAATGGCATAAGGGTAGCTTCTAAGGTGTCCTACTATTGCTCTGGTGACCACACTGTCCCTACACTCGAATTGACCCGAACACCTCCAACGGTGGTGCTACCTATCTCTCAATGGTGGGATGACACTACCTTAAGGACATTTACACAGCCTAATTCCTTAGGGTAGGTAGATGACTCATAGATACTTGCTCTATTCAAAAACAAAACAAAACCCTTTTCACACCGACACTTTTCAAAAGGCTTTCAAAACAATTTTCAAACACTCTTGAGGACTGATACAAGAGTCGATCTGAAATCTTTAAACGAAACTTTTTCAAACCCACTCACAATTGAAAAGCAAACACTTTTGAAAACACAATGAGCAAGTATCTAAGAGCCCATGGATAACCATGGATAGAAAGGGTACTAATACCTTCCCTTTCTATAAATCTACCTCCCGAAATGAGAAACTATCTCATAAGGAATTTTGCTGTGCTTTTGTCCTGTCCATGTTGGAGAAAATAAAAGACAGTGGCGACTCTTGCTTCCGTGACATTTCGCGAACCAGCGTTAAACAGTCAGTTCCAGATCCACCGATCACAGAACTGGCGACTCTGCTGGGGACTCTTATAAAGTGAGGTGTACCTTAGGACTAAATCACTTGTGTTTTCAATTGTTGTGCTTGTTTGCTTTCTTATTGTGGGCTGCATCGGAGTTACATAGATCCTAACCCGGATCTGGGGATACCCTGTTAGGTAGCATAAGCTATGAGGGACCTGTCCGGCGTAGACCGACATGGGTGAAGCAGTGGCTACGTTGGTGTGGCGCCTTGGTCTGTACCGATATCCCTTGTGTCGCAACGAGGAGAATATGGGTCTTCTGAGGAGTCATTAAGCACCAATCGACCTTAGAAACTTAAATGACCCAACTTGGCCAATAGAATAGTAGCAGTATGCTACGCCCATTGAGGCTAAACTCTCGTGATGGTTCTGGCCGTAAGAAAAGATTGCGATGCTGGAGTTATGACCGATTGAGGATAGTCAGTGATATTGGGATCCTCTAGAACCCGGTTACTTCTGATAGGACAGGTCTTAACCAACAAACTGAAAGAGGGTAATACCTAGACCCCATGCTGGCCTAAACTCTAAGGGCTCTTTGTGTGACTTGTGTGCTTTCAAACTTGACTACTTGCATACTTGTTATCTGACACTTGAGTTTCTTGCAAGTTTTGTTTACAGTCCTTAATCTGGACTCATAACAGGGTTTACCTACATCACTCCATGCATAACATAACATCATACCATTGCATACATCCTGCATAAGGACTAACCCATTTCAAGGATCTCAAGGGCTTGTGATGCAGGTCATGATGAATCAAACGTCTAGCAAGGGGAAAAGAGGATTTATTTTCCTCTAGCCAAGGTTGTCAGAGGCTATGACCCACTTGATATGGTGAGCTTTGACACTTGAAGAAGGTTCCCCGAGCCAAGATTGTCAGGGGCTATGACCCACTCGATATGGTGAGCCTTGACTCTTGAAGAAGGATTCTCAGCAACATGAAGTTCCTTCAATCAAGCTACAAATTCAAATGCTAACAATCTTCTTGTTTACCCTGCGAGGTCCTTGAAAACATTGCATGCATATCATACATATCATTGCATTACAGGTACCCTTTTGACAGGTCACTCATCTCCTTCGCTGTTTATTTCAGCAATGGCTTTCAAACCGGACAACCAAGATCTCCGGGCTCAAAACGCCCAATTGCAATAAATGTTCTTGAACCTATCCCAGGGGCAAGAAGAAATAAAGGCTCTCCTCACAAGGAACTTGATCCTAGGGAATGCAGGGGGTATCAGGAACGATCAGCTGGAAGGGCTACAAATTGAGTTGGCAACCATGAAGATCCAAATGATGGGACAGTTGATGGGCCAAATGACTCTCATTCAGGACTTAGCTCAAAAACAAGAAGAGCTCCGGGTCCTCGTCACCAAGCTGCTTCAAAATAATGAAGTGGGGCAAACAACCAGGGTTGAAGTTCCAGTCATCATTCAACCACATGCGGGGCAAGAAGACAAGGGAAAATCTCCTCAGCTTGCTTCAGGGTCACGAGCCCAGCCTCAACGAGGTAGTCAGCGTAAACGAAATACGCCTGGAAGACATTTCTCGGAGACTGATATACCATCATCCTTATACTGAAGCGCTTGTTGGAGGTCAATCTGATCACTCTAAGGGACCCTCCTAAGAATCCGAATATGACACCTTCAAGGTATAACCCCAACACCCGCTGCGCTTATCATTCAGACAGCCCGGGGCATGCTACAGACGACTGTTGGACCTTGAAGAACAAAATCCAGGACTTGATTGACGAAGGGGTGCTAGAGTTCATGCCAGATGGCGAGATGAAAATCTTCCGCTGAGAATTCTCCATTTAAGATGACTAGTTAAAACTAGAGGATTTTTGTTCATTAGAATTTTTCAAGTTGTACTTTTCTTTTGATTGTCCAAACAATTATTGTCATAGCAAACTTTATTACTTTATCAATGCATCGCATATGTCTGTTTTGAACCCATATATTCGCATTCTCTATATGCAAACTGTTTTCATATTTTTGTGATGATCAACTCTCAATTAATAATTCTAAGCCTCTTGAGGGAGGATGACGAAAACGATACCACGATCTTTACAATATGCTTTTGAACAGACCCCGCTGATGAGGTACAGGCATTGTTTCAATTCCTAAACACTGGAGTTATAAGGATGATAATCCCTCGTCAACCCCTTTGAGCCAAAGAAGTAGGAGTTTTTATTTTCAAAAATTAAACCCTTAATCATAACCTGGGGCAGGGTAGTTCTCTCAGCTGATCCAAGTGCATAACGAACGACACCAAAGGAGTCTTTCCAAACCAAAAGATGGTGATGGTTCCGAATAATCATAAAGACAGGCAGTCATTATCTATCAAAATAAAAAGCCCAATAAGTCAAAACCTATGAAGGAGACTTACAAAACTGGGGCATCCCGCTGACTGTAATCGCAAAAGAAACAGTTCAGGCAAAAAATAGGGATCATAAAATCAAAAAAGAAAGAGGTCATACAAACCCTCAACAAAGAAATGACTGCCTGGTCAAAATAAACTGTCAGTATCCGAACCATCACTGGTATATCAAAGCAAAGACTCAATAAGGTCTAACGCACGATTATCTGAGTTTAGGTTGGAAGAACATCACGAAGAGTGGGTGGGTACAAATAAATTTTGAGCCTTTACCCTTTGTTTCTTAAACCGTGAACCTGGCCACGTTATAACCATTAAAAGTCCTAGCTGAAGCATGGGTTAGTTCGAAAGCATACTGTTACGAAAGGTATCCTGACTCCTTAAGGCTTGCGGTAAAATAACGAGTTGACATCACAATACAAAAAAATTCACATTGTTTTACTGAAAAATGCATTTTCAAAAACTTCAAGACAGATATAAGCTTTTGCATTCTTAAAATAACCTTGTTTGCATATGACTATTTGTTTGAACAGCAGAGAAATCCGCACGAAGAATATCTAGTGAACAAAAGCACTTCCAATCAAGGGGCATGGCATGATCATTGTCCATCATCTGGGACAGTTAAGTCAAGATTCGGAGAATCTCTCAAAAGGCCAACCAGCTTGGGGCAAATCTCCATCTGGATCACTTGGAGCGTTGGACGATCAAACAAAGATCTTCTGGTGTTATGGTAACACAACACTAATAACGGGGGCACCTCCCTACATCCTGAGAGCATGGACATAGTCGAAAAAGTGCTACGCAAAATCAAAGACCCGCTAGGTTGACACACCTAGGCAAAAATAAGGGCTTCCCGGCGAACCAAAAGAGTTCGGGCAAAAATAAGGGATGAGATGAAAAAAAATCTGTACACCCGGCAAGTCGAAAACCTGAAAAGGCGGCTTGGGCAAAAAAGGGTATCCCGGTGGACTGAAAACCCGAAAGGGCGGTCCAGGTAAAAATTAGGGATCAAAGCGTACGACTATGTCCTGGCATCTCGTCACCTGTCTACCAGAAGATTTGTCAATTACCCCCACAGGTGCCTTCTCCCACTGAAACTGGGGCAATAATGAGTTGTCTAAGCAATCTAGTTGCTCTTCCATCAAGGTACCAAGACAAGGTTCATCCATACTCCCCCCAAGCAGAGAAGGCACAATACCTCCAGCAAGTCAACAATACTCTCCCCAAGCAGAGTTGGTCTACCATCAGTCTTGAAAAATTGGGTATCCCCAGCAAATCTCGATATTCCCCAACAGTATACAAACATTCCTAACAAGCATCCCCGGCAGTCTTGATCCAAGATTGTTCCCCGGCGGTATACCAGACATTCAGTGGAGCCACTTCCCCAGTGCATCTCAAAAGTTCCCCCAGGAAAGTGGAATCCATCTCCCTAGCAAGAAGTTTATCCCCAGTAGATTCTGGAAGTTTGTCACCCGCAGAGCACGAACGCTCCCCCGGCTTTATTCAAAGGTTAATTCCCCACCAGGATATAACTGGGTTATCCTCAGCCAATAGCCACGGAAAGATCGTCCCCGGCGAAGTCTTTCTATCCCCCAGCGGAGTTCATCAATTCCCTCAACATAACACATCAATGGTATCCCCAGCGGAGTTATCACCAATCTCAGCAAAGTACCTCTCTTTCCCCACAAAGTTCACTCCACACAGAGTAATCTATTCGCCAAGTTCATTCCCCAACGGAGTCATCTTCTCCTACCGGTTTATTCTTGCAATCATCTTCGTTCATCATCCCCAGCGGAAACAAAGAACTCTCTTCAATATCAGCCCAGGATTCAGCTCCCGGTATTCGTCAAGGATTTATTTTCCTAGACGAAATTACATTCATAAACATCACATTGTCATACATTATGATACATGCATACACGCATCATATCACCCCAATCTCATTTATTTTTGAGAACATCTTAAAATCAGGCAATTCATACATTATGACATTGCATACAACTAACTCGTTACTTTTTCAGGAGAGAACGATCAACAGATAAAAGTCTTTACCGTTTGAGGTAGATGACGCCAAAGATTCCTTCATCATTCTGCTGAGGTTGAAGTCGCCTAAGATTCTCTCACCATTCTGCTGAGGTTGAAGTCGCCTAAGATTCTCTCATCATTCTGCTGAGGTTGAAGTCGCCAAAGATTCTCTCATCATTCTGCTGAGGTTGAAGTCGCCTAAGATTCTCTCACCATTCTGCTGAGGTTAAAGTCGCCTAAGATTCTCTCATCATTCTGCTGAGGTTGAAGTCGCCTAAGATTCTCTCATCATTCTGCTGAGGTTGAAGTCGCCAAAGATTCTCTCATCATTCTGCTGAGGTTGAAGTCGCCTAAGATTCTCTCACCATTCTGCTGAGGTTGAAGTCGCCTAAGATTCTCTCATCATTCTGCTGAGGTTGAAGTGGCCAAAGATTCTCTCATCATCCCGTTGAGGTAGTAATCGCCCAAGGTTCTCTCATCGTCCCATTGAGGTAGTAATCGCCCAAGGTTCTCTCATCGTCCCGTTGAGGTAGTAATTGTCCAAGGTTCTCTCATCGTCCCGTTGAGGTAGTAATCTCCCAAGGTTCTCTCATCGTCCCGTTGAGGTAGTAATCGCCCAAGGTTCTCTCATTGTCCCGTTGAGGTAGTAATCATCCAAGGTTCTCTCATCGTCCCGTTGAGGTAGTAATCGTCCAAGGTTATCTCATCGTCCCGTTGAGGTAGTAATCATTCAAGGTTCTCTCATCGTCCCGTTGAGGTAGTAACCGTCCCTGATCCATTCATCACATCATTATCAACAAAAACCTTTTGAAGTTTGAAGATCCGATTCCTGTATCCAGCCAGGGCATATCTGTTGATGACTATTTCCAGACTCGATTCCTGTATCTTGCCAGGGCACATCTGAAGAGTTTGAAGATCCGATTCCTGTATCCAGCCAGGGCGTATCTGTTGACGACTAACATTACCAGACTCGATTCCTGTATCCTTCCAGGGCACGTCTGAAGAGTTTGAAGATCCGATTCCTGTATCTTGCCAGGGTGTATCTGTTGACGACTAATTCCAGACTCGATTCCTGTATCCTACCAGGGCACGTCTGAAGAGTTCGAGGATCCGATTCCTGTATCTTGCCAGGGTGTATCTGTTGACGACTATATTCCAGACTCAATTCCTGTATCCTGCCAGGGCACGTCTGAAGAGTTTGAAGATCTGATTCCTGTATCTTGCCAGGGTGTATCTGTTGACGACTATATTCCAGACTCAATTCCTGTATCCTTCCAGGGAACGTCTGAAGAGTTTGAAGATCTGATTCATGTATCTTGCCAGGGTGTATCTGTTGACGACTAATTCCAGACTCGATTCCTGTATCCTTCCAGGGCACGTCTGAAGAGTTCGAGGCTCCGATTCCTGTATCTTGCCAGGGTGTATGTGTTGACGACTATATTCCAGACTCGATTCCTGTATCCTGCCAGGGCACGTCTGAAGAGTTCGAAGATCCGATTCCTGTATCTTGCCAGGGTGTATCTGTTGACGACTACATTACCAGACTCGATTCATGTATCTTGCCAAGGCACGTCTGAAGAGTTTGAGGATCCGATTCCTGTATCTTGCCAGGTGTGATCGGTGGATCTGGAACTGACTGTTTAACTTTGTTCGCGAAATGTCGCGGAAGCAAGAGTCGCCACCGTCTTTTATTTTCTCCAACATGGACAGGACAAAAGCACAGCAAAATTCCTCGTGAGATAGTTTCTCGATTCGGGAGGTAGATTTATAGAAAGGGAATGTGTTAGCACCCTTTCTATCCATGGTTATCCATGGGCTCTTAGATACTTGCTCATTTGTGTTTTCAAAATGTTTGCTTTTCAATTGTGAGTGGGTTTGAAAAAGTTTCGTTTAAAAATTTCAGATCGACTCTTGTATCAGTCCTCAAGAGTGTTTGAAAAATTGTTTTGAAAGCTTTTTGAAAAGTGTCGGTGTGAAAAGAGTCTTAATTTGTTTTTGAAATAGAGCAAGTATCTACGAGTCATCTACCTACCCTAAGGAATTAGGCTGTGTAAATGTCCTTAAGGTAGTGCCATCCCACCATTGAGGGATAGGTAGCACCACCGTTGGAGGTGTTCGGGTCAATTCGTTTGTAGGGACAGTGTGGTCACCAGAGAAACAGTAGGACACCTTAGAAGCTACCCCTATGCCATAGATCATGGACATAAGGACTTACTAAAACGTCATATACTCGACGACCACGTTTCGAGGGCAAGGCAACAGTGAGGCGTACCCTAAGAGTGGTGTGTGAATTTGTGTGTTGTTTTCAGTTTAGCATTTATCTTGTACATGTCATGGGTGATCTACGCTTGTTTTTATTTTAGGCCATACATTCTTTCATGCAAAGTTTAGCGGTTTAAAGGTGCGGAAATTTAAATGCGGAAAATAAAGTCCTACGCTATTACAAGGCGCGGGTCTATACATCGCCAAATTAACAAAGACCCGTTTTGAATAAAAATGCGGAAAGTAAATAAATTCCTAATTACTATTACAAGGCTTGAGCAATTACATAATATAAAAAAAGGAAAATAAGAATAAATGCGCGAAAAGAATAAAAAATGGAACGTTCGAGGGCGTTGGACCCTTTTGGAATTAAATTGAATGAAAAGTTAATTAATTATTAAATTAAAGAAAAGAAATGTTTTTTTGATGGTTTTTGTATTTATGAAATAAAGAAAATTAAAATTCAAGAGAAACCCTAATTCTAAGTTGTTTTTAATTATTAAAGAAAAATATTAAAGTTTAACCTAATTTACTAAATATTTAATGTACATGTTTATTTACAAAATAAATTAGTAATTAATAATAATGATAATAAGAAAAAATTATTTATTAAGAAAAGTGATAAAAAGTTAAAAAAACCTAATTTCTACATATTTTAATTTATTGAGAAAAAGATTAAAGTTTTAAAACCTAATTTACTAAACTAATTATTAAAGTTTATTTACAAAATAAATTAATAGTGAAATAATAATAATTAAATATATTTTAGTTTCTGATTTTTTATCTTATGAAAATTAATTTATGAAATTAAAGAAAACAATTGAAAACAATTAAAAGAATAAAAAGGAAAATCAAATAAAAAAATAAAAATGTGCAAACCATGGGGGTATTCAGACCCAAAGGGAGGTTTTTTGTGAGAAATCTGACCCATTAGGCAAAAAGTCTTGTTTGACTTTCTGGCATCACGTGCGTGTTCATTGACTCCTGAGTACCGTGGTCTGCATTCTTTGGCCATTGGATTGAGTTTCATGGCCATTTGTGTTCTGGCCTCAACGTTCCTTAATCTTCTCAGGATGTCTGTCTCGTCATTCATAAGTTGTTCTTTTGGCCATTTGGCTTTTGGCTTTTGGCTTTTGCCTTTTGCCCATTTGGCTTTTGGCCTCAACGTTCCTAAATGAACCTGTATGGGATCCTGTCTAAATCTGCAGTGTTGAATCTCATGAACACATTAAATAAAATCATAAAATGCAAATAAAACCAATATATGAAGAAATTTAATGTTTAGACACAATATGGCATGTATGAATGATTATACCCTTTTGATCATGGAGATCAAATCAATCTTACCCTTACTGGAAAATTAGTGACCTGAATGCTTTTATGCCCTTTGGATCATGGAGATCAAGCCAGCCTTATTCTTACTGAAGAAGTAATGAGGTGTTGGTTTGTAACTGCGATGACTTGTTTGTAGTGAGAGAGGGATTTGTAATAAGGATTTTAAGGTTTTAGGGTTCTTGAAAGAATTTGATATTCTAACAGTGTTGTGGCAAGGTTTTTTCTCTCTTTTCCTCCTCCCTGGTTTGTGTGAAAAGAAGGTGATTATATAATGGAAATTAGGGTAAAGAAAATGGGCTTTGAATGTGCAATTGGGCCTCCAGTGTTCACTTGAATTCGTCACTTTCCAGGCTAAATCGCAGGGACTTAAGTGCAATTTTTGAAGTTGAAATGTGAAAACAAAATGTATCCGACATTGATAACTAACTCCTGTCCGAAAATCGGCTCAATCGGATAAATGGTGAATTAGTTATGAATTTTTGAAGTTTCAACTCAGACAAACTTATTTTGGGCTCCAGTATCGACTCTGACACGTTCTTCAATAAAAAACTGGTATTGATCGGAGCATAATCCAGTATCGACTTTTGAAGAAAAGTTGTAGATCTATGAGTCAGGGACCTTGTGTAAAAATATGAGCCCAATCCGATAAAAATTGACCGAGTTATGAATTTTCGAAGTTTCGGCCCAGATGAAATAATATTCAGCATTCAGGATTTTCAGCGTGTCACGCACTCTGAGCAAAAAACGAAGGCCTTTTGAATACCGTTTGAACTCAATACCTTCTGTGAAAATGTAGTCAACTCAATTTTTGAAATTTTGGCGCCGGAACCAGCTCGATACGATGAAAATTGACCAAGTTATGATTTTCTGAACATGACGCAAATAAACTTCTGTCACAAATTTTCTGTGCGAAAATACTTGATAAATCCACATTTTTGAAGACCTTCTGATTGAAATTGGATTCCAGCCGTGAGAGATGAAAACATAGATAATGTCAAGACGGAATTTTGGCCACCGGAACGGGTTCAAAACGAGTCACGATTTTCAAGTTATGAATTTTTTAGCGCGTAAAAACTGCACTTTCAGCACACTTTTTCACCATATTTCTTCAAGAAAACTCGCACATTCGGATACCTTCTTTAAAGAATTGACTCTTGAGCCGAACCTGAATTTGAGAATATGTTATCAGAGATATCTTGGCGAAAGAATACCTGAATATGACGCGCCGGGTTGGACTTGTGAATTTTTTCTTGAAATATTTTGAGAAATATGGGAGGGCAAATTTTGGGGTACAACAGTTGCCCCTGTTCAATCTTCTTAGACCTGATGATGTAGATTGGCTGGCGTGCCTTTCGTAATCCGAAGGTGGGAGATGATTGAACACTAGAGTGCCCAGAAATTTGCGCTCACATGTTAGCAGTGTGATGGCGGGAATGGGCTTACAAATGCCATTTGGAGAGATGGTGGATAGGAGGATGGGCTTATAGATGCCATCTGAAAGTGTGACAGTACCTGAGAAAGAAAAATAATTACCTGGCCTGTTACAGGAGCTGATCTTCAAACCCTTTATGTAGATGTGCCCTGGCTGGATACAGGAATCGAATCTGGAATATAGTCGTCAACAGATACACCCTGGCAAGATACAGGAATCGGATCTTCGAACTCTTCAGACGTGCCCTGGCAGGATACAGGAGTCGAGTCTAGAACTTTAAAAGGTTTTTTGTTGATAATGATGTGATGCATGAATCCGGGACGGTTACTACCTCAACGGGACGATGAGAGAACCTTGGACGATTACTACCTCAACGGGACGATGAGAGAACCTTGGACGATTACTACCTCAACGGGACGATGAGAGAACCTTAGATGATTACTACCTCAACGGGACGATGAGAGAACCTTGGACGATTACTACCTCAACGGGACGATGAGAGAACCTTGGACGATTACTACCTCAACGGGACGATGAGAGAACCTTGGGTGATTACTACCTCAACGGGACGATGAGAGAACCTTGGACGATTACTACCTCAACGGGACGATGAGAGAACCTTGGACGATTACTACCTCAACGGGACGATGAGAGAACCTTGGGTGATTACTACCTCAACGGGACGATGAGAGAACCTTGGACGATTACTACCTCAACGGGACGATGGGAGAACCTTGGACGATTACTACCTCAACGGGACGATGAGAGAACCTTGGATGATTACTACCTCAACGGGACGATGAGAGAACCTTGGACGATTACTACCTCAACGGGACGAGGAGAGAACCTTGGACGATTACTACCTCAACGGGACGATGAGAGAACCTTTGGGCGATTTCTACCTCAACGGGACGATGAGAGAACCTTGGGCGATTACTACCTCAACGGGACGATGAGAGAACCTTGGGCGATTACTACCTCAACGGGACGATGAGAGAACCTTGGGCGATTTCTACCTCAACGGGACGATGAGAGAACCTTGGGCGATTACTACCTCAACGGGACGATGAGAGAACCTTGGGCGACTTCAACCTCAGCAGAATGGTGAGAGAATCTTAGGCGACTTCAACCTCAGCAGAATGGTGAGAGAATCTTTGGCGACTTCAACCTCAGCAGAATGATGAACGAATCTTGGACGTCATCTACCTCGAAAGGTAATGACTTCTATCTGTTGATCGTTCTCTCTTGAAAAAGTAACGAGTTAATTGTATGCCATGTCATAATGTATGACATGCGAGATGTTCTCAGAATAAGTGAAATTGTATGTTCATGATGCGTATATGCATGCCATAATGTATGAAGATGTGATGTTTATGAATGTATTGTCGTATGGGAAAATAAATCCTTGACGAATGCTGGGAGCTGAATCCTGGGCTGATGTTGAAGGGGGTTCTTCGTTTTCGCTAGGAATGATGATTGCAAGAATACCGGTAGGAGAAGATGACTCCGTTGGGGAATAAACTTGGCGAATAGAATACTCTGCGGGGAATGCTCTGTGGGAAGAGATGTACTTGGCTGAGGTTTGATAATAACTCCGTTGGGGATACCATTGTTGAGCTTTGTTGGAAGATTGGATGAACTCCGTTGGGGATAGGAAGACTTCGCCGGGGACGATCTTTCCGTGGCAATTGGCTGAGGATAACCCAGTTATATCCTGGTGGGGAAATAACCTTTGAATAAAGCTGGGGGAGAGCGTTCGTACTCTGCAGGTGATAAGCTTCCAAAATCTACTGGGGATAAGCTATAAGACCTGTTGGGGAGGTGGATTCAACGTTCCTGGGGAAACTTTGGACTGGACTCTCCTGGGGAAATTTTTGAGATGTATAGAGGAATTGACTCCATTGAATGTCTGGTATACCGCCGGGGAACAACCTTGGATCAAGACTGTCGGGGATGCTTGTTAAGAATGTTTGTATATTCTGCTGAGGAATGTTGAGATTTGCTGGGGATACCTAATTTCCTTAAGGCTGACAGGCTAACTCTGCTCGGGGAGAGTATTGCTGACTTGCTGGAGATATCGTGCCTTGTTAGGGTTGGTGAGAGACCAGCTGCTTGGGGAGAAATGTTGAATCCTGGCTCACTCTCTGGGGAATTAAGGCATCTTGGTTACATTCTTCAGCTGAACTTACCTTGGTACCTGGGAGGACGGAGCAATTAGATCGCTTAGACCACTCATTATTGCCCCTGTTTTAGTGGGAGAAGGCACCTGTGGGGGTAATTGATTGACAAATCTTCTTCTGGTAGGCAAGATGACAGGACATAGTCGTACGCTTTGATCCCTAATTTTTGCCTGGACCGCCCTTTCGGGTTTTCAGTCCACCGGGATACCCATTTTTTGCCAAGCCTTTTCAGGTTTTCGACTTGCCGGGTGTACAGATTTTCTTCATTTTCATCCCTTATTTTTCCCGGACCCTTTTGGTTCGCCGGGAAGCCCTTATTTTTGCCTAGGTGTGTCAACCTAGCGGGTCTTTGATTTTGCGTAGTATTTTTTCGACTATATCCATGCTCTCAGAGAGCAGGGAGTTGTCACTGTCAGTAGTATTGCATTGCCGTACCACTAGAAGATGTCTGATCAGGCAAGATTCGTTGTCGGAATGCCTCAGGTGATCCAGATGGAGATTTGCCCCAAGCTGGTTGGCCTTTTGAGAAATTCTCCGAATCTTGACTGGACTGCCCCAGATGATGGCCACTGATCATGCCATGCCCCTTGATTGGAAGTGTTTCTTCCACCAGAGGTGACTCTTTTGTTGAGAGGACCTTCGTTCATCGGATATTCGTTGCGCAAAGTTCTCTGCTGTTCAAACAAATAATCATATGCAAACAATGTTATCTTAAGAATGCAAAGCTTATGTCTGTCTTGAAATTTTTGAAAATGCATTTTTCAATAAAAGCAAGTGAGTTTTTTTTTGTAAACTGTGATGTCAACTCGTTATTTGACCGCAAGCCTTAAGGAGTCAGGATACCTTTCGTAACAGTATGCTTTCGAACTAACCCATGCTTCAGCTAGGACTTTTAAGGGTTATAACGTGGCCTGGTTCACGGTTCAAGAAACAAAGGATAAAGGCTCAAATTTATTTGTACCCACCCGTTCTTCGTGATGTTCTTCAATCCTAAACTCAGCTAATCGTGCGTTAGACCTTGTTGCGTCTTTGCTTTGATATACCAGTGATGGTTCGGATACTGACGATTTATTTTGATTAGGCAGTCATTTCCTTTTTTGTTGAGGGTTTGTAGGACCTCTTTATTTTTGATTTTGTTATCCCTATTTTTTGCCTGTACTGTTTCTTTTGTGGAGTTACAGTCAGCGGGATGCCCCAGTTTTGTAAGTCTCCTTCATATGTTTTGACTTATTGGGCTTTTATTTTGATAGATAATGACCGCCTATCTTTAATTATTCGGAACCATCACTGTCTTTTGCTTTGTAAGGACTTCTTTGGTGCTATTCGTTGTGCACTTGGATCAACTGAGAAAACTACCCTGCCCCAGGTTATGATTAAGGGTTTTAATTTTCGAAAAGAAAAACTCCTACTTCTTTGGCTCAAAGGGGTTAACAAGGGATTATCTGCCTTATAACTCCAGTGTTTAGGAATTGAAACAATGCCTGTACCTCATCAGCGGGGTCTGTTCAAAAGCATACTGTATATCATGGTATCGTTTTCGTCATCCTCCCTCAAAAGGCTTAGAATTGTTAACCGAGCGTTGAACATCACAAAAATATGAAAATGGTTTTAAGCATAGTAAACATAATTACTTCAAAACAGACACGTGTAATGCATTAATGAAATAACAAAGTTTGACATGAATAAAATGTTTGAACAATCAAAGAAAAATACAACTTGAACATTCGAATGAACAAAAGACATTCTCGATGACTTGGTGTAGGATCAGTGTTCAAACTTGACCTCCTTGGCGTCAATAAAATCCTGGATCTTGTTCTTCAAGGTCCAACAGTCGTCGGTGTCATGTCCAGGACTGTCAGAATGGTAGGCACATCTCACACCCGGGTTGTACTTGGGAGAGGAAGTGTCAGGATTTTGAGGAGGATCCTTTAGTGTGATCAGTTTCGCCTTCAGCAATTGTTGTAGTGCCTGAGACAAAGGCATGCTGATGTCAGTATACTTCCTATCTTGATACTTTATCCTATGCCTATTGCTCTTTCTTTGTTGAACAGGCGCGGGATCAGAGATCTGGATTGCCCCTACATCATGACGACCCCTTTTTACCATGTATAGCATTGGACTCCTTCTTCCCACTGTGGGGATTTTTCTGAGCATCAGCAGGTGCGGTTTCTTGAATCTTCCCCGACTTGATACCAGCTTCAATTCTCTCCCCAGTCAAGATAATATCTGTGAACCCAGCAGAAGAATTCCCAATCATATGGTTGTAGAATGGACCAGACAAAGTCCCCAAGAACATGTCAACGAGCTCCCGGCCAGTTAGAGGTGGTTGTACCCTTCCAGCAAGGTCTCTCCATTTTTGGGCGTACTCCTTAAAACCTTCACCCGTCCCCAGTGACATACCCTGGAGTTGGGTACGCGTAGGAGCGAGGTCGGCATTATACTGATACTGCTTATAAAATGCAGTGGCCAAGTCCTCCCAACTGCGGATGTTGGCTCCATTCAGTTGATAGAACCAGTCGAGTTGAGTTCCCGACAGACTATCCTGAAAGAAGTGAATCCACAAATTCTTGTCAGCCGTGTAGGGCTGGATCCTCCTTGTATAAGACCTGAGATGCAGCTTAGGATAGGAAGCCCCGTCATATTTTTCAAAAGCAGGTGCCTTGAATTTGTGCGGGATCACTACCCCAGAAGACAGACCTAGATCTTCGAAGTCCAGGCCGGGCACTTTTTTGTATCTCCATGGCACTTAGTCAGTCTTCCAATTGTTTGTACCTATCCTTAGTTGGAGGGTGCTGTTCATCATTGTAATTGGTCTCATTGTCGGAGACCACTGGACTAGGAACTTCTCTCTCTTGGGGACTGTCTTTTTTAACAGATGGGGTAGTCAGCTCAACCTCGTTTTGTGATCCATTCCCAGATTTGCGTCTAGGGTTGAACAGCACCGTCCTCTTCTTCTTCTTCTTCAAAAGCAGGGTCTTCAGATCTTGTTGCCCCTGGGCCAAACTCATGATCAACTCTTGGAACTGGGCGTTCTGAGCCTGGAGAGCCTTGATGGATTGCTCAGTAGATGATTCAGGATTCATGATGGCAAGCTGAAATAAACAGCGAAGAAGGTAAGCAACCTGTAAAAGGGATACCTGTAATGCAATGATATGTATGATATGCATGCAATGTTTTCAAGGATCTCGCGGGGTAAACAAGAAAATCGTTAGAATTTGAATTCGGTGGCTTGATTGAAGGAACTTCCTGTTGTTGAGAGTCCTTCTTCAAGAGTCAAGGCTCACCATATCGAGTGGGTCATAGCCCCTGACTCAAATTATCAACCTTGGCTAGAGGAAAATAAATCCCCTTTTCCCCTTGCTAGACATTTTGATTCATCATGACCTGCATCACAGACCCTTGAGATCCTTGAAATGGGTTAGTCCTTATGCAGGATGTATGCAATGGTATGATGTTATGCTATGCATGGAGTGATGTAAGTAGGCCCTGTAATGAGTCCCAATTAAGGACTGTTAAACCTGCAAGGAACTCATGTGTCAGATAACAAGCATGCAAATAGTCAAGTTTGAAGGCACACAAGTCACACAAAGAGCCCTTAGAGTTTAGGCCAGCATGGGGTCTGGGGTACTACCCTCTTGAAGTTGGTGGGATCAAAACCTGTCCTATCAGAAGTAACCGGGTTCTAAGGGTCCCAATATCATTGGATTGCTTTCATTGTTCATCGTTTCGATTTAGCCACTGAACTGGCGACCGAAATATTCCAAGAAAACAACCCTCAATTGAGTGTAGTATCGAGTATCAACCAACCTCGGACTGCACCAAAGTTAGTTATCTCACTACCCTAAAGAGGCCAAGATGGTTCAATTAAGGTTCCTAAGGTCAGTTGATGCTTCACGACACCACGCGGCGGCCCCGTACTCTCCTTGACTGGACTCAAGGATTACCGGTACACACCAAAGTGCCACATCAACGTAGCAGTCTGCTTCAACCATGTCGGTATACCCCGCACAGTTCCCTCACAGCCTTGTTGCTACTTTCTAAGAAGTTATCCCCCAGATCCGGGCTAGGATCTATAGAACTCCCGAGACAGTCCCACAATAATAAAGCAAACAAGCACAACAATTGAAAACACAAGTGATCTTAGTCCTAAGGTACACCTCACTTTAAAGTATTCCCTAGCAGAGTCGCCAGTTCTGTGATCGGTGGATCTGGAACTGACTGTTTAACGCTGGTTCGCGAAATGTCGCGGAAGCAAGAGTCGCCACCGTCTTTTATTTTCTCCAACATGGACAGGACAAAAGCACAGCAAAATTCCTCGTGAGATAGTTTCTCGGTTCGGGAGGTAGATTTATAGAAAGGGAAGGTGTTAGCACCCTTTCTATCCATGGTTATCCATGGGCTCTTAGATACTTGCTCATTTGTGTTTTCAAAATGTTTGCTTTTCAATTGTGAGTGGGTTTGAAAAAGTTTCGTTTAAAAATTTCAGATCGACTCTTGTATCAGTCCTCAAGAGTGTTTGAAAAATTGTTTTGAAAGCTTTTTGAAAAGTGTCGGTGTGAAAAGAGTCTTAATTTGTTTTTGAAATAGAGCAAGTATCTACGAGTCATCTACCTACCCTAAGGAATTAGGCTGTGTAAATGTCCTTAAGGTAGTGCCATCCCACCATTGAGGGGTAGGTAGCACCACCGTTGGAGGTGTTCGGGTCAATTCGTTTGTAGGGACAGTGTGGTCACCAGAGAAACAGTAGGACACCTTAGAAGCTACCCCTATGCCATAGATCATGGACATAAGGACTTACTAAAACGTCCTATACTCGACGACCACGTTTCAAGGGCAAGGCAACAGTGAGGCGTACCCTAAGAGTGGTGTGTGAATTTGTGTGTTGTTTTCAGTTTAGCATTTATCTTGTACATGTCATGGGTGATCTACGCTTGTTTTTATTTTAGGCCATACATTCTTTCATGCAAAGTTTAGCGGTTTAAAGGTGCGGAAATTTAAATGCGGAAAATAAAGTCCTACGCTATTACAAGGCGCGGGTCTATACATCGCCAAATTAACAAAGACCCGTTTTGAATAAAAATGCGGAAAGTAAATAAATTCCTAATTACTATTACAAGGCTTGAGCAATTACATAATATAAAAAAATGAAAATAAGAATAAATGCGCGAAAAGAATAAAAAATGGAACATTCGAGGGCGTTGGACCCTTTTGGAATTAAATTGAATGAAAAGTTAATTAATTATTAAATTAAAGAAAAGAAATGTTTTTTTGATGGTTTTTGTATTTATGAAATAAAGAAAATTAAAATTCAAGAGAAACCCTAATTCTAAGTTGTTTTTAATTATTAAAGAAAAATATTAAAGTTTAACTTAATTTACTAAATATTTAATGTACATGTTTATTTACAAAATAAATTAGTAATTAATAATAATGATAATAAGAAAAAATTATTTATTAAGAAAAGTGATAAAAAGTTAAAAAAAAACCTAATTTCTACATATTTTAATTTATTGAGAAAAAGATTAAAGTTTTAAAACCTAATTTACTAAACTAATTATTAAAGTTTATTTACAAAATAAATTAATAGTGAAATAATAATAATTAAATATATTTTAGTTTCTGATTTTTTATCTTATGAAAATTAAGTTATGAAATTAAAGAAAACAATTGAAAACAATTAAAAGAATAAAAAGGAAAATCAAATAAAAAAATAAAAATGTGCAAACCATGGGGGGTATTCAGACCCAAAGGGAGGTTTTTTGTGAGAAATCTGGCTCATTAGGCAAAAAGTCTTGTTTGACTTTCTGGCATCACGTGCGTGTTCATTGACTCTTGAGTACCGTGGTCTGCATTCTTTGGCCATTGGATTGAGTTTCATGGCCATTTGTGTTCTGGCCTCAACGTTCCTTAATCTTCTCAGGATGTCTGTCTCGTCATGCATAAGTTGTTCTTTTGGCCATTTGGCTTTTGGCTTTTGGCTTTTGGCCATTTGGCTTTTGGCTTTTGCCCATTTGGCTTTTGGCCTCAACGTTCCTAAATGAACCTGCATGGGATCCTGTCTAAATCTGCAGTGTTGAATCTCATGAACACATTAAATAAAATCATAAAATGCAAATAAAGTCAATATATGAAGAAATTTAATGTTTAGGCACAATATGGCATGTATGAATGATTATACCCTTTTGATCATGGAGATCAAATCAATCTTACCCTTACTGGAAAATTAGTGACCTGAATGCTTTTATGCCCTTTGGATCATGGAGATCAAGCCAGCCTTATCCTTACTGAAGAAATAATGAGGTGTTGGTTTGTAACTGCGATGACTTGTTTGTAGTGAGAGAGGGATTTGTAATAAGGATTTCAAGGTTTTAGGGTTCTTGAAAGAATTTGATATTCTAACAGTGTTGTGGCAAGATTTTTTCTCTCTTTTCCTCCTCCCTGGTTTGTGTGAAAAGAAGGTGATTATATAATGGAAATTAGGGTAAAGAAAATGGGCTTTGAATGTGCAATTGGGCCTCCAATGTTTACTTGAATTCGTCACTTTCCAGGTTAAATCGCAGGGACTTAAGTGCAATTTTTGAAGTTGAAATGTGAAAACAAAATGTAGCCGACATTGATAACTAACTCCTGTCCGAAAATCAGCTCAATCGGATAAATGGTGAATTAGTTATGAATTTTTGAAGTTTCAACTCAGACAAACTTATTTTGGGCTCCAGTGTCGACTCTGACACGTTCTTCAATAAAAAATTGGTATTGATCGGAGCATAATCCGGTCTCTACTTTTGAAGAAAAGTTGTAGATCTATGAGTCAGGGACCTTGTGTAAAAATATGAGCCCAATCCGATAAAAATTGACCGTGTTATGAATTTTCGAAGTTTCGGCCCAGATGAAATAATATTCAGCATTCAGGATTTTCAGCGTGTCACGTACTCTGAGCAAAAAACGAAGGCCTTTTGAATACCGTTTGAACTCAATACCTTCTGTGAAAATGTAGTCAACTCAATTTTTGAAATTTTGGTGCTGGAACCAGCTCGATACGATGAAAATTGACCAAGTTATGATTTTCTGAACATGACGCAAATAAACTTCTGTCACAAATTTTCTGTGCGAAAATACTTGATAAATCCACATTTTTGAAGACCTTCTGATCGAAATTGGCTTCCAGCCGTGAGGGATGAAAACGTAGATAATGTCAAGACGGAATTTTGGCCACCGGAACGGGTTCAAAACGAGTCACGATCTTCAAGTTATGAATTTTTTAGCGCGTAAAAACTGCACTTTCAGCACACTTTTTCACCATATTTCTTCAAGAAAACTCGCACATTCGGATACCTTCTTTAAAGAATTGACTCTTGAGCCGAACCTGAATTTGAGAATATGTTATCAGAGATATCTTGGCGAAAGAATACCTGAATATGACGCGCCGGGTTGGACTTGTGAATTTTTTCTTGAAATATTTTGAGAAATATGGGAGGGCAAATTTTGGGGTACAACACCAGGGTTTATCTGTTGACGACTAACATTACCAGACTCGATTCCTGTATCCGGCCAGGGCACGTCTGAAGAGTTTGAGGATCCGATTCCTGTATCATGCCAGGGTGTATCTATTGACGACTAACATTACCAGACTCGATTCCTGTATCTTGCCAGGGCACGTCTGAAGAGTTTGAGGATCTGATTCCTGTATCTTGCCAGGGTGTATTTGTTGACGACTAACATTACCAGACTCGATTCCTGTATCCTGCCAGGGCACGTCTGAAGAGTTCGAGGATCCGATTCCTGTATCTTGCCAGGGTGTATCTGTTGACGAATAACATTACCAGACTCGATTCCTGTATCCTGCCAGGGCACGTCTGAAGAATTCGAAGATCTGATTCCTGTATCCTGCCAGGGTGTATCTGTTGACGACTATATTCTCCGGACTCGATTCCTGTATCTCGACAGAGCACGTCTGAAGAGTTTAAAGATTCGATTCGTGTAACTAGCCAGGGCACATCTACATAAAGAGTTTGAAGATCAACTCCTGTAACATGCCAGGTAATTATCTTTCTTTCTCAGGTACGCAAATTCTCGCTAAGGAATCTCTTACGCGATCGACAACCTCCCGATGGCATCTATAAGCCCATCTCCACATACCAACAGTCTCCAAATGGCATCTATAATCCCATTCCCGACAAGACTCCATCACCACATCAGATGGCATCTATAAGCCCATCCTCCTATCCATCAGTCTCCAAATGGCATTTGTAAGCCCATTCCCTGCATCATACTGCTGACGTTCTACTATGTGAGTGCAAATTTCTGGGCACTCTAGTGTTCAATATTATTCCACCTTCAGATTACGAAAGGCACGCCAGCCAATCTACATCCTCAGGTCTAAGAAGATTGAACAGGGGCAACTGTTGTACCCCAAAATTTGCCCTCCCATATTCTTCAAGATTTACCAAAATCAATCTCCAGATGATTCAAAATCTCTCAAGGGTTGCACAGTCCAATTGCCTCCTAACACAGTCAAAATTAGGGTTTTGGTTCTGGCAAAGAAATTGAGGTTTTCAAGGGTCCAATCATGTCCCACATGCCCATATACATTGTCAAGCATTCATATGCCAAGTTTCAAGACTCACAGCATCAAATTGCACAGTCAAAAACCTTAATTGCTTCACAGTCAACTGCAGGGGCAAAATGGTCATTTGACAGTCAAAAGTCAAAATTTTTGGTCAACATCTTATTTTGAAGCCACAAACATCATTTGATCAATTCTTGATCATGATTCCCAAAAGCATGGCTCAAAAAGTCTCAAGATGCAAAAGTTTCTATTTTTGGACAATTGAAAAGTCAACTGCAAATTGACCAAGGCATAACTTCTTCATGGTTTATCAGAAAAATCCCATCCAAAGCTCATTTTGAAGATAATGAAATTTCCTACAACTCATCTTCACACTTCAAGTCCAAGAAATGCTCTCACAAAAAGTTATCAATTTCAACATTATAGGTCATTTTCAAAAGTCAACAAAAGGGCACTTTAAGTCAAAGACCATAACTTGAGATTGGTAAATCAAAATGACATGGGACCAAAGGCATTGGTTAGAGGACTTCAATACCTTTCCAAAATGTCCAAGAACATGATCATAGCTTCAAAATTAAGCAAGATATGCCTTGTAGAAGTTGGGGAATTTTTGGGAATTTTGAAAAGTCAACTTTGCACAAAAGACTTCAAAATTGCTAATGGGCCACAAATTCTTCCATGAATCATTACCCAAAGGCTATGCACGACCCATTAAGCTCAAAGGGAGTTATTTTCTTATTTTTGATTAATTATTTGAATTTTTATTATCATTAATTCATCTAATTAAATTTAAATATAAGAAAAATACCAAATCATGTTTTTTAAATCTTTTTATGCAGCAAATATCTTCCATATATGCAAGAGATTTCATGCACCATCTCAAGGGAACAATATCATCCAAATTTGGCAAGATTGGCATGGAAAAGATTGAAAAAAAGATATGAGAAAATCAAATATTCAAAACTTTAATTCATGGACTTTGGGCTTGTTTTCTTAACCTAATTTCACTCAAGTACATAGGCACAACTAAAACCTAATGCATTAGACACGAAAAGCTGCTGAGAGGCCATAGAACAAAGTTGCACTTTTCACCAAAATTTTGAAATTTGAAAACATAGTTACAAGGCGTTTCAAAGCACAACAAGCCTTCCAATCCATTCCTGACATTGCTAGGAACGTGTTGCAATCAAGAACCAGTCTCCAGACCCCAAGAATTGGTAGAACAGCATCGCCTTCTTCATGAACATGTCCCTAATCGTTTTTTAATTTACATACATTATTCATGAGTTTTAATTATTGATTCTTGCTAATATTGATGTTCTGAAGCTAATGGTACCATTTAATTGTCCTAACAATGCCTATATCAAAATCTACCATTGATGGATATTAGGTTTTCAGAGCTTCAAATTTAGGGGTTTCTTCATATGGCAAAATCAGACCACCAAACCTGTGCCATTGGATTCGTGACATCAAGACGAAACCAACCAAGACCTCGCGCCCTTTTTATATTTATCCATGTGCTAATCGCTATTTTCTGGCCTTTGTTTTTGTGGGGGTTTAAAACCCCCGCTATTTAGTTATATTACAGGTACAAAAAGGAAGAAGACGCATACGTGTTTCCATGTGGTTGGATAATTCAAACTTGGCGCGGTTTTTTTAACGTCCAGCATAATAGCCTTTTCTTCATACATATTATTTGTTGTCCATTAAATATACAAGCGCGCGCATTAGCTCAGTTGGTGGCTGTGGTGTCTGGCAGGTATTGGGACCTGGGTTCGATTCCCAGGTCCCCTCTCATGTTTCATAATTTTTTTCCTTAACATGTTTCCATGCAGTTTCCTTCAGATATTCCACCATGCATCCCAACGCTTAGGCTTGCCAAGTGTCTCTGATGATCAATCCACTGGCCATAACGTGAAGTCCATGATACACACTCAGTCAACCACATGCATTCAAACTGAGGAAGTCAACAAGGCTTTGATTTCAGTGGGCCAAAAATACTTCAAAAAACCTCCTAAATGGGCCAGACACCCCCCAATGTTTGTATTCTTTTTTAATTTCCCTTTCTTTTCTTTTTAATTGTTTAAATTGTTTTAATAATAAAAATCAGAAACAAAAAAAAATGTTTAATATTTAATTCTCATTAATTTCATCATCAAAATATTTTGTAAATAAACTTTAATAATTAACTTAGTTTAATTTAAGTTTTTAAAACTTTAATCTTTTCTTAATAAATAAAATAAGTAGAATTAGGGTTTTTAACCTTTTCATCTTTTTTTAATAAATAATTTTCTCATCATTATTATTATTATTAACTACTAAATATTTTGTAAATAAACATGTACATTAATTATTTAGTAAATTAGGTTAAACTTTAATATTTCTCATTAATAATTAAAAACAACTTAGAATTAGGGTTTCTCTTGATTTTCAATTTTCTTTATTTCATTAAAAAACCAAAAAAACATAAAAACAATTCCTTTTCTTAATTAAATAATTAATTAGCTTTCTAATTCCATTTAATTTCAAAAGGGTCCAACGCCCTCGAACGTTCTATTTTTATTCTTCTCGCACGTTATTTTATTTTCTTGTGAATATTATGTAACTACTCAAGCCATGTAATAGTAACTAGGTTTTACTTTCCGCATTTTTATTAAAACGGGTCTTTGTAATTTGGCGATGTATAGACCTGCGCCTTGTAATAGCGTAGGATTTTACTTTCCGCATTTAAATTCCCGCACTTTTAATTCTAATTGCATGAAAGAATGTATGGCCTAAATTAAAAACAAGCGTAGATCACCATGATACATGTACAAGATAAAACATAACATGAAAATAACACACAAGTTCACACACCACTCTTAGGATACGCCTCATTGTTGCCTTACCTTCGAAACGTGGTCGTCAAGTATAGGACGTCTTAGTAAGTCCTTATGTACATTGATCTAGTTGCCTCAAAACACGTTGCCTCGAAACGGTTGCCTCGGAATAGTTGCCTCGAAACGGTTGCCTCGGATTAAAAAGGATCAATGGCATAAGGGTAGCTTCTAAGGTGTCCTACTGTTGCTCTGGTGACCACACTGTCCCTACACTCGAATTGACCCGAACACCTCCAACAGTGGTGCTACCTATCTCTCAATGGTGGGATGACACTACCTTAAGGACATTTACACAACCTAATTCCTTAGGGTAGGTAGATGACTCATAGATACTTGCTCTATTCAAAAACAAAACAAAACCCTTTTCACACCGACACTTTTCAAAAGGCTTTCAAAACAATTTTTCAAACACTCTTGAGGACTGATACAAGAGTCGATCTGAAATCTTTAAACGAAACTTTTTCAAACCCACTCACAATTGAAAAACAAACACTTTTGAAAACACAATGAGCAAGTATCTAAGAGCCCATGGATAACCATGGATAGAAAGGGTGCTAATACCTTCCCTTTCTATAAATCTACCTCCCGAACCGAGAAACTATCTCATAAGGAATTTTGCTGTGCTTTTGTCCTGTCCATGTTGGAGAAAATAAAAGACGGTGGCGACTCTTGCTTCCGCGACATTTCGCGAACCAGCGTTAAACAGTCAGTTCCAGATCCACCGATCACACAATCGAAAGGTACTTAAAGCACCACTCAAAAATTTTCTTTTTCCTTAGGCAAGGGTTTGTGACCAAGCATGTAAGGGAAGGCCTTTGAAAACATGAGAGGGCAAATTTTAGGGTACAACAGCAGCCCCTGTTCAATTTTCTTAAACCTGAGGATATAGATTGGTTTTCGAGCCTTTCGTGATCCGAAGGTGGAAGATAATTGAACACTAGAGTGCCCAAAAATTTGCACTCGCATGGTGTAGTATCATCATTGTGATGTCGGGAATGGGCCTACAGATGCCATTTGGAGATTGTTGGTAGGAGGATGGGCTTATAGATGCCATCTGCAGGAGTGTCGATCGCATAAGAGATTCCTTAGCGAGAACTTGCATACCTGTTGTTTGTAGAAGATTCCGCTGGGGAAGTCTAACTTTTGTTGAGATTTAGGAACTGACTCATGCTCACCGGGAGTATACCGTTGAGGTTATAGAACTTGTCCTGTCTGGTTCCAAGTATTAATCTTCAATCTCTTTGTGTAGATGGTTTTCCTGGCTTGTTACAAGTATTAATCTACAATCAGTCGTTCACTGATAGTTTTCCTGGCTTGCTACATGTATTCAACTGGGACTTAAAAAGGTTGGCCGATGAGATAGTTGTCCTGGCTGGTTTCAGGTATTAATCTCTGACATGAGAAATAAAGATGGTCTTCCTGGCTTGTTACAGGTATTAATCTTCAATCTCTTCATGTAGATAATTTTCCTGGCTTGTTACAGGTATTAATCTACAATCAGTCGTCCACATATAGTTTTCATGGCTTGCTACAGGTATTCAACTGGGACTTGAAAAGGTTGGCCGATGAGATAGTTGTCCTGGCTGGTTTCAGGTATTAATCTCTGACCTGAGAAAGAAAGATGGTCTTCCTGGCTTGTTACAGGTATTAATCTTCAATCTCTTCATGTAGATAATTTTCCTGGCTTGTTACATGTATTAATCTACAATCAATCGTCCACAGATATTTTTCCTGGCTTGCTACAGGTATTCAACTGGGACTTGAAAAGGTTGATGGTAGCCATCTTTTGATTGACCTTTTCCTGAAAAAGGTAAAATGTTAGCTGTATGCAATGTCATGATGTATGAAATGCATGACATCATGATGTTCTCAAAAATAAATGAGATCGTATTGTATGCACTTTATCATGTATGTAAATAGGAGGTATGAAATGTGAAATGTTTATGAATGTATTTTCGTCTGGGAAAATAAATCCTTGACAAATGCCGGGTAGTTTGTCAAATCCTGGACTGCTGTTGAAGAGTATGTGTGTCTTCAAACTTTGTTTAGAATGTTTCTGATGGGGATGACGAACGAAGATGGTTGTGAGAATAAACCTGTAGGAGAAAATAACTCTGTTGGGGAATAAACATGGTGAAGAGATTACTCTGCGGGGAATTACTCTGTCGGGAAGAGATACTTTGCTGAGATTTTAATGATAAACTCCACTGGAGATTCCGTTGATAAGCTCTGTTGGGGATTTTGATGATGAACTCCGCTGGGGATAGAAAGAACTTCGCTGGGGATGATCTTTCAGTTGCAACTTGCTGAGGATAACCCGGTTAGACTCTTGTGAGGATAACCTCTGAATTTGGCTGGGGAGACTTATTTGTGCTTCGCAGGGGATAAGCTTCCAGAATCTACCGGGGAAGATGATTCAACTCCATTAGAGAAACTTTTTTAGACTGCGCTGGGGAAATGGCTCCACTGGGGGTATCTTGCATTCTGCCGGGGAACATTCTTATATTCCGTTGAGGAATATTAAGACTGCCATGGATACTCTTATGCTTGCTGTGGAATATCCTTATACTCCACTAGGGAATATTAAGACCTTCTGGGGATACCCAACCTTTTTAGGGCTGATGGTAGACCAATTCTGCTTGGGGAGAGTATTGCTGATTTGTTCATAGTTGTAAGTCTCAGCTGAGAGAGCTATCATTACTGTCTTACTCTGCGGGGAGTGAAAGTATCTTAGCCATATTCTTCAGCTGAATATATACCTTGGTACCTGGTGGACAGAGCAACTTGTACAGTTTGGACAATTCTTATTTGCCCCTGTTTTTTTGCGGGAGAAGGTGCCTGCGGAGGCCCTGTGGATCGAGTATTATCCCCACCTATGAGGTTCTTGGTATCTTTCGGTCAAAATGACAAGTCTTCTTCTGGTAGACCAGTGACGAGATGACGGGACATAGTCGTACACTTTGATCCCTAATTTTTGCCTGGACCGCCCTTTCGGGTTTTCAGTCCATCGGGATACCCTTTTTTGCCCAAGTCGCCTTTTCAGGTTTTCAACTTGTCGGGTGTACAAATTTTTCATTTTCATCCCTTATTTTTGCCCGAACTATTTTGGTTCGCTGGGAAGCCCTTATTTTTGCCTAGGCCAGTCAACCTATCGGGTCTTTGATTATGCATAGTACTTTTTTGACTATGTCCATGCTCTCAGGATGTAGGGAGGTGCCACTGTTGGTAGTGTTGTGTTACCATACTACCAGAAGGTCTTCGTTTGATCGTGCAAGATTTGTTGCTGGAATTCATGTCCAATGCCCCAATTGTTTCAGATGGAGATCTGCCCCTGGCTATTTGGCATTTTGAGAGATTCCTTGAATCTTGACTTGACTGCCCCAGATGATGGACAATGATCATGCCGTTCCCCTTGATTGGAAGTGTTTCTCCACTTGAGGTGATCCTTTTTATTGAGAAGGGTTTTGTTCACTAGATATTCGTCGTGCGAATTTCTCTGCTGTTGAACAAATAGTCATATGCAAACAATGTTATTTTAAGAATGCAAAGCTTATGTCTATCTGTTGAAATTTTTGAAAATGCATTTTTCCAGTAAAACAGGCAAAAAAATTTGTAAAATGTGATGTCAACTCAGGATTTACAGCAAGCCCTACAGGAGTCAGGATACCTTTTGTAACAGTATGCTTTCGAACTAACCCGTGCTTCAGCTAGGACTTTTAAGGGTTATAACGTGGCCTGGTTCACGGTTTAAGAAACAAAGGATAAAGGCTCAAATTTTATTTGTACCCACCCGCTCTTCGTGATGTTCTTCAATCCTAAACTCAGTTAATCGTGCATTTAGATCCCGTTTGAGTCTTTGCTCTGATATTCCAGTGATGGTTCGGATACTGACAGTTTTTTTTGAACAGACAATCATTTTTGTTGAGAGTTTTTAGGACCTCTTTTTGATTTTATTATCCCTATCTTTTGCCTGAACTATTTCTTTTTGTGATTACAGTCAGCGGGATGCCCCAGTTTTTTTTTGTAAGTCTCCTTCATAGGTTTTGACTTAGTGGGCTTTTATTTTGAAAGATAATGACTGTTTGTCCTTACGATTATGCGGAACCATCACCGTCTTTTGGTTTGGGAGAACGTATTTGATGCCATTCATTGTGCACCTGGATCAACTGAGAAAACTACCCTGCCCCAGGTTATAATTAATGGTTTTAATTTGTGAAAAGAAAAACTCCAACTTCTTTGGCTCAAAGGGGTTGACGAGGGATTATCTTCCTTATAACTCCACTGTTTAGGATTTGAAACAATTCCTGTACATCGTCAGCGGGGTCTGTTCAAAAGCATACTGTAGATATTTTGATATCATTTTCATCATCCTCCCTCTAAAGGCTTAGAGTTTTTTAATCGAGAGTTGAACATCACAAAAAGGAAATATGAAGTAATTTAAGCATAGTGAAAACAATTAATTCAAAACAGACACGTGTAATGCATTAATGAAATAAAAGAGTTCGACATGATAATAATTGTTTGAATAAGCAAAGAAAAATACAACTTCAGAATTCAAATGAACAAAAGTCTCTTAGTTTGAACTAGTCATCTCAGATGGAGAATTCTCAGTGGAAGATTTTCATCTCGCCATCCGGCATGAACTCCATCACTCTTCCGTCAATCAAGTCTTGGATCTTGTTCTTCAGAGTCCAACAGTCGTCGGTGTCATGTCCAAGACTATGGGAGTGGTATACACAAAATGCATCGGGACGATAGCCAGGAGTAGAGGCGTTGGGATTCTAGGGAGGATCCTTTAAAGTAATCATATTGGCCTCCAACAAGCGTTTCAGTATTAGAGATGATGGTATATCAGTCTCAGAGAAATGTCTTCCAGGCGTATTTCACTTACGCCGATTACCCCGTTGATGCTGGCGAGGTTGATGTTGGGCTTGTGACCCTGAAGAAAACTGAGGAGCTTCTCCCTTGTCTTCTTTCCCCAAAGGTGGTTGAATGATGACTTGATCTTCAACCCTAGTTGTTTACCCCACTTGGTTATTTTGAAGCAGCTTGTTGACGAGGACCCTGAGCTCTTCTTGTCTTTGAGCTAAGTCTTGAATGAGAGCCATCTGGCCCACCAGCTGTCCCATCATTTGGATCTTCATTGTTGCCAACTCAATTTGTAGCCCTTCCAACTGATCATTCCTGATGCCTCTTGGATTCCCTAGGACCAAGCCCCTTGTGAGGAGAGCTTTTATTTCTTCTTTCCCCTGGGATAGGTTCAAGAACATTTCTTGAAGTTGGGCGTTTTGAGCCCGGAGATCTTGGTTGTCTGGTTGGAAAGTCATTGCTGAAATAAACAGCGAGAACGTGAGAGACCTGTATCGGATGACCTATTATGAAATGATGTGTATGATATATGTATACAATGTTTTCAAGGATCTCGCAGGGTAAACAAGAAACTGTTAGAATTTGAATCTGGTAGCTTGATTGAAGGAGCTTCATGTTGTTGAGAGTCCTTCTTCAAGAGTCAAGCTCACCATATCGAGTGGGTCATAGCCCCTGACTCAAGTTATCATGCTTTGATTTCTAAACAACTCTGGCTAGAGGAAAATAAATCCTTTTTGCCCCTTGCTAGACTTTTGATTTACCATAACCTGCATCACAGACCCTTGAGATCCTTGAAATGGTTAAAGAAATGTTAAGACATGATGTTATGATGTGTATGCTATGCGTTTAAGCAAAAGTGTGAAGTGATGTAAGTAAACCCTGCAATAAATCCAAATTATCGGATAAGGACTGTAAACAAAACCTGCAAGGAACTCATGTTGTCAGATAACCAGAATGTGCAAGTAGTTCAACTTTGAAGGCACACAAGTCACACAAACAGCCTTAAGTTTAGGCTGGCATGGAGTTTAGGTATTACCCTCTTTTAGTTTCAGTTGGTTCAAAACCTTTCCTATAAATAGTAACCGGGTTCTAAGGAGCTCAATATCATTGGATTGCTTTCTATGTTCATCGTTTTGGTTTATCCACTTAACTAGCGACCAAAATATTCCAAGAAAACAATCCTCAATAAGTGTAGTATCGAGTATCTACCAACTTCGGACTGCACCAAAGTCGGTCATCTCACTACCCCTAAAAAAGGCCAAGATGGTCAAGTAAGGTTCTAGTTCATTAGTGCTTAGTGACATCACTCAGCGGCCCCGTATTCTCTTTGATTGACTCAAAGGCTACCGGTACTCACAAATATGTCGCACTAATATAGATATTGCTTCAACCGTGTCGGTATACCCCGCACAGTTTCCACAACGTATTGCTATCTATGAATGTTTCCCAAATCCGGGTGGAGGATTTCAAACCCAAACAATAGAACCAAGTGTAAAGCAAACAAAGCAATCAAGGTAAGCAAGTAAAGGTGATCTAAACCCTAAGGTAACCCCACTTATTACTCCCCAGCAGAGTCGCCAGTTTTGTGATCGGTGGGAATGAGAACTGACTGTTTTGGAATGCTGGTTTGCGTTTGTTTTTGCAAAATGTTGCGGTAAGCAAGAGTCGCCACCGTCTTTTATTTTATCCAACAAGGAAAGGAAAAAAGCACAGAAAAATTCCTTTTCGAGATGTTTCTCGGGTTCGGGAGGTAGATTATAGAAAGGGAAGGTGTTAGCACCCTTTCTATCTGTGGTTATCCACGGGCTCTTAGGTACTTGCTCACTATGTTTTCAAAAGTTTGCTTTTCTTTGTGTGTGTGGGTTTTGAAAAGAGTTTTATTTTTGAAGAGAGTGTAAGTGCGAAAAGTTTTGTTTTGTTTTAAAAGGAGCAAGTACTAAGAACCTCTACCTACTCAAAAAGGAATTAAACTGTGCAAATGTCCTTTAGACAGTGCTATCCCACTATTGAGGAGTAGGTAGCACCGTCGTTGGAGTTTTCGGGTCAATTCGATTTAAGGGACGTGTAGTCACTAAAGAAATGTTAGGACGCCTTAGTGGTAACTCTAATGTCTTAGATCATTTTATCCAAGGCAATCGTTTCGAGGCAACTTATGATCTTTGGACAAGAGGGCGACCTCTAAGACATCCTATACTCAATGACCACGTTCGAGGCAACCAAGTGAGGCGTACCCTAAGAGTGGCATGTGCGAGTGTGTCAATTTTCAGTTTATATTATCTTTGTACATGTTAATGGTGAGCTACGGTTGATTTTAAATTAAAGTTTAATCTTGTCATGCATAGCCTATTATTCATACATCTAGCAGTTAATGGTTGCGGAAAATAAATTGCGGAAATTTTAAATCTAAGCTATTACAAGGCGTCGGGTATTTACATCGCCAAAAACAAACTCTTAAAATTAAATGCGAAAAAGTAAATAAAAGCGGTAAATAAAATCCTAAGTTAAAACTATTACATCCTCGGAGCAATTACAATATATGGATCAAAAATAATACGCGCGAGAAAATTGAATCGGATTGTCCTTTAGGGTTTTGACCCTTTTTTCAAATAAAACATATTTTTTGTTATTTTGGATTTAAGAATTAAGTCTAACTAATGATTAATCAATTAAAAAAGAAAATATTTTTTTTGGTTTTATTTTAATTAAGGAAATAACATTAGAAAGGTAAAATTATATCAAAACCCTAATTCTAAATCAATTTTTTATTTATTGCAAAAAATGTTAAGATTAAACCTAATTAAAACTAAATTAATTGGTTAATGGTTTATTTACAAAAATAATGAAATTAATGATGAAAATAATGTTTTTTTTTATTTCTTGTTTTTTATATAAAAAAGGTTAATTGGTTAATTGGTTAAAAGGTAAAAATAACGCAAATTAAACAAAAGAAATATAGAAAAGAGAAAGAATAAACCAAAGGGGGGTTTGGGCCTATAAGGGAGGTTGATTCAGCAATTCCAGGCCCAGATTCAATCAGCCTCGTTTGACTTTCAGATTGCCTGGGCATTTGTTGACCAAGGTTCATGGTGAACCTCCATCCTTAGCCATTGGATCTGCCTTGGTAACCACATAGCCTTTGAGATCTGGAGGTATATTGTGCTCCCTTCCTGAAGTGCTGCATGTGAACGCCTGAAATAAAATGATAACAAAGTTTTGGGGGACCTGGGATTCGAATCCAGGTCCCAATGGTGCCACCCACTAAGGCCTTGCCAGCTGAGCTATTGATGTTTCTTGTGATTGGGATAGACAACAAATATTAAATGAAAAAAACAAAATGTCAAGCCTGGAAATAATAAAAAACGCGCTAATGTTTTGAATAGACCAATGGCACTAAGACACACCATCGTCTTCTTCACGAAGGACTGGTTATTTACCTACGGATTTCCATATGCAGGAAGTTTCGTGGGACATTTCCAAAATCCATCCTAGGTCACAACAATACAAGTTACGACCATCATTGGATTCGTCTCCCTCCCCTGAACTCGTCCATGGCCATTATTGGCCTTAACTTAACCTGCACACAAAACGCCTAAAAAACATACACAAGAACCCTAGGTTCTGGATAGGGGTTAGAGGCCACAACAATCAAATCAAATAATGCAGAATCAATGTAAATTACATGGTCGGTATGAATATGCAAGAGATTTGGCACAAGGATGCAGAAAAACTGAGTTACGATTCTATATGCAGAGCAATGTTCATGGAGACTTACAATGAGTTATGGGCAATGAAAAGGCTCCTTTTGATGGGTATAGCTTCACTGGATGGCAAGGAAGAGAGCTGTGTTTTGCTTTTGGTCTGAATTCACCTCTAAACCAAAATTTTATCACCACTTTTTCAAGGTTTTTTGCAAAACTGTTCTGGCCGTTTCCACAGAGTTTTTTGTGCCTCTTTTTCGTTGTGAGCATGAGGTTTATATAGACAAAGGAATTTAGGTCAACATTTGTGTATCAAATCTTGGTCCATTATGATGAAGAGATTTGATTTGATTTCTTCATAAAGACTTGCTATATTTGATTCAATCACGTGCCAATCTTCTTTCATGCGTTACTGTCAGCCTGTTATGAGCTATTTGGGCCTCCAACATGATGAAAATCGAAATCTGACTTACAGATCCACTTCCCTTCGATTGACACTCCCCCTGCTTCGATTGCTTCAAAGTCCCAATTCGAATCTATTTAGAACATTCCCTATTAGACAACTTCGACCAGCCCTTGGCCTTGTGATGAGTCTAAGTTCTGATTCGAAGTGTTCAGAACTTCCTTCATCAGAGCATCTTAGATTAAGAGAAACTCTGCACTGAAATGCCATTCGAAGGTCATTTCGTTCTGATGTTCTTATTAAGGGAAACTCTGAACTGAAATGCCATTCGAAGGTCATTTCATTCTGATGTTCTTATTAAGGGAAATTCTGAACTGAAATGCCATTCGAAGGTCATTTCGTTCTGATGTTCTTATTAAGGGAAACTCTGAAGTTCCAGTCGAAGGACACTATGAAGTTCCAGTCCAAGGACCTTTTGAAATGCCAATTGAAGGGTATTTGTCCATATACCAATCAAAGGGTACTTGTTAAAATTGCAATCGAAAGACACTGCTGTAATACCAATCGAAAGATACTTGTTATCCTGCCAATCGAAGGACACTGTTAACATGCCTGTCGAAGCTGCCTTGACACAATGCTAAATCGAAGGATCCCTTGGCATGCCAATTGAAAGGCTTGGCCCAGGGTGCCAAATGAAAAGGTCTTTCAGAATTCCAATCGAAGGCCTTGACATAATGCCAATCGAAATGCTTGTCCATAATGCCAATTGAAGCATTTTTGGAATGTCAATCGAAAGGATTGGCCATAATGCCAATCGAAAGGAATTATCCATGCCAATCGAAGCTCCTTCAGAATACCAATCGAAGTGTTTTTCAGAATTCCAATCGAAAGGTACTTAAAGCACCACTCAAAAAATTTCTTTTTCCTTAGGCAAGGGTTTGTGACCAACCATGTAAGGGAAGACCTTTGAAAACATGAGAGGTCAAATTTTGGGGTACAACACCGGGCATCTTAGTAATTGTCCAGGTAAAATTTCTATTTAGTCGAAATTCAAGTTTCACAATGTCTTGTACCGCTATCAGGTCGTAATCCAGGCTTCACGATGTTTCATACCATTATCTGGTCGAATCCAATCTTCATGGTGTCTTGTACTGTTATATGGTCGAATCCAGGCTTCACAATACCTCACTTCTTATCTGATCAAAATCTAGGCTTCAAAAGAAATCAAGTGGTTATCCAGTCGCATCTGGGCTTCCATTTTATGTTAAGGCCTACTAATATTTGGTCGACTCCGGACTTCATAGTAATTGGTTGGGTGAACTGCTATTTGGTAGAAATCCAAGCTTCACAGTGTCCCTTACTGTTATCTGGTTGTAATCCAGGCTTTAGTGTCTTTTTACCGCTATCTTGTCGTAATCCAGGCTTCACGATGTATCATACCGCTATTTGGTCGTAATCTAGGCTTCACGATGTCTTATACCATTATCCGGTCGAATCCAGGCTTCATCGTGTTCGGGGAATTCAAGATATTATCTGGTCGAATCCGGGCTTCATAACTTGCATTAAAGATATACCACTATCTGGTCGTAATCCAGGCTTTGTAGTATTCTTGGTTGCTATCTGGTTGTAACCGAGGCTTCATAACGTCTTCTACTATTATCTGGTCGTGATCCAGGCTTCAGGGTCTTGTATTTCTATCTGGTCGTAATCCAGGCTTCACAATAACTTGTTAAGCTGTTATTCGGTCGTAATCCGGGCTTCACGGCTTGCTGGGGATTAAAATATTATCCGGTCTTAATTCGGGCTTCGTAGCTTGCTTTTAAGAGATACCACTATCTGGTCGTAATCCAGGCTTCGCGGCATTCTGATACTGTTATCCGGTCGTTCTCCGTGCTTCACAATATGATGGAGAAATCAAGATATTATTCGGTCGTACCCGGGCTTCATAGCTTGAACTTTGTGAGGATTTGATTGTATCTTTTCCTGAAAGGTAAAGGGTTAGTCGTATGTAATGCCATGATGCATGACATGTATTGAGTAATGATGTTCTCAAAATAAATGAGACTGTGCTGTATGATGCGTATATGCATGTCATGATGTACGGACTTGTAATATTTTTTTTAATGATGTTCTCTAACTGGGGAAAATAAATCCCGGACTGCTACTGGAGAATATAAAGAGTTTCGATCGCTGGGGATTATGACCGAAGATGATTTGAGAATAATCCTGCTGGAGAATACATTGGTGAGAGAATGACTCTGTGGGGAAGAGATGATCCGCTAGAAGATCTGCTGATTTGGAGCAATAACCTAGGCTATGGATGAATTACCGTTGCTGGCCATGATGAACTCCGTCGGGGATAAAGTTTCTGTTTGTGGAAGTAATAAACTCCACTAGAGATGGTCTTCCATTGTTGGTGATAAATGAAACTCTTCTTGGGGAGAACCTTACCGACTCTTTCGCGATTGTGAACCTCACTGGGGAGAATTGATAATACTGTATTCTGGTACTTCCTACTCTGCGGGGAGTGTATGCATTTTTAGTCATATTCTTCAGCTAGGTCTATCCTTGTACCTGGTGAATAGAACAACTGTAAGGCTTGGACATTTCTGCTTGCCCATGTTCCTGTCGTTACGAGTAACCGTCTTTTGTTTTGCATGTAAATATTTATGAGCAACAATTATTGTCAAATGCATATATCAAAAATGAACCATTGGACGTTCTTGCAAAACAAAACAGAAAAAGAAAAACAATTTGAAATTTCTTTGTGAAAATGAATTGTATTGATTTTGAAGTTGGCCTGTAAATAGGCGTTTTTGTACAAGAGGCTGACGTCCTAGTAGGAGAACACCGCCAAAAGATAGAATTTACATAATTTGTGAAAAACAAAGAAAAACAGCTAGTGAACAATCCCACTGGGTTCCAACTCTGCTATTGCCTTTATATCTTCGAGCATCTCATCACTTTGCTACTTGGTTGAAGGTAGATCATATTGATTGGCACCGTCTGAGCTTGCTAGTCGATACCGAAGTCTGGTTGCAAGATGATCCAATGAGACATAGTGTTACGCTTCAATCCCTAATTTTTGCCTGGACCGCCCTTTCGGGTTTTCAGTCCACCGGGATACCCTTTTCTGCCCAAGCCGCCTTTTCAGGTTTTCGACTTGCCGGGTGTACATATTTTTTTCATTTTCATCCCTTACTTTTGCCCGAACCCTTTTGGTTCACCGGGAAGCCCTTATTTTTTCCTAGGCCAGTCAACCTAGCGGGTCTTTGATTATGCGTAGTATTTTTTCACTATGTCTGCATTGACGGGGTGAGGAAGGTCGTCACCATCCATGGTGGTTAGAATCATAGCTCCTCCCGAGAAAATGTTTTTAACCATAAATGGCCCTTTGTACGTAGGGGTCCATTTGCCCCTGGGATCACCTTGCGGCAGTATGATGCGCTTGATCACCAGATCCCCGACTTGATATTCTTGTCGTCTAACTTTCTTGTTAAATGCCTTGAGCATTCGCTTTTGGTACGTTTGACCATGACAAATAGCAATAAGTCTCTTTTCATCGATTAAATTCAGCTGATCGAGCCGGGTCTGGATCCAATCGTCCTCGCTCAAATCTGCATCTTTCATAATCCGAAGAGAGGGTATCTGAACTTCAATGGGTAAGACTGTCTCCATGCCATACACCAAAGAATAGGGTGTTGCCCCTGTTGACGTCCGCGCTGAGGTACGGTACCCATGAAGAGAAAATGGTAACATTTCATGCTAGTATTTGTATGTCACCGTCATCTTCTGCATAATTTTCTTGATGTTCTTATTAGCCGCTTCGACAGCCCCGTTCATCTTCGGCCGATAAGGAGAATAGTTGTGATGTTGTATCTTAAACTGTTTGCAGAGCTCGATGATCATTGTATTGTTGAGATTTGTACCATTATCCGTAATGATCCTCTCTGGTACACCGTATCGACATATCATATTGTGTCGGATGAACTGCGCCACGACATTCTTGGTTACTGTAGCAAAGGAAGCCGCCTCAACTCACTTCATGAAATAATCAATAGCTACCAGGATAAAATGATGCCTGTTGGACGCAGTAGGTCTGATCTCGCCAATCATATCGATGCCCCACATTGCAAAAGTCCAAGGAGCTGTCAAAACGTTCAGAGGAACTGGAGGCACATGCACCTTATCAGCATAGACTTGGAACTTATGACAGGTCCGAGAATGATGATAACAATCGGTTTCTATAGTAGACCAATAATATTCTGCCCGTAGGATTTTCTTCGCCATGGTATGTGTTGGCTCCTAAATTCGACACCTTTGTTTTGATTGATGTCAGCCATTAAAAGCTGAAAAATGCTTTTGACTGGCTAAGTCTGTCGAAGTGCCCGTCGAAAGATGGCAAAGTACTTAGAAGATTTCTTCCAAGGAAGAAGGCTGATTGCCTTCGACGTCGAAGGAGTTTCTCGTCGAAGATGTCTCTTGACGAAAGTGTTCGATGGTCCAGAGTGGAGCAGTTTGAAATTCAAGCGTTTGGAGGGAAAACGGTTTCCAGCAGTTACCACGTGCAAACGTGCAAGGATCTGGAGCGTCGAGCATGGAGAACGTGCCAAGTGGATTGATCTCGAAGCAGTGTAACTGCCCGACGGTTACTTGGGATGTTTTAGTATAAATAGGAGTAGACATGTAGTTTCTCGCGTGTGTTCACAATTCTATACAAAGTCACTCATATAGATTCGAGTACCCAGCGTGTGAGAAAGAATTGTTGAGAAATGTATGTGTGAAACACCAATTTTATCAATTAAAGTCATTTACTTTTCCAGAAATTTACTTGCTTTCTCCTTTAAATTCCTGTCGAACCTTTTACTTTAAACCTTGTTTATTTTACCAAGTCTTTCCTTTATGCAATTCATTTAAAGCCAATTTACTTAAAGCCTTATCCAACTTAATCAAACTTCAAAATCAACCTATGTCCTAGGATCAATCTGATCGATCCTGCGAGTAACCAAATAAGTAACCATTTGGAGGATCAGCGGTTGTTTACCAAAACCCAAGGTAAACAGTATGGCCACTAGAATGAGTTCCGAAAGTGCCTTCATGTAACTCTGCCATAATCCTTTCTGCCTCGTTCTTGTCCATACATCGCAGTAAGGTTGAGTCATGGTTACGCTTGTAAAGGATAGCATTACTGATGAAAAACTTCGCAGCGAACCTCCTCAGAAACTTCTTATCATTAACAGATGCACCCTCGGGATATTCTTGAGCCTCAAGATACCTTTTTACCTCATGAAACCAGGGTTTATCTGCTACCTCTTCAGTCTCGATGTCACAGCAATGTGCGGGTTCGTCCAACCTCTCGATGGTAATCTAGGGAACTTCATTGTCCCATCTAACCTTGAACATAGAAGACATAGTAGCTAGCGCGTCCGCTAACTGATTCTCCTCTCTGGGGAAATGTTCAAAGGTTATCTTCTCAAAGTGTGGGAGCAATGTCAGTACATAATCCTTATAAGGAATAAGATTTGGGTGTTTCGTATCCCACTCGCCTTTGATCTGACTGATCACGAGAGAGGAATCTCCGAATACACTCAAGAACTTAATCCTTAAGTCAATAGCTGCTCGAAGACCCATGATGCATGCTTCATACTCCGCCATGTTGTTGGTGCAGTTAAAACATAATCGGGCAGTGAACGGAGTATGACAGCCTTCAGAAGATATAATCACGGTGCCAATGCCATTACCCAATATGTTTGAGGCTTCGTCAAAATACATAGACCATCGGGATCCTTCCTCAGGTCCTTCATCCGGTCCAGGTTCTTCACAGTCGGTCACCAACATGATGTTCTCATCTGGGAACTCGAAATTCATGGATTGGTAATCATCCACGGCCTGATGCGCCAAATGATCCACCAACACACTCCCCTTGATTGCTTTTTGGGTTGTGTATTGAATATCATACTCAGTCAAGATCATCTGCCATCTTGCTATCCTTCCGGACAAGGCGGGCTTTTCGAAGATATACTTGATTGGGTCCATCTTTGATATCAATAAGGTGGTGTGAGTCAGCATATACTGTCTCAGCCGGCGAGCATCCCATGCCAAAGCGCATCAAGTTTTCTCAAGCAGTGAGTATCGGGTCTTACAGTCGGTAAACTTTTTGCTAAGGTAGTAAATAGCGTGCTTTTTTCGGCCAGACTCATCATGTTGTCCCAGCACACACCCCATTGAATTGTCGAGTACTGTCAAGTATAATATCAAAGGTCTCTCTTCAACCGGAGGCATCAGAATATGTGGCTCTTGAAGGTACTCCTTGATCCTTTCGAAAGCGGTCTGACATTCATCATTCCATTTTACCACTTGATCTTTCTTCAGCAGGTTGAATATTGGCTCACAAGTAGCAGTCAGATGTGAAATGAATTGGGCAATGTAATTCAGACGTCCCCAAAAGCCTCTTACTTCCTTTTCTATTCGGGGAGCTGGCATCTCCTGTATAGCCTTCAACTTTGCAGGATCCACTTGAATACCTTTATCACTCACAACGAAACCTAGCAGCTTGCCAGACCTTACCCCGAAGGTGCACTTGTTCGGGTTTAACCTCAGCTTATACATCTTCAACCTATCAAATAGTTTCTGAAGATGGTCAAGATGTTCTTCTCCAGTCTAGGACCTTGCAATCATGTCATCAACGTAAACCTTAATCTCATGATGAATCATGTCGTGGAACAAAGTGACCATGGCGCGCTGATACGTTGCCTCAGCATTCTTCAATCCGAAAGGAATTACCTTGTAGAAAAAGGTGCCCCACTGCTTAATGAAGGTTGTCTTCTCCATGTCTTTGGGAGCCATCTTAATCTGATTGTAACCAGAAAAACCATCCATAAAGGAGAAGATTTTATGCTGTGCGGTGTTATCGACCAGAACATCGATATGTGGCAGTGGAAAATCATCTTTGAGGCTCGCCCTGTTCAGATCTCTATAATCCACACACATCCGTACCTTACCATCCTTCTTAGGCACCGGAACAACGTTGGCAACCCACTGTGGGTAAAAAGTAACAGCTAGAAATTCGGCGTCAAACTGTTTCATGACTTCAGCTTTAATTTTCTCAAACATCTCGGGGCGCATACGGCAAACCTTCTGTTTTACCGGAGGACAATCTTCCTTAGTTGGCAGGCGGTGTACCACAATGTCAGTATCCAACCCAGGCATATCTTCATAAGACCAGGAGAAGATCTCAACATAGTCGCGTAACATCTGTATCAACCGTTGCTTGACACTAGGCTCTAGATTTGCACCTATCTTGACCTCTTTCTTGTCTTCTTCCGTACCCAAATTTACTGATTCAACCGGCTCTTCATGGGGTTTTATGGTCCTCTCTTCCTGAAGTATCAGTCTAGAAAGTTCGCCAGGCACTTCACAATCATCCTCACCTTCGTCCTCGGCTTGGTTGATCGGACTTTCGAAGTCATAACTGGAAGTAGCAGAGTCGTTATCAGTGGGATCCATAGTGGATGTGGACCTGTATTATGATATGTGAGTGTGTGTAAGACAAATAGTTGTTTTGATAAAGTGCAAGATAGAAAAGAAAAACAGGGAGCGTAAAAATTTGTAATGCAAGAAAACGTCCAATGTTTTATTGATGATATATGAAAATGACAAATGATAAGTGTTGTAACCCAAAATTTTCCCTCTCGTATTTCTCAAAACATTTTAAGAAAAATCTCCAAGTGGTTCAAGATTGCTCAAGAGTTGGACAGTCAAATCATCTCCTAAGGCAGTCAACCCCAAATTAGGGTTTTGTGTTGCATCAAGATCCTTGAGTCCAAATGACCTCAAGTTCTCCCTAATGTCCTAATATTCTCTCATGATCATCCATGCCAAATTTCAAGCCTTGCAGAGGAAGTTTGCTCAGTCAATTGCTCAAAGGGTCCAAAAATCGACTGTGTTAGGGCAAAAGTCAACTGTGACCCAAATACAGTCAAACTTCAAGATTTTTTGTCAACATTCTCATTTTGAAGGATATTTCGTCATTTGATTAAGGGTTGATCATGATTCATCAAGGATTGTTCAAAATTCATCAAGACTCAAAAGTTGCTAAATTAGGGTTTTGTAGGAAAAGTCAACTCAACTTTGACCAAGCATAACTTTCTCATACTTTATTAGAAATGAAACATCCAAAGCTCATTTTGAATAGGATGCAATTTAATACAATCCATCTTCACACCCCAAGATTAGAAAATGCACTCACAAAAAGTTACAAATTTGGACATTATAGGTCATTTTTGAAAGTCAACAAAAACACCTTTTTTTCTAAAGCTTATAACTTGAGCATGGAATATAAAAATGAGATGAGAACAAAATGGTTGGTTATAGGACATCTCAAGCTTTCTAAGAAGTCAAGGAACACTTCCAAAAGTTCAAAATTGAAGAAGTTATGCATTTTTGAAGTTGGGCATTTTTGCAAAATTGCCAAAAGTCAACTATCCCCAAAACTTCAAATTTTGCCAAATGGGCCCATTCTTTTCCACTTGATTTGGGCTTTCCACATTCCACACGTGTCCTACCTTCAGCCTTGTGTCCATTTATCAATTTTTTATTTTATTTGATTTTTTATTGAATTATTTCATTTTAAATCAATTTAAATCAAATAAAATCCCAAAACTTGATTACATGAGATCTTTTTCTATTTTCAGGACCTAATCATCATCAATGTCATGATCAAATTCGTATCAATCATTCCATGTGCAAAAAGATTGGATTTTTGGCAAATTAAGCAAGTTTTCAATGGAGGATCAAATCCAATCTCAAAGCATTGATGTGCAAAGATTCAAGACCAATTTGTTGACCTAATACATTGCAGCATACATATACAATCCAAGGCACATGAATTTGAGACCTAGAGGCTGCAAGAATACCAAGTACCAAACTTGAAAAATTGACAAAAAGTGTGAAACTGAAATCATTCTTAGAGGCAAATTCAGGAGCAAAACTCAATACCAATCGCTTGCTGGACAATCACTGAAGCAAAACCAACCTAAAGCCAGTCTCCATACACGCCCAGAAGCTTTGTAAGTGTCTCAAAAAACCTCTTTTCGTTTGAATTCGTGGATCCATATTCTTGCATTTTCCTGGCAAATCTTTGATATATTTATGATGCTTATGAAGTTTCTGAACTTTTGGCATTGTTTGATTGCATTCATATGGACTGTAGCCCTATAACCGAACCTAGGGTTTTGTAGTGTGTTTTTTGGGCATTTCTTTTACAGGCGAAATCAAGATTCAAGAGGGATGTAGGTTTGTTCAGGAAGCCTAGACGAGCACAACCATGGTCTTGGGGGTCGTTTTCATGGCCTAGAATGGATTTTAGGATCAACCTCCGAATTCAGCTGCGGATATGAATCCGCAGGAAAAATTACAGGTCTGAAGGTCAGGGACGACATACGTGTCCCCCTCTTAGTGGCCGGTTCAAACTTCGCGCGTTTTATTTTTTTTTATTTCTGGCATATTACACGTTTTCCTATATTATTATTATTGTCCAATATGTTAACAGCTGAAGCATGATGGTTGAGTGGTAGTAGCGTGTGTTCAGGGACCAACAGGACCTGGGTTCGAATCCCAGGTCCCCCATGTATTTGCTATATTTTTTTCTACAGGTTATCCAATGTAAACCCAAGTGCGTAGCCTACCATGCTCCCTCATTCAATCACTTGCCAGATGTCCCCAGGCCAAATCTGATGGCCCGGATGGGATGTCCACCATGTTACCAAGTCAATGGGCGCATAGGGAATCAGGAAAAGTCAAGCCAGGCCAACGAAATTGAGCCCTGGAATTGCTGAATAAACCTCCAAAATCAGGCCCAAACCCTAACTTGCTCTCTTTTCTTTTATTATTTCTCTTAATTATTTATTGTTATTATTTTTAATAATTAACTAACCAATTAAATCTTTTTCTTCATAAAATAAAAAACCAAAAAAATATTTTGTTTATTAAATTAATTTTCAGTATTTTATTTTTGTTAATAAATATTAATTTAATTAAATTAGTTTTAATTAGGAATAACTTTTAATATATTTTGCAATAATTAAAATTAACTTAGACAATTAGGTTTTATTAACTTTGATTCAATTTATTTTTATTTCTTTAAATACCAAAAACCCAAAAATATTTTTATTAATTAATTAATTTATTAATTTAGTAATTAACCTAGATAATTTCTTTCTTAATTCAAAAGTAACAAAAAAATACTTTCTTTCATTAAAGGGTCAAAACCCTAGAACTCGCCCGATTTAATTTCCCGCATGCGATCTATTTTATTTCAATATTGTATCTGTTTCCGGAATGTAATAGATAATTAGGATTTTAAATATTTTTACCGCTTTATTTATTTTCCGCAGTTTAATTTCAAGGGTTGCTTTTGGCGATGTAAATACCCGACGCCTTGTAATAGTTAGTTTAATTTCCGCAATTTAATTTCCGCAACTTATGCACTGTTAGATGTTTGATAATAGGGAATGCATGACAAGATTGAACGTTTAAACCTAAAATCAACATAGATAACCATTGACATGTACAAAAATAAAATAAACTGAAAACAACACACTCGCACATGCGCACTCTTAGGGTACACCCCACTAGGTTGCCTTCGTACACGGTCATTGAGTATAGGTCACTTTAGAGCCCTCTTGTCCAAAGATCATAGTCACCTCGAAACGGTTGCCTCAGATATTGTTGCCTCAAAATAAATGATCTAGGACATTAGGGTTACCGCTAAAGCGTCCTAACATTGCTTTGGTGAACGTAAGTCCCTAAAATCGAATTGACCCTTAAACTCCAACGACGATGCTACCTACTCATTCATAGTGGGATAGCATTGTCTAAAGGAAGATAGCATAGAATGATTCCTTTTTTGAGTAGGTAGATGGTTCTTAAGTACTTGCTCTTACAAAAACAAAAATACTTTTCACACTTACACTTTTCGAACAATGTTTTCAAAAACACTTCGTACACTCTTGAGGACAGAAGCAAGAGTTAAATCGAAGTTTTCAAAACAAAAACTTTTTCAAACCCACAAACACAAAGAAAAGCAAATTTTGAAAACATATGAGCAAGTACCTAAGAGCCCGTGGATAACCACGGATAGAAAGGGTGCTAATACCTTCCCTTTCTATAATCTACCCCCCGATCCCGAGAAACATCTCGAAAAAGGAATTTTTCTGTGCTTTTTTCCTTTCCTTGTTGGATAAAATAAGGCGACTCTTGCTTACCACGACATTTTGCGAAAAAAATGCAAAACGCAAACCAGCATCCCAAAACAGTCAGTTCTCTCCCACCGTATCACAGAACTGGCGACTCTACTGGAGAATATTAATAAGTGGGGTGTACCTTTGGAATAGTTCATAATGTTTTCTATTGCTTGACTTGTATGCTTTATATTTGTGGGCTTGTATCGGAGTTACTATAGATCCTAACCCGGATCTGGGGATACCCTTTAGGTAAGTAGCAATAAACTGTGAGGGAACTGTACAACGTAGACCGATACGGTTGAAGCAGTAGCTACGTTGGTGTGGCACTTTAGATTATACCGATATCCCTTGTGTTGGAACGAGGAGAATATGGGTCATCTAAGGTTTCATTAAGCACCAACTGACCTTAGAATCTTTAATTGACCAACTTGGCCATAGAACAGTAGCAGTATGCTACACTCATTGAGACTAAACTCTCGCGATGATTCCGGCCGCAAGAAAAGGTTGCTAAACTGGAATTATGATTGATTGAGGGTAGTCAGTGATATTGAGATCCTCTAGAACCTGGTTACTATTTTTAGGATAGGTTTGAACCAACTGAACTGAAAGAGGGTAGTACCTAAGCTCCTTGCCAGCCTGAAATCTAAGGGCTCTATGTGTGACTTATGTGCCTTTACAATGTTTGCTATTTGTGGATACTTGTGATGTGCTTTCTATCATGACATCATGACATCATAACATTGCATACATCTTGCATTAGACTAACCTATTTCAAAGATAGGAGGGATTCATCTTTGTTCTGTTTTGTAGGTCATGATGCACATGCGTAAGAATACCATCCGGATCAACTTTGTCCAGGTTCCCACCATGCTTAAAGAATTGATTGCAAAGATGCCTGATACTACCTCCTTCATCAGAAGACATGGGTATCTTCTCAGTTTGGTTACCTCCAAATTGGACGAGCAGATGATGAGTGTCCTGGTCCAGTTCTACGATCCACTGTACCATTGCTTTACTTTTCAGGACTACCAGTTGGTTCCCACCTTAGAAGAATTCTCTGATCTGCTCGGTATCTCTATTCTGGAGCAGAACCCGTTTACTGGTTGGGAGAAGACCCTTAGGCCAGAAGAGATTGCTTTAGCCCTTCATATTACCAAGGATGAGGTAATGGCTAATTGGGAGACTAGAAGTGGAGCAAAGGGCTTTCTGACTAAGTTCTTGGTTGGTAAGGTTAATTATTTCTGGGATAGTCTAGACTTCAAGGAATTTGAAGATATTCTGGCTCTTCTGATATATGGCTTGGTTTTGTTTCCGAACCCAGACTCCTTTGTTGATGTGAATACGGTGAAAATCTTCATCTCTCGCAATCCTGTACCCACTCTCTTGGGTGACATTCTTCATTAGCTTTATGCTCGTACTGCTCGGAAGCAGGGAACATTGATGTGTTGTGCTCCATTATTAGCGAGGTGGTTTATTTCGCACCTCCCCAAATCAGTGCTGAAGAACAAAGAAGGAATGGGCTGGGCCTATAGGGTTATGTCTCTCTCTCATAATGACATTATCTGGACTATCAAGGGTATGGACGAGGTGGCTATTATTGATCGTTGTGGGGAGTACCCCAATGTTCCATTGATAGGAACCCATGGAGGAATTTCTTATAATCCGTGCTTGGCCTTACGTCAGTTTGGGCGAGCCATAAGAGAAGGACCTCATGAATTGATAATGCCTAGTATCATCTTTTATTTTCAAGGGGATAGCGACGAACAACGCCGCAAATTCATAAGGGCTTGGGATAGAGTTCACAGATCTGATCCACATGAGCTGGGTCCAAAGACTTCTCTTCCAATGGAGCCATATCTCAGATGGGTTCGTATCCGTGCCCAAAAGTTGGGTATGCTGTATGAAGCCGTCCTGCCTATCATTGTTGAAGTTGTTAATAAAGAGGGGGTTCTTCCTACCATCCTCCATCCTTACATGCCCACTGACATTGGGGCACTGAAAAGGTCTTGGATGCAGCTGAGAGAAGAGCGGGATGCTTACCGAGAAAAGTTTAACGATCAAGAGCAGAAGATTCAGAAGTTGACAAGACAGTTGGAGAACTAGCGGATCCTCAATGACTATGTCTGCACCGACAAGAAGCAACCATGGGAGCACTGATTGTCCTTTGATTATTTCCTTTCCAGTTTTTATTTACTTTCCAGTATTTCCTTTCTTGTAACGCCTTAAGGGAAATTTCTTGAACAATTTAAATTTTAAAGTTTATCTAATAAAAGTGTGTTTCATTTCTTGTTTACAAATTTGAATCTCTCGATGTCTTTGAAATCATATCATACGCATTTCATCCCATGCACTTCATAACAGGTACCCATTACAGGTCTCTTATCTTCTTCGTTGTTTATTTCAGCACTCATCATGTCTGCTGAACCATCAACTGAGCAAGCAATCAAGGCCCTACAGGCTCAAAATTCCAAATTTCAAGAGCTGTTCATGAATCTAGATAAGGGTCAGCAAGATCTGAAGACCCTGATTCTGAAAGAGAAGAAGAAGAGGACAGTCCTGTTTAACACAGGTCATAGGTTTGGAAACAGGCTACGGGATGAAGTTGATTTGACTACCTCATCTGGAGGGAAAGATAGTCAGGAAGAAAGGAGGGCTCCTAGCCCTGTGGTCTCAGACAACAAGAAGGACTTCGATGAAGACCAGTATCCTCCTGCTGAGGATAGATACAAACAACTGGAAGACCGGTTGAGTGCGATGGAAGTTCAGAAAGTGCCTGGTCTTGACTTTGGTGATCTAGGTCTATCATTTGGGGTGGTAATTCCCCACAAATTCAAGGCACCAGTCTTTGATAAGTATGACGGAGTTTCTTGCCCGAAGCTGCACCTCCGGTCATATGTAAGGAAGATTCAGCCGTACACCGCTGATAAGAATCTATGGATCCACTTCTTTCAAGACAGTCTCTCAGGGACTCATCTTGAATGGTTTTACCAGTTAGACGGAGCCAGTATCCATAGTTGGGAAGATTTGGCTACTGCTTTCTACAAGCAGTACCAATACAACGCCGACCTCGCTCCCACGCGTACCCAACTCCAGGGTATGTCAATGGGAACGGGCGAAGGTTTCAAAGATTATGCTCAGAAGTGGAGGGACCTCTCCGGAAGAGTGAAACCACCCTTGGCTGATCGGGAGCTTGTGGATATGTTTCTGGGGACCTTGTCTGGTCCATTTTTCAACCACCTGATTGGAAGATCTTCGTCTGGGTTTACAGAGTTGATTATGACCGGTGAAAGGATTGAGGATGGTATTAAGGCTGGTAAGATACAAAAGGGTGCTTCATCGAGCACCGAGAAAAAGCCTTTTAAGAAGGAGTCTAGTGTATTTTACAGTTCGAAAATCCAGAATAGGTCTGAACACCACCAAGCTGTCAATGTGGTTGTTATTTCAAGACCGAATGGTGCTACTCAGCGCAACAATCAACAAAAGGCCGAGAGACCTCAAAGGCAATTCACCCATCTCAACATGACTTTGTCTCAGATTCTGCCATAGTTATTAAAGACTAATCTGGTAACTCCAAGGGAGGCCCCGAAGAACCCCAACACTACATCACCAAAGTATAACCCTAATGCCCGTTGTGCTTTTCACTCTGATAGCCTGGGACATAATACAGATGATTGTTGGGCTTTGAAGAACAAAATACAAGACTTAATTGATGCTAAGGAGATTGAGTTAGAGGCGCCCGAAAGACCTAATGTTGTGACTGCTCTTATGTCCAAGCATGGAGTAAATGCTATAGAAGAGGACTCGTTTGTGGTTTCTGTGAACGACATTGTTACCCCTTTGATGACTGTGAAGAAGAACCTTTTGCTAGCTGGTTTATTTCCAGGCTGTGACGAAGGTTGCCGTATGTGTTCTGTTCTACCTACCGGTTTCCATCTTTTGAAGTCAGGTGTCCAACGCCTGATGGATAGTAAAGAAATTCTGTTTGAGAAGATTGTTGTTCCTTTAGTTCATACTGAAGAAGTTGCTATTATTACCATTTTCGATGATTCTTCCAAGGCTTCCTCGAGAAAGCCTGTTAGAATTACATATGTTCCAAGAATCGCACCATTGATCATCACTGTTCCTGGGCCTATCCCCTATACCTCTGATAAAGTTGTCCCTTGGCACTATGGGGATGATGTTTATTTCCATGGAGTTAAACAAGAGTTGGATGTTGATACTGACGTCAGCAATATTGTTGGACCTGCTAAAGTCACCCGCAACGAAAGACTTTTCTCACCTGATATCTCTCCACCAAATGCCCGAAAACCTATTGTTATTACACCTGCCAGTGTACCTGCTATTATTCCTGTTCAAGTTCCCATTCTCACCCCTGTTGCCGAGTCATCTAATACTCGGGGCAAAGGGACCACTGATGAGCCTGCCCAGACGGAGGCACCAAAGACGATCACTGTTGAAGCTTCTAGACAAGAGATGGAAGAGATTCTGAAGATCATCAAAAAGAGTGACTACAATGTAGTTGAACAGCTGGGGCAAACCCCGTCCAAAATCTCCATGTTGTCACTGTTGCTATGCTCAGAGGCCCATGCCAAGGCTCTGATTACATTCCTGAAGACTGCACACATACCGCGAGAGACATTGGCTGATCAATTTAAAGATTGCGTGGCTAGTCTGACTGCTGATAATGGGTTGGGTTTCTATGACGCCGACTTGACCGTTAAGGGGAAGAATCACAACGACGCCCTGCATGTCTCCATTGAATGCAGGGGCACTACTCTTGCTCATGTATTGGTGGATACTGGTTCCTCATTGAACGTTTTGCCTAAGAAAGCTCTGGACCGGTTGGATTGTGAAGGGTTGGAGTTGAAACCAAGCAACATTGTCGTCAGGGCCTTTGATGGGTCTAAGAGAATGGTGCATGGAGAAGTTGATATTCCGATTAAGGTTGATTCTCAGGTTTTCAACTCTACATTCTATGTGATGGACATTCAGCCATCTTATTCTTGTTTGCTGGGTCGCCCATGGATCCACAAAGCTGGGGCTATAACCTCAACGCTCCACCAGAAGCTGAAGTACCCAGTGAAAGGGAAGATTGTGACAGTACAAGGAGAGGAAAAGTATATGGTGAGCCACCTCAACTCTTTCCGATACGTAGAGATGGATGGGGAGTTCATTGAAACCCCATTTCAACATTTTGAAGAGGTTCCCCAGACGCTGGCATCAACTGAGAGTTTTGTTGAAGGTTCTCCTATAAAGATGGCTTCCTTTAAGGATGCCCGGGCTGTTGTTGAGAAAGGTGGGTGTGCGAATTGGGGCCAACTCCCTGATTTTACACAGAAGACTAACAAGTTTGGTTTGGGTTTCACTACAGAAGCTCAAAGGGCTGTTCGGAATGCACGAATCGGAAGACCACCCGTGTTCATCAGCAATTCGGGAGTTAATGCCATTGAAGACGATATGGAAGAGTCTGAGTTCGACAGCTGGATCTATCCTACGATCGAAGGTGGACCAATCAACTGGACAGCAAAGGACTTCATCCCTATTTCTTTTGTTACCCAGTAATGAAACTTTTTGTTTTGAATTTGTAACAGACAATGTTTTAAACTTTATGGCTCGGTGTCTTACCCGGGGCACCGTGGCTTTATTTGTGAGGGCTTTATGTCTGTCTGTTGTACCCCAAAATTTTCCCTCCCATATTCTTCAAAGTGTTGACAAGCATCATCTCAGTTTGCTCAAAGTCTACTCAAGGATTGCACAGTCAAACATCCTCCTAAGCCAGTCAAAATTAGGGTTTTGGTTCTTGCAAGGAAGTTGAGGTTTTCAAAGGCTCAATCAAGTCCCATAGGCCCATACACATTGTCAAGCATCTATATGTCAAGTTTCAAGGCTCACAGGGTCAAGTTGCACAGTCAAAAGCCCTATTTGCTTCACAGTCAACTGTAGGGGTAAAATGGTCATTTGGCAGTCAAAAGTCAAAAAATTTGGTCAACATCTTATTTTAAGGCCACAATCATCATTTGATTAAGTCTTGATCATGATTCCACAAGCATGGCTAAAAAATCATCAAAGATGCAAAAGTTTCTATTTTTGGACAGTTGAAAAGTCAGCTGTAACTTGACCAAGGCATAACTTTTTCATGGTTCATCATAAAAATCCCATCCAATGCTCATTTTGAAGGGGACGGCATTTCCTACAACTCATATTCACATTCCAAGTCCAAGAAATTCTCTCACAAAAAGTTATCAATTTCTACATTATAGGTCATTTTCAAAAGTCAACAAAAAGGCATTTTAAGTCAAAGACCATAACTTGATATTGGTAAATCCAAATGACATGGGACTAAAGGCATTGGTTAGAGGACTTCAAGACCATTGCAGAATGTCCAAGAACATGTTCATATGATCAAAATTGAGCAAGATATGCATTGGAGAAGTTGGGAAATTTTTGTGAAATGGCAAAAGTCAACTATCCTTAAAACTTCAATTTTTGACAAAAGGGCCCACTTTCTTCCACTTGATTCAGCCTTGTCATGCCACACACGTGTCCCATGATTAATTTCAAGATCAAACATTTATTTTTCCATTTTATTTAATTTTTATTGATTTAATTCATTTTAAATCCATAAAAATTCAAATAAAATCTAAAAAATTAATGGAATAGCATCTTTTGATTTAAATAGATTTCATGTGTCATATGCCAGCTCACAAACTCGTGCCAAGCCTTTTTGTGCATAAAATCCAAGATTTGAACCAAGTTTGGAAAGTCCTTTAATGGTGGTCAACAAGAATCCCATACTTAATTACACAAGGATACAAGCCCAGCTGCTGACCTAATTTCGTTCATACATACATAAGCAAGCTTTACAAACCTAATTCAGAACCTAGACCCTGCAAAAACGGCCAAAGCGAAAGTGAAAAAACTGTCAAAAAAGTGTGAGATCAAAAGGAGTGTTGCAAGCATTTTCAGATAAAAGTAAGCACGTGGTCTTCTTCCTTGCCATCCCCTGAAGCCAACACGACCCTTGCCACGTCCTAAGACTCCCTATACAGCACTGTAAGTATTCACGAACAGGCCCCTGAACATGGAACCTCAATTCTTCATTCTTGCACTTTCTCTCAAAAACGCTAGCATATTCATACTCCTTGTTTGATTTCTGACGTAACCATAATATTCAATTTCATTTTTAGGCCTTGTATGACAATACCCGTACCTAGGGTTTGTGTGTGTTGTTTTTAGGCACTTTGTTTTCAGGTGAAATCAAGACAAACCATAAGCATGGATGAACTCAGGAGACATGGACGATCCTGACCATGGGCTTGGATGGCGTTTTTGAAGCCTAAGGATGATTTTAAGAAAGGGCCTACGGAACTTCCTGCGGATAAAAATCCGCAGGTAACTGAACCAGAGATTTGGAGAAGACGACCACATGTCGTTCTCCCATTCGTCCTTTTAAACGATCACGCGTCTTTTATTTTTATTTTTTAGGCATAGGCGTTGATTTACAAATATAATAACCACTTATTATTATTATTTCAATTGAACACGCAGCTCAGATGGCCAAGGCGCTTGTGCATAGTCCCTTGAGACCTGGGTTCGAGTCCCAGGTCCCCCAAATATTTGTTTCATGTTTTGTTTAACGTGATTTCATGCAGCATGTCCAAAAGCACTCCACCATGCGCTCCAGGCATCAGCGTGCCAAGTGGCTACAAGCATACATCCAAAGGCCAAGAGATGATAACCACCATGATCCTCAGTCAAAGCTTGTGCAGTTGATTACAAAAGTCAAACGTGGCTGAAAGCTTAGTGGGCCTGAAATTGCTTCCTAACACCTTCAAATCTGGCCCAAACCCCCCCTGGGTTTGCATTTCATTTTTTTATTTTATTTTCTCTCTTTCAATTGCTTTATTTATTTTTTATTGTTTTTTTTAATTAATTACTAACCAGCAAATTAATTAACCTTTTCACAATAAAAATTCAGAAAAACTAAAAAAAAATGTAAATATTTTTATTATCTATTAATTATTATTTTGTAAATAAATGCAAATTAATTAATTTAGTCTTTTTATTAATTAGGTTTAATTTTAATCTTTTTTTACAATAAATAAAAATGAATTAGACTTAGGTTTTTTTTTACACTTTTAATTTCTTTTTATTTTATTTCATTAAAAACATAAAAAACACACAAAAAAAATTCTTTTAATAAATTAATTAATTAGAATTAGGTTTAATAGTTAATTTAATTGCAAAAGAAGGACAAATTCAATTCTTTCTCAAAGAGGGTCAAAACCCTAAGGACGTCCCGATTCATTCTTTCGCGTGTATATTATTTTTAATTCGTTATTTTGATTATTTATGTATCTGCTCAGAAATGTAATAATTAATTAGGGTTTATCGCTTTATTTACTTTTCTCGCATTTATTTTCCAAACGGGTTGTGTTTTTGGCGATGTATAGACCCGCGCCTTGTAATAGCGTAGATTCATATTTCCGCAATTTATTTTCCGCACTCTTAACTATTAATTATGCATGAAAGACTTGTATGAAAAATAAAACCAATTCGTAGCTCACAAATAACATGCAATGACAATTTAACTGAAAAACAACACACATGCACATGCCACTCCTAGGGTACGCCTCATTGGTTGCCTCGACGTGGTCGTCAAGTATAGGGTGTTTTAGAGGCCGCCCTCCGGTCTAAAGATCCAGTTGCCTCGAAACGGTTGCCTCAGATAAAAAGGATCTAGGACATTAGGGTTACCGCTAAGGCGTCCTACCATTGCTTTGGAGACCACATTGTCCCTTAATCGAATTGACCCGAATACCTCCGACGATGGTGCTACCTACTTCTCAATAGTGGGATAGCACTGTCTAAAGGACTCTTACACAGCCTAATTCCTTAGAGTAGGTAGATTTCTCCTGGATACTTGCTCTTTCAAAAAAACAAAAACATCTTTTCGCACCTACACTTTCAAAAGGTTTTCAAACAAATATTTCATACACTCTTGAGGACAGATACAATAGTTACTTAGAAATTTTTCAAACGAAACTTTTTCAAAACCCACACACACTTGAAAAGCAAACAATTTTTTTGAAAACATAAGAGCAAGTACCTAAGAGCCCGTGGATAACCACAGATAGAAAGGGTGCTAACACCTTCCCTTTCTATAAATCTACCTCCCGAACCGAGAAACATTCTCAAAGAAGGAATTTTGCTGTGCTTTTGTCCTTTCCATGTTGGAGAACATAAAAGACGATGGCGACTCTTGCTTACCGCGACATTTCGCGAACCAGTTTAAAAAATAGTCAGTTCTATTTCCACCGATCACAGAACTGGCGACTCTGCTGGGGATATTTTAATAAGTGAGGTGTACCTTAGGATTAGACCACTCTTGTTTTCAATTGCTTGATTTGATTGCTTTAATATTGTGGGCCTGTTTTGGGAGTTTCATAGATCCTAACCCGGATCTGGGGGATACCTTTTAGAAGTAGCAACAAACTGTGAGGGAACTGTGCGGGGTATACCGACACGGTTGAAGTAGTTTGCTACGTTGATGTGGCACTTTGGTGAGTACCGGTAACCCTTGAGTCAAGTCAAGGAGAGTACGGGGCCGCCGCGTGGTGTCATGAAGCATCAACTGACCTTAGGAACCTTACTTGACCATCCTGGCCTCTTTAGGGGTAGTGAGATGACCGACTTTGGTGCAGTCCGAAGTTGGTAGATACTCGATACTACACTCATTGAGGGTTGTTTTCTTGGAATATTTTGATCGCCAGTTCAGTGGCTAAATCAAAATAATGAACATAGAAAACAACCCAATGATATTGAGCTCCTTAGAACCCGGTTACTTTTGATAGGACAGGTTTTGAGCCCACCAACTTCAAGAGGGTAGTACCCCAAACTTCATGCTGGCCTAAACTCTAAGGGCTATCTGGTGTGACTTGTGTGCCTTATCATGTTTGCTTTTTGTGAATACTTGTGGTGTGTCCTTATCAAAACATCATAGCATCATACAGCATCATATGCATTTACTAACCACTTCAAGGGTTCGAATCTTCATCTTTGTTCTTGTTTTGTAGGACATGGAAACTATCCGCAGAAAGACAATTCAGATCAATCTTGTAAGGGTCCCTCCTCAGCTTAAGGAGCTTACATCCAGGATTCCCGAGAACTCTTCTTTCAGTGAAAGACATGGTAGACTCATCAGCTTGGTCAACACCAACATTGAAGAAGATATGGTGAAAGTGTTGTTCCAGTTCTTTAACCCTTTGCACCACTGTTTTACTTTCCCGGATTATCAATTGGTGCCTACTTTGGAAGAGTTTTCTCAGCTTCTGAAGGTTCATATTCCTAATCAACTACCCTACAACTGTACGGAAAGGGAACCAAAACTTGAAGAGGTTGCTAAAGCACTACATCTGCAACCATCTGATATCAAGGGGCATTGGGAAACCAGAAGTGGTATCAAAGGATTCTTGGCAAAGTTCCTGTTTTAGAAAGCACAAGAATGTTGGAATTCCCTTGACCTACAAGCCTTTGAAGAAGTTGTGGCACTCCTTGTCTATGGGTTGGTGTTGTTCCCGAATCCAGATCAGCTTCTAGATATCAATGCTGTCAAGATCTTCATGTCCAGGAATCCTATACCTACGTTGCTTGGGGACATCCTTCACTCATGTTACACTCGAACCATGAGAAAAAGAGGTGTTATCATGTGCTGCACTCCTCTCCTGGCAAGGTGGTTTATTTCGCACCTTCCACAATCAGTTTTGAAGAACGAGCGGGGTTTGAGATGGTCACAATGATTAATGACTCTTACACATTCTGATATACATTGGTGTTCTCGGTCCAGAGAAAATGTCACTATCATTGACCGTTTCAGAGAGTATCCTAATGTTCCTTTACTTGGAATCAGAGGAGGTATTACTTACAACCCATGTCTGGCTTTGAGACAGTTTGGATATGCTCGGAGGGATGGCCCTCATGACATGTTGATTCCTGACATAGTTTTTGACTTCGACAACGATGCACAAGGACTTTGCCAGAGGTTTATCAGAGCTTGGAGGATGCCTAACAAGGTTGATAGTAAGACACTGGGGCACAAGAATTCCATCCCCCTTGAGCCTTACCTCAAGTGGGTACGAGCCCGTTCTCAGAAGCTTGTGATGCCATATCCTCATGTTCTCCCCGTGATCAAAGAGCCAGTTTTGGAAGGAGAGGTGCCATACACCATTCAACATCCTGACATGCCAACGTCTTGGGAGGAAATGCAAAAGAGCTGGATCCAACTCAAGGAAGAGAGGAATTCTCTTGAAACCATTCTACATGCCAGTGAGAAGAAGGTCTTGGAGCTCACCCGTCTACTTCACGAGGAAAAGACTCTCAACACCTTCATCGCTCCAAAGAGGATGCGCAATGTCTTTTGGGATTAATTATTTTGTAATGTTTTGCCCATGAGGCCTTGATGTACTGAACAAATTAATTCTTAATATAACGTGTGTTCCTTTTTGTCTACAACAAATTTTAACTTTCGAACCCTTGAATGCATTGCATAAATAGCATATCATGCATCATATGCATAACAGGTACCTCTTTTTCTACAGGTTGCTTAATCTTCTTCGCTGTTTATTTCAGCAATCATCATGAATCCTGAACCTACTACTGAACAAGCTATCAAGGCCCTCCAGGCCCAGAACGCCCAGTTCCAGGAGATGGTCATGAGCTTAGCCCAAGGTCAACAAGAGTTGAAGACTCTGCTCTTGAAGGAGAAGAAGAAGAAGAAGAAGAAGAAGAGGATTGTGCTGTTTAACACTGGACGGAGGTTTGGGAATACACTACAGAATGAGGATGATCAGGCTACTTCCTCTGTAGGGAAGGATAGTCCCCAAGGGGGAAGGGTTCCTAGTCCTGCGGTCTCCGACAACGAGACAGATTTCAATGATGAACAGTACCCTCCTGCTGAGGACAGGTAAAAACAGCTAGAGGACCGTCTAAGTGCCATGGAGATTCAACATGTGCCAGGGCTGGATTTTGGAGATCTAGGTTTATCTTCTGGGGTGGTGATCCCACACAAGTTCAAGGAACCTGCCTTTGCGAAGTACGACGGGGCTTCCTGCCCTAAGCTGCATCTCAGATCATATGTAAGGAAGATCCAACCTTACACTGCAGACAAGAATCTCTGGATCCATTTCTTCCAGGATAGCCTTTTAGGGGCTCAGCTCGAATGGTTCTATCAGCTGGATGGAACCAGTATTCGAAACTGGGAGGACTTGGCTACTGCATTTTATAAGCAGTATCAGTACAATTCCGACCTCGCTCCTACGCGTACCCAACTCCAGGGTATGTCTCTAGGGACGGGTGAAGGTTTTAAGGAGTATGCGCAGAAGTGGAGAGACCTGGCTGGCAGGGTGCAGCCACCGCTGACTGACTGTGAACTCGTGGACATGTTCTTGGGGACCCTGTCTGGTCCATTCTTCAACCATCTGATTGGTAATTCTTCTGTAGGGTTTACGGACCTCATTCTGACTGGTGAGAGGATAGAAGCGGGTATCAGGTCGGGGAAGATATAGAAAGGTGCCTCCTCGAGTACTGAAAAGAAGCCCTTTAAGAAAGAAGCAAGTGATGTTTATGGTTCAAGGAGACCAAGTAAACCGGAACGCCGCCAAGCTGTCAACGCGGTGGTTATTTCTAAGCCTGATGCTGCTCCTCAGCAGTATAACCAACCAAGGGGTGAGAGACCCAAAAGGCAGTACACTCGGCTCAGCATGACCTTGTCTCAGATATTGCCGCAACTACTGTCGACCAATCTGGTAACTGTCAAGGAAGCTCCAAAGGTTGTGAACACAACCTCTCCGAAGTACAATCCCAACGCCCGCTATGCTTATCACTCTGATAGCCCGGGGAATTCTACTGATGATTGTTGGGCTCTGAGGAATAAGGTTCAAGACCTTATTGATGCTAAAGAAATACAGTTCGAGGCGCCCGAAAGGCCCAATGTTGTGACTGCTCCCATGCCCCAGCATGAAGTGAATGTTGTGGAAGAAGACCGGTATGTGGCCTCTGTTGATGATATTGTTACTCCATTGTTGACTGTCAAAGGGAACCTGTTGCTAGCCGGTTTATTTCTGGGATGTAGTAAAGGTTGTCACCTATGTGCTGTTTCACCTGCTGATTGTCCTTTGTTGAAGTCAGGCGTCCAAAGCCTGATGGATAGCAAAGAGATCTTGTTCGAGAAGATTGTTGTTCCTGCTGTCCCTGCTGAAGAAGTGTCCATTGTTACCATTTTCAACAACCCTCTTATGGCTCCCCCGAGGAAGCCTGTCAAAATTATGCCTGTTCACAAGATTGCTCCTATCATCATCACTGTTCCGGGGCCCATCCCCTATAAATCTGACAAAGCCGTCCCGTGGCACTATGGGGCAGATGTTTATGTTCTTGGAGTAAAGCAGGAGTTTGATGCTAGTACCGGCGTCAGTAATATTACCGGGCCTGCTAAAGTTACTCGTAGTGGTAGGCTCTTCTCGCCTGATATTGCGCCACCAGTTATTCAAAGACCTCTTGTCATCACACCTGCAAGTGTGCCCACTTCCTTGCCTGACCAAGTTCTTGTTTCTACCCCTACTGCTGAGTCATCTGACGCTCGGGGCAAAGGGATTGCTACTAATGTGCCTGCCCAGACTGAGGTACCAAAGACAACCAATGTTGAAGCTTCCAGGCAGGAGATGGAAGAGATTCTTAAAATTATCAAGAAGAGTGATTTCAATGTAGTTGAGCAGCTGGGGAACACCCCATCAAAGATTTCTATGCTATCACTGTTGTTGTGTTCAGAGGCCCATGCCAAGGCCCTGATTTCCTTCCTAAAGACGGCCCATGTGCCATAAGAAACGTCTGCTGGTCAATTTACTAATTGTGTGGCCAACTTGACTGCTGACAATGGTTTGGGTTTCTCCGACGCCGATCTGACTGCTAAGGGGAAGAATCATAACGATGCCCTGCATGTCTCCATTGAATGCAGGGGCACTACTCTTGCCCACGTGCTGGTTGACACTGGTTCCTCGTTGAACGTATTACCCAAGAAAGCTCTAGACAGGCTGGATTGTGAGGGTTTAGAGCTCAAGCCAAGTAACATTGTTGTCTGGGCCTTCGACGGGTCCAAAAGGATGGTACATGGTGAAGTTGACATTCCAATCAGGGTTGGTTCTCAAGTCTTTGATTCAACGTTCTATGTGATGGACATCCGACCATCCTATTCTTGTTTGCTGGGTCGTCCATGGATCCACAAGGCTGGAGCTGTGACCTCCACATTACATCAGAAGCTTAAGTACCCGGTCAGAGGGAAGATCGTAACAGTTCAGGGGGAGGAAGAATATATGGTCAGCCACCTCAACTCATTCCGGTACGTAGAGATGGATGGGGAATTCATTGAGACCCCCTTTCAACACTTTGAAGAGGTGCCTCAAACACTGGCATCAGCAGAGACTGTGACTGAAGAAGACTCTCCTTTGAAGATGGCTTCTTTAAAGGATGCCCGGGCTGTGATTAAGAAGGGTAAGTGTGCAAACTGGGGCCGACTTCCTGCTTTCACTCTGAAGACTGACAAGTTTGGTTTGGGTTTCACTGCAGAAGCTCAGAAGGCTGTGCGTAAGGCAAGGATTGGAAGACCTCCGATGTTCATCACCAACCCGAGAGTGAATGCTATTGAAGACGACGTGGAGGAATCTGAATTCGACAGCTGGATCTACCCAACGACCGACGGTGGACCAAGCAACTGGACTGCGAAAGACTTCACACCTATTACTTTTGTCACTCAGTAATGAACTCCTTTGTTTTAAAGTTGTAACGAACAACAATTTGAAACTTTATGGCCCTGTGTCTTACCCGGGGCACCGTGGCTTCATTTGTGAGGGCTTTTGTGTGTCACTTTCATATATCATTAATAAAAGCATTGGACATTTTTTACATTTCAAATCTTGCGCTCCTTGTCTTTCTTTATTATATATTGCAAAACAGCTATATTTACACACACTCACCTATACGGGTTCCAATCCACTCTAGATCTCACTGGTAACGACTCTGCTACTGCCAGTTATGACTTCGAAAATCCGATCAACTTAGCCGAAGACGAAGGTGAAGATGATTGTGAAGTGCCTGGTGAACTTGCAAGACTGTTACTCCAGGAAGAGAGGGCCATTCAGCCACATGAAGAGCCAGTGGAAACGGTAAATCTGGGCACTGAGACAGACAGAAAGGAAGTCAAGATTGGTGCCAATTTGGAGGCTAGTGTGAAACAACGGTTGATTCAGATGCTGCATGACTACGTGGAAATCTTTGCCTAGTCCTACGAAGATATGCCTGGGTTGGATACCGATATTGTGGTTCATCACCTGCCTACCAAGGAAGAGTGCCCTCCGGTAAAACAGAAGGTTCGCCATATGCGTCCAGAGATGTCCAAGAAAATCAAAGCTGAGGTTATGAAACAATTTGACGCCGGTTTTCTAGCAGTGACTTCTTACCCTCAGTGGGTTGCCAACGTGGTTCCAGTGCCGAAGAAAGATGGTAAGGTCCGAATGTGTGTTGATTACAGGGATTTGAACAGGGCGAGCCCTAAGGATGATTTCCCTTTGCCTCACATCGACGTCCTGGTTGACAACACTGCTCAGCATAAAGTATTCTCCTTCATGGACGGGTTCTCCGGTTATAATCAAATCAAGATGGCTCCTGAAGACATGGAGAAGACCACTTTTGTTACTCAGTGGGGCACCTTTTGCTACAAGGTCATGCCGTTTGGATTGAAAAATGTTGGGGCAACCTACCAACGTGCCATGGTTGCTTTATTTCATGACATGATCCACCATGAGATTGAAGTATATGTCGATGATATGATTGCAAGGTCCCAAACTGAGGAGGAACACCTTGACCATCTACAGAAGCTGTTTGACCGTTTGAAGTTGTACAAGCTGAGGTTGAACCCGAACAAGTGCACCTTTGGGGTGAGATCTGGAAAATTGCTAGGCTTCGTCGTAAGCGACAAAGGTATTCAAGTGGACCCTGCCAAGGTGAAATCCATACAAGAGATGCCAACTCCCAAGACAGAGAAAGAAGTCAGAGGCTTTCTGGGACGACTAAACTACATTGCCCGATTCATCTCACATCTAACTGCTACATGTGAACCAATCTTCAAGCTGCTAAAGAAAGATCAGGTAGTACGTTGGAATGATGAATGCCAGACCGCTTTCGAAAGAATCAAAGAGTATCTCCAAGAACCACCCATTCTTATGCCACCGGTTGAAGGGAGACCCCTAATCTTATACTTGACAGTACTTGACAGCTCAATGGGGTGTGTGCTGGGGCAGCATGACGAGTCTGGCCGAAAAGAGCACGCCATTTATTACCTTAGCAAAAAGTTTACTGACTGTGATACCTGATACTCACTGCTCGAGAAAACTTGTTGCGCTTTGGTATGGGCTGCTCGCCGGCTAAGACAGTATATGTTGACTCACACTACTCTGTTGATTTCAAAACTGGATCCAATAAAGTACATCTTCGAAAAGCCTGCTTTGTCTGGAAGAATAACAAGATGGCAGATGATCTTGACGGAATACGACATCCAGTACACGAATCAGAAAGCAATCAAGGGAAGTGTGGTGGCAGACCATTTGGCACACCAGGCAGTGGACGACTACCAATCTATGAACTTTGAATTTCCAGACGAGGATATCATGGTAGTGACTGATTGTGAAGTACCTGGACCGGATGAAGGACCTGAGGAAGGATCCCGATGGTCTATGCACTTTGGCGGAGCCTCAAACGCTTTGGGTAACGGTATTGGCACCATGATCATATCCCCTAAAGGCACTCATACTCCACTCACTGCCCGGCTATGTTTCAACTGCACCAACAACATGGCGGAGTATGAGGCATGCATCATGGGTCTTCAAGCTGCAATTGACTTAAGGATCGAGTTTCTGAGTGTCTTTGGAGATTCCGCTCTCGTGATCAATCAGATCAAAGGCGAGTGGGATACGAAACACCCAAATCTTATTCCTTAAAAAGAGTATGTGTTGACGTTGATTCCCCACTTCGAAGAAATAACCTTTGAGCACTTCCCAAGAGAGGATAATCAGTTGGCGGACGCGCTAGCTACGATGTCTTCTATGTTCAAAGTCAAATGGGACAACGAGGCTCCCCGGATCATTATCTGGAAACTGGAGGAACCTGCACATTACTGCGATCTTGAGGCTGAGGAGGTAACTGAAAAACCTTGGTATCATGAAGTGAAGAGGTACTTGGAAGCTCAAGAATATCCCGAAGGTGCATCCGTTAATGACAAGAAGTTTCTGAGAAGGTTCGCGGCAAAGTTCTTCCTCAGCAACGACATTCTGTACAAGCGAAACCATGATTCGACCTTACTGCGTTGTATGGATAAGACTGAAGCAGAAAGGATCATGGCAGAGCTACATGAAGGTACCTTCGGAACACATTCCAGTGGACATACCATGGCAAAGAAAATCCTTCGGGCAGGATATTTCTGGTCCACAATGGAAGCCGACTGTTACCAACATTCTCGGACGTGTCACAAATGCCAGATCTATGCTGATAAAGTGCACGTTCCTCCGGTTCCTCTGAACGTCTTGACAGCACCTTGGCCTTTTGCAATGTGGGGCATTGATATGATCGACGAGATCAGACCTACGGCATCCAACGGGCATCGCTTTATCCTGGTAGCAATTGATTACTTCACGAAGTGGGTTGAAGCAGCTTCCTACGCTACGGTAACCAAGAACATCGTAGCACGGTTCATTCGGCATAACCTGATCTGTCGATACGGCGTACCTGAGAGGATCATTACGGACAATGGTACCAATCTTAATAACAAGATGATCACTGAGCTCTGCGAGCAATTCAAGATACAGCACCACAACTCTTCTCCTTACCGGCCGAAGATGAATGGGGCTGTCGAAGCGGCAAATAAGAATATTAAGAAGATTGTGCAGAAGATGTCAGTGACCTATAAATATTGGCACGAGATGTTACCGTTTGCTCTTCATGGGTATCGTACCTCAGCAAGGACGTCAACAGGGGCAACTCCTTTTTCCTTGGTCTATGGCATAGAGGCAGTCTTGCCTATTGAAGTCCAGATACCCTCTCTCCGGATAATGAAGGATGCAGGTTTGAGCGAAGATGACAGACTCGACTTGATCAATTAAATCTGATCGATGAAAAGAGACTCACTGCTATCTGTCATGGTCAGACGTACCAAAAACGGATGATCAGGGCATTTAACAAGAAAGTCAGACGAAAAGAGTATCAAGTCGGAGACCTGGTAATCAAGCGCATCATTCTTCCTCAAAGTGATCCCAGGGGCAAATGGACCCTTACGTACGAAGGGCCATTTGTGGTTAAGAATATCTTCTCAGGGGGAGCAATGATTCTAACCACCATGGATGGTGGCGACCTTCCTCACCCCGCTAATGCAGACATAGTAAAAAGATATTACGCATGATAAAAGACCCGCTAGGTTGACACACCTAGGCAAAAATAAGGGCTTCCCGGCGAACCAAAAGGGTTCGGGAAAAAATAAGGGATGAAATGAAGAGAAAAAAATCTGTACACCCGGCAAGTCGAAAACCTGAAAAGGCGGCTTGGGCAAAAATGGGTATCCCGGTGGACTGAAAACCCGGAAGGGCGGTCCAGGAAAAAGTTAGGGATTAAAGCGTAATATTATGCCTCATTGGATCACCTTGCATCCAGAATTCGGAATCAACTATCAGGTTCAGACGGCATCAATCAATCAGCTTCATCTTCAACTAAGCAGCAAAGTGATGAGACGCTTGAAGACATAAAGGCGATAGTAGAGTTGGAACCCAGTGGGATTGTTCACATAGCTGTTTTGTTTTCCTTTTTCACAAAATTGTATAAACTCTCTTGTTCGGCGGCGTTCTCTTACTAGGACGTCAGCCTCTTGTACATAAAACGCCTATTTACAGGCAAATCTCAAAATCAATACAACTTCAATTTTTCAGACAAATTGCCAATTGTTTTTCCTTTATCTGTTTTGTTTTGCAAAGAACGTCCAATGTTCATTTTTGATATATGCATTTGACACTAATTGCTAATCATAAATATTTGCATACGAAACAAAGGACTAATTACGGGTGACATCAGAAACAAGGGCAATCAGAATTGTCTAAGAGATCTAGTTGCTCTGTCCACCAAGGTACCAAGGTAGGTTCAGCTGAAGAACATAACCAAGATACCCCCACTCCCCATAGAGTAAAACAGGTTTCAGCGATACTCTCCCCCGAGCAGAGTTGGTCTCCCAATCAGCCCCGAAAAGGCACAATATTTCCAGCAAGTCAGCAACACTCTCCCCAAGCAGAGTTAGCCTACTGTCAGCCTTAAGGAAGTTTGGTATCCCCAGAAGATCTCAATATTCCCCAGCGGAGTATACAAATGTTCCTAAGCAAGCATCCCCGGCAGTCTTGATATAAGATTGTTCCCCGGCGGAATACAAGACACCCCAGTGGAGCCATATCCCCAGTACAGTCCAAAAGTTTCCCCAGGAGAGTTGAATCAATCTCCCCAGTAAATTCTGGAAGCTTATCCCCAGTAGACTCTGGAAGCTTACCCCCTGCAGAGGACATATGTCTCTCCCCGACTTTATTCAAAGGTTATTCCTCACCAAGAGCTTATAACTGGGTTATCCTCAGCTAATTACCACGGAAAGATCGTCCTCGGCGAAGTTCTTCCTATCCCCCAGCGGAGTTCATCAAATTCCCTAACATAACTTATCAACGGTATCCCCAGCGGAGTTATCATAAAATCTCAGCGAAGTATCTCTTCCCACAGAGTAATTCCCCGCAGAGTAATCTCTCCAACAAGTTTATTCCCCAACGAAGTCATCTTCTCCTACCGGTTTATTCTTGCAATCATCATCCCCAGCGGAAACGAAGAACTCTACTCTTCAACGTCAGCCCAGGATTCAAGTTCCCGGCACTCGTCAAGGATTTATTTTCCCAGACGAAAATACATTCATGGACATTTCACATTTCATACATCCTGCTTACATACATGATAAAGTGCATACGACACAATCTCGTTCTGAAAACATCATGACATTATGCATTTCATACATCATGACATTGCATACAACTAATGTTTTGCCTTTTCAGGAAAAAGGTCAATCCAAAGATGATTACTATCAACTGTCGCAATTCCGGATTCGATTCCTGTATCTAGCCAGGGCATATCTGTGAGTAATTGATTGTAGATTCGATACTTGTATCCAGCCAGGGCATATCTGCATGAAGAGTTTAGAGATTCGATACCTGTATCCAGCCAGGGCATATCTGTAAACGACCAGTTCCGGATTCGATTCCTGTATCTAGCCAGGGCACATTTGTGAGCGATTGTTTGTAGATTTGATACCTGTATCCAGCCAGGGCACGTCTGTAAGCAACCTTTTGAAGTTCTGGATTCGATTCCTGTATCTAGCCAGGTCACATCTGTGAGTAATTGATTGTAGATTCGATACCTGTATCCGGCCAGGGCATATCTGCATGAAGATTTTAGAGATTCGATACCTGTATCCAGCCAGGGCATATCTGTAAACGACCAGTTCCGGATTCGATTCCTGTATCTAGCCAGGGCACATCTGTGAGCGATTGTTTGTAGATTCGATACCTGTATCCAGCTAGGGCACGTCTGTAAGCAACCTTTTGAAGTTCCGAATTCGATTCTTGTATCTAGCCAGGGCACATCTGTGAGTAATTGATTGTAGATTCGATACCTATATCCGGCCAGGGCATATCTGCATGAAGAGTTTAGAGATTCGATACTTGTATCCAGCCAGGGCATATCTGTAAACGACCAGTTCCGGATTCGATTCCTGTATCTAGCCAGGGCATATCTGTGAGTGATTGATTGTAGATTCGATACCTGTATTCGGCCAGGGCATATCTGCATGAAGAGTTTAGAGATTCGATACCTGTATCCAGCCAGGGCATATCTGTAAACGGCCAGTTCCGGATTTGATTCATGTATCTAGCCAGGGCACATCTGTGAGCGATTGTTTGTAGATTCGATACCTGTATTCAGCCAGGGCACGTCTGTAAGCAACCTTTTGAAGTTCTGGATTCGATTCCTGTATCTAGCCAGGGCACATCTGTGAGCGATTGATTGTGGATTCGATACCTGTATCTAGCCAGGGCATATCTGCATGAAGAGATTGAAGATCAACACCTGTAACAGGCCAGGAAATTATCTTTCTTTCTCAAGGATGCAAGTTCTCGCTAAGGAATCTCTTACGCGATCGACACCTTCAGATGGCATCTATAAGCCCATCTCCACAACTATCCATTACATTTCCAAATGGCATCTATAAGCCCATTCCCGACAAGGTTCTGTCACATCTCCAGATGGCATCTATAATCCCATCCTCCTATCCATCATATCTCCAAATGGCATCTGTAAGCCTATTCCCTACATCACATTGCTGATATTCTACTATGCGAGTGCAAATTTTTGGGCACTCTAGTGTTCAATCATCTTCCACCTTCGGATCACGAAAGGCACACAAGCCAATCTACATCCTCAGGTCTAAGAAGATTGAACAGGGGCAACTGTTGTACCCCAAAATTTGCCCTCCCATATTCTTCAAAGTGTTGACAAGCATCATCTCAGTTTGCTCAAAGTCTACTCAAGGATTGCACAGTCAAACATCCTCCCAAGCCAGTCAAAATTAGGGTTTTGGTTCTTGAAAGGAAGTTGAGGTTTTCAATGGCTCAATCAAGTCCCATAGGCCCATACACATTGTCAAGCATCTACATGTCAAGTTTCAAGGCTCATAGGGTCAAGTTGCACAGTCAAAAGCCCTATTTGCTTCATAGTCAACTGTAGGGGTAAAATAGTCATTTGGCAGTCAAAAGTCAAAAATTTTGGTCAACATATTATTTTGAGGCCAAAATCATCATTTGATCAAGTCTTGATCATGATTCCACAAGCATGGCTCAAAAATCATCAAAGATGCAAAAGTTTCTATTTTTGGACAGCTGAAAAGTCAATTGTAACTTGACCAAGGCATAACTTTTTCATGGTTCATCAGAAAAATCCCATCCAATGCTCATTTTTAAGGGGATGACATTTCCTATAACTCATCTTCACATTCCAAGTCCAAGAAATGCTCTCACAAAAAGTTATCAATTTCTACATTATAGTTCATTTTCAAAAGTCAACAAAAAGGCATTTTAAGTCAAAGACCATAACTTGAGATTGGTAAATCCAAATGACATGGGACCAAAGGCATTGGTTAGAGGACTTCAAGACCTTTCCAAAATGTCCAAGAACATGTTCATATGATCAAAATTGAGCAAGATATGTATTGGAGAAGTTGGGAAATTTTTGTGAAATGGCAAACGTCAACTATCCTTAAAACTTCAATTTTTGACAAAAGGGCCCACTTTCTTCCACTTGATTCAGCCTTGTCATGCCACACACGTGTCCCATGATTAATTTCAAGATCAAACATTTATTTTTCCATTTTATTTAATTTTTATTGATTTAATTCATTTTAAATCCATAAAAATTCAAATAAAATCTAAAAAATTAATGGAATAGCATCTTTTGATTTGAATAGCTTTCATGTGTCATATGCCAGCTCACAAACTCGTGCCAAGCCTTTTTGTGCATAAAATCCAAGATTTGAACCAAGTTTGGAAAGTCCTTTAATGGTGGTCAACAAGAATCCCATACTTAATTACACAAGGATACAAGCCCAGCTGCTGACCTAATTTCGTTCATACATACATAAGCAAGCTTTACAAACCTAATTCAGAACCTAGACCCTGCAAAAACGGCCAAAGCGAAAGTGAAAAAACTGTCAAAAAAGTGTGAGATCAAAAGGAGTGTTGCAAGCATTTTCAGATAAAAGTAAGCACGTGGTCTTCTTCCTTGCCATCCCCTGAAGCCAACACGACCCTTGCCACGTCCTAAGACTCCCTATACAACACTGTAAGTATTCACGAACAGGCCCCTGAACATGGAACCTCAATTCTTCATTCTTGCACTTTCTCTCAAAAACGCTAGCATATTCATACTCCTTGTTTGATTTCTGACGTAACCATAATATTCAATTTCATTTTTAGGCCTTGTATGACAATAACCGTACCTAGGGTTTGTGTGTGTTGTTTTTAGGCACTTTGTTTTCAGGTGAAATCAGGACAAACCATAAGCATGGATGAACTCAGGAGACATGGACGATCCTGACCATGGGCTTGGATGGCGTTTTTGAAGCCTAAGGATGATTTTAAGAAAGGGCCTACGGAACTTCCTGCGGATAAAAATCCGCAGGTAACTGAACCAGAGATTTGGAGAAGACGACCACATGTCGTTCTCCCATTCGTCCTTTTAAACGATCACGCGTCTTTTTTTTTTATTTTTTAGGCATAGGCGTTGATTTACAAATATAATAACCACTTATTATTATTATTACAATTGAACACGCAGCTCAGATGGCCAAGGCGCTTGTGCATAGTCCCTTGGGACCAGGGTTCGAGTCCCAGGTCCCCCAAATATTTGTTTCATGTTTTGTTTAACGTGATTTCATGCAGCATGTCCAAAAGCACTCCACCATGCGCTCCAGGCATCAGCGTGCCAAGTGGCTACAAGCATACATCCAAAGGCCAAGAGATGATAACCACAATGATCCTCAGTCAAAGCTTGTGCAGCTGATTACAAAAGTCAAACGTGGCTGAAAGCTTAGTGGGCCTGAAATTGCTGCCTAACACCTTCAAATCTGGCCCAAACCCCCCCTGGGTTTGCATTTCATTTTTTTATTTTATTTTCTCTCTTTCAATTGCTTTATTTATTTTTTATTGTTTTTTTTTAATTAATTACTAACCAGCAAATTAATTAACCTTTTCACAATAAAAATTCAGAAAAACTAAAAAAAAAATGTAAATATTTTTATTATCTATTAATTATTATTTTGTAAATAAATGCAAATTAATTAATTTAGTCTTTTTATTAATTAGGTTTAATTTTAATCTTTTTTTACAATAAATAAAAATGAATTAGACTTAGGTTTTTTTTTACACTTTTAATTTCTTTTTAATTTATTTCATTAAAAACATAAAAAACACAAAAAAAAAAAAATTCTTTTAATAAATTAATTAATTAGAATTAGGTTTAATAGTTAATTTAATTGCAAAAGAAGGACAAATTCAATTCTTTCTCAAAGAGGGTCAAAACCCTAAGGACGTCCCGATTCATTCTTTCGCGCGTATATTATTTTTAATTCGTTATTTTGATTATTTATATATCTGCTCAGAAATCTAATAGTTAATTAGGGTTTATCACTTTATTTACTTTTCTCGCATTTATTTTCCAAACGGGTTGTGTTTTTGGCGATGTATAGACCCGCGCCTTGTAATAGCGTAGATTCATATTTCCGCAATTTATTTCCCGCACTCTTAATTGTTAATTATGCATGAAAGACTTGTATGAAAAATAAAACCAATCCGTAGCTCACAAATAACATGCAATGACAATTTAACTGAAAAACAACACACATGCACATGCCACTCCTAGGGTACGCCTCACTGGTTGCCTCGACGTGGTCGTCAAGTATAGGGTGTTTTAGAGGCCGCCCTCCGGTCTAAAGATCCAGTTGCCTCGAAACGGTTGCCTCGGATAAAAAGGATCTAGGACATTAGGGTTACCGCTAAGGCGTCCTACCATTGCTTTGGCGACCACATTGTCCCTTAATCGAATTGACCCGAATACCTCTGACGATGGTGCTACCTACTTCTCAATAGTGGGATAGCACTGTCTAAAGGACTCTTACACAGCCTAATTCCTTAGAGTAGGTAGATTTCTCCTGGATACTTGCTCTTTCAAAAAAACAAAAACATCTTTTCGCACCTACACTTTCAAAAGGTTTTCAAACAAATATTTCATACACTCTTGAGGACAGATACAAGAGTTACTTAGAAATTTTTCAAACGAAACTTTTTCAAAACCCACACACACTTGAAAAGCAAACAATTTTTTTGAAAACATAAGAGCAAGTACCTAAGAGCCCGTGGATAACCACGGATAGAAAGGGTGCTAACACCTTCCCTTTCTATAAATCTACCTCCCGAACCGAGAAACATTCTCAAAGAAGCAATTTTGCTGTGCTTTTGTCCTTTCCATGTTGGAGAACATAAAAGACGACGGCGACTCTTGCTTACCGCGACATTTTGCAAACCAGCTTAAAAAACAGTCAGTTCTATTTCCACCGATCACAGTGTCATTTACATATGTTATTAATAAAAGCATTGGACGTTTCTTGCATTTCAAATTTTGCGCTCCTTGTTTTTCTTTTATTACATATTGCAAAACAACTATTTTACACACACTCACATATACAGGTCTACATCCACTATGGATCTCACTGGTAACGACTCTGCTACTGCCAGTTATGACTTCGAAAATCCAATCAACTTAGCCGAAGACGAAGGTGAAGATGATTGCGAAGTGCCTGGTGAACTTGCAAGACTGCTACTCCAAGAAGAGAGGGCCATTCAGCCACGTGAAGAGCCTGTGGAATCAGTAAATATGGGTACGGAAGAGGACAAGAAAGAGGTTAAGGTCGGCGCAAATCAAGAAGCTAGTGTGAAGCAACGATTGATTCAGATGTTGCGTGACTACATTGAGATCTTTGCCTGGTCTTATGAAGATATGCCTGGTTTGGATACCGATATTGTGGTTCACCGCCTGCCTACCAAGGAAGACTGTCCTCCAGTGAAATAGAAGGTCCGCCAAATGCGCCCAGAGATGTTTGAGAAAATCAAGCTGAAGTTATGAAACAGTTTGACACTGGTTTTCTAACAGTTACTTCTTACCCTCAGTGGGTTGCCAATGTGGTTCCTGTGCCGAAGAAAGATGGTAAGGTTCGAATGTGTGTTGACTACAGGGATCTGAACAGGGAAAGCCCCAAGGATGATTTCCCTCTGCCTCATATCGACGTTCTGGTTGACAACACCGCTCAGCATAAGGTTTTCTCCTTTATGGATGGTTTCTCCGGTTATAATCAGATTAAAATGGCTCCCGAAGACATGGAGAAGACAACCTTTGTTACTCAGTGGGGTACCTTTTGCTACAGGATCATGCCTTTTGGATTGAAGAACGCTGGGGCAACGTATCAGCGTGCCATGGTTGCTTTGTTTCATGACATGATCCATCATGAGATTGAGGTATACGTCGACGACGTGATTGCAAGGTCCCAAACTGAGGGGGAACACCTTGACCACCTTCAGAAGTTGTTTGACAGGTTGAAGTTGTACAAGCTGAGGTTAAACCCGGACAAGTGCACCTTCGGGGTGAGATCTGGTAAACTATTGGGTTTCGTCGTAAGCGACAAAGGTATTCAAGTGGATCCGGAAAAGGTGAAGGCCATACAAGAGATGCCAGCTCCCTAAACAGAGAAAGAAGTCAGAGGCTTTCTCGGCCGACTAAACTACATTTCCCGATTCATCTCGCACCTAACTGCTACTTGTGAGCCAATCTTCAAGCTATTGAAGAAAGATCAAGTGGTACGTTGGAACGATGAATGCCAGGCCGCTTTCGAAAGGATCAAAGAGTATATCCAAGAGCCACCTATTCTGATGCCACCAGTTGAAGGGAGACCCTTAATCCTATACTTGACAGTACTCGACAACTCAATGGGGTGTGTGCTGGGTCAGTATGACGAGTCTGGCCGAAAAGAGCATGCTATTTATTACATTAGCAAAAAGTTTACCGACTGCGAGACCCGATACTCGTTCCTCGAGAAAACTTGCTGCGCTTTGGCATGGGATGCTCGCCGGCTGAGACAGTATATGCTGACTCACACTACTCTATTGATATCAAAAATGGATCCAATCAAGTATATCTTCGAGAAGCCTACCTTGTCCGGAAGAATAGCAAGATGGCAGATGATCTTGACTGAGTATGACATACAATACACGACCCAAAAGGCAATCAAGGGAAGTGTGTTAGCAGACCATTTGGCACATCAGACAGTGGATGATTACCAGTCTATGAACTTCGAATTTTCGGATGAGAATATCATGCTAGTAACTGACTGTGAGACACCTGGACCGGATGAAGGACCTGAGGAAGGATCCCGATGGTCTATGTACTTTGATGGAGCTTCGAACGCTTTGGGTAATGGCATTGGCGTCGTGATCATATCTCCTAAAGGTTCTCATACTCCGTTCACCGCCCGACTATGTTTCAACTGCACCAACAACATGGCGGAGTATGAAGCGTGCATCATGGGTCTTCGAGCAGCAATCGACCTAAGGATTAAGTTTCTAAGTGTCTTCGGAGATTCCTCTCTCGTGATCAGTCAGATCAAAGGCGAGTGGGATACGAAACACCCAAATCGTATTCCTTACAAGGAGTATGTGTTGACGTTTCTTCCATATTTCGAGGAGATAACCTTTGAACACTTCCCTAGAGAGGAGAATCAGTTAGCGGACGCACTGGCTACGATGCCTTCTATGTTCAAAATCAATTGGGACAACGAAGCTCCCCGGATTATCAATGAAAGATTGGACAAACCTGCACATTATTATGATATTGAGACTGAAGAGGTAGCAGATAAACCCTGGTTTCATGAGGTGAAGAGGTATCTTGAGGCTCAGGAATACCCCGAGGGTGCATCTGTTAATGACAAGAAGTTTCTAAGGAGATTCGCGGCGAAGTTCTTCATCAGCAATGACATCCTTTACAAGCGCAACCATGATTCGACCTTACTGCATTGTGTGGAAAAGATTGAAGCAGAAAGGATCATGGCGGAGTTACACGAAGGTACTTTCGGAACTCATTCCAGTGGATACACCATGGCAAAGAAAATCCTTCGGGCAGGATACTACTGGTCCACTATGGAAGCCAACTGCTATCAGCATTCTCAGACATGTCACAAGTGCCAGGTCTATGCTGATAAAGTGCACATACCTCCAGTACCTCTGAACGTCTTGACGGCACCTTGGCCTTTTGCAATGTGGGGCATTGATATGATCGGCGAGATCAGACCTACAGCATCCAACGGGCATCGTTTCATCTTGGTAGCTATTGATTACTTTACGAAGTAGGTTGAAGCAGCTTCATTTGCTACAGTAACCAAGAACGTTGTGGCACTGTTCATTCGGCACAATCTGATCTATCGATATGGTGTACCAAAGAGGATCATTATGGACAATGGTACGAATCTCAACAACAAGATGATCACTGAGCTCTGCAAGCAGTTCAAGATAGAGCATCACAACTCTTCTCCCTATCGGCTGGAGATGAATGAGGCTGTAGAAGCGGCTAATAAGAACATTAAGAAGATTGTGCAGAAGATGACAGTGACATACAAAGACTGGCACGAGATGTTACCATTTGCTCTTCATGGGTACCGTACCTTATCACGGACTTCAACAGGGGCAACACCTTATTCCTTGGTATATGGCATGGAGGCAGTCTTTCCCATTGAAGTTCAGATACCCTCTCTTCGGATTATGAAGGATGCAGGTTTGAGCGAAGATGACTGGATTCAGACCCGGCTTGATCAGCTGAACTTAATCGACGAAAAGAGACTTACTGCTATTTGTCATGGTCTGATGTACCAGAAACGGATGATCAAGGAATTTAACAAGAAAGTCAGACGACAAGAGTATCAAGTTGGGGATCTGGTAATCAAGCGCATTGTCTTACCTCAAGGTGATCCCATGGGCAAATGGACCCCTACTTATGAAGGGTCATTTGTGGTTAAGAACATTTTCTCAGGAGGAGCTATGATTCTAACCACCATGGATGGTGACGACCTTCCTCACCCCGTTAATGCAGACATAGTGAAAAGATACTACACATAATCAAAGGCCCGCTAGGTTGACTGGCCTAGGAAAAAATAAGGGCTTCCCGATGAACCAAAAGGGTTCGGGCAAAAATAAGGGATGAAAATGAAAAAATCTGTACACCCGGCAAGTCGAAAACCTGAAAAGGAGGCTTGGGCAAAAAAGGGTATCCCGGTGGACTGAAAACCCAAAAGGGCGGTCCAGGCAAAAATTAGGGATCAAAGCGTAATACTATGTCTCATTGGATCACCTTGCATCCAGACTTCGGTATCAACTATTAAGCTCGGACGACACTAATCAATCTGATTCATCTTCAACCAAGCAGCAAAGTGATGAGATACTCGAGGACATAAAGGTAATAGCAGAGTTGGAACCCAGTGGGATTATTCACATAGCCGTTTTGTTTAGTTTTTCACAAATTGTGTAAATTCTATTATTCGGCTTCGTTCTCTTACTAGGACGTGAGCCTCTTGTACAAAAACGCCTATTTACAGGCAAAACTTCAAAATCAATACAATTCATTTTCAAAGAAATTTCAAACTATTTTTCTTTATCTGTTTTGTTTTGCAAAGAACGTCCAATGGTCATTTTTGATATATGCATTCGACATTAATTGCTGCTCATGAATATTTACATGTGAAACAAAAGACGATTACGGGTAATATCAGAAGCAGGGGCAATGAGAATTGTCCAAACTGTATGGTTGCTTTGTCCACCAGGTTCCAGGTAAGTTCATCTGAAGAATATGGCTAAGATACCTTCACTCCCGTAGAGTAAGACAGTAATGATAGCTCTCCCCAGTTGAGACTTGCAACTATGAACGAGTCTGCAATGCTCTCCCCAAGCAGAGTTGATCTACCATCAGTACTAAAAAGGCTTGATATCCCCGACAGTCTTAGTATTCCCTAGAAGAGTATAATAATGTTCCCCGGTAGAATACAAGATACCCCCAGTAGAGTCAAAGTTTCCCCAGTGCAGTCTGAAAAAGCTTCCCCAACAGAGTTGAAGCATCATCCCCAGTAGACTCTGGAAGTTTATCCCCAGCGGAGTACAAAAATAAATCTCCCCATCCGAGTTCACAGGAATCATTCCCAGCAGAATTTAGAGGATTATCCCCATAAAAGTCTAACAGGTTATCCCCAATGAAGCCGCAACCGAAGATCATCCTCAGCGGAGTTCTTTATTTTCACAAACAGGAATCCAATCCTCAAAGAGATCCAATATCACCAACAACGATAATTCCTCCCGACGGAATTTATCAGTGGAATCCTCAGCAGAGTATCTCTTCCCCACAGAGTAATCTCCTCATCAGTTTATTCCCCCCAACGGAGTCATCCTCTCCTGCAGGTTTATTCTCTTCATTAGCCATCCCCAGCGGAAGCGAATAATCCAACTCTATTCTCCAGTAGCTGTCTGGGATTTATTTTCCCCAGCTAGAAACATTACATTTCCATACATCATGATACATGCATATACGCATCATACAATACAATCTCATTTATTTTGAGAACATCATTTCTTGATCCATATCATGCATTGCATATGACTGACCTTTACCTTTCAGGAAAGATGCATTTAAATTCTCCGCTATGTCAAAAGACCTTCTCTGGTTCAGTCAGATCGACCCTAAGATCTCCCTGATTCGTATTCTAGTTGAAGATATTCCAAGACTTTCGTCTGGTTCAGTTAAATAGACCCTAAGATTTTTTTGATTCTTATCCAGTCAAAGTTAGTCCAAGACCTTCTCTGGTTCAGTCAGATCGACCCTATGATATCCTTGATTCGTATTCCAGTTAAATATATTCCAATACTTTCGTCTGGTTCAGTTAAATCGACCCTAAGATTTTTCTGATTCTTATCCATCCAAAGTTAATCCAAGACCTTCTCTGGTTCAGTAAGATCGACCCTAAGATCTCTCTGATTCGTATTCCAGTTGAAGATATTCCAAGACTTTCGTCTGGTTCAGTTAAATCGATCCTAAGATTTTTCTGATTCTGATCCAGCCAAAGTTAATCCAAAACCTTATCTGGTTCAGTAAGATCGACCCTAAGATCTCTCTGATTCGTATTTAAGTTGAAGATATTCCAAGACTTTCGTCTGGTTCAGTTAAATCGACCCTAAGATTTTTCTGATTCTGATCCAGCCAAAGTTAGTCCAAGACCTTCTCTGGTTCAGTAAGATTGACCCTAAGATCTCTCTGATTCGTATTCCAGTTGAAGATATTCCAAGAATTTCGTCTAGTTCAGTTAAATCGACCCTAAGATTTTTCTGATTCTTATCCAGTCAAAGTTAATCCAAGACCTTCTCTGGTTCAGTAATATCGACCCTAAGATCTCTCTGATTCGTATTTCAGTTGAAGATCCCAAGACTCTCGTCTGGTTTAGTTAAATCGACCCTAAGATTTTTCTGATTCGTATCCAGCCAAAGTTAATCCAAGACCTTATCTGGTTCAGTAAGATCGACCCTAAGACCCTAAGATCTCTCTGATTCGTATTCCAGTTGAAGATATTCCAAGACTTTCATCTGGTTCAGTTAAATTGACCCTAAGATTTTTCTGATTCTTATCCATTCAAAGTTAATCCAAGACCTTCTCTGGTTCAGTAAGATCGACCCTAAGATCTCTCTGATTCATATTCCAGTTGAAGATATCCCAAGACTTTCGTCTGGTTCGGTTAAATCGACCCTAAGATTTTTCTGATTCGTATCCAGCCAAAGTTAATCCAAGACCTCCTCTGGTTCAGTCAGATCGACGATAAGATCTCCCTGATTCGTATTCCAGCCGATGTTCAGACCACCTATCAACAGTCTCCAAATGGAATCTATAAGCCCATTCCCGACGTCACCAAGCTGATACCACTTCATGCGAGTGCAAATTTATGGGCACTCTAGTGTTCAATCATCTTCCACCTTCGGATCACGAAAGGCCCGAAAACCAATCTATATCCTCAGGTTTAAGAAGATTGAACAGGGGCAGCTGTTGTACCCCAAAATTTTCCCTCTCGTATTTCTCAAAACATTTTAAGAAAAATCTCCAAGTGGTTCAAGATTGCTCAAGAGTTGGACAGTCAAATCATCTCCTAAGGCAGTCAACCCCAAATTAGGGTTTTGTGTTGCATCAAGATCCTTGAGTCCAAATGACCTCAAGTTCTCCCTAATGTCCTAATATGCTCTCAAGATCATCCATGCCAAATTTCAAGCCTTGCAGAGGAAGTTTGCTCAGTCAATTGCTCAAAGGGTCCAAAAATCGACTGTGTTAGGGCAAAAGTCAACTGTGACCCAAATACAGTCATACTTCAAGATTTTTTGTCAACATTCTCATTTTTAAGTATATTTCATCATTTGATCAATTGCAGGAAAAGTCAACTCAACTTTGAACAAGCATAAATTTCTCATACTTTATGATAAATGACCCATCCAAAGCTCATTTTGAAGAGGATGCAATTTCCTACAATCCATCTTCACACCCCAAGATCAGAAAATTCACTCACAAAAAGTTACAAATTTGAACATTATAGGTCATTTTTAAAAGTCAACAAAAACACCTTTTTTTGCCAAAGCTTATAACTTGAGCATGGAATATCAAAATGAGATGATACCAAAAGTGTTGGTTAGAGGACATCTCAATATTTCTAAAAAGTCCAAGGACACTTCCAAAAGTTCAAAATTGAAGAAGTTATACATTGTTGAAGTTGGGCATTTTTGCAAAATTGCCAAAAGTCAACTATCCCCAAAACTTCAAATTTTGCCAAATGGGCCCATTCTTTTCCACTTGATTTGGGCTTGCCACATTCCACACGTGTCCTAGCTTCAGCCTTGTGTCCATTTATCAATTTTTCTATTTTATTTGATTTTTTATTGAATTATTTCATTTTAAATCAATTTAAATCAAATAAAATCCCAAAACTTGATTACATGAGATCTTTTTCTATTTTCAGGACCTAATCATCATCAATGTCATGATCAAATTCGTATCAATCATTCCATGTGCAAAAAGATTGGATTTTTGGCAAATTAAGCAAGTTTTCAATGGAGGGTCAAATCCAATCTCAAAGCATTGATGTGCAAAGATTCAAGACCAATTTGTTGACCTAATACATTGCAGCATACATATACAATCCAAGGCACATGAATTTGAGACCTAGAGGCTGCAAGAATACCAAGTACCAAACTTGAAAAATTGACAAAAAGTGTGAAACTGAAATCATTCTTAGAGGCAAATTCAGGAGCAAAACTCAATACCAATCACTTGCTGGACAATCACTGAAGGAAAACCAACCTAAAGCCAGTCTCCATACACGCCCAGAAGCTTTGTAAGTGTCTCAAAAAACTGCTTTTCGTTTGAATTTGTGGATCCATATTCTTGCATTTTCCTGGCAAATCTTTGATATATTTATGATGCTTATGAAGTTTCTGAACTTTTGGCATGGTTTGATTGCATTTATATGGACTGTAGCCCTATAACCGAACCTAGGGTTTTTTAGTGTGTTTTTTGGGCATTTCTTTTACAGGCGAAATCAAGATTCAAGAGGGATGTAGGTTTGTTTAGGAAGCCTAGACGAGCACAACCATGGTCTCAGGGGTCGTTTTCATGGCCTAGAATGGATTTTAGGATCAACCTACGAATTCAGCTGCAGATATGAATCCGCGGGAAAAATTACAGGTCTGAAGGTCAGGGACGACAGACGTGTCCCCCTCTTAGTGGTCGATTCAAACTTCGCGCGTTTTATTTTTTTTATTTCTGGCATATTACGCGTTTTCCTATATTATTATTATTGTCCAATATGTTAACAGCTGAAGCATGATGGTTGAGTGGTAGTGGCGTGTGTTCAGGGACCAACAGGACCTGGGTTCGAATCCCAGGTCCCCCATGTATTTGCTATATTTTTTATACAGGTTATCCAATGCAAACCCAAGTGCGTAGCCTACCATGCTCCCTCATTCAATCACTTGCCAGATGGCCCCATGCCAAATCTGATGGCCCAGATGGGATGTCCACCATGTTACCAAGTCAATGGGCGTGTAGGGAATCAGGAAAAGTCAAGCCAGGCCAACGAAATTGAGCCCTAGAATTGCTGAATAAACCTCCAAAATCAGGCCCAAACCCTAACTTTCTCTCTTTTCTTTTATTATTTCTCTTAATTATTTATTGTTATTATTTTTAATAATTAACTAACCAATTAAATCTTTTTCTTCATAAAATAAAAAACCAAAAAAATATTTTGTTTATTAAATTAATTTTCAGTATTTTATTTTTGTTAATAAATATTAATTTAATTAATTTAATTTTAATTAGGAATAACTTTTAATATATTTTGCAATAATTAAAATTAACTTAGACAATTAGGTTTTATTAACTTTGATTCAATTTATTTTTATTTCTTTAAATACCAAAAACCCAAAAATATTTTTATTAATTAATTTATTAATTAATTTAGTAATTAACCTAGATAATTTCTTTCTTAATTCAAAAGTAACAAAAAAATACTTTCTTTCATTAAAGGGTCAAAACCCTAGAACTCGTCCGATTTAATTTTCCGCATGCGATCCATTTTATTTCAATATTGTATCTGTTTCCAGAATGTAATAGATAATTAGGATTTTAAATATTTTTACCGCTTTATTTATTTTCCGCACTTTAATTTCAAGGGTTGCTTTTGGCGATGTAAATACCCGACGCCTTGTAATAGTTAGTTTAATTTCCGCAACTTATACACTGTTAGATGTTTGATAATAGGGAATGCATGACAAGATTGAACGTTTAAACCTAAAATTAACATAGATAACCATTGACATGTACAAAGATAAAATAAACTGAAAACAACACACTCGCACATGCGCACTCTTAGGGTACACCCCACTTGGTTGCCTTCGTACGCGGTCATTGAGTATAGGTCACTTTAGAGGTCGCCCTCTTGTCTAAAGATCATAGTCGCCTCGAAACGGTTACCTCAGATATTGTTTCCTCAAAACAAATGATCTAGGACATTAGGGTTACCACTAAAGCGTCCTAACATTGCTTTGGTGACCATAAGTCCCTAAAATCGAATTGACCCTTAAACTCCAACAACGATGCTACCTACTCATTCATAGTGAGATAGAATTGTCTAAAGGAAGATAGCATAGAATGATTCCTTTTTTGAGTAGGTAGATGGTTCTTAAGTACTTGCTCTTACAAAAACAAAAATACTTTTCACACTTACACTTTTCGAACAAAGTTTTCAAAAACACTTCGCACACTCTTGAGGACTGAATCAAGAGTTAAATCTAAGTTTTCAAAACAAAAACTTTTTCAAACCCACAAACACAAAGAAAAGCAAATTTTGAAAACATATGAGCAAGTACCTAAGAGCCCGTGGATAACCACGGATAGAAAGGGTGCTAATACCTTCCCTTTCTATAATCTACCCCCCGAACCCGAGAAACATCTCGAAAAAGGAATTTTTCTGTGCTTTTTTCCTTTCCTTGTTGGATAAAATAAAATTCGGTGGCGACTCTTGCTTACCGCGACATTTTGCGGAAAAAAACATAAAACACAAACCAGCATTCCAAAATAGTCAGTTCTTTCCCACCGTATCACAATAAGCCCTCACAAACAAAGCCAAGGTGCCTCGGGCAAGGCACCAGGCCATAAATTTTCAAATTGTCTATTACGAATCTCAAAACAAAAGTCTATTACTGTGTAATAAAAGAAACGGGCACAAAGTCTTTCGTCGTCCAATTGTTCAAGCCACCGTCGGTAGTCGGGTAAATCTAGCTATCGATATCTGACTCTTATTTATCATCTCCAATTGCATTCACTCCTGGATTGCTGATGCACAGAGGAGGTCTTCCAATTCGCACACGCCGAACAGCCGTTTGAGCTTCTGCAGTAAAACCCAAACCAAACTTGTCATTCTTGTGTGCAAAGTCAGGAAGCTGGCCCCAATTTGCACACCCACCTTTCTCAATCACATCCTTGGAATCCTTGAGGGAAGCCATCTTCATCGGAGGTTTGTCAGTAGCAATTTCAGTCGACGCCAGAGTCTGAGGAACCTCTTCAAAGTTCTGACACGGGGTTTCGATGAACTCCTCATCCATCTCCACATAGCGAAAGGAATTAAGATGACTTACCATGTACTCCTCCTCACGCTGCACCGTAACAATCTGCCCCTTAACTAGATAATTCAACATCTGATGGAGCGTAGAAGTCACTGCCCCAGCCTTATGAATCCACGGGCGACACAGCAAACAAGAATAAGATGGTCGGATATCCATCACATAGAACGTAGATGCAAAAGTCTGAGAGCCAACTTTAATAGGGACGTCCACTTCCCCGTGCACCATCCTTTTGGATCCATCAAAGGCCCTAACCACAATATTACTTGGTTTCAGAACCAACCCTTCACAATCCAACTGATCTAATGCTTTCTTGGGTAAAACATTTAATGAGGATCCAATATCCACCAGTACGTGGGCCAAAGTAGTGCCCCTACACTCGATCGAGATGTGCAGGGCATCATTGTAATTTCTTCCCTTGGCAGTCAGATCTGCGTCGGAGAAACCCAACCCGTTGTCAGCGGTCAGACTAGCTACACAGTCTTTGAATTGATCAGCAGATGTTTCCTGCGGCACATGCGCAGTTTTAAGGAAAGCAATTAAAGCCTTTGCATGGGCTTCCGAGCACAATAATAAGGATAACATGGAGATCTTCGACGGGGTTTGCCCCAGCTGTTCGACTATGTTGTAGTCGCTTTTCTTGATAATCTTCAAAATTTCCTCTATCTTCTGCTTAGAGGTTTCCACTATGATTTTCTTAGGCGCCTCCGTCTGGGCAGGCCCACCTGTAACTTCTTTGCCTCGAGTGTCAGATGACTCAGCAACAGGGGTGATGACTGGAGTAAGAATTGGAACAACAGCCAACGTACTGGTGGATGGAATGACAACATGCTTTTGAATAGTCGGAGGGGAAATCTTAGGAGAGAAGAGTCTTCCACTTCGGGTGACTTTGCTAGACCCGACAATATTGCTGACATCAGTATCAGCCTCTTCAATCTTCAAGTTTTGTTTGATCCCATGATAATACACATCGGCCCCATAGTGCCATGGGACAACCTTATCCGAAGTGTATGGGATAGGACCAGGAATAGTAATGATCAATGGAGCAACTCTTGGAACAGATGTAACCCTAACAGGCTTTCTCGAGAAAGCCTTGGAAGGATTGGCGGAAATGGTTATGATGGAAATATCTTCAACAAGAATCAACGGAATCAAAGTTTTCTCGAACAAGATCTCTTTGTTATCCATCAGGCGTTGAACACCTGATTTCAGTAAATAGCAACCAGCAGGCAGGATGGAACATAGGTGGCAACCTTTGCCACAGCCCGGAAATAAACCGGCCAATAAAAGATTCTTCTTAACAGTCATCAACAGAGTAGAAACTTCTTCCATGGAGGTCACAAATAAATCAGTGTCGTTATCAGAGACCACAGGGCTAGGACCCTTTCCTTCCTCCTGATTCTCTCCTCCTCCAAATGAATGAGACAGATCAGCTTCCTGTCGCAACCTATTCCCAAATATGTGACCCATATTCAGAAGAACCACCTTCTTCTTCTTCTTCTTGTCCTTCAAGATGAGAGCCTTCAAATCCTGTTGACTTTTAGCCAAGTTCAAGAACATCTCTTGGAATTGAGCATTATGTGCTTGAAGAGCTTTGATGGATTGATCGGTAGGTGTTTCAGAATACATTTCGTGCAGAAATAAACAGCGAAGAAGATAATAAACCTGTAATGGTACCTGTAATGAGGTGCATGGTAATGGAATGCTTATGAAATGATTTCAAAGACTTTGGGAGATTCAAATTTGTAAACCAAAATAAAACACACTTTTATTAGATTAAACTTGTAACAATGTTTAACAATGCCTTCAAGGCGTTACAAAAGAAATAAACTAAAAAGCAATCTAAACTAGAAACAATAAAAGACATCAGAAATCCCATGGTCGTTTTCCCTTCGTGCTGACATAATCGTTGATTATCCTTTCATTCTCAAGCTGCCTCGTGAACTTCAAGATCTTCCTTTCCTGCTCATGATACTTCTCCCGATAGGTATCCCTTTCTTCCTTCAACTGGATCCAAGATCTCTTCAATTCCCCAAGATCAGTAGGCATATAGGGATAGAGGACTGTATAAGGAACACCTTCTTCATTAGTATGCTCCACAACCACTGGAAAAACAGCTTCATAAGGCATCCCTGGCTTTTGAGCACGGGCTCAAACCCACTGGAGATAAGGTTGCATTGGGAGAGAAGTCTTTGGCCCCAAATCATGAGGGTCAGACCTATTCACCCTGCCCCAGGCTCGTATAAACCTTCGACGATGCTCATTAACGTCCCCTTTGTAGTCAAAGACAATGTCTGTAAGAAGTAGCTCATGAGGACCGTCTCTCTGAGCGCGACCAAACTATCGTAAAGCCAAGAAAGAACTGTAGGTTATTCCCCCTCTAATTCCAAGCAATGGGACATTAGGGTATTCCCCACATCGATCAATGACAGCTACTCTTTCCATATCTTTAGAACTCCAAAGAATGTCCGTATGGGCAAGGGACATGATTCTGTAAGCCCAACCTAACCCTTCTTCATTCTTCAATACAGACTTGGGGAAGTGAGAAATAAACCACCTCGCCAACAGTGGCGTGCAACACATGAGAGTCCCCCTTCTTTGCATAGTATGTGTATAGAGAGCATGAAAAATATCACCCAGAAGAGTAGGCACTGGATTACGAGACAAGAAGATCTTGACCGCATTCACATCTATGAAGGAATCTGGATTCGGGAAAAGAACCAAGACGTAGATGAGGAGAGCCAAGATGTCTTCAAATGCTTGAAAATCCATGTTATCCCAGAACTGTTGAGCTTGATCAATCAGAAACTTAGCCAAGAAACCTTTAACCCCGCTCCGTGTCTCCCAGTTAGATACTACATCAGCCCTTTTTAGATGTAAGGCTGAAGAAATATCCTCAGGTCTAGGAACCTCCTCCAAACCTGTGAAGGGTGCCTGCTCGAGGATAGATATGCCTAATGAGTCAGAAAACTCCTCCAAAGTAGGGACTAGCTAATAATCCGGGAAGGTGAAACAATGATGCAACAGATCAAAGTACTAGAACAACACGCTCATCAGTTGCTCATCCAACTTTGAAGTGACCAGACTAAGGAGATGACCATGTCTTCTAACAAATGAAGAAGTATCAGGAACTTTTGAGACTAACTCTCTGAGCTGAGCAGGGATTTGCACGAAGTTAACCCGAATGGTATTTCTGCGTACTGAAGCCATAATCTGCAAAACAGAACAAAGATAAATCCCCTCGGTCTTTGAAATGGTTAGTCTAATTAAATATGCATGCTATGTCATGATGCATGATGTCATGATAAAACACACAATATGTATAGCAGGTATCAAACATGGTAAAGGCAAACAAGTCACACAATAGCCCTTAAGTTTAGGCTTGCATGGAGTCTAGGTACTACCCTCTTGAAGTTCAGTTGGTTCAACCTAACTTAATAATAGTAACCTGGTTCTAGAGGTTCTCAATATCACTGACCATCCTCCATCGGTCATGGTTTCAGCTCACGCAATCTTTTCTTGCGGCCGGAACTATCTCGAGAGTATGGTCTCAGTGAGTGTAGTATCAAGTATCAACCAGTTCTCAACTCTATACCGAGGCCGGCTATCTCACTACTTCCTATGGCCAAGTTGGTCAATTATAGGTTCTAAGGTATGTTGATGCTTAACGACCCATATAGCAGCCCCATACTCTCCTTGTTCCTCCACAAGGGATACCGGTACCAACTAATGTGCCACATCAATGTAGCTACTGCTTCAACCGTATCGGTATATGTCGTACAGTTCCCTCATAGTTTATTGCTACTTACTTAAAAGGTGTTCCCCAGATCCGGGTTAGGATCTATAGTAACTCCAATACAAAGATCACAAAGATAAAGAAATCAAATAAAACAATAGAAGCAATATGATGAACTAATCCTAAGGTATACCCCACTTATTTATCCCCAGTGAAGTCGCCAGTTTTGTGATACAATGGCAGAACCAGAACTGTTTTGGAAATGTCGGTTTACGTTTTGCGTTTGTGTTTGCAAAATGTCGCGGTAAGCAAGAGTCGCCACCGACTTTCATTTTATCCAACAAGGAAAGGAAAAAAGCACAGAAAAATTCCTTTTTCGAGATTTTCTGAGTACGGGGGGTAGATTATAGAAAGGGAAGGTATTAGCACCCTTTCTATCCGTAGTTTTCTATGGGCTCTTAGGTACTTGCTCATCATTTTCAAAATTGCTTCTTTGTGTTTGTGTGATTTGAAAAAGTTTTTGTTTTACTTCGATTTAACCCTTGCTTCTGTCTTCAAGAGTGTTACAAAGTGTTTTTGAAAACTTTGTTTGAAAAGAGTGTAAGTGTGGAAAAGTTTGTTTGTTTTGAGCAAGTACTTAAAAGCTAATCTACCTACTTGAAAAAAAATTGTTCTATGTTCGTTTCCTTTAGACAGCGCTATCCTACTTTTAGTGAGTAGGTAGCACCGTCGTCGGAGTTTTAAGGGTCAATTCGAAAGGGACGTACGATCACTAAAGCAATGTTAGGATGTCTTAGTAATAACCCTAATGTCTTAAGATCAATATCCGAGGCAACAATTCCGAGGCAACCTTTCCGAGGCAACTTTGATCTTTGAGACAAGAGAGCGACCACTAAAATATCCTATACTTAATGACCATTTACCGAAGGCAACTGAAGTGAGAGTATACCCTAGTAGTGCGCATGTGCGAGTGATTCAATTTCAAGTTTATTGTCTTTGCACATTTAGGGTTTGCTAACCATTTTAAAGTTAATCATACATTCTTGTCATGCATACCTAATATTCATACATCTAACAGTTAATATTTGCGAAATTTAAAGTGCGGAAAAATAAGCTACGCTATTACAAGGCTTCGGGTATTAATTACATAGCCAAAAACAACCCGTAAAAAAAACGATAAATGAAAGTAAAAGCCCTAATTAATCTATTACAACTTGTGAGCAATTACATCAATATGGTAAAAATAAATAAACGCGATGAATCAAGAACGAGAGAGAACTAGGGTTTTGACCACGTCTAACCTAATCGAAAGAAATAATTATTTTTGTTGTTTTTAATTATTTTTAAGAAAAAGAATAAGTTTTTTAAATTAAATATAAATCTAATTAGTAATTAAATTAATTAAAGAAAATGACTAAATTTAACCTATTTTTGTGTTTTTGGTTATTTTAAGAAAAAGAAAATAGAATTAAGTTAGAAACAAAAACCCTAATTGTTCTAATTGTTTTTTTTTTACAAAATAATTTTAAGTTACCTAAAATTAAATAACCTAATTCAATTAATTTTTGTATATAAAAAAAACATCCTAAATCTAATTGGGTGAAAAATATTATTTTTTATGATTTTTTGATAAAAAAGAAAAATTAATTTGTGTTAGTAAAAATAATTTAAATGAATAAATAAAGAAAATGTAAAGAAAATATAAAGAGAAAGAAAGAAGAATTGAGCCTGGTTGTGAGTAAAATGGGGGGTGTGAAAAGAAAGCCCTGGGCCCAAAAGAAAAAGTCCATGTTGACCTTCCTGAATCTCATGTTGTGTGTTGACTGGGTTGTATGATGGTCACCACATGATAGCCTTTAGATCTGGCCTCCTGGACACTTGGCTGGTTGGATAATGATGGACCATGGTGGTCATCCCACCTATGCATGCGCCTGATTATGGAAAGAAAAAATATGTGAAATATGGGGGGGACATGGGATTCGAACCCAGGTCCTGTAACCTTTTCCAATAGCCTGGCCACCAACTAAGCTGCGCGTGTTAGTTGTTCATAGGATAATCATAATGGATAATATATAATAATGTGAATTAGTGGAAAAACAAAGCGCCAGAATTCAAATGGCCTAGTAAGGTGGTGCCACGCAGGTCATCCCCAACCTCGCTCCGTTGGTAAAAGTCATAGACTTTTACCTACGGACAACGTCCGTCACTACATCCCTGGCTTATTTCAAAATCTTCCATGGGCATGATAAATGACATCAAATGCCATGAATCAAACCGCCTTGACATTTTGAGCATCATGATGTCCTTCATGGGGGCCAATTTTGCCTGCATACAAAGATCCTAAAACAAAGCATAAAACCCTAACAATGGTAAACTCTGATACAGTCCATAAAAACATAATTAAACGATATGGATAGCTTGCAAATGTGTTAAGAAACAAGAATATATGATTATTTCATGCTATATGTGCCAGAATCATGCAATTCGATTTCAAGAACAAACCAAAGTCGTGGCTGACTTACAGTGGGTTTTGGTGCTGGAAACTCCTTGTTCTTGATTGGTATGGCTTGCTTGTGATCCCAGGAAGCGAATGATATGGCTAGAGGGTCTTGAAAATGCCTGGAAATAGCAAAACGAATTACCACTTTTCTTTGTTTTTTCAAGTTTTGGTTCTGCCTTGTGCGCCTCTCAAGCCTGTGATTTTTGTCTGCAAATGTTCCCTATATACTGAGGATTGGATTAGGGTTGCAAACACGATCTCAATCTTTGCCAATTATTGATTTTGATCTTGATTTGATTCACTTGAAAATCCTTCAAAAAATAGGCTAAAACCAATCTTTTTATGCACACAAAAGCCTTGCACGAATTCAATCCTTTGCTAGCTGGATATAGGACATGAAACATGCATAATATGTTGAAGTTTCAATGATTTGGATTTTTCATGATTTGTTTTGATTTAAATTGATTTAATTGCAATAAAAATCAAAATAAATAATAAAAATAAGATAAAGACAAGTGGAAAGAGCTAGGGCTCGTGGACCATGCTACCAACTCAAAACAAATGCAAAATATTGGGCCCATTTAGCAAAAATTGCAATTTTAGGCATGGTTGACTTTTGGCCATTTTGCAAAAAGGGTCAACTTCACCAATGCATAACTTCCTCAATTTTGACTCTTTGAAGGTTTTCTTGGACTTTTTAGAAAGTTTAAGATGCCCCCCTACGCAAACCTTTTGTCTCATCTTAATTTGGTATTCCATGTTCATGTATGAAGCTTTGACAAAAAATGTGTTTTTGTTAACTTTTCAAAATGACCTATAATGTCAAAATTCATAACTTCTTGTGAGTGCATATTTTGAACTTGGGAGCTGAAGATGGATTTCATGGTGTTGCATCCTATTCAAAATGAGCTTTGGATGGGTCATTTCTAATAAAGTATGAGAAAGTTATGCTTGGTCAAAGTTGAGTTGACTTTTCCTACAAAACCCTAATTTAGCAACTTTTGGGTTTTGATGAATTGTGAGAAATCCTTGATGAATCATGATCAACCCTTGATCAAATGATGAATAATACTTCACAATGAGGATGTTGGCCAAAAATCTTGAAGTTTGACTGTATGTGGGCCACAGTTGACTTTTGCCCTAGCACAGTCGATTTTCAGGCCTTTGAGCAATTGACTGAGCAAACTTTCTCTGTAGGGCTTGAAACTTGACGTGGATGACCTTGAGAACATATTAGGACAATGGTGAGAATTTGGGATCCCTTGGACTTAAGTATCTTGATGCAACATGAAACCCTAATTTGAGGTAGACTGCCTTATGAGGGAGCTTGTCTGGTTAACCCTTGGACTTCCTTTAGCAACTTGAGAATCTTTCTTGAAATGTTTTGAGAAATATGGGAGGGAAAATTTTGGGGTACAACAGTGCTACTGAAATGTACTTTGCTTTTGCTGTTGAAAGAGCAATTGTTGATTGCCTCTTGCTTGACCATGAGATCATATTCTTGCATAGAAACTAACATTTTCCATAAGTACTCTTCCTCTCTAGCTGATCTCCAGCATAGTCTGCATCACAGAAACCAGAAAGAGAACACTCTGATGTTTTCTTATACATCAATTCAATATTATAGGTTCCTTGTAGATACCTTAGAATTCTCTTTACAACACTTAAATGAGATTCCCTAGGATCAGATTGGAATCTAGCACAAAGATGAACACAAAATAAGATATCGGGTCTAGATGTAGTCAGATACAGAAGAGAGCCTATTATGCCACGATAGAGCTTCTGACAAACCTTTCCACTTACCTCTTCTTTCTCCAAAATTAATGTTGGATGCATTGGAGTATTTGCTACAGTGCAATCTGTCATGTTAAATTCCTTCAGAAGTTCTTTGGTGTACTAACTTTGATATATGTAAGTAGCCTCTGGCTTTTGATCAATCTGGATTCCCAGAAAGAACTTTAATTCTCCCATAATGCTCATTTCAAATTCATCTTGCATTAACTTAGAGAATTCCTCACAGAGGGATGGATTACCAGAACCAAAAATAATATCACCAACATAAATTTGAACAATTAGAATATCATTTTTGAATGTTTTGCAGAAGAGTGTAGTGACAACCTTTCCTCTGGTAAACTTATTTTCTAAAAGAAAATTATTCAATCTGTCATACCAAGCTCTGGGAGCTTGTTTCAATCCATAAAGAGATTTCTTTAGTATAAAAAAAAGTCTGATTTCTCAGAGCTTTCAAAGCCAGGAGGCTGTTTGGCATACACTTCTTCTGAAATATAACCATTTAGAAATGCACTCTTAACATCCATCTGATAAAGGATGATGTTATGATTTACAAAAAAATAAACTAACAATCTAATAACTTCTAACCCGGCGTCTGGTGAAAAGGTTTTTGTATAGTCTATTCCTTCTTATTGACTATAACCTTGTGCAATCAGTCGTGCTTTGTTTCTGAAAACTTCACCCTTCTCATTGAGCTTGTTTCTGAACACCCATCTGGTTCCAATGACATGGACACCTTTAGGTTTCTGAACAAGATCCCATACATCATTCTTTAAGAGTTGGTTCAGTTCTTATTCCATATCCAGAATCCAATCCTTATCTAGAAGTTCTTCCTCAATAGATGTAGGTTCTATTAAAGAAACTAAACCCAAAAGAACTTAATTAGAAGGTTTGAGAGTCAATCTTGTTATGACTGGAGCATCTTTACTTCCAAGAATGAGATCTTCAGGATGAGAGGATGTGATTATTTTCTCCCATGGTTGAGGTTGATTATAAGGACTATCAACAACATCAGAAGAAGGAGCTTCTGATTCTTTATCTTCTTGAATCCTCTCCTTTGGTTCAGTGAATGTTATAGTCACATCTGCAAGCTTTTCACACAACTTTGACTTTTCATAGTCAAGCTTATCATCAAATCTGATATGGATTGATTCCTCCATAATTTATGATTTTGTATTATATATTCTGAAGCCTTTGAAGCATTCAGAGTATCCTAATATCAGACACTTCTATGCCTTAGAATCAAACTTACCCAAATTCTCTTTAGTGTTTAACATATAACAAGTACATCCAAATGGATGGAAATAGGAAATGTTGAGATTTATATTCTTCCATAATTCATAAGGAGTCTTACTCAAAATAGTTCTGATGGAGATTCTATTTTGAATATAACACGATGTACTCACTGATTTTGCCCAAAAGTGCTTAGTCATATGAGTTTCTTGGATCATGGTGCGAGCTGTTTCTTGCAGTGTTCTATTTTTCCTTTCTACAACCACATTTTGTTGTGGAGTTCTAGAACAATAAAAATCATGTACTATGCCATTTGAATAATAAAAAAATTCAAAATCTTTATTTTCAAATTCTCCACCATGATCACTTCGAACTCTGACTATTTTCCAATCTTTTTCATTTTGCACTTAGGAACAGAAGAAAGAAAATACAGAGTATGACTCATCCTTATGTTTCAAGAATTTTACCCATGTCCATCTGCTATAATCATCGATGATGACAAGTCCATATTTCTTACCATTGACAAAAGCAGTTTTCACTGGTCCAAATAAGTCAAGGTGAAGAAGTTCTAATGGCCTAGAAGTAGAAACAATCTTTTTAGCTTTGAAAGAGGTTTTTGAAAATTTTCCATTCTAACAAGCTTCACAAAGGGCATCTGAAGTATATTTCAGATTGGGCAAGCCTCTGACTAATCCAAGTTTATTTAGTTGAGAAATCTTTCTTAAGTTAACATGACCCAGATGTCGATGCCAGACCCATTCCTCTTCTTGAACAGTCAGAAGACATTTTACATTTTGATTTTTCAAATCCGATACTCTTATTTTATAAATATTTTTCTTCCTCTTTCCATTGAATAGAATTGAGCCATCCTTATGACTAACAACTTTACAAGATGTTTGATTAAAAATGATATCATAACCATTATCATTAAGTTGATCGATTGACAATAAGTTATGCATCAGACCTTCGATTAAAAGAACATTGTTAATATAAGGGAATTTACCATTACCAATTATTCTAGAGCCGATGATTTTTCCCTTCTTATTTCCTCTGAACTCATCAACGCCTCTAGACTTAAGTTCCAAATCTTGGAACATATGCCTTTCGCCCGTCATCTGTCGCGAGCATCCACTGTCCAGGTACTATGACTGGTGTTTTAGTGGTGCCATCAAGGAAATCTATAATGTAGATTATCTTATCCTTAGGTATCCATTTTATGGGTCCTATTTTGTTAGAAGTTCCAGAGTTTATGACACCTTTGGACTTTTGTGCAACAGGATAACCATGTGAAATTTGTACATGATACTTTGGTTTAGAAGTTTCCTTCTGTGTCCGTGTTTGTGCTACAGTAGTATCATAATCTTATTGTTCTGGACATTTCAAATATGTGCCAGCAAGCACGAAATATTCAGAAAGAGGTTTTGGTTTGACATTCAGAGTCTCATCAATTTTCTTTGATGGTCCTGAATATCCCAAGCCTCTGCTTCTATTTCTACTAACACCATAGATCATTGAAGCCACTTTGCTTCTATATATGCTTTTTAGCAATGAAGTGTTGAAAGGCTCTATCATGTCTGATTACTTCGTCAGTAATATATGTGTTAGAGAAAATCTCTTTTTCTAATCTAGACACTTTACTTTTCAGAGCAACGTTTGATTTTTCTAAAACAAATAGTTTTTCATTTAAGTCAGAAATATTTTGCTCATCTATAGTAGTGTTCTCAGAAGTAGATACAAAACTCTTTTTCAAGATTTTATGTTACTTAGAAGAGATTGATACATTTTCATTAATTCAGATAAACCAATTTCAAGTTCAGAACGAGATAAGGAAGAAAGTACCTCTTTGTCATCATCAGAGTCTGACTCATAGTTAAGTGTCAGTTCGTATTTTGATGCTGCTTCTCCCTTGTTGATCCTGGCCATTAATGCCATGTTTGTATGCTCTTCATCAGAATATTCGTCTTCTGATTCAGAATCATCCCATGTTGCCATGAGACCCTTTTTATCTCCATAAGCCTTCTTAAGCTTCTTGTCTTTCTTAAGCTTTGGACAATCATTTTTGTAATTTCCAAGCTCGTTACATTCAAAGTAAGTAACTTATTTTCCAGAAGCATTCCTCTGATCGGAAGTGGATTCACCTCTTCTATATGTCCTTCGTTAACCTCTGAACTTGCTTTGTATGTGCTTCCAGATCTGACTTATTCTTCTGGATATCAGAGAGAGTTCATCATCATCTGAATCTTCTTCAGATTCTTCCTTAGCTTGATAAGCCTTGGTTTTCCCAAAAAGTAGACTTTAGAGTAACTGATTTTACCTTCTTTTGAGGTTCATCTTGTTCCAGCTCTATTTCATGACTTTTTAAAGAGCTAATCAACTCCTCAAGATAGGTGTTGTTCAAATCCTTTGCCAATTTTAAAGTAGTTACCATTGGTCTCCATTTTACACGCATACTTCTGGTAATCTTTTTAACATGATCTACAGTGGAGTAACCTTTATTCAGAACCTTAAGTCCCGCCATAAGAGTCTGAAATCTTGAAAACTTTGTTTCCATAGATTTGTCGTATTCCATCTTAAAGGCTTCATATTTTTGAATTAAGGCTAGAGCCTTTGTTTCTTTTACTTGTGTGTTGCCTTCATGTGTCATTTGAATAGAATCAAAGATAGACTTTGAAGTCTCTCTATCTGTGATTTTCTCATATTCATTATATGAAATAACACTTAGAAGAATGGTTCTTGATTTGTTATGATTTCTACATACTTTCTTTTGTGCTTCTGTCATTGCACTTCTTGCAATCTTATGACCTTTATCGTCTACTGGGTGAGTGTAGCCATCAACTACCAAGTCCCATAGATCCAAGTCATATGCCAGAAAATAACTTTCTATTATATCCTTCCAATAGTCAAATTTATCTCCATCAAACATAGGAGGTTTTGAACTATAGTGATCTCTATCATTATCCCTATTATCAACAGTGGAAGTAGGTGCAACCATTGGTTTTTCACACACACTGGATCGGTACTCGACACTGTTAAGTGTTGATAAAAATTCAAACTTTTTATCTCCTCAGAACCAGAGCTCTGAAGCCAATTGAAGGTGTGAAAAACACAAGAAAATGGGGGGGGGGGGGTGAATTGGGTTTTTAAAACAAAAACTTTTCTTTAAAAATATTCCATTTTAAGTTAAAATCTTTTTTCCTTCACTCTTGATAATAATAATAAGTAAGAACAGGAAGTAAATAACAATGTATATTTATACTAGTTCACTTGAAAATTATCAAGCTAGTCTAGTCCACCCACCAAGGTGATTTCGCCTTACTCAATCGAGGACTTAATTCACTATAACCAAACTAATTACAATTTGTACAAGCTACCCTCAAGTGACTAACAACCTCTAACACTCGCAATTCAAAGACTTCTTAAGGATACAGACCTACTCGGTCCCTTAAGGAATACCAAACAATAATTAACCTGATTATTACAATGCACAAGCTATCAGCAAGTGACTAACAACCTCTAAAACTCGCAAGTCCTAGACTTCTTAAGGATACAAACCTACCTGGTACCTTAAGGAAAATCAAACAACCGTTTGAATACAAGTTTTGTTTACAAGAGTATTGCTTCTATACAAGCTGAATATGTAAACTATTTTAAGAACAATAACTAAAGAATATGAAAAATATGAACAACGTTTGCGCGTGATTATTCAGTGAATTGGCATATTTCTCTCTTAGTATTCTAGTCTTTATATATCCAATAAAATAATATATTCGTTTAAGGGTACTCTTAGGATTTCCAGAAACATTTGGCAGTCTGAACAGTAACGTGGGGGACAAGATTGTGCAACGCGTCCGTCCTTTCATGGTAGTGGAATGAAACGTTGACTGTACCATCTACTATTTGTACCATATTAACATCATCTTTTATACTTCTTCATTTCAGAGGCTTCTACGAGCATAAGTTTAGAAGCGAGAACATAATACAAGGTCATCAGAACTTCAAGTCTTCAGAATTGTATCTTCAGAGACTTCAGCAATTGGTTGTGAGAACCTTTTCTTCGAGGCTTGGGTCTTTAGAACTTCAAGTCTTTAGAATATTTAGAACTTCTGTCTTTAGAGTCTTCAACACTTGATATTTAGAACCCTTATCTTTAAAACCTTGGGTCTTTGGAAACTTGAGTCTGTAACATTTGGACTTGAGTAGAAACTTTTGTCTTCGGATCTTCTAACTATTTCTTTAGAACTCGTTGTCTTCAGAAACATGAGTCTTCAGCATATGGACTTAAGTAGAAACTTCTGTCTTGATATCTTCTGACTGGTTTCTTTAGACAAACATTAGAGCTTAAACTTCAGAGCCTTCTGGAGTGTCTTGCTACTGTTCAACAGAACTTGTGTAGCACATAAGTGAAACTAGTTCTCTTCTAATGTCTTGGTCATACTATCCATCAGAAGTAGAACCTGTTTGTTAAGTACTCAAGAATAACAAACATTATACTATCAAAATTGTTCATACAAACATACTCATTTGTTATCATCAAAACTCAGAGATAATATTGCAGAACCAAATCTTGTTCTTACACTTAGCTGCCATTGTGATGTGCTTTAGTGGGTCCTTGTGCAGCGTTTCACCAACTATTAATTGCATTACGTGCTTGGCATGGTGGGGTTATGATGCCACGTAGGCAATGTCATAACTATAACTCACCTCAAATGGTGCCACGTAGGCAAAGCCATAAGGCTTTCACCCAATGGGCTTGTGTTATCAAGATGGCATTTTGCACAGGCATTTCTGATCACATGCATATTGATGACTGACGGGGTTGTGACGCCACATAGGCAATGCCACCGTTGTAACACGTCAGGATTGAATTCCATTTAGGACTTATCTGATTCATCGTGCTGTGACTGGTGCAACTCTCTTGATGCGATGCACGGGTACTACTCACCAAGGGTGTGATAGTGTAACTTGAGTAGGGGCAATACCAGACTCATGGATTCCTCGTACATGGGTAAGGGTTTGCATACTTGATTGTATTTAGCTATATGTTGCCTAGTCTCATTGGAATGTCACAAGACTACCAATAAAGATGTTTCCTTTTGTGTACTTGTAATGAGCTATAAGGAAAACCCCGGATTCACGGTGAATCTGTTTGATGCATGTACCCTGTAGAACTGAGTGAACCCCTAAGATAGGGAGACTCGCTGAGATTTAGTAATCTCACCCCATTCCAATTGTGATCGGTGGATCTGGAACTGACTGTTTAACGCTGGTTCGCGAAATGTCGCGGAAGCAAGAGTCGCCACCGTCTTTTATTTTCTCCAAATGGAAAGGACAAAAGCACAGAAAAATTCCTTAAAGAGATTGCTCTCGGTTCGGGAGGTAGGTTATAGAAAGGGAAGGTGTTAGCACCCTTTCTATCCATGGTTATCCATGGGCTCTTAGATACTTGCTCATTTGTGTTTTCAAAAATGGTTTGTTTGCTTTTCAATTGTGGGTTTTAAAAAGTTTCTTTGAAAATTCCAGTTCGACTCTTGTATCGGTCCTCAAGAGTGTTTGAAAAATTGCTTTCGAAAGCTTTTTTGAAAATGTGTTGGTGTGAAAAGTATTTTTGAATTTGTTTTTGAATTTAGAGCAAGTATCTAGAGTCGTCTACCTACCCTAAGGAATTCGTCTGTGTAAATGTCCTTTAAAGTAGTGCCATCCCACCATTGAGAGGTAGGTAGCACCACCGTTGGAGGTGTTCGGGTCAATTCGAAGTTCGGGACATGGTGATCACCGGAGCAATAGGAAGACACCTTAGAAGCTACCCTCATGCCAGGTTCCCAGATCATGAGGACTTACTAAGACATCCTCTACTCGACGATCACCTTTCGAGGCAAGGCAACGGTGAGGCGTACCCTAGGGGTGGTGTGTGATTTGTGTGTCATGTTCAGTTATTTTATCTTGTTCATGTCAAAGTGATCTATGCGTTTGTTTTTGTTTCAGGTCATTCATTCTTGCATGCATTTATTTAACAGTTAAAAAGATGCGGAAATTAAAAGTTCTAAACTATTACAAAGGCGCGGGTCCACATCGCCAAATTAAAATCCAGGACCCGATTTGACAGGAAGTAAATAAAGAAATAAAGTAAAGTGCGAAGGATAAATATTACACGGCTTTGGGAGAATTACATAAATAATTAAAAGAAGGAAATAAATAAAATGCGCAAATTGGAATTAAAATTAGAAACGAGGGCGTTGGACCCTTTTTAATGAAATTAAATTAAATGATTAAATTAATGAAATTAAAATTAAAATAAAAAGAAATAAGAAATTATTTTTTTAATTTTTTTGGTATTTATGATTTTAATGAGAATTAAATGAAATTGAGAAATTAACCCTAATTCTAATTTTTTATTTATTTATTAAGAAAAACATGTTAAAATCAAACCTAAAATTAATCTAATTATTTACATGCAATTTGATTTATAAAAATAAATAATATTTAATTATTAGTGAAAAGAAAAGAAAAAGGATAAAAAATTAATACAAACCCTAATTCTACAAATTTTAAGTTTATTAGAAAAATATTAAGATTTAAACCTAAATTAAAAACTAAAATCAATTAATGATATTTATTTACAAAAAATAACTTTAAACAAAAATACTTATTTTTTGTCTTTTTCTGATTTTTAGATTGTTTTTATGTTTTTATGAAAATAAACTAAATTAAAGAAATTAATTAAAAAAGAAATAGTTGAATCAAATAAAAAATGGAAAATATATAAAAGAAATTGCAAACCTAGGGGGGTCTGTCCCCAAATTGGGAGGTAGAGTCCAGTAATTCAGGCCCACTTGTCTTTGGCCTGGTTGACTTTTGCGCTGGCATGCATGTGTGTTGACTGAGGTTTATCATGTTCTTCAGATCTAGGCCTTCAGATTGTCTCCAGTGGGCGCGTGGCATAGTTGGATCAGGGGTTGTATGGTGGTCTTCAGGGTTGAATCTGCATGGGATTAGTTTTATAGAAAAAATATTGAAAGAGAGTGGGGACCTGGGGTTCGAACCCAGGTCCTGGAGGTTACCAATCAACTGCCTTGCCAACTTCTCCACTTGCGCCTTTTGATTATTCTATGGAAGACAAATAATATAATGGAAAATAAGAGTTAGTGGGATTCTAGCGCGAAAATTCAAACCAACCACTCACAGCTTGCCACAGAGTCATCGTCTTCCTCGTTCCTGAAATAAAAAAAGGTTAATGGGGGTTTTGAACCCCCCCAAAATACACCATATTTCAAAATAGCGATTAGGCCATGTGATTATATAAATTAAGCGCGAAGGGTGCTTTAGAATCGTCCAAGCATGCTAGTTTCAACCATGGTATTGTGATGTTCTAATTTTACCGTATTCAAAAACCCCTAATTTGAAAGTTGAAGAACCCTAACATCCTTTAATGGTGAAATCGCGTATGGTGTATAAAAACTCAATCAAACTATGTGGTTAGCTTCAGAATCATGCAATTAGTACAAATCCATAAAAAAAATGCAATGAACATGCTTGAATATTAAAACACGATTATGCATAAAAGTGAAAACAGTTTGACTTGTAACTACCAATTCTCAAGGTTTCAGGCTATGATATTGATTCAGTCTCCTTCCTTGAAGTCTCAGCAAGCCAATGGAACAATTATTTTGGCCTGAATTGCCCTAGAACCTAGTTTTCAGTTTTGGAAAATTTGTCAAAAAACTCAAACTTGATAATGGATTTCTGGCGCAGCTTTGTGGTTTTTTGGAATAGGGTTAGCTTTGCACTTATGTATGGAATGATTAGGGTAAGAATTCAGAGCCAAAGGATCCTTGCATTGATGTGGAAAATATTTGATTTTCAAGCCATAATTTTTCAATCTTTTTCACATGTTTTTGATGCCAATCATATCCAATTGCCATGATTCTTTCTATATCTGATTGTGCACGAAATCTTAAGCCTATTCCATGCACAAAAAGATTTAAAAACCTAAGTTTAGTATTTTCCACATATTTAATTTAATTAAATGAATTATTAATAATTAAAAATCCAAATAAATAAATAAAAATGATAAAAAAACTTCCCTTTGGGCCAAATGGTCGTGCACATGCCTTGGATGATGAATTGTGGAAGAAAAAAGAGGCCCATTAGCATTTTTAAGATTTTTGAAGCAATGTTGACTTTTCAAAATACCTAAACATTTCCCAACTTCCACAAGGCATATCTTGCTCAATTTGTAAGCTTTGCTCATTTTCTTGGACATTTTGGAAAGGTCTTTGAGTCCTCTAACCAATGCCTTTGGTCCCATGTAATTTTGATTTACCAATCTCAAGTTATGGCCTTTGACTTAAAGTCCCTTTTTGTTGACTTTTGAAAATGACCTATAATGTTGAAATTGATAACTTTTTGTGAGAGCATTTCTTGGACTTGAAGTGTGAAGAGGATTTGTAGGAAATGTCTTTCTCTTCAAAATGAGCTTTGGATGGAATTTTTATGATAATCCATGTGGAAGTTATGCCCTGGTCAAGTTACAGTTGACTTTTTCAACTGTCCAAATATGGAAACTTTTGCATCTTGAGACTTTTTGAGCCATACTTTGAGAATCATGATCAAGCATTGATCAAATGATGTTTGTGGCTTCAAAATGAGATGTTGACCAAAAATTTGAACTTTTGACTGTCAAATGACCATTTTGCCCCTACAGTTGACTGTAGTATAATTAGGGTTTTTGACTGTGCAATTTTGTGCTGTGAGTCTTGAAACTTTGTATGAGGATGCTTGACCATGCTTGTAAGCATGTGGGACTTGATTGGACCCTTGGAAACTTCATTTTCTTTGTCAGAACCAAAACCCTAACTTTGGCTGTTTAGGAGGCCCTTGAACTGTGCAATCCCTTGGGGAGATTTGAAGCTTGCTCTTTGCAAATCTTGAAGAATATGGGAGGGCAAATTTTGGGGTGCAACAGTTGCCCCTGTTCAATCTTCTTAGACCTGAGGATGCAGATTGGCTGACTTGCCTTTCGTAATCCGAAGGTGGAAGATGATTGAACACTAGAGTGCCCATAAATTTACGCTCACATAGTAGCAGTGTAATGGTGGAATGGGCTTATAGATGCCATTTGGAGATTGATGGATATAATGATGGGCTTATAGATGCCATGATAAGAGATGATGGAAGGTGGATGGGCTTATAGATGCCATCTAGATGTTGATCGCGTAAGAGATTCCTTAGCGAGAACTTGCGTACCTGCAAAAGAGAAAAATGATTACCTGGCCTGTTGCAGGAGCTGGTCTTCAAATTCTTTGTGTAGATGTGTCCTGACTGGTTACAGGAGCTGGATCTGGAGCTTCAAAAGGTGATGAATGAACCAGGGATGGTTACTACCTCAACAGGAACAGTGAGAGAACCTTGGACGATTTCAACCTCAACAGGATCATTGAGAGAATCCTGGGCGACTTCAACCTCAACAGTACTCATTGAGAGAATCTTGGACGACTTCTACTTCAACAGTAACGCTGAGAGAATCTTGAGGCGATTACTACCTCCGCAGTAACGGGGAGAGAACCACAGGCGACTACAACCTCAACAGCAATCATTGAGAGAATCTTGGATGACTTCAACTTCAACAGTAACGCTGAGCGAATCTGGGGATGATTACTACCTCCGCAGTATCGGGGAGAGAACCATGGGCGACTACAACCTCAACAGCAATCATTGAGAGAATCTTGGACGACTTCCACTTCAACAGTAACGCTGAGCGAATCTGGGGATGATTACTACCTCCGCAGTATCGGGGAGAGAACCATGGGCGACTACAACCTCAACAGCAATCATTGAGAGAATCTTGGATATCTTCTACTGAGTCTTCATCAAAAAAATCTGTTTGGGGTCGATTTAGCTGGACTAGAGAAGGCCTTGGACTGGATCAGAAACAGTAAAATCTTAGGATCGATTTAACTGAACCGGTCTAGGTCTTGAATGTCTTCAACTGGATAAGAAACAGGGAGATCTTAGGGTCGATCTGACTGAACCAGAGAAGGCCTTTGACTGGATAAGAAACAGAGAAGTCTTAGGGTCGATTTAACTGAACCGGTCTAGATCTTGAAGTATAGCTGAGAACTTGACTGGATCTTTCCTGAAAGGTAAAGGTCAGTCATATGCAATGCATGATATGGATCAAGCAATGCTGTTCTCAATATGAGATTTGTGAGATATGATGCGTAAATGCATACTTCAATGATGTATGTGATGTTTACGAATGTATGTTTTCGTCTAGGAAAGTAAATCCTTGACGGGTGCCGGGAAGTCACTCCTGGGCTGATGTTAAAGAATAGATTTTGCTTCCGCTGGGGATGTTGGTTGCAAGAATACCGGTAGGAGAAGATGACTCCGTTGGGGATAAACTTGGTGAATAGAATACTCTGCAGGGTGAAAAGTACTCTGACGATCTTGCTGGAGAGCAATACTCTGTGGGGAGAGAGGTACTTTGTTGAGTTGTTGATAGTAACTTGCTGGGGATACCATTGTTGAGTTGGAAGTGTTAATAGACTTCGCTGGGGATAAGAAGACTTCGTCGAGGACGCTCTTTCCGTGGCTTTTGGCTGAGGATAACCCAGTTATATCCTGGTAAGGAAATAACTCTTGAATAAAATCGGGAGACGCGTTCGTGCTCTGCGAGGATAAGCTTCCAGAATCTACTGGGGATAAGCTTACTGCTTGGGGAGATGGATTCCATCTTTCATGAGGAAACTGGATTGGAATCTCCTGGGGAAATTTTGAACTATACTGGGGAAGTGACTCCATTGGATGTTTGATATACCGCCGGGGAACAATCTTTAGACCAAGATTGTCGGGGATGCTTGTTACGGATGTATATATACTGCTGGGGAATGTTGAGACCTACTGGAGGATACTCAACTCCCTTAAGGTTTGATAATATAGCTTTGCTTGAGGAGAGTGTACTGACTTGCTGACTCACTCTCTGGGGAATTAAGATAGCTGGTTATGTTCTTCAGCCGAACCTACCTTGGTACCTTAGTGGATAGAACAATTAGATTGCTTAGACAACTCTTTATTGCCCCTGTTTCTAATGTTACCTGTAATTAATCCTTTGTTTCGTATGCAATTATTCATGAGTTAGCAAATTATTGTCAATGCATATATCACAAATTGAACCTTGGACGTTCTTTGCAAAACAAAACAGAAAAAGGAAAAACAATTGGCACTTTTAACTGAAAAGTATATTTGTATTGATTTTTGAATGGCCTGTGAATAGGCGTTTTATGTACAAGAGGCCGATGTCCTAGTAAGAGAACACCGCCGAACAAAAGAGTTTATATAAATTTTGTACAAGAGAAAATAAAACAGCTGTGTGAAATGAATGATCCCACTGGGTTTCAACTCTGCTATTGCCTTTATATCTCCGAGCGTCTCATCACTTGATGACCTTGGTTGAAGATGAAGCTGACTGATCGATGCCGTCTGAACTTGATGTAGATACCGGATTCTGGATGCAAAGTGATCCACTGAGACATAGTATTACGCTTTATCCCTAACTTTTGCCTGGACTGCCCTTTCGGGTTTTCAGTCCACCGGGATACCCATTTTTGCCCAAGCCGCCTTTTCAGGTTTTCGACTTGCTGGGTGTACAGATTTTTTTTATTTCATCCCTTCATTTTGCCCGAACCCTTTTGGTTCACCGGGAAGCCCTAATTTTTGCCTAGGCGTGTCAGCCTAGCGGGTCTTTATTATGCGTAGTATCTTTTTACTATGTCTGCATTGGCGGGGTGAGGAAGGTCGTCACCATCCATGTTGGTTAGAATCATGGCTCCTCCTGAGAACACATGCTTAACCACAAATGGCCCTTCGTACGTAGGGATCCATTTGCCCCTTGGGTCACTCTGAGGAAGGATGATTCGCTTGATTACCAGATCCCCAACTTGATATTCCTGTGGTCTGACCTTTTTGTTAAATGCCCTGATCATTCGTTTTTGGTACGTCTGACCATGACAGATAGCAGTGAGTCTCTTTTCATCAATAAGGTTTAATTGATCAAGTCGTGTCTGGATCCAATCATCTTCGTTCAGATTTGCATCCTTCATTATCCGGAGAGAGGGTATCTGCACTTCGATCGGTAAGACTGCCTCCATACCATAAACCAAGGAGAAAGGAGTTGCCCCGGTTGACGTCCTGGCTGAGGTACGGTACCCATGTAGAGCGAACGGTAACATCTTGTGCCAATCTTTATAAGTCATTGTCATCTTCTGCACGATTTTCTTAATATTCTTATTTGCTGCTTCTACAGCCCCATTCATCTTCGGTCTGTAAGGAGAAGAGTTATGGTGCTGTATCTTAAACTGCTCGCAGAGCTCAGCGATCATCCTGTTATTAAGATTGGTACCGTTGTCTGTAATAATTATTTCTGGGACGCCGTACCGACAGATCAGATTATGCCGAATGAACCGTGCCACAACGGTCTTGGTTACCGTAGCATAGGAAGCTGCTTCGACCCACTTCGTGAAGTAATCAATCGCTACCAGGATGAAGCGATGCCCATTAGATGCCGTAGGTTTAATCTCACTGATCATGTCTATGCCCCACATTGCAAACGGCCAAGGCGCAGTCATAACATTTAGAGGAACTGGAGGAACATGCACCTTGTCTTCATATATCTGGCATTTATGGCATGTCCGGGAATGTTGGTAGCAGTCAGCTTCCATGGTGGACCAGAAATACCCTTCCCGAAGGATCTTCTTTGCCATAGTGTGTCCATTGGAGTGTGTACCAAAGGTCCCTTCATGTAGCTCTTCCATGATCCTTTCTGCTTCAGTCTTATCCACACACCGCAGTAAGGTCGAATCATGGTTTCGCTTGTACAAGATGTCGTTGCTAAGGAAGAACTTCGCTGTGAACCTTCTCAGAATCTTCTTATCGTTGACATATGCACCTTCAGGGTATTCCTGAGCTTCCAAATATCTCTTCACCTCATGGTACCAAGGCTTCTCAGTCACCAATTCAGTCTCGAGATCACAACAGTATGTCGGTTCGTCCAGTTTCCAGATGATGATCCGGGGAGCCTCATTATCCCATTTGACCTTGAACATATAAGACATTGTAGCTAACGCGTCCGCTAACTGATTCTCCTCTCTTGGGAAGTGTTCAAAGGTTATCTTTGTGAAGTGAGGGATCAATGTCAACACACATTCTCTGTAAGGAATAAGATTCGGATGTTTCGTATCCCAATCTCCTTTGATCTGATTGATCACGAGAGCGGAATCTCCGAAGACACTCAGAAACTTGATCCTTAGGTCGATCGCAGCTTGAAGACCCATGATGCATGCCTCATACTCTGCCATGTTGTTGGTACAGTTGAAACATAGCCAGGCAGTGAGTGGAGTATGAGTGCCTTGAGGTGATATGATTACAGCGCCGATACCGTTACCCAAAGCATTGGAGGCTCCGTCAAAGTGCATAGACCATCGGGATCCTTCCTCAGGTCCTTCATCCGGTCCAGGTACTTCACAATCAGTCACTATCATGATGCTCTCGTCCGGAAACTCAAAGTTCATTGACTGATAGTCGTCTACTGCCTGATGTGCCAAGTGGTCTGCCAATAGACTTCCCTTGATGGCTTTCTGGGTTGTATATTGGATGTCGTATTCCGTCAAGATCATTTGCCATCTTGCTATTCTCCCAGACAGAGCAGGCTTTTCGAATATGTACTTTATAGGATCCATCTTTGAGATCAACAAGATAGTGTGAGTCAGCATATACTGCCTCAGTCGGCGAGCAGCCCATACCAAAGCGCAGCAAGTTTTCTCAAGCAGTGAGTATCGGGTCTCACAGTCGGTAAACTTTTTTCTAAGGTAATAAATGGCATGCTCTTTTCGGCCAGACTCGTCATGCTGCCCCAGCACACACCCCATTGAGTTGTCGAGCACTGTCAGGTATAGTATCAGAGGTCTCCCTTCAACCGGTGGCATAAGAATGGGTGGTTCTTGGAGATACTCCTTGATTCTGTCAAAAGCAGCCTGACATTCATCATTCCAACGTACTACCTGATCTTTCTTCAGCAGCTTGAAGATTGGCTCACAGGTAGCAGTCAGGTGTGAGATGAATCGAGCAATGTAATTCAGGCGTCCTAAAAAGCCTCTGACCTCTTTCTCTGTCCTAGGAACAGGCATCTCTTGAATAGCTTTAACCTTGGCAGGGTCCACTTGAATACCCTTATCACTTACAACGAAGCCTAGCAACTTCCCAGATCTTACCCCGAAGGTGCACTTGTTCGGGTTCAACCTCAGCTTGTACAGTTTTAGACGGTCAAACAATTTCTGCAGATGATCAAGGTGTTCTTCCTCAGTCTGGGACCTTGCGATCATGTCGTCAACATACACTTCTATCTCATGATGGATCATATCATGAAATAAAGCAACCATGGCACGTTGGTAGGTTGCCCCAGCGTTCTTCAGTCCAAAAGGCATGACCTTGTAGCAGAAGGTGCCCCACTGAGTAACAAAAGTAGTCTTTTCCATGTCTTCAGGTGCCATCTTGATCTGATTGTAACCTGAAAAGCCATCCATGAAAGAGAACACCTTATGTTGAGCAGTATTATCCACAAGGATATCAATGTGAGGTAGGGGGAAGTCATCTTTGGGGCTGGCCCTGTTCAGATCCCTGTAGTCGACACATATTCTGACCTTTCCATCTTTCTTTGGTACCGGCACCACATTAGCAACCCACTGAGGGTAAGAAGTCACTGCAAGGAACCCGGCATCAAACTGTTTCATAACCTCGGCCTTGATCTTCTCAGACATCTCTAGACGCATACGGCGGACCTTTTGCTTAACCGGAGGGCAATCTTCCTTAGTTGGCAAGTGATGGACCACAATATCGGTATCCAACCCAGGCATGTCTTCGTAGGACCAGGCAAATATCTCCATATAATCATGTAGCATCTTAGTCAACCGTTGCTTCACGCTGAGCTCTAGGTTGGCACCAATCTTTACCTCTTTCCTGTCTGCCTCAGTACCCAAGTTTATTATTTCCACTGGCTCTTCGTGTGGTTGAATTGCCCTCTCTTCCTGAAGTAACAGTCTTGCAAGTTTGCCAGGCACTTCGCAATCATCTTCACCTTCGTCTTCGGCTAAGTTGATCGGATTTTCGAAGTCATAACTGGCAGTAGCAGAGTCGTTACTAGTGAGATCCAGAGTGGATTGAAACCTGTATGAGTGAGTGTGTGTAAATACAGCTGTTTTGAAATATATAAAGGAAGGAAAGACAGAAAAGGAGCGTAAGATTTGAAATGCGAGAAAACGTCCAAGATTTTTATTTATGATATATGAAATGACAATTTATATGCCCTCACAAATGAAACCACGGTGCCTCGGGTAAGACACCGGGCCATAGAGTTTTAATTGTTTATTACAAATAACAAAACAAAGAAGTTTATTACTGCGTAACAAAAGTAACAGGAGTATGGTCTTTGGCAATCCAATTGGTCAATCCGCCATCAGTTGTCGGGTAGATCCAACTATTGAACTCAGCTTCATCCACTTCATTATCCTCCCCAACAGCATTCACTCCTGGATTGGTAATGAGCACAGGAGGTCTTCTGGTCTTTGCCTTCCGCATAGCTTTCTGTCCCTCTGCAGTAAAACCCAGTCCGAACTTGTCAGTTTTCTGTGTAAAGTCAGGAAGCCTGCCCCAGTTAGTACATTCACCTTTCTGGACCACAGCCCGGGCATCCTTTAGGGAAGCCATCTTCAAAGGAACATCCTCTTCGACCGCTGTTTCTGCTGCTGCTGAAATTGGAAGTACCTCTTCGAAATGCTGAAAGGGGGTTTCAATAAACTCCCCGTCCATCTCAATGTACCTGAAGGAATTCAAATGGCTCACCATATACTCCTCCTCTCCTTGCACAGTGACGATCTTCCCTCTGACGGGGTACTTGAGCTTCTGGTGCAAGGTAGAGGTCACTGCCCCAGCTTTGTGGATCCAAGGTCGACCCAGTAGACAAGAATACGATGGACGGATATCCATCACATAAAAGGTAGAGTCAAACACCTGAGAGCCCACACGAATAGGAATGTCAACCTCTCCATGAACCATCCTCTTGGAACCGTCAAAGGCTCTAACGATAATATTGCTGGGTTTCAGCTCCAGGCCTTCACAATCTAAACGGTCTAAGGCTTTCTTGGGTAGCACATTCAAGGAAGAACCAGTGTCCACCAACACGTGCGCCAGAGTGGTGCCCCTGCATTCAATAGAGACATGCAGAGCATCATTGTGGTCCCTTCCCTTTGCAGTAAGGTCAGCATCTGAGAAACCCAAGCCATTGTCTACCGTCAGATTTGCTACGCAATCAGTGAACTGGACTGCAGATGTTTCCTGTGGCACATGGGCCATCTTGAGAAATGAAATCAAGGCCTTAGCATGGGCCTCTGAACACAGTAGCAAGGAGAGCATGGAGATCTTGGAGGGCGTATGCCCCAGCTGCTCGACAACATTAAAGTCACTCTTCTTTATTATTTTTAGAATCTCCTCCATTTCTTATGGGGAGGCCTCAGCAGTTACAGGTATTGGTGCCTCCATTCGGGCAGGCTCATCTTCAATCCCTTTACCCCGAGCATTGGATGACTCGGCAGCAGGGGAAACAATTTGATCAGGAACAGGAACAGGTACACTTGTAGGTGTTATAAGTAGGGGTCTTCGGATAGCGGGCGGTGCAATGTCAGGCGAGAAGAGCCTGCCACTGCGGGTAACCTTGGCTGGGCCAGTAATATTGCTGATACTAGTGCCAGTGTTGAATTCTTGCTTAATTCCATTCACATACACATCCGCCCCATAGTGCCAGGGGACAGCTTTATCAGATACGTAGGGGAGAGGCCCCAGAACAGTAATAGCAACAGGTGCGACAATCATGATTTGAACAGGCTTCTTCGGGAGAGCCTTGATTGGATTATTGAAGATGGTAACAACAGCAACTTCTTCTACCGGAACCAACTGAACGGCGGACTTCTTAAACAGAATCTCTTTGCTGTCCATTAGGCTTTGGATGCCCAACTTCAGCAAAGGACAACCAGAGAGAGAAACAACACAGAATAGGCAACCCTCACTGCAACCCGGAAATAAACCGGCCAGCAGTAGGTTCCTCTTGACAGTCATTAAGGGAGTGGCTAGATCATTCACAAAAACAGCATAAACATCTTCATCAACCGCATTTACTCCATGCTGGGGCATACGAGCAGTTACCACATTTGGCTTCTCAGGCGCTTCAAACTGTATCTCTTTTGCGTCAATAAGGTCTTGCACCTTATTCCTTAATGCCCAACAGTCATCAGTGGAATGCCCCGGGCTATCGGAGTGATAAGCACAGCGGGCATTTGGATTGTATTTGGAGGAAGCAGTGTTTACAACCTTTGGGGCCTCCCTAACAGTCACTAGATTGGTGGACAGCAACTGCGGCAAAATCTGCGACAAAGTCATGCTCAAACGGGTAAACTCTCTCCGGGGTCTTTCAGCCCTTGGTGGATTGGTTTGCCGAGGAGCGGCAGCAGGCTTAGCAATCATTACCGCACTGACAGATTGGCGGCACTCAGATTTCTCTTGTCTCCTGGAGCCATATACAACACTAGCCTCCTTCTTGAAGGGTTTCTTCTCAGAACTAGACAATGCACCCTTCGGAATCTTACCAGACTTCAACCCAGCCTCAATTCTCTCTCCAGTCAGAATAAGATCAGTAAACCCTGCAGATGAGTTACCGATAAGATGGTTGGAAAATGGCCCAGATAGGGTCCCCAAGAACATGTCTACCAACTCTCAGTCAGTTAACGGAGGCTGCACTCTGCCAGCCAGATCCCTCCACTTCTGAGCGTACTCTTTAAAACCTTCACTTGAACCTAACGACATACCCTGGAGTTGGGTACGTGTAGGGGCAAGGTCGGCATTATATTGATACTGCTTATAGAAAGCAGTAGCCAACTCCTCCCAGTTACGAACCTTGGTCCCATCCAGCTGATAGAACCATTTGAGATGAGTCCCTGAAAGAAGTGGATCCACAAATTCTTATCCACTGAGTACGGTTGAATCTTCCGCACATATGACCTGAGGTATAGCTTGGGACAGGATGCCCCATCATACTTGGTAAAGGATGGTGCTTTGAACTTATGAGGGATAATCACACCAGTAGACAAACCCAAATCTCCAAAATCCAGCCCAGGCACCTGTTGGATCTCCATAGCATTCAACCTGTCTTCCAACTGCTTGTAACGGTCTTCAGCCGGAGGATATTGCTCTTCATCAAAATCAGTCTCGTTGTCGGAGACTACCGGACTTGGACCTTTTCCCTCTTGAGGAGTACCCTTGCCTATAGAAGAACCAGCCTCTTCATTCTGTAGAGTGTTGCCAAACCTTCGGCCCGAGTTAAAAAGAACAGTTCTTCTCTTCTTCTTCTTCTCCTTCTTCAGGAGCAGAGCCTTCAGCTCTTCTTGGCCCTGAGCCAAACCCATGATTAGTTCCTGAAATTGCGCATTCTGCGCCTGAAGAGCCTTGATGGACATCTCAGTTGATGATGAGTCAGGATTCATGATGCTGAAATAAACAGCGAAGAACTATAAGCAACCTGAAAAGAAGAAAACCTGCTATGCACATGATGAATGATATGTGTTTATGCAATGCATTCAAGGGTTCGAAAGTTCAAATTTGTTGTAGACAAAAAAGAACACACGTTATCATTAAGGAAATAATTGTTCAGTACATCAAAGCCTCATGGGCAAAATAATATGAAAGCAAATCAATCCCAAAATACACTGCGCATCCTCTTTGGAGCTACGTAGGTGTTGAGATTCCTCTCCTCATGCAATAGGCGGGTGAGCTCCAAGACCTTCTTTTCACTAGCATGTAGACTGGTCTCAAGAGAATTCCATTCTTCCTTAAGCTGGATCCAGCTCTTCTGCATCTCTTCCCAGGATGTGGGCATATCAGGGTGCTGAATGGTGTAGGACACTTCTCCTTCCAAGACTGGCTCTTTGATCACAGGGAGCATATGAGGATAAGGCATCACTAACTTCTGGGAGCGGGCCCGTACCCACTTGAGATAAGGTTCCAACGGGATGGAGTTCCTGTGCCCCAGTGTCTTGCTGTCTATCCTACTGGGCATCCTCCAGACTCTGATAAATCTCTGGCGAAGTCCTTGTGCATCGTTGTCGAAGTCAAAAACTATGTCAGGAATTAATATGTCATGAGGGCCATCCCTCCGAGCATAACCAAACTGTCTCCAAGCCAGGCATGGGTTGTAAGTAATACCTCCTCTGATTCCAAGTAAAGGAACATTAGGGTACTCCCCACAACGATCAATGATAGTGACATCTTCTCTGGACCGAGGGCACCAATGTATATCTGCATGTGTAAGAGTCATCAACCGTTGTGACCATCTCAAACCCCGCTCATTCTTCAAAACTGATTGTGGAAGGTGCGAAATAAACCACCTTCCCAGGAGAGGAGTGCAACACATAAGGACACCTCTTTTTCTCATGGTTCGAGTGTAACATGAGTGAAGGATGTCTCCCAGCAACGTAGGTATAGGATTCCTGGACATGAAGATCTGGACAGCACTGACATCTATAAGCTGATTTGGGTTAGGGAACAACACCAAACCATAGACAAGGAGGGCCACCACTTCTTCAAAAGCTTGCAAGTCAAGGGAGTTCCAACATTCATGGGCCTTTTCAAACAGAAACCTGGCTAAGAACCCTTTGACACCACTTCTAACTTCCCAATGTCCCTTGAGGTCAGATGACTGTAGGTGCAAGGCTTTAGCAATCTCTTCAAGCTTGGGTTCCTTTTCCGTACCATTGTAGGGTAGTTGATCAAGGATAGGGATCTTCGGGAGCCGGGAGAACTCCTCCAATGTAGGTACCAACTGATAATCCAAGAAGGTGAAACAGTGATGCAGAGGGTCAAAGAATTGGAACAGGACCTTTATCATATCCTCCTCAATGTTGGTATTGACCAAGCTGATGAGTCTTCCATGTCTTTCACTGAATGAAGAGCTCTCGGGAATCCTGGATATAAGCTCTTTAAGCTGAGGAGGGATCCTTACAAGGCTGATTTGAATTGTCTTTCTGCGAACAGTTTCCATGTCCTACAAAACAAGAACAAAGATGAAGATTCGAACCCTTGAAATGGTTAGTTAATGCATATGATGCTGGATGATGTCATGATGCTATGATTAAACACACCACAGATATTTACAAAGACAAACATGTAAGGCACACAAGGCACACAAGACAAGCCCTTAGAGTTTAAGGCTAGCATGGGGTCTGGGTAGTACCCTCTTGAAGTTGGTGGGTTCAACCTGTCCTATTAGAAGTAACCGGGTTCTAAGGGTCCCAATATCACGGGATTGCTTTCATTGTTCATCGTTTCGATTTAGCCACTGAACTGGCGACCGAAATATTCCAGGAAAGCAACCCTCAATTGAGTGTAGTATCGAGTATCAACCAACCTCGGACTGCACCAAAGTCAGTTATCTCACTACCCTAAAGAGGCCAAGATAGTTCAATTAAGGTTCCTAAGGTCTGTTGATGCTTCATGACACCACGCGGAGGCCCCGTACTCTCCTTGACTGAACTCAAGGGTTATCGGTACACACCAAAGTGCCACATCAACGTAGCAGACTGTTGCAACCATGTCGGTATACCCCGCACAGTTCCCTCACAGCCTTGTTGCTACTTTCTAAGAAGGTATCCCCCAGATCCAGGTTAGGATCTATAAAACTCCCAAGACAATCCCATAATTTAAAGCAAGCAAATCAATACAATTGAAAACACAGTTATGAACTAACCCTAAGGTACACCTCACTTTATAAAGATGTCCCCAGCAGAGTCGCCAGTTCTGTGATCGGTGGATCTAGAACTGACTGTTTAACGCTGGTTCGCGAAATGTCGCGGAAGCAAGAGTCGCCACCGTCTTTTATTTTCTCCAAATGGAAAGGACAAAAGCACAGAAAAATTCCTTAAAGAGATTGCTCTCGGTTCGGGAGGTAGGTTATAGAAAGGGAAGGTGTTAGCACCCTTTCTATCCATGGTTATCCATGGGCTCTTAGATACTTGCTCATTTGTGTTTTCAAAAATGGTTTGTTTGCTTTTCAATTGTGGGTTTTAAAAAGTTTCTTTGAAAATTCCAGTTCGACTCTTGTATCGGTCCTCAAGAGTGTTTGAAAAATTGCTTTCGAAAGCTTTTTTGAAAATGTGTTGGTGTGAAAAGTATTTTTGAATTTGTTTTTGAATTTAGAGCAAGTATCTAGAGTCGTCTACCTACCCTAAGGAATTCGTCTGTGTAAATGTCTTTTAAAGTAGTGCCATCCCACCATTGAGAGGTAGGTAGCACCACCGTTGGAGGTGTTCGGGTCAATTCGAAGTTCGGGACATGGTGATCACCGGAGCAATAGGAAGACACCTTAGAAGCTACCCTCATGCCAGGTTCCCGGATCATGAGGACTTACTAAGACATCCTCTACTCGACGATCACCTTTCGAGGAAAGGCAACGGTGAGGCGTACCCTAGGGGTGGTGTGTGATTTGTGTGTCATGTTCAGTTATTTTATCTTGTTCATGTCAAAGTGATCTATGCGTTTGTTTTTGTTTCAGGTCATTCATTCTTGCATGCATTTATTTAACAGTTAAAAAGATGCGGAAATTAAAAGTTCTAAACTATTACAAAGGCGCGGGTCCACATCGCCAAATTAAAATCCAGGACCCGATTTGACAGGAAGTAAATAAAGAAATAAAGTAAAGTGCGAAGGATAAATATTACACGGCTTTGGGAGAATTACATAAATAATTAAAAGAAGGAAATAAATAAAATGCGCAAATTGGAATTAAAATTAGAAACGAGGGCGTTGGACCCTTTTTAATGTAATTAAATTAAATGATTAAATTAATGAATTAAAATAAAAAGAAATAAGAAATTATTTTTTTAATTTTTTTGGTATTTATGATTTTAATGAGAATTAAATGAAATTGAGAAATTAACCCTAATTCTAATTTTTTTATTTATTAAGAAAAACATGTTAAAATCAAACCTAAAATTAATCTAATTATTTACATGCAATTTGATTTATAAAAATAAATAATATTTAATTATTAGTGAAAAGAAAAGAAAAAGGATAAAAAATTAATACAAACCCTAATTCTACAAATTTTAAGTTTATTAGAAAAATATTAAGATTTAAACCTAAATTAAAAACTAAAATCAATTAATGATATTTATTTACAAAAAATAACTTTAAACAAAAATACTTATTTTTTGTCTTTTTCTGATTTTTAGATTGTTTTTATGTTTTTATGAAAATAAACTAAATTAAAGAAATTAATTAAAAAAGAAATAGTTGAATCAAATAAAAAATGGAAAATATATAAAAGAAATTGCAAACCTAGGGGGGTCTGTCCCCAAATTGGGAGGTAGAGTCCAGTAATTCAGGCCCACTTGTCTTTGGCCTGGTTGACTTTTGCGCTGGCATGCATGTGTGTTGACTGAGGTTTATCATGTTCTTCAGATCTGGGCCTTCAGATTGTCTCCAGTGGGCGCGTGGCATAGTTGGATCAGGGGTTGTATGGTGGTCTTCAGGGTTGAATCTGCATGGGATTAGTTTTATAGAAAAAATATTGAAAGAGAGTGGGGACCTGGGGTTCGAACCCAGGTCCTGGAGGTTACCAATCAACTGCCTTGCCAACTGCTCCACTTGCGCCTTTTGATTATTCTATGGAAAACAAATAATATAATGGAAAATAAGAGTTAGTGGGATTCTAGCGCGAAAATTCAAACCAACCACTCACAGCTTGCCACAGAGTCATCGTCTTCCTCGTTCCTGAAATAAAAAAAGGTTAACGGGGGTTTTGAACCCCCCCAAAATACACCATATTTCAAAATAGCGATTAGGCCATGTGATTATATAAATTAAGCGCGAAGGGTGCTTTAGAATCGTCCAAGCATGCTGGTTTTAACCATGGTATTGTGATGTTCTAATTTTACCGTATTCAAAAACCCCTAATTTGAAAGTTGAAGAACCCTAACATCCTTTAATGGTGAAATCGCGTATGGTGTATAAAAACTCAATCAAACTATGTGGTTAGCTTCAGCATCATGCAATTAGTACAAATCCATAAAAAAATGCAATGAACATGCTTGAATATTAAAACACGATTATGCATAAAAGTGAAAACAGTTTGAATTGTAACTACCAATTCTCAAGGTTTCAGGCTATGATATTGATTCAGTCTCCTTCCTTGAAGTCTCAGCAAGCCAATGGAATAATTATTTTGGCCTGAATCGCCCTAGAACCTAGTTTTCAGTTTTGGAAAATTTGTCAAAAAACTCAAACTTGATAATGGATTTCTGGCGCAGCTTTGTGGTTTTTTGGAATAGGGTTAGCTTTGCACTTATGTATGGAATGATTAGGGTAAGAATTCAGAGCCAAAGGATCCTTGCATTAATGTGGAAAATATTTGATTTTCAAGCCATAATTTTTCAATCTTTTTCACATGTTTTTGATGCCAATCATATCCAATTGCCATGATTCTTTCTATATCTGATTGTGCACGAAATCTTAAGCCTATTCCATGCACAAAAAGATTTAAAAACCTAAGTTTAGTATTTTCCACATATTTAATTTAATTAAATGAATTATTAATAATTAAAAATCCAAATAAATAAATAAAAATGATAAAAAAACTTCCCTTTGGGCCAAATGGTCGTGCACATGCCTTGGATGATGAATTGTGGAAGAAAAAAGAGGCCCATTAGCATTTTTAAGATTTTTGAAGCAATGTTGACTTTTCAAAATACCTAAAAATTTCCCAACTTCCACAAGGCATATCTTGCTCAATTTTTAAGCTTTGCTCATGTTCTTGGACATTTTGGAAAGGTCTTTGAGTCCTCTAACCAATGCCTTTGGTCCCATGTCATTTTGATTTACCAATCTCAAGTTATGGCCTTTGACTTAAAGTCCCTTTTTGTTGACTTTTGAAAATGACCTATAATGTTGAAATTGATAACTTTTTGTGAGAGCATTTCTTGGACTTGCAGTGTGAAGAGGATTTGTAGGAAATGTATTTCTCTTCAAAATGAGCTTTGGATGGAATTTTTATGATAATCCATGTGGGAGTTATGCCCTGGTCAAGTTACAGTTGACTTTTTCAACTGTCCAAATATGGAAACTTTTGCATCTTGAGACTTTTTGAGCCATACTTTGAGAATCATGATCAAGCATTGATCAAATGATGTTTGTGGCTTCAAAATGAGATGTTGACCAAAAATTTGAACTTTTGACTGTCAAATGACCATTTTGCCCCTACAGTTGACTGTAGTGCAATTAGGGTTTTTGACTGTGCAATTTTGTGCTGTGAGTCTTGAAACTTTGTATGAGGATGCTTGACCATGCTTGTAAGCATGTGGGACTTGATTGGACCCTTGGAAACTTCATTTTCTTTGTCAGAACCAAAACCCTAACTTTGGCTGTTTAGGAGGCCCTTGAACTGTGCAATCCCTTGGGGAGATTTGAAGCTTGCTCTTTGCAAATCTTGAAGAATATGGGAGGGCAAATTTTGGGGTGCAACACCAATTATTATTTTTTTCAAGTTCTTCGAGGCAAGATCGTGGCAAGGGTAAGATGTCTTAATCTTGCGATGGTGTTTCTCAGTGATGTTTAGTTTCTCTTTTTGGATCCTTTTTCCTTGTATCTTGGATTGTATTAGTATTTATGGATTTGTACTTTCGTCCATGACATTTTTGGCAAAATTTTGTAATCCGAACTAATACTCATTTTTCTATTTTGCTGCTTATCTATGAATGTTTTTGTACCATTTTATACCAAATACATATATCATAGGAAATGTATGTGTGGAGTGTTACAATTGGTATCAGAGCAGGTCGATTCTCGACTTTGCCATGAAACATCATAAGTCAGCATAATTCTACCTTATATGTATAATTGTCGGCATGATTCCTTGCGTTCTACTTATGAGATTGAGCCTAATCAACTTGATTCTATGTGTAGGACAAATAGGAAGATGGATGATGGACGGAGAGGTCCCGAAAGGCTTAGAACTAGGAATATGGAAACTGAGCCTGGAGTTGGAGATACTAATGTACCTTGCCTGCAGATGATGCAATACATGCAACATCATAACCAAATGATGTAAGGCATGAAAGGATAACAAACCGTTTCTCTTGCTCATGTTCCACAAGCTCCAGTGAGTCCAGATTTTTGTGCCTCCTTCATGATGAAACCTCCAGAGTTCACAGGTGGCTTGGATCTTTTAGTTGCACATGATTGGCTCTACAACATGTAGAGGATGTTCCAGGCCATTCCGTGTTTTGAAGAAGATAAGGTGATGTTTGTTGTTCAGATGCTGAAAGTTCCAGCTGGGAGATGGTGGGATACTGAATTTACCTATTTCACCTCCCAGATGATTCTGAGAGATTGGCATCACTTTAAGATAACCTTCTTGGAGAAGTATTATCCCAATAATTTGCGTGCTCAAAAGGAACGTGAGTTCCAACTTTTCAAATAGGGCAACATGTTGGTATCTGAATATGCTGAGAAGTTTGAAGACATGGCTGCTTACTCCATACAAGCTATCTATGCACCTGATGAGTTGTGGAAGATCGACCAGTTTCTATTTAAGTTAAATGTCGATGTGGCCCAAAGTGTGTCTCAACAATAATTATCCACTTATGTTGAATGTTTGAGGCAATGCTATATTGCTGAAAAATAGTTTGAAGAGGGTTAAGGAAGAAAGAGAGAAAAGTAGGCTTACGTGTAAAGATCAAGGGAAGTCGGGGCAATATCTGAAGCCTCATAATTCTCCTCCAGTAAGGAAGACGGTTTATGGTGATCGATCTGCTCAACCCCCTCTATGTGGCAAGTGCAACAAGAGGTATTATGAGAATTTCTAGGTGGACCCAAGGAGGTGTCACTGATGTGGAGTGACGGGTCACTTGAGTAGGGATTTGCCAACTCATAATGTTCAGGAGAAGACTACAGGTCGTGTGTACACCTTGGATGCGAGGAAGGCCCAATGAAACACAAATCTGGTTGTCGGTATGTGTTCTGTTAATAATCAACCTTTGTTTGTTTTAGTGGATTGTGGAGCGACACATTCCTTTATTTCTAATTCATGTGTGCGACAGCTTAGATTCGAAGCCACTACTCTTTCTAATCCTATGCTTATCTCGTCTACTGCGGATGACGTGGTAGAAGCTCGGAAAGTTTGCAAGGAATGTTCTGTTACTTTCAATGACTGTAATTTCTTAGTCGATCTTATTTGTATTCCGCTTAAGAAGATCGATGTGATATTGGGTACGGATTGGTTGTCAACTAACTCAGTGTACATCGTCTATAAAGATAAAGTTATCTTCATTCCTATTGAGGAAACCACTCCTGTCAGTGTTATGGGGAATCTGGTTGAAGGTACGATTAACTTGGTTAATTTTCTTTTTTCTCAAGAGAAGTTTTTCCTTTTGGTTCTTACTTCAGATCCTGAAGGTGAGAAGAGTGTGTATGAGATTCCTATTGTGTGTGAATTTCCTGATGTTTTTCCAGAAGATGTCACTTCTCTTCCACCAGAAAGAAAAGTTGAGTTCTCTATCGATCTTGTTCCAGGAACCGCTCTGGTTTCTATTGCTTCATATTGGATGTCTCCTGCAGAGCTGAGGGAGTTAAAGATTCAGTTAAAAGAGTTTTTGGCAAAACACTTTGTTTGGCCCAATGTTTCTCCATGGGATGATCCTATTTTATTGGTAAAGAAGAAGGACGGTAGTATGTGCTTGTGAATTGACTATCTCCAGTTGAATAAGGTGACAATAAAGAACAAGTATCCTCTAACGCGGATTAATGACCTCCTAGATCAGGTGAAAGGAGCCTGCGTGTTCTCGAAGATTGATCTCAGGTCAGGATATCATCAGATTTGAGTTAAGAGTTTGGATGTATCGAAGACCGCATTTAGGACGCGATATGGCTACTATGAATTCTTGGTTATGTTGTTTGGAGTAACCAATGCTCCTACTTTTTTTATGGATTACATGAACCATGTGTTCAAACCATATCTGGATCAGTTCGTGGTAATCTTTATAGATGATATTCTGATCTATTCTTGGACTATGGAAGAACATATGGAACACTTGAGGATTGTATTGTCTGTGCTGAAGGAGAAGAAATTGTTTGCTAAGTTTAGCAAGTGTGAGTTCTGGATGTCAGAAGTCAAGTTCCTTGGACACGTTATATCTGGTGACGGTGTAGCCGTAGACCCATATAAAATGGAAGTTGTATTAAATTGGGAATGGCCCAAAAATGCAACTGGAGTCCAAAGTTTCCTAGGCTTGGCAGGTTACTATCAAAGGTTCATTATGGGATTTTACAAATTGGTGCTACCTTTGACAATACTTACAAGGAAGGAAGTTTCTTACTATTGGAATTCAGAGTGTGAGAGAAGCTTCCAGAAGTTGAAGGAGAAATTGACCACTGCTCCGGTTTTGGTGATTCCAGACCCGGAACGATCTTATAAAGTTTTCTACGATGCTTCCAAGAAGGGTTTAGGTGGAGTCTTGATGCAAGATGTTCAGGTTGTAGCTTATGCATCTATACAGTTAAGACCGTATGAAGAGAATTATGCTACTCATGACCTAGAGCTTGCTGTAATAGTTTTTGCACTTAAGGTGTGGTGACACTATTTGTATGGAGTCCAGTTTGAGATGTTTAGTAATCATAAGAGCCTGAAGTATCTCTTTAATCAGAAGGAACTCAATACGCGTCAGAGGAGGTGGATAGAGTATCTAAAGAATTATGACTTTGATCTGAAGTATCATCCCGAAAAATCTAATAAAGTGGCGGATGCCCTGGTAGGAAAGAGATTCGAGTTGTAGAGCTAATGGTGTTGGAATTTGAATTGTTGGAGAAAATCATAACCTTCATTTACAGTCCAAGTGGCTACCAACCGATGTATTAATCAGTAACTTGAATATTGAGAATGTTTTGAAGGAAAGAATACGCCAGACACAATGCAATGATGTAGAGTTGCAAGTTAAGGAAAGTCTTCCGGATTTCTCCCAAGCGACCGATGAGGTTATTCTGTTTAGAGGTAGAATGTGTGTACCAAGTGATGTAGAGCTGAAGATAATGATTCTGGATGAAGCTCATAAGAGTAAATTTACCATTCATCCCGGATCGAACAAGATGTATCAAGATTTAAGGAAGAACTTTTGATGGCCTGGTATGAAGAGGGATGTTGCTAAATATGCGGAGCATTGTGGGATTTGTCAACAAGTGAAGATAAAATACCAGAGGCCTGGTGGTATGTTACAACCGTTGGACATTACTATATGGAAATGGGATAACATATCTATGGACTTTATCATGGGATTACCGTGTGCCTTAGGTGGATATGATTCTATATGGGTGATTTTGGATTAGTTGACGAAGTACACACGTTTCTTACCAGTTAAGACGAATCATAAGATATTTCACCTAGCAAGACTCTTTGTGGAAGAGATTGTAAGATTGCATGGTGTACCGTCCAATATTATTTCGGATAGAGACCCGAAGTTTACTTCGCGATTCTGGAAAGTGTTTCACCATGAGATGGGAATAGATTTGAGTTTGAGAACTTCAAATCATCCTCAGACTGATGGCTAAACGAAAAGAACTATTAAAACCATAGAAGATATGCTAAGGGATTGTATTCTTGAGAGTGGTAGAAATTAGAAAGATAATTTAGCCTTGATTGAATTTGCATACAACAATAGTTATCACTCGACTATCGGCATGGCATCATGCGAAGCTTTGTATGGAAGGAAATGTCGATCACCGTTATGTTGGTCGGAAGTTGGTGAAAAGAGAATCCTTGGACCAGAGATAATTCAAGAGACAACATAGAAGATTAAAATTATCCAAGAGAAGATGAAGAAAGCACAAGATCGCCAAAAGAGTTATGTGGATAAAAGAATAAGACCTTTGGAATTTAAAGAAGGTGATCACGTGTATTTGAAGGTTTCACCGAGGTTAAAGTTGAAAGGACCATTAAAGATAAGGAAACTCAGTCTGAGATATGTAGGACCTTATCAGATTAGGGGACGGGTAGGTGAAGTTGCATACCAGTTATCATTTCCTCCTTCATTATCGGGATTACATAATGTTTTCCATGTGTCTCAACTTTGAAATTTCGTGCCAATATCTTTTCATCCTATCCTTCCAGACGCCATTAAGAAAGAACTAGATCTTTTCTATCAGCTGCAACCCGTTTGTATTTTGGAGTACGCTAGTAAAACCTTGAGGAGTAAGGAGATACCTCTTGTGAAAGTGTTGTGGGAAGCGTCTCGTCCCGAGGAAGCTACTTGGGAACTCGAGTCGGAGATGCGAGAGCGTTATCCTCGTCTATTCTGGTAAGTTTTCAAATTCGAGGATGAATTCTAATTTAAGGGGGGGAGGGGGGAGAATGTAATACCCGGTGTAATTATATTTCTAATGAAATTATTGCTACTAATTTTTTTGTTAAAGATTAGTAAAAGATAATTGTACCAAACACTTGTTATTAGTAGTATGAATGGAATTAGAGATGATACTAATACAAGTAAGGGACATTATAGTCTTTTTCACTTAAATTAAGGTAGTAAGAGCTATTAGTAATTTATTCTCAATATTCCAAAACAAAAATCAGAAAAAAAATAAGTATAAAGAGAAAGAGGAAGGAACCGTGGAATAAAGAGGAAGAGAAGAAGAAGAGGTCCAACTCCCAAGCTCTCATCCAACCTTGCATGCAACCCATTCAAGCTCATCTTCTTACCATTCCTAGTGATTTTTTCAACTCCTTATCATCTAAATCTAAGGTGAGTCTCGTAGTTAGAGACTTGGAGAAATGTTAGGGTTTTACATGATTTGGGGTTAAGGGTTATGAGATGATATTGATGTTACACGTGTGTTATTTAGATTGATTAACATGACATTATACTATATTTCATCCTTGATGGTTGTGGGTATGTTGATTAAAGTGGAAACACGGGGTTTTGGGGACCTAAGGATCAACTGAGTTCGCATTAAAATTTCTGCAGAATTGCAGACCGCGCTTAGCGCGAAGAGCTACAATTAACGTGAAGAGTTGTGCTTAGCGCACTCACCTATGTAAATTAAGGTTAGAAATTTCGCAGGCCGCGCTTAGCACGCTTTCCTGAATTTTGAAAAAATAAGTCCTAGGTCGCACCTGGAAGCCGTGCTTAGCGCGAAAGCTTCTGCCAGATTTTTCTTAACTCTTCCATAGAATGTAGTATTGATCAGTAACCTTAACGAACCATACCCTTAGTCTTTTACAACCTCTATGAACACACACTGGGATGAAAATAGGATTTTTAAGAACCACTTTTCCGAACTTACTTTATGGCCAATATGTTGAAAATATATGAAACGTTATTTTTCCCTTATGTGTAACTGTTCTATGTATGAATGGAATTTCTCCGAATTTCTATATGATGAAGAATGTGCTTGATACTTGATTACCTCTTATTATTCGAATGTTGATTATCTATGTTCAATGCGTATATGTGATACATGACAATTTCACGAATAATGGTGTTTTCCCGTTGTTCCTGTTGAACGTTCGATGTTGTGCATTGTGTGGATAAATGTGTGCCTAAGCGGCTTGATACACATGGCGGTTTTGATGCATGCTTGAATCAGAGTAGGCCCGAATGCTAGGACGTAAATCACTCATAACTTAGACTTTGTGTGTCAATTATACCGTTGCGATGTGCTTGTGTGGGTCCTTATGCAGCGTTCCACCAGTTGTTAATTGCATCTGCGTGCTCGTAATGTCATAAGTACCTTAGCTACCATTGTGATATGCTTGTGTGAATCCTTCTGCGAAATTCCACCAGATGTTAATTGCATCGCGTGCTTGGTATGGTGGGGGTTGTGGGGCCACGTAGGCAATATCACAACAGTAACTCACCTCTAATGGTGCCGCTTAGGCAAAACCATTAGGCTTTCACCCAGTGGGCTCATGTTGTCAAGATGGCGTTTTACACCAGCGTTTTTTATCACATGCGTATTGATGATTGACGAGGCCATGACGCCACATAGGCAATGCCACCGTTATAACTCGTCACAGATTGAATTCCATTCATGACTGATCTGATTCATCGTGATGTGACTGGTGCAAGTCTCTTGATGCGATACAAGGGTGCTACTCACCGAGGGTGTGATAGTGTAACCTGAATATGAGCAATAACGAACTCCTGGATTCCTCGTACACAAGTACGAGTTTGCATACTTGATTGTATTTAGCTATGTGTTGCTTAGTCTCATTGGAATGTCATGGGACTACCAATAGAGATGTTTCCTTTTGTGTACTTTTATCGAGCTGTAAGGAAAACCCAGGATTCACGGTGAATCCATTTGATGCATGTATCCTGTAGAACTGAGTGAACCCCTAAAATAAAGAGACTCATTGAAATTTAGTAATCTCTCTCATTTCAATTTTTTTCTAGGTTCTTCGAGGCAGAATCGTGGCAAGAGTAAGATGGCTTAGCCGTGCGATGGTGTTTCTCGGTGGTGTTTAGTTTCTCTTTTTGGATCCTTTTTCCTTAGATCTTGGATTGTATTAGTATTTGTAGATTTGTATTTTTGACCATGACATTTTCGTCAAAAACTTATAATCCAAATTAATACTCATTTTTCTATTTCACTACTTATCTATGAATGTTTACGTACAATTTAATACCAAATACATACAGTGTATGTTTGGAGTATTACATCTTCTGTAGTATAAATTCTACTTATGATTATTTTTTTTATATACGTTGTTCATTATATTAGCAATTTTAACTTTTTTTTTAATCTAATAAATTAATATTTTAATTTTATGGATTAAAAGTTTAATAAAAATTATACTAAATTGAAAATCCTGCATTGAACTATCATTAGAAAATTTTTAATAATTGAACAATCAATACTTCAAATTTAATGATAATAATAAATTTTAAAAAATAGAATATTTTACTTAATTGAAGTTTGTTAATAGTTAGTTGTCTTTTTTCTTATTTATTGATCACTATTGTTCTATAAATTTAAGAGTATTATATAATATTTAATTCTATGAAAAAGGCCTTACAACATATTTTATCATATATTTTAACCATCAACCTGATATTTTAACAAAAAACAAAAAATCTTACTTATTCAAGGTCTCATTTTTTTCATTTATTAATTAATTAATTTTTTAAACTTAAATATTAAATATTTTAAATAGATTATAATAAATTTAATGACAATTGATCCTTACATCATTATAAAACTTTTGAAATGAACAATCATTACTTTAAATTTAGTAATAATAAAAAATATATTTTTTAAAGATTTTATAGTAATAATAATGAAATGAATATCAATGAATGAGATTAATGAATATTTTTTTGACAAAAAATTAATGAATAATTTAAAACCTATAAAAAATATATAAAAAATTAATAGTTAGGATAGTGCAAGGTTAAGTAAATACAATATCAAAAGTTAATAATTTAAAAATATCATTGATTGAATAAATATATAAATATAACTAAGAAAATTTTCAACTGCTTTTCTTCTATAATTCCTGTCATTTATTTATATTCACTCAGTCATTTATTGTCATGATACAAATTTTAATTAATTAATAAATCAATCAATTATTATATTTACAATATCACACACACATATATATATATATATATATATATATATATATATATATATATATATATATATATATATATATATATATATATATATATATATATATATATATATATATATATATATATATATATATATATATATATATATATATATAGTCAGAATAATAAGAGTCGTGCTATATCTGACGTGACGAAAACATACGAAATACTATTGTCTTTCAATAACTCAGCCTTCGTAACAAACATCATTTCTCTAATAATAAATAGAATAACAATAGTTTGAAGTTCAAAATATTATATACAATGACAATAATGTATTATAGGTCAACCGCACAACGCGCAGATTATATATTAATTTTTATAAATAAAAATAAATATATTATTTATTACAATTATTTATATAAACAATAAAAAATTATTGATGATTTAAATATTTTTATAAATGAAAATAAATATATTATTAATATAAATATTTTTTTTAGAGAATCAACAATATAATTTATTTACTTTAACAAATATTTTAAATATTATATTGTCTCCAATAGAGATTTTGTTGATGGATATGTTTCACCTTTGGTAGTATTGGGATAAATGTTTGTCTATGTTTAATTATTCAGCAAAGCTATCTTGATTGATACCATGTTTATACACTACATTGTATAATATTATTCACTAATACGATGGACAATATTCTTTAAATAAAATAATATATTTTATAAACAGTATATAAACAGATTAATAAACAGTTTATTTTTATTAGTTGATCTTATCGGATCAGAGTTGGACCATCATAGCTGATTTCAGGCTGAACTTAAATGAGATAGAGGGTACCTGCAAGACACTCCGATGGTAAAGTGAGAAGCGGAATGAGCAAGCAAGTATGAGTTTGAGATGTGTGAATGAATATCTGACCCTCTTGTGAGAGAGGGTATTTATAACCCCCAGCGCTGGGCTAAGGTCCCCACTATTGGGCCACGCAGAGGCCCAATAAAGGGAACTGCCAGGGTATACGTGTGTATGGAGTCCAGCAAGTGGACTCCCCCCTGGTCAACTGCTCCGCGAGAATAGGGTTGGACCCGAGATTCACGGAGGGCAGTTTGGGATGTCTGTCCAGAGGTCGTGGGCCATGTCCCCCAACGGTTGGATGGGGAGTTGCCCCACAGTCCCTAACTTGGGTTGTCTTTGGGCTTCTCGCGCGTAGGGCAAATGTAGGCCCAATCCAGATCAGGAGCCCCCAAGTTATTGTCCTCGAGCTAGAGGGCGATGACTTGAGTTCGGCTCTTGCTACCGAAGACTTGGTCGAGGTAGAGGGCCAAAGTCCCCGAAGGGAACGGGTCGTTGCCCGCGGGGGGTCAGGCTCGAATACGTCAGGGAATATCATGGACAAACGAGGATCGGGACCGAAGGGTTGAACCGCTTGCTCGAGGGTACATATTGGTGTTCGGGGAGCCTCTGCGAGGTTCCATTTGATATGCTCGTCTCCTGGGAGTTGTTAGTTTGTCGGGCATTTCCTCGTCCTCGAGATGGTTAGATAGATGTGCCCCTTCGTGCGCTCTAGTGCCGAACATTTCCTCGTGTAAGTGTTTGCCCCACACGTTTGGGGTTGACATGTAGGAGTCAGGCGTATGCTCTCCAGTCCAGAAGGGACTTCGTGGTTGATAGTTGAGCCACGTGGCTAGTGCTTTGGGGTGTCACCCCTTCAAGGAAAAAGCAAAAGGGGCCAATGAGGTGACGACCCTTCATGTGAGATCCCTTGGGGCATGGGTTTCCTATAAAAGGGGTCCCTTGGGACTCATTTGTCACCTTCTCAAATTTCCTCTCAATCTTCTCTTTGCCCGTGGCGTGAAGAGGTTCTCTTAACCTCTCAGTTTTTCTTCGCTTGTGGCGTGAGGCGATTCTCTCAACTTTTCTGTTTTTCCCTCCAAGTTCTTCATTCAAGTAAGTTATAACCTCTCAACACCATATTTCTTGAGCTTTTCTGGATTAAATGTCAAAATTTTGTCTTGATAGGATGAACATTCATGAGTTTTGTGATGAATGTTCATGAATGTTCATCTGAGTTCATGGGTTCCGTGTCGAGCACTCATGAATGTGTCGGGCACCTATGAACAAACATTCATGAGTTTTACGAATATTCATGAATGTTCATCTGAGTTCATGGGTTCCGTGTTGAGCACTCATGAATGTGCCGGGCACCTATGAACATTCGTGTTATAGTATCAGGAGGATTCTTTAGGTTAGTTTTTATCCGGGTATTTACTCAGCGAGTGGTTCCCCGACTACATGTCCTCGAAATGTAATGGTTCGCTTTAGCATGTTGAGGGCTTGGGTCGAGTTCGTCGCCCTTTCACTTGACCTGCGGTGGAAGGGTGGATTTGATAATGTCGAATTCACTAACTTCCCCTGCTTTTTAGGTACAATGGCACGCTGCCGAGGGGGCGACATTCTGGCCGCCCATCACAAAGACGAACCCTGTAGCGACGAGGACCCTTTGGCTTGGGTTGCTCCGGAGCCCAGGGATAAATGGTCGTGCTTTTTGCAGGATGCGACGGACGCGTTCAACTGTCTGGAGGAACGCACAGAAGGGGCTCTGGCCAACTGGATGCTTCAAATTCCCCATCGGGACCGAAGGATATGCTCGACGTATCTGGGAAAATGGTTCCCCATCTACGAATTTTCTTTCAAAGAGGCAGGGATGTGCATGCCCTTCAACGATTTCCAGGTCGGGGTTTTCCAATGGCTTCAGTTGGTGCCTTCCCAACTCCATCCAAACGCGATGGCGTTTATGCGGGCGTTCGAGCTCGTCTGCCAATACCTGGGGATAGGCTCCACTCTGCCCCTTTCTTCCGCATCTTTCATCTGCAAAGGCAATCTGTCCAAGGGAGATAGGCGTGGGTATCCTTCAAGCAGTTCGGGAAACTCTTCGGCCTTATCTGGAGTCCGTCCGAAATTTTAAAGATAGGTACTTCATCGTGAAGCCCTTGAAGGATGCGGCCATAGATTCTCTCTATGCCCGTGTGGAGGAGGTGGAGGACGGGCGGCCAGTTACCCGACTTATGGCCCGATTCCCACTCGAATGGAAGTGGAGGCATTACGAGCAAAGGCCCGAATACTATGCGGTGAAACCCGAGGATTTGGATGCCCAAGACCAGCTTTCGTACTGTTAGAATAAAGTTTGGTTCTAATCATATCTTAGAGTTTTGATGATAACAATGAAATAAATTTTGTAAAATATATTTTATACTCTGATGTGTATGTTCTCTAAATTCAGATGATGTTCTGACTCATGCATCTCAAAAGAGAAACATCATTCTACGCAAGTCTAAAAAAAACTCTGAAGGAAGCACTCCAAGGCAAACTCTGATGAAAAGCAATCTTAAGCAACCTCTGATAAAGCTAGCTGAAGCAAAGATCAGAAAGAAGCACGCTAAAAGCAACATCTGATAATGCAAGCTGAAGCAAATTCTGATGAACATATATTAAAGAAAACTCTGATAGAAGAAAAGATAAAGTAAACTTTAGAGTGGCAACGCTGCAAGCAAACTCTTAAACTTCCAAAGACAAGCTCTGACAACATCGTTGGTCATTTAATGCTAAGACGGATAACGCACTCAAGTGGTACTACGCACGAGAACATTGGAAACATAAAGAACAAGCTAACACGCATCATTAATTCATACACTTTCTTCAAGGCAGTAACGGTCAAGACTGGAAGCTATATATAGAAGATCATTTGTTTCAAAGAAAGGTTACTGATCCACGAAAAACATACTAAAGCTCATTGTTTTCATTCTTGTAAACTAATAGTATATAGTGGGTAATTCTTAAGTATTGGGCAATAATCTTAGTGATAAATCACAATTTTTGATACAGCTTATTAGAAGCATTCTGATTCACTACTGTTAAGAGATAATTTTTGTAAGTGTTCCTTGAGAGACCAGTTGGGTCAGATTTCTCAAGAGGGCTAGGACTAGTTGAGTCTTAGAGGTGTTAGTCACTTGCAGTTGGCTTGTGCATTGTATTGTTAGTCACAACAGTTTGGTTGTGCATTTGTAATAAGTTTGATTATAGTGGATTAAGTCCTCGTTGAGAGCGGCGAAATCACCTTGGCGGGTAGACTGGAGTAGTTTGAATTTCAAACGAACCAGGATAAAAATACCTGTGTACTTCCATTATTATCGCGCGAGAAAAAGGAAAAACTTATTCACCCCCCCCCCCCCCCCCCTCTAAGTGTTTTCTCACCCTTCAATTGGCATCAGAGCTCTAGTTCTGGGTGCAAACACCTAACAGTGTCAGAAAAAGATCCAGAAGGAAAACACTATGGCAACTGAACAAAACAACAACAACAGCACCAAACCTCCTGTGTTTGACGGAGAAGACTTTGAATACTGGAAGGATAGACTAGAAAGTTTCTTTCTAGGTCATGATGCTGATCTATGGGATATGGTTCTAGATGGTTACACACATCCATAAGACAAATACGGAAACATGATTGAAAGAAAGAACATGGATAAACAACATAAATTAGATTTCCGAAATCACCACAGAGCCAGAAACATCTTTCTGAACGCTATCTCTAAAATGGAATATGAGAAAATCACCAACAGAGATACATCACATGACATGTTTGAGTCTCTCAAAATGACTCATGAAGGAAATGCTCAAGTAAAAGAGACAAAAGCTCTGGCTCTCATTCAGAAATATGAAGCCTTCAAAATGGAAGAAAATGAGTCCATTGAAGCTATGTTCTCAAGATTCCAAACTCTGATTGTTGGCCTGAGAGTTCTGAACAAAGGATACACTGAGGCAGACCATGTTAAGAAAATTATCATAAGTTTACCCAGAAGATGGGCACATATGGTTACTGCATTCAAAGTGTGAAAATATTTGAATGATGTATCCCTTGAAGAACTTATCAGTGCATTAAGAAGTCACGAGATAGAACTTGATGAACATGAGCCTCAGAAGAAAGGTAAGTCTGTCGCCCTTAAATCTATTAAAAAAATGTGAAACTAACGCTTTTCAGGCAGAAGAAGGAAACTCTGAAGATTCAGCATCAGAAGAAGATGAGTTATTTCTGCTCTCCAGAAGGATCAACCAGATGTGGAAGCACAAACAAAAGAAGTTCAGAAACTACAAGAGGTCAGAAGATAAACCAGAATCTTTTGGACATAAGAAGTCAAGCAGGAGAGATATAGTTTGCTATGAATGTAAAGAACCAGGACACTACAGAAGTGATTGTCCTAAGCTAGAGAGAAAGACCAAAGAAAAGGTTTGAAAGAAAGAAAGGTATGATGGCCACCTGGGATGATTCAGAATCTTCTGAAGCTGAATCTGACTCAGAAGATGAACACGCTAATCTAGCGTTTATGGCTACCACATCAGATGATGATGACTCAGACTCTGATTCATAACCGAAAGAGGTATTCTCTGAATTTTTTAGAGTTGAACTTGCTGAAAGCTTATCCGAACTTCTTGAAAACTACAGTCAACTCAAAATCAAATACAAAGAAATCAAAAAGAATCTTGCATCTGATTTTGAGAAACTTGAAACAGAAAACTCTGAACTTAAAGAAAACATTTTTAAACTCAAAGAGGAAGTTCAAAAAATTCAAAAGATTTCTATCTCAGATTCTGCTTCAAGTTCAAGAGATATTCTTAAAGAATATGACTCTAGTTTTCAAACGTTTCTTGCTAAAAGCATAGATAGAAGAAGAATGGCTTCAATGATCTATGGTGTTAGTCGAAATAACAGAAGAGGTATTGGATATGAAACTCCCAAAGGGAAAGAAACATTTAAACCTAATCCTATTGAGGAAATGGTTATCACATATAAACCACTACATGAACAATTTAGTTTAAGGCACACACATGATATCAAATACACTTCTCACTCTGAAAATTCTTATGCAAAATCAAAGTTCAACAAGAACTTTAGAAACTCTAACAAAAAAGGACCCAAAAAGACATGGGTACCTAAGGAGAAAATAATATATGTTGCAGATATCCTTAACAGCTCAGTTGAAACACCAGTCATGGTACCTGGACTCTGGATGCTCGCGACATATGACAGGAAGAAAGTCTATGTTCCAAAGTCTGGAACTTAAATCTGGAGGAGATGTCAAATTTGGAGGAAATTAGAAAGGAAAAATGGTTGGTTCGAGAACCATTGGAAACGATAACCTTCCTTATATAACTAATGTTCTGTTGGTAGAAGGATTAGTGTATAACTTGTTGTCCATAAGTCAATTAAGTGACAACGGTTATGACATAATATTTAATCAAAAATCCTGTAGAGCTGTTAGTCAAAAAGGTGGATTAATCCTTTTTACTGGCAAGAGAAAGAACAACATCTATAAAATTGATCTTTCTGACCTTAAATCTCATAATGTAAAATGCCTTATGTCTGTTAGCGATGAGCAATGGGTCTGGCACAGAAGATTGGGGCATGTTAGCATGAGAAGAATATATCAAATTAACAAACTCAATCTGGTCAGGGGACTTGCAAATCTGAAGTTCAACTCAGAAGCTCTGTGCGAAGCATGTCAGAAAGGAAAATTTTTAAAACCTTCTTTTAAGTCAAAAAATGTTGTTTCTTCTTCTAGGACATTTGAACTTCTTCATATTGATTTGTTTGGACCAGTTAAAACTGCATCCATCAGAGGCAAGAAGTATGGATTGGTCATTGTTGATGACTACAACAGATGGACATGGGTTAAGTTTTTAAAACACAAGGATGAGTCACATTCTGTGTTCTTCGACTTCTACAACCAAGTGCAAAATGAAAAAGAGTTTAGAATTATAAAAGTTAGAAGTGATAATGGAGGAGAATTTGAAAATCATTATTTTGAAAAGTTTTAAAAAGAAAATGGAATTTCTCATGATTTCTCTTGTCCTAGAACTCCCTAACAAAATGGAGTTGTAGAACGAAAGAATAGACTTTGCAAGAAATAGCCAGAACCATGATTAATGAAACCAATATGGCTAAACACTTATGAGAAGAAGCAGTAAACACACTATGTTATATTCAAAATAGAGTCTCTATAAGACCTATTCTCGAAAAGACTCCTTATGAATTATGGAAAAACAGAAAATCCAACATTTCATATTTCCATCCTTTTGGATGTTGTGATACGGTGGCAGAACCGACTATTTTGGAAATACTAGTTTGCGTTTTGCGTTTTTTATTCGCAAAATGTCACGGTAAGCAAGAGTCGCCATCGACTTTTATTTCATCCAACCGGAAAGGAAAAAAGCACAGAAAAAAAATCCTTTTTCGAGATATTCTGAGTACGCGGGGTAGATTATAGAAAGGGAAGGTATTAGAACCCTTTATATCCATGGTTTTCCATGGGCTCTTAGGTACTTGCTCATCTTTTAAAATTTCTTGTGTGTGTGCTTGCTTTGAAAATGTTTTGTTTCGTGATAACCCTTGTATCAGTCCTCAAGGGTGTGACGAAGTTTGTTTTTGAAAATTTGCTTTGAAATGTGTAAGTGTGAAGAGTTTTGATTTGAGCAAATACCTACTAGCATCTACCTACTCGAAAAAGGATCGTTTCTATTCTCGTTCCTTTAGACAACTCTATCCTACTATTGAGAAATAGGTAGCACCGTCGTTGGAGTTTATAAGGGTCAATTCGAAAGGGACATACGATTACTAAAGAAATGTTAGGATACCCTAGTAATAACCCTAGAGTCTTAAGGTCATATTTGAGGCAACATTTCCGAGGCGACGTTTCCGAAGCATCATTTCCGAACGAGACTTTTGATCTTTGTTAGACAGAAGGGCAACCACTAAGACACCCTATACTTAATGATCGTTTTACCGAAGGCAACCGAAGTGAGAGTATACGCTAGGAGTGCACATGTGAGAGTGATTTGATTTCAGTTATTATCTTTTCACATTAGGGTTTTCTAGCAGTTTTAAATTATCATGCAATCTTGTCATACAATCCTATCAACATACATCTAAACAGTTAATATTTGCGAGATTTAAAATGCGAGAAAATAAACCCACGCTATTACAAGGCTTCGGGGTAGGGATTAATTACATAGCCAAAAAAACCGTAGAAAACGATAAATAAAGAAAATCCTAGATTAAACTGTTACATACCGTGGACAGTTACATCAATATTACAAAAATAATAAACACACACGATGAATCGAATGCAAAATAATTAGGGTTTTGACCCCAACTATACCTAATTGTAATTTAAAGGAAATATCATTTTTTTTTGTCGTTTTTTGTTATTTGAGAAAATAAAGCTTAATTGAATAATAAAAAAAAACCTAATTACTAATTAATCTTAATTTAAGAAAAATAATTAAATTAACCTATTTTTTTATATTTTTATTTTGAGAAAGAAATGAATATTAAATCAAGAGTCTAATTCTAATTTTTCTAATTGATTTTAATTATATATAAAAAGTTAGAATTTCCCTAAATTAAAATAAACTAAATTAAATTAAATTTGATATAAAACTTAATTCTAATTTTTTGTAAAAGCTCTTGATTTTATGATTTTATGAAAAAGAAATTAATTTTGTTAAAAAAAATAATTAAGCAAATCAAATTAAATAAAAGAAGTAAATAGAAAAGAAAGAAAAATGGGTCTGATAGCATTAGCAAAAGGGGGGTGTTGTTTGAAATTTCTTGGCCCAACAAGCTCGTGGCCCCTTTGACTTTGCCCAATCCTGTGTGCATGCTTGATTGGGGCAGATGGTGGTCCTTCATTGTGGACACATTGGATCTGGCCATGAGCACATCAAATGGATGATGTTTGAGAGTGTATGGGATACGCCTGAGAGTATGAAGCATTGTATTGACCTGCATTTATTGAGAAAATAATAAAATGCACACGCCTGGGATCGAACCCAAGACGTGTGCATCAAAGGCCAACCTCCTCCTCATCTGCGCTGATGTATTAGTTGTGATAATAATGAAACAAATAAAATATAATGCAAACAAAGTGCCACGCCTCCCAAAACGCGCGGAAATTCAAACAAACCACTCACATACTGCCACGCCATTGTCTTCTTCATTGATTCTGTCATTTTAGATAAAAAGGACTTTTACCTACGGACATAAAGCGTAGGTATAGCCCCTGTTCATTCCAAAATCATGTACGTGCATGATAAATGAAAACCAATGGTACCAATCAACTCGTTTCAACCTCACGAGCATCATGGTACCATTACCAATGTCTAATTTTCCATGTATAAGAAATCCTTAAAAACGAAGAGCAAACCCTAGCCATGGCAGTTTCATGTTCAGTCAATAAAATGCAATTGAATATAGCCATTAGCTTGCAAACATCTCAAGGATTATAAATATGGCAATCAATCATGCTAAACATGCCATAATCAATATATTCGAATTCAATAAAATAGGAAAACCGTGTAACTGCTACGATGTGTTTCAAGGCGTGGGAAGGCTTGCTAACGATTGAAATACGACCCTGGGGCGTCCAACAATTGATTGGTATGGTTAGAATGGCTTGAGATGGTCTGCAACTTGGAATTTGGTCTGCACTTTTTCTTTGAAATTTTGCAATTCTTTCTCTGCCTTTGCACGCCTCTAGCCTCCCTCTTTTGGTCTGATTTTGTTCCCTATGTACACTAGAGTGCATTAGGGTTACAGTTTGTATCAAATCTTTTCCAATTATGAAGATTGATCGATGATTCAATCCTTGCACCAAATCTTTCCAAAACAAGAAAATTCAATCTTTTTGTGTCCATATGAAGCCTTGCACGATTTGATCTTGTCTCCAACTGTATAATAGACCTAATCATGCACAAAATCTCAAGGTTTTAATTATTTTTGATATTTTCCCTATTTTATATTGATTTTATTTGATTTAAATGAAATAAAATCAAAATAAATAACAAAAATAAAAGAATGACAAGTGGAAAGGCTCATGGGTCGTGGGTCATATTACAAACTCAGTGCAAGCATAAAAAGTTGGTCCCATTTAGCAAAAAATGCAATTTGGTACACATTTGAATTTTAGCAATTTTGCAAAAAGGGTCAACTTGGACAATGCATAATTCTCTCAATTTTGACCATAGAGATGTGTTCTTGGACTTTTTAGAAAGATTAAGATGTCATCTAAGCAACCCTTTTTGTCTCATCTCAATTGAGTCTTCCATGTTCATTTATGAAGCTTTGACCCAAAAGGTGTTTTTGTTGACTTTTCAAAATGACCTATAATGTCCAAATTCATATCTTCTTGTGAGTGCATATTTTGAACTTGGGAGCTGAAGATGGATTGTAGGGAATTACATCCTTTTAAAAATTAGCTTTGGATGGGTCATTTTTGATAAAGTATGAGAAAGTTATGCTTGGTCAAAGTTGAGTTGACTTTTCCTACAAAACCCTAATTTAGCAACTTTTGGGTTTTGATGAATTGTGAGCAATCCTTGAGGAATCATGATAAACCCTTGATCAAATAATGAATAAAACTTCAAAATGAGAATGTTGACCAAAAATATCGAAGTTTGACTGTGTGGGCCATAGTTGACTTTTGCCCTATCGCAATCGATTTTAAGGCCTTTGAGCAATTGACTGAGCAAATCCTCTCTGCAAGGCTTGAAACTTGACATGGGTGATCTTGAGAACATATTAGGACAAAGGTGAGCATTTGGGATCCTTTAGACTCAAGCATCTTGATGTAAAATGAAACCCTAATTTGAGGTAGATTGGCTTAGGAGAGAGTTTGTCTGGTCAACTCTTGGACTTCCTTGAGCAATTTGAAGACCTTACTTGACATGTATTGAGAAATATGGGAGGGCAAATTTTTGGGGTACAACAGATGTACTTGCTATATTATGAATACTAAAGATAATCTGAACAAGTTTGATTCTAAGGCACAAAAGTGTTTTCTGCTTGGATATTCTGAACGCTCAAAAGGCTATAGGGTATACAACACAGAAACTCTGATTGTTGAAGAATCAATCAAAGTTAGATTTGATGATAAGCTTGGCCAACAAAAGCCAAAGAAGAATGAAAATCCTGCAGGTACAGAAGATCACCTTACAAAATCTGAAGAGTCAGAAGCAAAGGACAACTCAGAAGACCCTTCTATTGAAAATGCTATGGACAATCTAAGAATTTCTGACCAAACCTCTCAGAATAGATTCCCCAGAATCACATCAGCACATCCAAAAAATGTGATTATTGGAAAGAAAGAAGATCCCATCAGAACAAGATCCTCTTTCAGAAACATTGAAGAATCACTGTTTGGTTTGGTCTCTCTGATTGAACCAACCTTAATAGAGGAAGCTCTGCAAGACAACAATTGGATCCTAGCTATGCAAGAAGAACTGAATCAATTCTCAAGAAATGATGTGTGGGATATAGTTCCAAAACCTAAAGGATTCAATATCTTAGGAACAAAATGGGTATTCAGAAACAAGTTGAATGAGCAAGGAGAGGTTGTCAGAAACAAGGCACGATTGGTTGCACAAGGTTATAGTCAACAAGAAGGAATTGATTATAATGAAACCTTTTCCACAGTCACCAGGTTAGAAACAATTAGATTATTAATTTCTTTTGTTGTTCAACACACATATCATTATATCAAATGGACGTTAAAAGTTCATTTTTAAATGGTTACATAGAAGAAGAAGTTTATGTCCACCAACCTCCGGGTTTTGATGACTCAAAATATCCAGAACATGTTTTTAAACTGAAAAAGTCTCTGTACGGTCTAAAACAAGCTCTCAGAGCTTGGTATGAACGTCTAAGTAACTTTCTTTTAGAAAATAATTTTACCAGAGGGAAAGTGGACACTACCTTATTAAGAAAAACATTTAAAAATGACATTTTAATCTGTCAAATATATGTAGATGATATTATTTTTGGAACTTCTAATATCTCTCTTGGAAGAGAATTTGTTGAGTCTATGCAGGCTGAATTTGAGATGAGCATGATGGGAGAACTAAAATTCTTTCTGGGAATTCAAATAAATCTAACTCCATAAGGTACTTACATACATAAGACAAAGTATGTTAAAGAACTTCTGAAGAAATTCCAGCTATCAGAAAGTAAATAAGCAAAGACACCAATGCATCCTACATGCATTCTGGGAAAAGATGAGGTAAGTAAGAAAGTAGATCAGAAACTCTACAGAGGTATGATTGGATCTCTTCTCTATCTGACTGCATCTAGACCAGATATATTATTAAGTGTATGTTTATGTGCAAGATTCCAATCAGATCCTAGAGAATCTCACTTAACTGCTGTTAAGTGAATTCTGAGGTATCTGAAAGGTACTACTAACCTTGGACTGTGTTACAGAAGATCCAAAGAGTTTAAACTAGTAATTTATTGTGATGCTGACTTTGCTAGAGATAGAATAGAACAAAAAAGCACCTCTAGAAGCTGTCAGTTTCTGGGTGATAACATTATCTCATGGTACAACAAGAAGCAAGCCACTATTGCATTATCAACAACTGAAGCAGAATATATATTTGCTGCTAGATGTAGCACTCATATGATCTGGATGAAGAGCCAGCTGGAAGATTATCATATCTATGAAAAAGTGAGAAGAGGAGTTACATCATGAAGCCATCCATGAACATCTGGACAAACATGATGAAACTAACAAGGAAATCAGAACTTGGATGATGAAACAAGAGGAATCCTCAAACGAAATCAAGAATCTTCTTCTTTCTCTTGTCTCTCGTCAATCTTAGTTTTAATTTCTTTTTCCAATTTTCTTGTTGTTTTTGTTTTGTACTTCTGTCTTTTGAATCTTCAATATACAAATATTTTGAATCTCTTTATTTTGTTTTGCTTTTTGATTATGACAAAAAGGGGGAGAAAATATTATTTTGATCTGATCCATGAAAATAGTTATGGGACTAAGTCTCAAACATTCCTAACAAAATAAAAAGTTCTTTTCTGTTTAAGAGATATGCAGGTACCTCAAGATTCTGAAAGACTAAGCTCTAAACATCATCTGGAAAAGATCTGCTAAAGAAACTCTGAAGAAAAGATCAGGAGCTCTTAAAGAAACTCTGAAAGAAAAATATCTTAAAGCTCTGAAGAACAAATCTCAGGAAGTTTCCCTTATGCTTTTAAATTCTTTGATTATTTATTTTTCAGAAGAAGAAATATCTATCTTAGGGGGAGATTCTCACTCTAGCACAAATTATTTTTCTTAATCAAAATCTGAATTGTTTTGTCATCATCAAAAAGGGGGAGATTGTTAGAACAAAGTTTGGTTCTAATCATATCTTAGAATTTTGATGATAACAATGAAATAAATTTTGTAAAATATATTTTATACTCTGATGTGTATGTTATCTAAATTAAGATGATGTTCTGGCTCATGCATCTCAAAAGAGAAACATCATTCTACGCAAGTCTAAAGCAAACTCTGAAGGAAGCACTCTGTGATACGGTGGTAGAACCGACTGTTTTTACTGGTTTGCGTTTTGTGTTTTTTATTCGCAAAATATCACGGTAAGAAAGAGTCGCCACCGACTTTTATTTCATCCAACTGGAAAGGAAAAAAGTACAGAAAAAATCCTTTTTCGAGATTTTGTATACGGGGGGGGGGGGGGGGGGGGGGGGGGTAGATTATAGAAAGGGAAGGTGTTAGTACCCTTTCTATCCATGGTTTTCCATGGGCTCTTAGGTACTTGCTCATTTTTAAATTGCTTGTGTTTGTGTGCTTGTTTTTTAAAAATGTTTTACTTCGTGATAACCCTTGTATCAGTCCTCAAGGGTGTGATGAAGTTGTTTTAAACATTTGTTTGAAAAGTGTAAGTGTGAAAAGTTTTGATTTGAGCAAGTACCTACTAGCATCTACCCACTCGAAAAAAGATCGTTTCTATTCTTGTTTCCTTTAGACAATGCTATCCTACTATTGAGAAATAGGTAGCACCGTCATTGGAATTTGTAAGGGTTAATTCGAAAGGGACGTACGGTCACTAAAGCAATATTAGGACACCTTAGTAACAACCCTAGAGTCTTAAGATCTTTTTGAGGCAACAATTCCGAGGCAACATTTGAACGGGACAATTTGATCTCTTTAGACGGGAGGGCAACCACTAAGACACCTTATGCTTAATGATCGTTTACCGAAGGCTACCGATGTGGGAGTATACCCTAAGAGTGAATATGTGCGAGTGATTTATTTTCAATTTATTATCTTTGCACATTAGGGTTTTCTAACCATTTTAATTTTGTCATGCATTCTTGCCATACAATCCTAAACATACATATAACAGTTAAGAGTTTTGCGAAAGTAAAAGCGGAAAAAATAACCTACGCTTATTACATGGCTTTGACAGTTACATAATTGTCGTTGACAGTAAATAAAGTTGGGGAAATTTAAAAACCCTAATTAAAACTATTACATCCTCAAAACAGTTACAAAAATTATAAAAGAATTAAATGCGCGTGGTAAGTTAAATGCGAGGTGATTAGGATTTTGACCCTTTGACTAATCCTACTTGCGATTGATTAAAGAAAAAAAATGTTTTTTTATTTGAGAAAATAATGGAGAATTAAATTAAAAGAAAATCCTCAGTCCTAATTTATATTAATTTTTGAAAATAAATTAATTAATTCTAAACAACCTATTTTTGTATTTTTGTTTTATTTGAGAAAAAAGAGAAAAATTAAATCAAGAGTTAACCTAATTTTCTAATTTAATTTTAATTGTGAAAAACAAATTAAAGTTACCCTAATTTAAATATTAATCTAATTAATTAAAAAAATTAAATTTAATAAGAAAACAACTAAATCTATTTTTTTGACTTTTTATGATTTAATTAAAACTGATTTTAAAAATAAAATAATTAAACAAATTAAAAGATAAAACAAAAATAAAAAGAAGTTGAGAATTGGGCCTGTGTTGTTGGCTGGAGATGGGGTATGAATCTGAATTCCTTGGCCCAAATGCTCCAAGCCCAGTCAATGTGTTGGATCAGGTGTGGGCGTTGTCTTGAGGAGCATTGTGGTCTCTCGCTATCTGGGCGTTGGATTTGATCATCCTTCCATCCAATGGTCATAAATTGCTAGCGCACGGTGGTCAACAAGAGGAACACTGCGCTGAATCAATGAATAGAAAAGAAAATAAAGGAAATTTTCTGGACCTGGGATCGAACCCAGGTCCTTGTACTCTTTGCCAATGGTACACTGCCAGCTGCACTACACAAGTTATTTGTTAATATAATACACACAAAACGAAATGTACGAAACAAAGATGGTCAGACCAAAAACGCGCGAATTTCAAATAGCCCAGTGATAGCTGGACACGTTGTCTTCTCCTTCCTCTGCCGTCGTTTTAGAAAAAGGGACTTTTACCTACATACATCCACTGTAGGTATAACCCTGCATATTTCAAAAATGTTGTACACGCAAGATAAATGAAAGGAAATGGTACCAATCAACTCGTCTCATCCTCACGAGCATCATGGTACCTGATTCAAGGCCCAATTGTTCATGTATAAAAAGACCCTAAAAATAACGCAAAAACCCTAGCAATGGCAACATCGTGTACAAGCTTCAAAAACGCAATTAAATGACATGGTTAGCTTGCAAACACGATGAAGATTACAAATATATGAGTTAAAGATGCTAATGATGTAGGAATTAGTGTAATTGTTTTCAAAGAATGATGCAAACCGTGGGAGTCCTTGCGTGCGTTTCTGGGTGTTTGAGCACCTGTAAGTGATTGGGATAGGTTCTGGGAAGGTCCAGGAGTCGTTTGGTAATGCTAGAATGGCTTGACTTGGCCTCTAGAATGGAATTGAATCACCACTTTTTCTTGGAATTTTGAAGTTTGTTCTTGCAGTTTGCACGCCTCTACCCTTGTATTTTTGATCTGGAATTGTTCACTATATAACCTAGAGTGAATTAGGTTAACAAACTTGGACTAAATCTTTGCATTTATCCAAGATTTGATTTGATTTGTAAGCTATATGATATGTTTCTATTTTGAGCCAAATCATGCCTTTCTTGTACTAATTGACCTTGATTCGATTTGATCTTGTTAACTCAGCATATCTTGATTGCCAATCTGTCAAAAAACAAATCAAATCATATCTTTGTTAATTTTCATCATTTATTTGATTTAATTCACTTTTTAATTAATGAAAAATCAAAATAAATTTAAAAATGAAGCACATAATGGGTGAGTGAACATTTTAGTTTTGGACCACATTATAATTGAGGTGCAAGCATAAAAAGTTGGGCCCATTTAGCAAAAATGCAAATTTGAGCATATTTGACTTTTGGCAATTTTGCAAAAATGGTCAACTTGGCCAATGCATAACTCTCTCAATTTTGACCCTAGAGAGGTGTTCTTGGACTTTTTAGAAATCTTAGTATGTCCTCTAAACAACCCTTTTAGTCTCATCTCAATTGAGTCTTCCATGTTCATGTATGAAGCTTTGACCCAAAAGGTGTTTTTGTTGACTATTCAAAAGGACCCATAATGGCCAAATATATATATTTTTGTGAGTTCATATTCTGGAATTGGGAGATGAATATGAATTGTAGGTAATTGCATCCTATTCAAAATGAGCTTTGGATGGGTCATTTCTGATAAATTATGAGAAAGTTATGCTTGGTCAAAGTTGAGTTGACTTTTCCTATAAAACCCTAATTTAGCAACTTTTGGGTTTTGATGAATTGTGAGCCATCCTTGAGGAATCATGATCAACCCTTGATCAAATGATGGATAATACTTCAAAATGAGTATGTTGACCAAAAATCTTGAAGTTTGACTATATGTGGGCCACAGTTGACTTTTGACCTAATACAGTTGATTTTCAAGCATTTGAGCAATTGACTGAGCAAACTTCTTCTGCAAGGATTGAAACATGACATGGATGATCTTGAGAACATATTAGGACAATGGTGATAATTTGAGTCCTTTGTGGTTCACACATCTTGATGAAGATGGAAACCCTAATTTGAGGTATACTGCCTTAGGAGAGAGTTTATCTGGTCAATTCTTAAACTTCCTTGAGCAATTTGGGGACCTCACTTGCCATGTGTTGAGAAATATGGGAGGGAAAATTTTGGGGTACGATAGCTTCCCCTGTTCAATCTTCTTAAACCTGAAGATGTAGATTAGCTCGTCTGCAATTCGTGATCTGAAGGTGGAAGATGATTGAACACTAGAGTGCCCGGAAATTCGCATGAAGTGGTACTTATGGGAGCTATCGAGAATGGGCTTACAGACGCCATTTGGAAGTTGAGGGTTGAAGATTGTCGGGGATGGGCTTAAAGATTCCATCCGAAGAGATGTCTATCGCATAAGAGATTCCTTTACGAGAACCCGTATACCTGTTGTTGAGCAGGACTTCACTGGGGATTGCTGGTCTCTGTCTTGGGAGATATAGAGTTTTAGAAGCTTCAGTTGTCCGTTACTCTATTGGGGAATAACTCCGTTTTGGGGAAGCGGAAGTGAACTGCGTATCTGGTCGGGGTATATGCTGCACCGTGACTTACTGGAGAGATGCGAAACCAATTGTGTTTGATTGGGTCTCGGTCTTACAGTGTTGTGGACTGCTGTCTAGGGATAAGAGAGGAAGAACCCGGATAGTAAGTGTGATCGGTGGATCTGGAACTGACTGTTTAAAGCTGGTTCGCGAAATGTCGCGGAAGCAAGAGTCGCCACCGTCTTTTATTTTCTCCAAATGGAAAGGACAAAAGCACAGAAAAATTACTTATAGAGATTGCTCTCGGTTCGGGAGGTAGGTTATAGAAAGGGAAGGTGTTAGCACGCTTTCTATCCATGGTTATCCATGGGCTCTTAGATACTTGCTCATTTGTGTTTTCAAAAATGGTTTGTTTGCTTTTCAACTGTGGGTTTTAAAAAGTTTCTTTGAAAATTTCAGTTCGACTCTTGTGTCAGAGTGTTTGAAAAATTGCTTTGAAAGCTTTTGAAAAGTGTCGGTGTGAAAAGATTTTTGTTTGTTTTTAAAGAGAGCAAGTATCTACGAGAACCTACCTACCCTAAGGAATTCGTCTGCGTAAATGTCCTTTAAAGTAATGCCATCCCACCATTGAGAGGTAGGTAGCACCACCGTTGGAGGTGTTCGGGTCAATTCGAGGTTCGGGACATGGTGATCACCAGAGCAATGGGAAGACACCTTAGAAGCTACCCTCATGCCAGGTTCCCGGATCATGAGGACTTACTAAGACATCCTCTACTCGACGATCACCTTTCGAGGCAAGGCAACAGTGAGGCGTACCCTAGGGGTGGTGTGTGATTTGTGTGTCATGTTCAGTTATTTTGTCTTATTCATGTTTATTGGTGTTCTACGCTTGATTTTATTTAAGGCCATTCATTCTTGCATGCTTTGTTAAACAGTTAAAAAGTATTGCGAGAAAAATAAATCTAAGGCTATTACAAACGGCGCGGGTCCACATCGCCAAAATTAACCAGGACCCGATTTGACGGAAAATAAAGAAATTAAAAGTAAATAAAGAATTGGAAAGTGCGAGAAGTAATTACAAGGCTTCGGGAGAGGTACATAATTATTTAAATGACATAAAATAAATATACGAAGAAATAAGAAATTACGAACGAGGGCGTTAGACCCTTTTGCAAAATTAAATTAATAAGGAATTAAAATTAAAATTAGAAGAGAAGGAACTTATTTTTTGGTGTTTTTAGTATTTTAAGATTTAATAGAAAAAGAATTAATTAAAACTAAAATAAAATGTTAAACCTAGTTCTAATTATTTTTTAAGTTATTAAGAAAAATGTTGGAGTTTTTTAACCTAAATGAAACCCTAATTAATTTACAAGTTTAATTATAAAAATAAATAAAAGAAATAATATTATTGGGAAAAAAGAAAAAAATTAAAAAGGAATAAAAATTAATTAAATCTAATTCTATATCATTTTGTATTTTTGTTATTAAAAGAATTAAAATTAAAAACCCTAATTTAAGCTAATTAATTTACATGCATTTATTTACAAGAAAGTATTAAAATAAAATATTTATTATGCTTTTTATCTTTTTCTGATTTTTTTAGGCATTTTTATATTTTGTAGAAATAATTAATTAAAGCAAAACAATAAAGAAAATAAAATAATAATTGAAAATAAAATATAAGGAAAATTGAAAAAATTGCAAACCAGGGGGGGTGGAAGTCCCCAAAGTGGAGGTCTTGGCCTTAGTAATCTGGCCCAAAAACCTTGGTCCATTTGACTTTTTTGAGTAGCGTGTCAGCAGTTTGACCAGGGCTTATGGTGCTCTCCCAATCTCAACCTTTGGTTTGATTCTGATGGACGCGTGGGTGGATAGATCTGGAGGATGTATGGTGTACTCCAACCTGGAAATTGCATAGGAACATGTTTTGCAAAATAATATAGAAAATACGTAGACCTGGGGCTCGAACCCAGGTCATATACATTGCTAATATTCCTGCTTGCCAACCGTGCCAACGAACTCTTTTGTTAAATAAATAAGCAACAAATATAATAAAAGAAAACAACGCGTTGGTGGGTTAAAACGCGCGAAATTCAAAACAGCCTATCACGTCTTGCCAACACATCGTCTTCTCCATTATCCCTGAAACATAAAAACAAAAGCAACGGTTTTTCATGCGTTGTGTTAGGCCGGCTATGGGAAAATAGCGATTAGGCCTATGGTGTCCATAAATTTGGCGCGATGGGTGCTTCTTCTTCGTCCACATGCGTTGAATTCAATGGTCTTGGTCTCAGCCTCTAATTTTGCCTTATTGCAAAAGCCCTAATTTAACATCCTGCAAACCCTAAATATCGAACATGGTGAAATCGCGTGTAGCGCATGAAAAAGCAATTAACTATATTGGTTAGCTTCAGAACTTCATCAGGAATATGAATCAATGAATAATATGTCATGAAGATGCATAAATTTTAAAACACGATCACAAATTTTTCACAAGGTATTCCAGGTTCTGTATACCAATTCCTTGCGTTTGGATAACTGTTCTTGATTGGAATGGGTTCAGGGGACCTTGAGGAAGCTATTGAAACAAGTCTTGTGCTTTGAATCGACCTAAAAAGTGCTTTTCAGTTTTCAGTTTTTAGGGAATTTTCCAAGTTTTTGAAGAGCTTTCTTGCGCAGCTTTTTGTCTAGCATGATTAGGTTTATGGTCAGGCATATGTAGTGAGTGCATTAGGTCAGAAAAATTCAATCAAATCTCTTGTAATCATGGTTTTGAAAATTTGATTTGTTAAGATCTTTCCATATCTTTTCCCATGTGTTCTTTGTGTCAATTAGGATCAATTTGCTCCAAATCTTTCCACATTTAGCTAAGCACGAAATATTGAGTCCAAAACATGTATAAAAAGATTGGTTAGGTCATGTTAGATATTTTTCATATATTTAAATGATTTAAATGAATTAATATAAATAATAATTCAAATAAATAAATAAAAAATGAGAAAATACTTCCCTTTGGGCCAAGTGGTCGTGCACATGCTTGGAATGATGAATCATGGAAGAAAAATGGGTCCATTAGCAATTTTAAGTCATTTGCATCAATCTTGACTTTTCAAAATATCCAAAAATTTCCCAACTTCTACAAGGCATAACTTGCTCAATTTTTAAGCTTTTCTCATGTTCTTGGACATTTTGGAAGGGTCTTTGAGTCCTCTAACCAATGCCTTTGGTCCCATGTCATTTTGATTTACCAATCTCAAGTTATGGTCTTTGACTTAAAGTCCCTTTTTGTTGACTTTTGAAAATGACCTATAATGTTGAAATTGATAACTTTTTGTGAGAGCATTTCTTGGATTTGAAGTATGAAGATGAGTTGTAGGAAATGTCTTTCTCTTAAAAATGAGCTTTGGATGGAATTTTTCTGATAATCCATGTGAAAGTTATGCCCTGGTCAATTTCAGTTGACTTTTTCAACTGTCCAAATAAGGAAACTTTTGCATCTTGATGATTTCTGAGCCAAATTTTGAGAATCATGATCAAGCATTGATCAAATGATGTTTGTGGCTTCAAAATGATATGTTGACCAAAAATTTGAACTTTTGACTGTCAAATGACCATTTTGCCCCTACAGTTGACTGTAGTGCAATTAGGGTTTTGACTGTGCAATTTTGTGCTGAATGCCTTGAAACTTGATATGAGGATACTTGACCATATTTGTAGGCATATGAGACTTGATTGAACCTTTGAACACTCCATTTTCTTGATCAGAACCCAAACCCTAATCTTGACTGTATAGGAGACCTTTGACTGTGCAACCCTTGGGGGAGATTTGAAGCATGACTTGGCAATTTCTTGGAGAATATGGGAGGGAAAATTTTGGGGTACAACAGTTGCCCCTGTTCAATCTTCTTAGACCTGAGGATGCAGATTGGCTGACGTGCCTTTCGTAATCCGAAGGTGGAAGATGATTGAACACTAGAGTGCCCAGAAATTTGCGCTCACATGTTAGCAGTGTGATGGGGGGAATGGGCTTATAGATGCCATTTGGAGATTGCTGGATAGGATGATGGGCTTATAGATGCCATCTGGATGTTGATCGCGTAGGAGATTCCTTAGAGAGAACCTGCATACCTGCAAAAGAACAAACGAATACCTGACATGTTGCAGGAGCTGGTTTTCAGATGCTTGGTATAGATGTGTCCTGACTGGTTACAGGAGCTGAGTCTGGAGCTTCAAACGGCGATGAATGAACCAGGGATGGTTACTGCCTTAGCATGAATGGTAAAAGAACCTTGGGCGACTTTAACTTCAACAACGCTCGTTGAGAAACATCTTGGGTGTCTTCTACTGGGATAAGAATCAGGGAGATCTTAGGGTCGATCTGACTGAACCAGAGAAGGCCTTTGACTGGATAACAATCAGGAAAATCTTAGGGTCGATTTAACTGAACCGGACAAGGTCTTGGAGTATCTTCAACTGGATAAGCATCAGGGAGATCTTAGGGTCGATCTGACTGAACCAGAGAAGGCCTTTGACTGGATAAGAATCAGGAAAATCTTAGGGTCGATTTAACTGAACCGGACAAGGTCTTGGAGTATCTTCAACTGGATCTTTCCTGAAAGGTAAAGGTCCGTCATATGCAATGCATGATATGGATCAAGCAATGATGTTCTCAACATAAATGAGATTTGTATGATATGAAGTGTCTATGCATATTATAATGATGTATGTGATGTTTTATGTATGTTTTTGTCTAGGAAAGTGAATCCTTGACGGATGCCGGGAAGTCGTATCCTGGGCTGATGTTGAGGAATAGATTTTGCTTCCGCTGGGGATGATAACTGCAAGAATACCGGTAGGAGAAGATAACTCCGTTGCGGAATAAACTTGGCAAATGGAAGATTCTGCGGGGAGAACAATACTCTAGCGACCATGCTGGGAGGCAATACTCTGTGGGGATAGAGATGTTTTGCCGAATTGATAATAATTTTTTGGGGATAAGGAGACTTTGTCGAGGACGCTCTTTCCATGGCTTTTGGCTGAGGATAACCCAGTTATATCCGATTAAGGAAATAACTTTTTAAATAAAGCCGGACAACGCGTTCGTTCTCTGCGAGGGATAAGCTTCCAGAATCTACTGGGGATAAGCTTACTGCTTGGGGATATGTGGATTCCACTTTCCTGGGAGAGCTGGATTGGACTCTCCTGGGGAGATTTTGAACTGTAATTTTGTAAGTTGAAAGAGGGAACATATGTAAGGTTGCCTGCTGATGAGCTCGTGTAAAAACCGCATCTGAACTGGAGAAGGAATCCGTATAGGGTTACTTTGATGATGAGTTCGTGTAAAACTTCATTTTTAGAAAGGGAGAACCTGTGTAGGGTTTCTGGGTGACGAGTCCATGTAAAACTGCATTTTGAAGAGAGGGAACCGGTGTAGGGTTTCTTGATGTCGAGTTCGTGTAAAACTACGTTCGGGGAAGGAGAACCTGTGTAGGGTTGCCTGGTGAGGTAAGTTCGTGTAAAACTTCTTGATGAACCGGGGTGAGGTTATCTTGAGTTAAATCCATGTAAGATTTCTGGGGGAACCGGGGTTAGGTTGCTGCAGGATAAGTTCGTGTAAAACTTCTTGACGAACCGAGATAAGGTCATCTTGAGATAGGTCCATGTAAGACTTCTGGAGGAACCGGGGTTAGGTTACTGTAGGATAAGTTCGTGTAAAACTTTTTGATGAACCGTGGTAAGGTCATCTTGAGATAGGTCCATGTGAGACTTCTAGAGGAACCGGGGTTAGGTTACTTGGATAAGTTCGTGTAAAACTTCGTGATGAACCGGGGTTAGGTCATCTTGAGATAGGTCCATGTGAGACTTCGGAGGAACCGGGGTTAGGTTACTTGGATAAGTTCGTGTAAAAACTTCGTGATGAACCGGGGTTAGGTCATCTTGGGGTAAGTCCATGTGAGACTCTGGAGAAACTGGGGTTAGGCTACTTGGATGAGTTTGTGTAAAAACTTCTGGATGAACCGGGGTAAGGTTATTTGTGTGTACAACTTCTTCTGAAAATTGAGAAGGAACCGGTGTAGGGTTGCATGATTTTGATTAAGTGGATGATTGTCCTGTTTGGTTTCGGATGTTAACCCACCATCTGGAATTTATAAAGGTAGATGGTAATCATCTTATGTTGATTTTTCCTTTATACTTTGGTTGACAGAGCAATTAGATCGCCTGGATAACTCATTATTGCCCCTGCTTCGGAGAGGAGGGAAGAGGATACCTGTGTGGGTGATTGACAAATCTTCGGGTAGACAAGTGATGAGATACCGGAACATAGTCGTACGCTTCGATCCCTGACTTTTGCCTGGACCGCCCTTTCGGGTTTTCAGTCCACCGGGATACCCATTTTTGCCCAAGCCGCCTTTTCAGGTTTTCGACTTGCCGGGTGTACAGATTTTTTCATTTCATCCCTTCATTTTGCCCGAACCCTTTTGGTTCGTCGGGAAGCCCTTATTTTTGCCTAGGTATGTCAACCTAGCGGGTCTTTGATTGTGCGTAGTATTTTTTCGACTATGTCCACGCTCTCAGAATGTAGGGAGTTGCCCCTGTTGGAAGTATTTTGCCATGCCCCAGATAATGGGCAATGCTCCTACTGTGCCCCTTGATTGGAGGTACTTCTGTTCATTAGGCATTCATCGTGCGAATTTCTCTGCTGTTCAAACAAATAGTCATATGCAAACAAGGTTATTTTAAAAATGCAAAAGCCTATGTCTGTCTTGAATTTTGAAAATGCATTTTTTGTAATACAGTGCGGTGTCAACTCAAGATTTTACAGCAAACCTTCAGGAGTCAGGATACCTTTGTAACAGTATGCTTTCGAACTAACCCATGCTTCAGCTAGGACTTTTAAGGGTTATAACGTGGCCTGGTTCACGGTTCGAGAAACAAAGGATAAAGGCTCAAATTATTTGTACCCACCCGCTCTTCGTGATGTTCTCCAAACCTAAACTCAGTTGATCATACGTTAGACCTTGTTTGAGTCCTTGCTCTGATATTCCAATGATGGTTCCGATATTGATGATTTATTCTGAACAGACAGTCATTTTTTTGTTTTTGTTGAGGGTTTGTAGGACCTCTTTCTTCTTTGATTTTGTTATCCCTATTTTTGCCTGAACTGTTTCCTTTTTTGGAACTACAGTCAGCGGGATGCCCCAGTTTGGTAAGTCTCCTTTATTGGTTTTGACTTTTTGGGCTTTTCATTTATGATTTTTTTTGATAATGACTGCCTGTCCTTATGATTGTTCGGAACCATCACTGTCTTTTGTTTTTGAAAAACTCATTTGGTGCCATTCATTGTGCACTTGGATCAACTAAGAGAACTACCCTGCCCCAGGTTATGATTAAGGGTTTTGATTTTCGAAAATAAAAACTCCTACTTCTTTGGCTCTGATGGGTTGACGAGAGATTATCAACCTTATAACTCCAGTGTTTAGGAATTGAAACAATGCCTGTACCTCATCAGCGGGGTCTGTTCAAAAGCATACTGTAGATTGCGGTATCGTTTTCGTCATCCTCCCTCAAGAGGTTTAGAATTTTCAGTCAAGAGTTGATCGTCACAAAAATATGAAAGCAGTTTTAAGTATAATAGACATAATTAATTCAGGACAGACATGTGTAATGCATTCATGAAATAAAAGAGTTTAACATGATAATTGTTTATTTGAACAAGAAAAGAAAAATACAACTTGAATTCAAATGAACAAAAATCTCTCGACCCTAGCCATGTTTTGGCAATGGAGCAGTGATCACGTTGGGGGTCTCAGCAGGCTCGAACTCGATCTCTTTGGCATCGATCATGTTCTGAATCTTGTACTTCAGTGCCCAACAGTCCTCAGTATCGTGCCCCGGGCTATCAGAATGATAAGCACACCTTGCTTCTGGATTGTAGCTTGGAGAGGAGGTCTTGGGGTTTGCAGGAGGATTGATTACTGCAATCAGGTTCATCTTCAACATATGCTGCAATGCTTGTGACCATGGCATGTTAATGTTGGTGAATTGTCTTTTAGGTTCATCCGGCCTTCGCTGGTTTCCCTTTTGTGGTTGACGGCGTGGTGCAGAACCAGAGATCATGACTGCCCCTGCATGTTGGTCACGACGACTCTTTTGGCTGTATGCAGCATTAGATTCTTTCTTTCCCGTGTAAGGCTTTTTGTGAGTGTCCGAAGGTGTGGCCTCTTGGATCTTCCCACTCTTGATACCAGCTTCAATTCTTTCGCCGGTCAGGATGAGGTCGGTAAATCCTGCAGATGAATTACCAATGAGATGGTTGAAGAATGGCCCGGATAGGGTCCCCAAGAACATATCAACGAGTTCCCGGTCAGTTAACGGAGGCTGCACCCTTCCAGCAAGGTCTCTCCATTTCTGTGCATACTCTTTGAAGCCTTCGCCTGCACCCATAGACATTCCCTGAAGCTGAGTGCGCGTGGGAGCGAGGTCGGCATTGTACTGGTAATGCTTGTAGAAAGCAGTGGCCAAGTCTTCCCAGGTACGGATGTTGACTCCATTCAACTGATAGAACCACTCGAGCTGAGTCCCTGAAAGACTCTCTTGGAAGAAATGGATCCATAAGTTTTTGTCAGCTGTATAGGGCTGGATCCTCCTGGTGTAAGCCCTGAGATGCAATTTAGGACAGGATGCCCCGTCGTATTTAGCAAAGGCAGGTGCCTTAAACTTGTGCGGGATCACTACCCCAGAAGACAGACCTAGATCCTCGAAGTCCAAGCTGGGCACCTTTTGTATCTCCATAGCACTGAGCCGGTCTTCCAACTGTTTATACCTATCTTCAGCCGGAGGGTACTGTTCGTCGTTGAAATCTGTCTCATTGTTGGAGACCACTGGACTGGGAACCCTTTCCTCTTGATGACTGCCCTTCCCCACAGATGGAGTTGTCCTTGCAGCATCATCCTGCAGTGTGTTCCCAGATCTGCGTCTAGGGCTAAACAAAACAGTCCTCCTCTTCTTCTTTTCCTTCTTCAAGAGCAGAGCCTTCAGATCTTGCTGCCCCTGGGTCAAATTCATGATCAGCCCTTGGAACTGGGCGTTCTGAGCCTGGAGGGCCTTGATAGTGTGCTCGGTTGAGGATTCAGGATTCATGATGCTGAAATAAACAGAGAAGAAGGTAAGTAGCCTGCAGAGAAAGGGTACCTGTTATGCAATGATATGTATGATATGCATGCAATGATTTCAAGGACCTCACGGGGTAAACAGAGAAACTTGTTAGAGTTGAAAACTGGTAACTTGATTGAAGAATCTTCCTGTTGTAGGAAATCCTTCTTCAGGGGTCAAAGGCTCACCATATCCAGTGGGTCATAGCCCCTGACAACCTTGGCTAGAGGCAAATAAATCCTTTTTGCCCCTTGCTGGGATGTTTGATTCATCATGACCTGCATCACAGACCCTTGAGATCCTTGAAATGGGTTAGGATGTATGCAATGGCATGATGTTATGGTATGCATGGGATAATGTGGATAAACCCTGTTATGAGCCCTTATTAAGGACTATAGACAAAACCTGCAAGAAACAAGTGTCAGGTAACAAGCATGCAGGTAGTCAAGTACGAAGGCACACAAGTCACACAAGAGAAGCCCTTAGAGTTTAGGCCAGCATGAGGTCTAGGTACTACCCTCTTTCAGTTTGTTGGTTCATACCTGTCCTAATTAAAAGTAACCGGGTTCTTAGAGGATCCCAATATCATTGATTACCCTCAATCGGTCATAACTCCAGCATCGCAATCTTTTCTTGCAGCCAGAACCATCACGAGAGTTTAGCCTCAATGGGCGTAGCATACTGCTACAATTCTAAAGGCCAAGTTGTGTCAATTAAGGTTCTAAGGTTGTTGGTGCTTAATGACTCCTTAGAAGACCCATATTCTCCTCGTTGCGACACAAGGGATATCGGTACAGACTAAGGTGCCACACCAATGTAGCCACTGCTTCACCTGTGTCGGTCTACGCCGGACAGGTCCCTCACAGCTTATGCTACCTAAACAGGGTATCCCCAGATCCGGGTTAGGACCTATGTAACTCCGATGCAACCCACAATAGTAAAGCAAGCAAATCAATACAATTGAAAACACAGTTATGAAATAGCCCTAAGGTACACCTCACTTTATAAAGGGTCCCCAGCAGAGTCGCCAGTTCTGTGATCGGTGGATCTGGAACTGACTGTTTAAAGCTGGTTCGCGAAATGTCGCGGAAGCAAGAGTCGCCACCGTCTTTTATTTTCTCCAAATGGAAAGGACAAAAGCACAGAAAAATTCCTTATAGAGATTGCTCTCGGTTCGGGAGGTAGGTTATAGAAAGGGAAGGTGTTAGCACGCTTTCTATCCATGGTTATCCATGGGCTCTTAGATACTTGCTCATTTGTGTTTTCAAAAATGGTTTGTTTGCTTTTCAACTGTGGGTTTTAAAAAGTTTCTTTGAAAATTTCAGTTCGACTCTTGTGTCAGAGTGTTTGAAAAATTGCTTTGAAAGCTTTTGAAAAGTGTCGGTGTGAAAATATTTTTGTTTGTTTTTGAAGAGAGCAAGTATCTACGAGAACCTACCTACCCTAAGGAATTCGTCTGCGTAAATGTCCTTTAAAGTAATGCCATCCCACCATTGAGAGGTAGGTAGCACCACCGTTGGAGGTGTTCGGGTCAATTCGAGGTTCGGGACATAGTGATCACCAGAGCAATGGGAAGACACCTTAGAAGCTACCCTCATGCCAGGTTCCCGGATCATGAGGACTTACTAAGACATCCTCTACTCGACGATCACCTTTCGAGGCAAGGCAACAGTGAGGCGTACCCTAGGGGTGGTGTGTGATTTGTGTGTCATGTTCAGTTATTTTGTCTTATTCATGTTTATTGGTGTTCTACGCTTGATTTTATTTAAGGCCATTCATTCTTGCATGCTTTGTTAAACAGTTAAAAAGTATTGCGAGAAAAATAAATCTAAGGCTATTACAAACGGCGCGGGTCCACATCGCCAAAATTAACCAGGACCCGATTTGACGGAAAATAAAGAAATTAAAAGTAAATAAAGAATTGGAAAGTGCGAGAAGTAATTACAAGGCTTCGGGAGAGGTACATAATTATTTAAATGACATAAAATAAATATACGAAGAAATAAGAAATTACGAACGAGGGCGTTAGACCCTTTTGCAAAATTAAATTAATAAGGAATTAAAATTAAAATTAGAAGAGAAGGAACTTATTTTTTGGTGTTTTTAGTATTTTAAGATTTAATAGAAAAAGAATTAATTAAAACTAAAATAAAATGTTAAACCTAGTTCTAATTATTTTTTAAGTTATTAAGAAAAATGTTGGAGTTTTTTAACCTAAATGAAACCCTAATTAATTTACAAGTTTAATTATAAAAATAAATAAAAGAAATAATATTATTGGGAAAAAAGAAAAAAATTAAAAAGGAATAAAAATTAATTAAATCTAATTCTATATCATTTTGTATTTTTGTTATTAAAAGAATTAAAATTAAAAACCCTAATTTAAGCTAATTAATTTACATGCATTTATTTACAAGAAAGTATTAAAATAAAATATTTATTATGCTTTTTATCTTTTTCTGATTTTTTTAGGCATTTTTATATTTTGTAGAAATAATTAATTAAAGCAAAACAATAAAGAAAATAAAATAATAATTGAAAATAAAATATAAGGAAAATTGAAAAAATTGCAAACCAGGGGGGGTGGAAGTCCCCAAAGTGGAGGTCTTGGCCTTAGTAATCTGGCCCAAAAACCTTGGTCCATTTGACTTTTTTGAGTAGCGTATCAGCAGTTTGACCAGGGCTTATGGTGCTCTCCCAATCTCAACCTTTGGTTTGATTCTGATGGACGCGTGGGTGGATAGATCTGGAGGATGTATGGTGTACTCCAACCTGGAAATTGCATAGGAACATGTTTTGCAAAATAATATAGAAAATACGTAGACCTGGGGCTCGAACCCAGGTCATATACATTGCTAATATTCCTGCTTGCCAACCGTGCCAACGAACTCTTTTGTTAAATAAATAAGCAACAAATATAATAAAAGAAAACAACGCGTTGGTGGGTTAAAACGCGCGAAATTCAAAACAGCCTATCACGTCTTGCCAACACATCGTCTTCTCCATTATCCCTAAAACATAAAAACAAAAGCAACAGTTTTTCATGCGTTGTGTTAGGCCGGCTATGGGAAAATAGCGATCAGGCCTATGGTGTCCATAAATTTGGCGCGATGGGTGCTTCTTCTTCGTCCACATGCGTTGAACTTAATGGTCTTGGTCTCAGCCTCTAATTTTGCCTTATTGCAAAAGCCCTAATTTAACATCCTGCAAACCCTAAATATCGAACATGGTGAAATCGCGTGTAGCGCATGAAAAAGCAATTAACTATATTGGTTAGCTTCAGAACTTCATCAGGAATATGAATCAATGAATAATATGTCATGAAGATGCATAAATTTTAAAACACGATCACAAATTTTTCACAAGGTATTCCAGGTTCTGTATACCAATTCCCTGCGTTTGGATAACTGTTCTTGATTGGAATGGGTTCAGGGGACCTTGAGGAAGCTATTGAAACAAGTCTTGTGCTTTGAATCGACCTAAAAAGTGCTTTTCAGTTTTCAGTTTTTAGGGAATTTTCCAAGTTTTTGAAGAGCTTTCTTGCGCAGCTTTTTGTCTAGCATGATTAGGTTTATGGTCAGGCATATGTAGTGAGTGCATTAGGTCAGAAAAATTCAATCAAATCTCTTGTAATCATGGTTTTGAAAATTTGATTTGTTAAGATCTTTCCATATCTTTTCCCATGTGTTCTTTGTGTCAATTAGTATCAATTTGCTCCAAATCTTTCCACATTTAGCTAAGCACGAAATATTGAGTCCAAAACATGTATAAAAAGATTGGTTAGGTCATGTTAGATATTTTTCATATATTTAAATGATTTAAATGAATTAATATAAATAATAATTCAAATAAATAAATAAAAAATGAGAAAATACTTCCCTTTGGGCCAAGTGGTCGTGCACATGCTTGGAATGATGAATCATGGAAGAAAAATGGGCCCATTATCAATTTTAAGTCATTTGCATCAATGTTGACTTTTCAAAATATCCAAAAATTTCCCAACTTCTACAAGGCATAACTTGCTCAATTTTTAAGCTTTTCTCATGTTCTTGGACATTTTGGAAGGGTCTTTGAGTCCTCTAACCAATGCCTTTGGTCCCATGTCATTTTAATTTACCAATCTCAAGTTATGGTCTTTGACTTAAAGTCCCTTTTTGTTGACTTTTGAAAATGACCTATAATGTTGAAATTGATAACTTTTTGTGAGAGCATTTCTTGGACTTGAAGTATGAAGATGAGTTGTAGGAAATGTCTTTCTCTTCAAAATGAGCTTTGGATGGAATTCTTCTGATAATCCATGTGAAAGTTATGCCCTGGTCAATTTCAGTTGACTTTTTCAACTGTCCAAATAAGGAAACTTTTGCATCTTGATGATTTCTGAGCCAAATTTTGAGAATCATGATCAAGCATTGATCAAATGATGTTTGTGGCTTCAAAATGATATGTTGACCAAAAATTTGAACTTTTGACTGTCAAATGACCATTTTGCCCCTACAGTTGACTGTAGTGCAATTAGGGTTTTGACTGTGCAATTTTGTGCTGAATGCCTTGAAACTTGATATGAGGATACTTGACCATATTTGTAGGCATATGAGACTTGATTGAACCTTTGAACACTCCATTTTCTTGATCAGAACCCAAACCCTAATCTTGACTGTATAGGAGACCTTTGACTGTGCAACCCTTGGGGGAGATTTGAAGCATGACTTGGCAATTTCTTGGAGAATATGGGAGGGCAAATTTTGGGGTACAACAGTAAGTTTATGAGAAGGAAACTAGATAGTAGGGTTACTTCGAGATGAAAGCCTGGATAGTAGGGCTTGAGAAGGATCCTAGATAGTAGGGTTACTTCGAGATGAAAGCCTGTATAGTAGGGCTTGAGAAGGAACCTGGATAGTAGGGTTACTTCGACATGAAAGCCTGGATAGTAGGGCTGTGAGAAGGAACCTGGGTAGTAGGGTTACTTCAAGATGAAAGCCTAGATAGTAGGGCTACTTTGAGATGAAATCTTGGATAGTAGGGCTTGAGAAGGAACCTGGATAGTAGGGTTACTTGGACATGAAAGCCTGGATAGTAAGGCTGTGAGAAGGAACCTGGATAGTAGGGTTACTTTGAGATGAAAGCCTAGATAGTAGGGCTTGGGAAGGAACCTGGGTCGTAGGGTTACTTCGAGATGAAAGCCTGGATAGTAGGGCTTTGAGAAGGAACCTGGGTCGTAGGATTACCTTGAGATGAAAAGCTTGGATAGTAGGGTTGTGAGAAGGAACCTGGATCGTAGGGTTACTTAGATATGAAAGCCTGGATAGTAGGGTTGTGAGAAGGAACCTGGATAGTAGGGTTACTTTGACATGAAAGCCTGGATAGTAGGGCTATGAGAAGGAACCTGGATCGTAGGGTTACTTCGAGATGAAAGCCTAGATAGTAGGGCTTGAGAAGGAAAACCTGGATAGTAGGGTTACTTCGACATGAAAGCCTGGATAGTAGGGCTTGAGAAGGAACCTGGGTCGTAGGGTTACCTTGAGATGAAAATCCTGGATAGTAAGTCTGTAAGAAGGAACCTGGATCGTAGGGTTACCTTGAGATGAAAGCCTGGATAGTAGGGCTTACATTGTGCTAGGTTTGTATAGGACTTCTATGAGGAACCTGCATAAGGTTGCATTTGTTGCACTGATGATTACTCTGTTTAGCTTCAAGTGTTGATCATGGACCTGTTGGAAATTTTTTATAATAACTGTCTTTCCTGAAAGAAATACAGGGTTAGTTATGTGCGATGCATGAGATGCATTGTGATGAGGTTCTCAAAATAACTGATATTATGTTATATGTAATGTATGCACATGTCATGATGTATGAATATGAAATGCTGACGTAATAATCTGAGTCCGGGAAAATAAATCCCTGACTGTTGTTTGAAGAGTATGAGAAATGGTATTCTTGACTGCTGTAAAAAACCATAGTTCCTCTACTTCAGTTGGGGATGGTGAACAAAGATGACTAGCTGGGGATTCACATCCATTCGTCTGGTGAATATTCTATCGGAAGAGACCCTGTCTGAGGATAACTCTGCGGGGAATAACTCTATTGGAGAGGAGATACTCTGTTGATAGATCTGCTGATTTGAAGAAATAAACTTAGCTGGAGATAAATTTCCGTTGCCGATGATAATGAATTCTGTTGGAGATTGAATTTCTGCTTGTGAGAGAAATAAACTTTGCTTGGGGAAAAATTTACTGACTCACTCGCGATTGTGAACCTCAGCTGGGGAGAGTTATGTCTTGTTCAGGAAAGCTAACATCACTGTCTTTGCATACTTTTTACTATGTGGGGAGTTTATGTACCACTACTCAAGTTCTCAAGCTGGCTCTATCCCGGTACCTGATGGGCAGAGTAATTGTAAGGTTTGGGCACTTCTTGTTTTCCCTGTTTTTGGCATTACGAGTAATCGTCTTTTGTTTCTTGTGTAAATATTTATGAGAAGCCATTATTTTTAAATGCATATATCAAAAATGAGTCATTGGACGTTCTTACAAAACAAAACAGAAAAAGAAAAACAAATTGAAATTTCTTGTGAGAATGAATTGTATTGATTTTTGCAATTGGCCCGTAATAGGCATTTTTGTACAAAGAGGCTGACGTCCTAGTAAGAGAACGCCGCCGAAAGAAATTACAATTTGTAAAAAAAAAGAAAACAGTTATGTGAAACAATCCCATCGGGTTCCAACTCTGTTATTGCCTTTATATCTTCAAGCGTCTCATCACCATGCTACTTTGCCGAAGGTTGATCAGATTGATTGGCGCTGTCCGAGCTTGATAGTTGATACCGAAGTCTAGTTGCGAGATGATCCAATGAGACATAGTGTTACGCTTCGATCCCTAATTTTTTACTGGACCTCCCTTTCGGGTTTTCAGTCCACTGGGATACCCTTTTTTTGCCCAAGTCGCCTTTTTAGGTTTTTGACTTGCCGGGTGTACAGTTTTTCATTTTCATCCCTTACTTTTTCCCGAACCCTTTTGGTTCACCGGGAAGCCCTTATTTTTGCCTAGGCCAGTCAACCTAGTAGGTCTTTGATTATGCGTAGCATCTTTTCACTATGTCTGCATTGACGGGGTGAGGAAGGTCGTCACCATCCATGGTGGTTAGAATCATAGCTCCTCCCAAGAAAATGTTCTTAACCACAAATGGCCCTTCGTATGTGGGGGTCCATTTGCCCCTGGGATCACCTAGCGGTAGTATGATGCGTTTGATCACTAGATCCCCGACTTGATATTCTTGACGTCTGACTTTCTTGTTAAAAGCCTTGATCATTCACTTTTGATACGTTTGACCATGACAGATAGAAGTAAGTCTCTTTTCATCGATTAGATTTAGCTGATCAACTCGGGTTTGGATCCAATCATCTTCGTTCAAACCCACATCCTTCATAATCCTGAGAGAGGGTATCTGGACTTCGATGGGTAGGATTGCCTCCATGCCATACACCAAAGAGTAGGGTGTTGCTCCTGTCGACGTCTGTGCTGAGGTATAGTACCCATGAAGAGAGAATGGTAACATCTCGGGCCAGTATTTGTATGTCACCGTCATCTTCTGCACAATTTTTTTGATGTTCTTGTTAGCTGCTGTTGCACCCTAAAATTTTCCCTCTCATATCTCTCAAAACATGGCAAGAAAAATCTCCAAGTGGTTCAAGATTGCTCAAGAGTTGGACAGTCAAAGCTATCTCCTAAGACAGTCAACCTCAAATTAGGGTTTTGTGTTGTATCAAGATCCTTGAGTAGAAATCACCTCAAGTGCTCCCCAATGTCCTAATATGCTCTCAAGTTCATCCATGTGAAATTTCAAGCCTTGGAGAGGAAGTTTGGTCAGTCAATTGCTCAAAGGGTCCAAAAATCGACTGTGCTAGGGCAAAAGTCAACTGTGACCTATAAACAGTCAAACTTCAAGATTTTTTGTAAAAATTCTCATTTTGAATGATATTTCATCATTTTATCAAGGGTTGATCATGATTCATCAAGGATTGCTCAAAATTCATCAATACTCAAAAGTTGCTAAATTAGGGTTTTGTAGGAAAAGTCAATTCAACTTTGATCAAGCATAACTTTTTCATACTTTATGATAAATGACCCATCAAAAGCTCATTTTGAATAGGATGCAATTTAATACAATCCATCTTCATACCCCAAGATCAATAAATGCACTCACAAGAAGTTACAAATTTGGACATTATAAGTCATTTTTGAAAGTCAACAAAAACACCTTTTTTCCAAAGCTTATAACTTGAACATGGAATATCAAAATGATATGAGACCAAAAGGGTTGGTTAGAGGACATCTCAACATTTCTAAAAAGTCCAAGAACACTTCCAAAAGTTCAAAATTGAAGAAGTTATGCATTGTTGAAGTTGGGAAGTTTTGCAAAATTGCCAAAAGACAACTATCCCCAAAACTTCAAATTTTGTCAAATGGGCCCATTCTTTTTCACTTGATTTGATCTTGTAACACTACACACGTGTCCTAGCTTCAGCCTTGAGCCAATTTACCAATTTTATTATTTTATTTTATTTTTTAATGAATTATTTAATTTTTAATCAAATTCAATCCAATAAAATCACAAAACTTGATTACATGAGATCTTTTTCTATTTTCAGGACCTAATCACCATCAATATCATGATCAAATTCGTATCAAGCATTCCATGTGCAAAAAGATTGGATTTTTGGCAAATTAAGCAAGTTTTCAATGGAGGATCAAATCCAATCTCAAGGCATTGATGTAGAAAGATTCAAGACCAATTTGTTGACCTAATACATTGCAGCATACATATACAAGCCAAGGCACACGAATTTGAGACTTAGAGGCTGCAAGAGCATCAAGAACAAAACTTGAAAAAAGGTGGAAAAGTGTGAAACTGAAATCACCCTTGGAGGCATTTTCAGAAGCGAAACTCAACACTAATCCATTGTTGGACAATCATTGAAGCAAAACCAACCCATAGCCAATCTCCATACACGCACAAAAGCTCTGTAAGTGTCTCAAAAAATGCTTTTCGTTTGAATTCGTAGATCCTTATTCTTGCACTTTTCTTACAAAATCTTTTCATATTCATGATTATCGTCCAATTTAGAAGCATTCTGCATTAGCCAATTGCATTTATCTGGCTTGTAGCCCCATAGCCGAACCTAGGGTTCGTGGTTTGTTTTTTTGGGAATTTTTTTTCCAGGTAAAATGAGTGCCATTGATGGACATGGACGTAACTAGGGGAGATAGACGGGCACAACTATAGTCCTAGATTTGATTTTCATGGCCTAGAATGGATTTTAGGTTGGACATACGAATTTAGCTGCGAATATAAATCCGCAGGTAAATATACAGGGTTGAAGGAAGAAGACGAAGACGTGTCTCCCCCTGGTTGGATGGTTCAAATATGGCGCGCTTTATTTTTTTTCTGATCCATTAATTTGTTTTTTCCTATATTATTATTTTTGATTAATATAATAACAGATGAAGCGCATTGGTTGAGTGGTAGAGGCGTTGTCCAATGATCAACAGGACCTAGGTTCGAATCCCAGGTCCCCCATGTATTTGCTATATTTTTCCTACAGGTTATCCAATGTAAACCCAAGTGCGTAGCCTACCATGCTCCCTCATTCAATCACTTGCCAGATGACCCCAGGCCAGATCTGGTGGTCCAGATGGGATGCCTACCATGCTACCAAGTCAACGTGCCACATGGAATCAGGAAAAGTCAGCCAAGGCCAGCGCCTATTGGGCCTCTGGATTGCCATTCCAACCTCCAAATTGGGCCCAAACCCCATAAGTATTTCTATTTCTATTTTCTATCTATCTATTTTATTTATTTGTTTTGTTTAATTATTTTTCATAATTTAACTAACCAAATAAATATTTTTCTTCGTAAAATTAAAAAACCCAAAAATATTTTCTTATTTAAATTAAATTTCAGTAATTTATTTTTGTTAATAAATATTAATTTAATTAATTTAGTTTTAATAAGGAATAACTTTTAATGTATTTTGCAATAATTAAAATTAACTTAGACAATTAGGTTTTATTAACTTTGATCACATTTATTTTTATTTCTTTAAATACCAAAAAATCCAAAAATATTATTTTCATTAATTAATTAATTAGTTTATCAATTTAATAATTAATCCAATTTAATTTCCTCCATAAATTCAAAATAACAAAAAAATCTTTTCTTTCAAAAAGGGTCAAAACCCTAAAAACTTGCGCCCGATTTAATTTCCCGCACGCGATCCATTTTTATTTCAATATTGTATCTGTTTCCGGAATGTAATAGCTTAATAGGACTTTACTATTTTATCGCTTTATTTATTTTCCGCATTTTAACTTCAAGGGTTGCTTTTGGCGATGTAAATACCCGACGCCTTGTAATAGTTAGTTTAATTTCCGCAATTTAATTTCCGCAACTTATAAACTGTTAGATGTTTGATAATAGGGAATGCATGACAAGATTGAATATTTAAACCTAAAATCAACATAGATCACCATTAACATGTACAAAGACAAAAATTAACTGAAAATAACACACTCGCACATGCGCACTCTTAGGGTACACCTCACTTGGTTGCCTTCGTAACGCGGTCATTGAGTATAGGAAGTTTTAGAGGTCGCCCTCTTGTCCAAAGATCATAATTGCCTCGAAACGGTTGCCTCGGAAAAATGATCTAAGACATTAGGGTTACCGCTAAGGCGTCCTAACATTGCTTTAGTGACCGCACGTCCCTTAATCGAATTGACCCTTAAACTCCAAAGACGATGTTACCTACTCATCAATAGTGGGATATCATTGTCTAAAGGACATTAGCACAGATTGATTCCTTTTTCGAGTACGTAGATGGTTCTTAAGTACTTGCTCCTTCAAAAACAAAACAATATTTCACACTTACACTCCTTTTCAAAACAAAAAATTTTTCAAACCCACAAACACAAAGAAAGAAAATTTTTGAAAACACTTTGAGCAAGTACCTAAGAGCCCGTGGATAACCACGGATAGAAAGGGTGCTAACACCTTCCCTTTCTATAATCTACCCCCCGGACCCGAGAAACATCTCGAAAAAGGAATTTTTCTGTGCTTTTTTCCTTTCCTAGTTGGATAAAATAAAAGACGGTGGCGACTCTTGCTTACCGCGACATTTTGTGAACACAAACACAAAACACAAACTAGCATTCCAAAAATAGTCAGTTCTTTCCCACTGTATCACAGCTGCTTCAACAGCCCCATTCATCTTTGGCCGGTAGAGAGAAGAGTTATGATGCTGAATCTTGAACTATTTGCAGAGCTTGGTGATCATTGTGTTATTGATATTTGTACCATTGTCAGTAATAATTCTCTCTGGGACACCATATCGATAGATCAGATTGTGTCGGATGAACCACGCCACGACGTTCTTGGTTACTGTAGCAAAGGAAGCTGCCTCAACGCACTTCGTAAAGTAATCAATGGCTACCAGAATGAAGCGATGCCCGTTAGACGCGGTAGGTCTGATTTCGCCGATCATATCAACACCCCACATTACAAAAGGCCAGGGAGTAGTTTAAACATTCAGGGGAACCAGAGGTACATGCACCTTATCAGCATAGACTTGGCACTTATGACAGGTTCGAGAGTGCTGATAACAATCGGCTTCCATAATGGACCAGTAATATCCAACCCGTAGGATTTTCCTCGCCATGGTATGTCCACTGGATTGAGTTCCGAAGATACCTTCATGTAACTCTCCCATGATCCTTTCTGCCTCGCTCTTGTCTACACACCTCAGTAAGATTGAATCATGGTTACAATTATAGAGGATTCCATTACTGATGAAGAAATTTGCAGCGAACCTTCTCAGAAACTTCTTATCATTAATAGATACCCCCTCAGGGTATTCTTGAGCCTCAAGATATCTCTTTACCTCGTGAAACCAGGGTTTATCTGCTACCTCTTCAGTCTCAATGTCACAGCAATGTGCGGGTTCGTCCAACCTCTCGATAGTGATCCAGAGAGCTTCATTGTCCCACCTGACTTTGAACATAGAAGACATAGTAGCTAGCGCGTCCGCTAACTGATTCTCCTCTCTTGGGAAATTTTCAAAGGTTACCTCCTCAAAGTGTGGGAGCAATGTCAGTACATACTCTTTGTAAGGAATAAGATTCGGGTGCTTCGTATCCCACTCACCTTTGATCTGACTTATTATTACCAGAGCAGAATCTCTGAATACACTCAAGAACTTAATCCTCAGGTCAATAGCAGCTCGAAGACCCATGATACACGCTTCAAACTCCACTATATTGTTGGTGCAGTTAAAACATAATCGGGCGGTGAACGGAGTATGACAGACCTCAGGAGATATAATTACAGCGCCAATTCCATTACCAAATGCGTTCGAGGCTCCATCAAAATACATAGACCATCGGGATCCCTCCTCGGGTCCTTCATCTGGTCCAGGTTCTTCGCAGTCGATTACCGACATCATATTCTCATCCGGGAACTCGAAATTCATGGACTGGTAGTCATCCACAGCCTGATGCACCAAATGATCCGCCAATTCACTCCCCTTGATTGCTTTTTGGGTTGTGTATTGGATGTCGTACTCGGTTAAGATCATCTGCCATCTTGCTATTCTTCCGGATAAGGCGGGCTTCTCGAAAATATATTTGATCGGATCCATCTTTGATATCAACAAAGTAGTGTGAGTCAGCATATACTGTCTCAGCCAGCGAGCAGCCCATGCCAAAGCGCAACAAGTTTTCTCGAGCAATGAGTATCAGGTCTCATAGTCGGTAAACTTTTTGATAAGGTAGTAAGTGGCGTGCTCTTTTCAGCCAGACTCGTCATGCTTCCCCAGCACACACCCTATTGAATTATCTAGCACTGTCAAGTATAATATCAAAGGTCTTCCTTCAACTGGAGGCATCAAAATTGGCGGTTCTTGAAGGTATTCTTTGATTCTTTCGAAAGAGGTCTGGCATTCATCATTCCATTTTACCACTTGATCTTTCTTCAGAAGCTTGAAGATTGGCTCACAAGTAGCAGTCGGATGTGAAATGAACCTGACGATGTAATTCAGACATCCCAAGAAACCTCTAACTTCTTTTTTTGTGCGGGGAGCTGGCATCTATTGTATAACTTTTACCTTTGCAGGGTCTACCTGAATACCTTTGTCACTGACAACAAAACCCAGAAGCTTACCAGACCTTACCCCGAAGGTACACTTGTTTGGATTCAACCTCAGCTTGTACGTCTTCAACCTGTCAAACAGTTTATGGATATGATCAAGGTGCTCTTCCTCAGTCTGGGACCTGGCTATCATGTCATCAACATAAAACTCGATCTCGTGGTGAATCATATCGTGGAACAAAGCGACCATGGCGCGCTGATAAGTTGCCCCAGCATTCTTCAACCCAAAAGGAATTACCTTGTAACATAAGGTGCCCCACTATAACGAAGGTTGTCTTCTCCATGTCCTCAAGAGCCATCTTGATCTGGTTGTAGCCAGAAAAACCAACCATGAAGGAGAAGATATTGTGATGTGCGGTGTTGTCGACTAGAACATCAATGTGAGGAAGTGGGAAGTCATCCTTGGGGCTTGCCCTATTCAGATCTTTGTAGTCCACACACATCCGTACCTTACCGTCCTTCTTAGGTACCGAAACGACGTTGGCAACCCACTGCGGATAAGAAGTGACAACTAAGAATCCTGTGTTGAACTGTTTCATGACCTATACCTTGATTTTCTCTGACATTTCAGGGCGCATACGGCTGACCTTCTTCTATACCGGAGGGCAGTCTTCTTTAGTCGGCAGGTGATGTACCACAATATCAATGTCCAAACCAGGCATGTCTTCATAGGACCAGGCGAAGATCTCAACATAGTCGTGTAGTGTGATGCGGTGGGAGAACTGACTTGAGGTTTTGCGTTTGTGTTTGCAAATGTTTCGGTTTAGCAAGAGTCGCCATCGACTTTTTATTTATCCAAAGGAAAGGTAAAAAAGCACAGGAAAGACCTTTGAGATGTTTTCTTGGGTTCGGGGGGGCAGATTATGAAAAGGGAAGGTGCTAGAACCCTTTTCATCCATGGTTTTCCATGAGCTCTTAGTTACTTGTTTTAGATCACTTGCTTTTGCTTTTCAATTGTTTGAAATGGTGCTTTTGTGTGTGGTTTTGAAAATATTTTGAAAAGAGGCCATCATTGTGGCAACCTTTGTAATGATTCTTGTTTGAATGTATACAAAGGTGTTTGTCTTTTGAAAAATGTTTCAATGTTTTTTGGGAAATGTTTTGAAATTGTGTTGTGATATGTGTTTGAAAATAGCAAGGATGTTTGCAAGTTTTGATCAAGTAACTAGGGGCATCTACCTACCTACTCAAAAGTCTTTCCTACACATTTTTAACCGTTTGACAATGTTGTTTTACCATTGCATTTGGTAAACAACCTTGTATTTGGATGTTAAACGGGACAGGCGCGGGTCATCATATTGACCATGATAGCAATTTGTGCTAAGTATCTTTAGAAAATTTTTGAGGGACTAGATCATTTTTGTTTAGGCAACCAAGATAGCGTCATCGAGGGACTATGATCTTTTGTTTTTGTTTTTGTTTTTCCAAGACACCTAGCATGCATACCATGGCCATTTTAAAGGCAACAAGTTGATGAAACCCTAGGGGTGCTTGTGTGCATTGTGTTGTCAATTTCATGCATCTTTATCTTGTGTTAGGTCAAGCTATTTGTTGATTTTGGATTTTTGCATACAAACCCTAATCTTGCTATCATGGCATATTTGAAAGCAATAAAATACGTAAAAGTAATCTAAGCTATTACAACATTGATATGGGGAGGGGGATACAAATTTGAATAGGGGATATTTGCAAGAAATACAAACCCTAAAATTATTACAACCATATTGAATTCTTTGTTCAAATAATAAATAAGCAAATATTTAAATGGACAATTAAATAAATATGCAATATATTATAAATATGCAAAAAATGTTTTTGTATTATTTTTATGTATGTAAAAATAAACTATTTAATGCATTAAAAATAATAAAATAAATGATTATTTTTATTAAGGGTGGAAACCCTAATTTATTTTAAGAAAGTATATATATTAATTATATTATTTATGTACAATAAAATAAATAAAAATATATACAAATGTTAAAAAAAATAAAAAAAATGTGAGAAAATATTATTTAAGTATATAAATAATAAAAATAAAATATATAATATTTTTTGGTATTATTTACAAGTTTTTATTTAAGAAAATAAAAGTATATTATTAAAGAAACTATTTTTATACTAGAAAAAATAATAAAAATAATAAAATAAAATATGAAAATTTATGAAAATATTTTTAGTAATTTTTAATATTTAGAAAAATAAAAATAAAGTCATAAATTAAAAAGGAATAGAAAAATATACAAAATAAAATTAAATGGGCCAAGGGGGTGCAGAAAGCACAAAGGAGGGTGCAAAAAGTCATGCCAAGCCAAGCCCAGCCCAAATGCCATCGTCCCTGACCTTGTGACAAGAAGAAACGCGCGCCTTGGTGTTCAAAACTGGAAATCTTGCATTTGTGCTTAAAAACAAAAACTTGCAACATGAAAGTTATAGAGCATGATCATACGATTCTAACCATATAAAAAACTTAATCTAACTCTCAAAGACCAGAGATAATTTCTCTGGCCCTAATTTCTAACCTAGTTTTTTCAGAAAGTTCATCATTCAAATTCTCCCACCACAGTTAACTTAAATGAAATCTATGCATATGTACAACTTAAGGGCAATGAGTACTACATTTTTTATTCACAAACCTAAGCCTAATGTTTCCTAAATAGAGAGATAGAAGTTTGAACTTTACCTGTTTCAGTTGAGCTCGAGTATGGCAATGCAGGGGTTTTCAGTGAGGCCTGAGATGCTGGTGAGCTTGCTTGAAGTTCCTTTGAGCTTTCCCAATTCCTAGCTAGCTTTGAACTTGCCTGAATAAGCTTGTAGAAGTCAACCTGCACAGTCAGAATTCAAAAATGGTGAAGCTTGAAAACAAGGTTACAGTTGCTGGCCAATGGTTGGGATAGCTTAGGTATGTTGTTTAGAATGTTTTGGAAGAGGTTTGGTGCAAAACGCACGAGTGGTTTGTGATTTGGAAACCAAAATGCAGAAGCTGCCCTGTTTTTCAAGAAAATGTGGTTTTGGTGTTTTGGAAGGCTTGAGAACTTGCTAGCTCGTGCTTCTAACTTTGGGCAATATGCAAAACTTAGTTCAAGTGTTTACAAAGCTTGGTTTTATCAGATTGTAAAGATGTCGACCTTTTGTAAGGTTTCTTGGTTTTGAAGCAAAAGTGTGAAGTGACCAAGGGCAGGCCTGTACAGGCTAGCTTCAAGCATGCACAAAGTTGTTGTACCTTTGCCTAAGTTTATGGAGTTTGTTTGCTGCAAAGAGATTGGTTCAAGGTTCAAGGGAAACAAATTGACATAAAGCCACAATTATCAAAATGACATTGTTAACTTTTTGCCATTTTTAGATTAATTCAATGTGTAAACCTCTATTGATCAGAACAATGCTTTAATCCATTGAGTTTGCATTCAATTTTTGAGCGTGGAAGGGTTTAGATACCTGTAAGCAAGTACAAACAAAGCTGGACATAAATTGCAACTTGTAGCAACATGAAAAATGCCATGGATCAAAGTGACATTTTTCCAAATTCAAACCTTCGATTCTCCCTAACCACAAATAATTTTGGAGAGTTCTTTGACATTTTGGAAAGCTTGTAAAATTATCTACAATCCATATTTGAAATTAATTTTGAGATTCCAATGGGAACTAGGTGAAAAATTTCCAAGAAGATAGGTCAAAATCCTGCCTAAACTAGGGCAAAATTTCACTAAGTTAAAAGTTTCATGGACCCTTGTTCACAAAATCATAACTTGATATACAAGCATCTTTTGGGAAAACTTTGTGAATCAAAGTTGTAGATTTTGTGGAGGAATACAACTTTCATGTTGGATGTTTTGTTTGAATCCAATTGCATCATGGTGAAAATGTTGGGCAAAGTTGGGAAAAAATAAGAAAATTTCATAACAGAGAAAAATTCCAAGTTATGAAAAATTTCAATCTTAAACCCTAATTTGCAAAATTAGGTTTCTTGGTGAACAAGTTTCATGTTTTGACACATCTTGATGAAAAATGACCCTTGGCACTTGATTTTGACCAAAAAGTCAAAGTTTGACTTTTTAGTGTACGGTTGATTTTTGATCAGTTGACTGGAAAATTCATCTGTCAATCCAATGCACTTAAGATATTTTGAACCTTGTGATTAGTTAAAGATAATGCCATTGAGTCCTTGAATCCATGTTTGAACCCAATTTGCCATTGTCTAGGATAAAAATCAGAAATTGCCCTTATACAGTCAAAACCCTAAAAATGACCATTTTGCCCTTTTGATGATCTGATCAAATTTCTTGAGGAGTTGTGGTCCAAACTTGATAAAATGGTTCTATGAGTTTATATTGTTGATATGGATAAAAAAATTATGTGTTTTGACTGTAAATTGGCCACCGTTGACTTTTTTCCCAAAACAACTGATTTCTAGGTCAATTATCCAATTGACTGGGCAAAAATTTGATTCAAGGCTTGAAACATAGTATGGGAAATCTTATAAGTACAACATGAAGTATGAAAGTCACTTTGAGCATTGAAAGTCCAAAAATCCCTGTGCAAACTCAAACCCTAATTTCAGGTCATTAGTGCAAGGAGATGTCTTGAGCAGAGCAAACCCTAATCCTGTCTGGAGTTCAAAGAGTCTTGTGAGGGGAAATCTTGATAAAATGAGAGGGGAAATTTTGGGGTACAACAGCTGCCCCTGTTCAATATTCTTGAACCTGAAGAGTTAGATTGGCGAGTTTGCCTTTCGTGACTCGAAGGTAAAAGAGGATTGGACACTAGAGTGCCCGTAAATTTGCACTCGTCAGAATATAGTTGAGGAAATGGGCTTAAAGATGCCATTTGGAGATGGTAGAATCTTGTTGGAGATGGGCTTAAAGATGCCATTTGGAGATGGTAGAATCTTGCTGGAGATGGGCTTAAAGATGCCATCCAAGAATGTTTGTTGAATTGAATGTTGTAGGTCAAAAGAATAAGTATCAGAATGGTATCCGTGTCGGGAACGTATCTAAACTCAATCTGGAGGCCGAATCCGTACGAGCAACGGTATAGCTGCCGTGTCTGGAGCGTACCCGAGCTAGGGAACATCAGCATGAGCGATCAACATGGCTACCATGTTTGGAGCGTATCTGGATTGTATCTGAATCTGTAAGAGCAAGGGCATAGCTGCCGTGGCGAGCGTATCCAAGCTAAGGAACATCAGCATGAGTGATCGGCATGGCCATCGTGTTTGGAGTGTATCTGGACTGTATCTGAATCTGTAAGAGCATGGGTATAGCTGCCGTGGCGAGCGTATCCAAGCTAAGGAACATCAGCATGAGCGTTCAGCATGGCTACCGTGTTTAGAGCGTATCTGGACTGTATCTGAATCTGTAAGAGCAAGGGTATAGCTGCAGTGGCGAGCGTATCCAAGCTAAGGAACATCAGCATGAGTGATCAGCATGGCTACCGTGTTTGGAGCGCATCTAGACTGTATCTGAATCTGTAAGAGCAAGGGTATAGTTGTCGTGGCGAGCGTATCCAAGCTAAGGAACATCAGCATGAGTGATCAGCATGGCTACCGTGTTTGGAGCGTATATGGACTGTATCTAAATCTTTGAATATTTGTTAAAGATAGCTTTTAATCTTTTCCTGAAAAGGGTAAAATGTTAGCTGAAACAGAGTTATGTTGCATGAAATGTATGATGCAATAAATGTGTTTTATCAATGTTTATGATATACGAATGTAATGTATGCGCATGTAAGCTGATTAGCTGTCTTACTGAGGAAAATAAATCATTGATAGCTGGAGATAATGAAATCTTTGACTGCTGTCGGGGAAAATAAATCCCTGACTGCTGCTGGAGATTCAGAATCTTTAATTGTTGAGGATGAGAAATCCTTGGACCACTGTCGGGGATAGAAAATCCTTGGCAACTTGTGGGGATTAACAAGAACTTGACAACTTCTGCGGGGATGTGGGAATCCAATTGGGTTTCCTGGGGAAAAGGGATCTTTCAAGTCTGCTAGAGAAACCTGCTCGGGGAATGCAGAGATCTTTGATGACTAAGGCTGGAGATTACACCATGGGAATCCTTGCTCGGTTGAGGAATAAGGAAACTCTGATGATCTCTACTAGGGATTAGATGAGAGAAAACCTTAATCTGTTGGAAAATAAGGAAAACTTTGATGGCTTCTGCGGCGAATAAGAATGAGGAACTTCAACCTTTTGGGGAACTGAAACCTTGGGGGCTTCACTATAGAAGTGAGAATGAGAATCTTCGATCTGTAGGGGACTAAAAATTCTGACAAACTCCTGCTGGGGAGTCATGAAGGCTCTGGCAACTTCACTTGGGGAATCCAGACTGAGAATCTTCAATCTGTTAGGGGAAAATAAATCCCTGGGGACTTCAAATTAGGGAGTCATGAATGAGAATCGTCATTCTGTTGGGGATTAAAAGCTCTGTGGGGAATAGCCATGCTGCTGGAGAGTAAGCTATCCTGCTAGAAAGTAAGTTCAAGACTCTGGGGGAAGAGGCTTATTCCTGTCTGGAAAAAGTTCAGGAGTTTGGGTTGTATGCCAATCTACTGGGGAATCATCCTTAGTTGGGGATAAAAGTTAACTGTTATCTGGTTAATTCTCAGACTTTAAGATAACTTGCTGGGGAATCTGGAGAAACTGGATGGTTTCTGCTGTGGATTGGTAGTTGGAATTTTGACTTCGCTGGGGAAGAAGGTTTCATCTTTGCTGGGGATTTATGACCCAAAGTTTTTGCTCTGCTGAGGATTTTAAATCTGATGAGAATTAAAGGTTTAAAATATGACTCCGCCGGGGATTGGGAGTTTAAAGTTCGGATTTTGGCGAGGATTTTGAAATTTAATTCCGTTGGGGATATGTTTTTCAAGGTTGTAGCTCCACTGGGGATCTGGATGATGTACTGCAGGGGGTTCCTCTTGGAATGGCCTGAAGACGTTTTCCTATACTTTCAACCTGTCAGTAATTATTCTTTCACATTTCATTTATTTGTAAACAGTGATTATATTCAAATGCATATGCTCATTTAATAAACCATTGGACGTTTTCAAATAAAACGCAAGTGTAAAAAAGAAAAGGCAAATAGTTTTTTGCACTTTGAAGTATCTTTGTATTAACTTTGTGTAAGTATTTTGTACAAAGGAAACAGACATTCTAGTAAGAGAATGTTGTCATAAAATTGAGAAAGATTTATACAAAGAAAGGTGTCTATGTGTAAAAAAGTTCCATGGGGTTCCCATTCTGTTATAGCCTTCGTAACTCTGGATATCTTGTCCATTCGTTTCTTTGTTCGACGATGATTGAATTGATCAGAAGCCTGGAGCTTGTCTGTGAAGAGATTGTTCTTAAAGTGATCCGACGAGACATAGTCATACGCTTTAATTCCCTAACTTTTGCCTGGACCGCCCTTTCGGGTTTTCAGTCCAACGGGAAACCCTTTTTTGCCCAAGTCGCCCTTTCGGGTTTTCAACTTGCCGGGTGTACAGATTTTTTGTTTATCCCTAATTTTTGCCTGAACCGCCCTTTCGGGTTTTCGATTTACCGGGATGCCCATTTTTTCCCAAGTTGCCCTTTCGGGTTTTCAACTTGTCGGGTCGTTTATGCGTAGTATCTTTTGACTATGTCTGCGTTCGCAGGGTGCGGCAGGTCGTCACCGTCCATGGTGGTTAGGATCATTGCCCCACCAGAAAAGATGTTTTTGATCACAAATGGCCCTTCGTAAGTAGGAGTCCATTTGCCCCTGGGATCACTTTGCGGAAAGATGATTCGCTTGATTACAAGGTCTCTGACTTGATAAACCTGGTGCCTGACTTTCTTGTTGAAAGCCTTGATCATTCGTTTTTGATACGCTTGACCATGGCAAACAATAGTAAGTCGCTTTTCGTCAATCAAGTTAAGTTGATCAAGCCGGGTCTGAATCCAATCGTCTTCACTCAAACCAGCATCTTTCATGATTCTCAAGGAGGGAATATGAACCTCGATAGGTAAAACAGCTTCCATGCCGTATACCAAAGAATAGGGTGTTGCCCCAGTTGATGTTCGTGCCGTGGTACGGTACCCGTGCAGAGCAAACGGTAACATCTCATGCCAGTCCTTGTAGGTGACTATCATCTTTTGTATGATCTTCTTGATATTTTTGTTCGCAGCTTCGACAACACCGTTCATCTTTGGCCGATAAGGAGATGAATTGTGATGTTGAATCTGGAACTGCTCGCACAGAGTGGTGATCATAGTGTTGTTCAAGTTTGTACCGTTGTCGGTGATGATTCAGTCAGGGATGCCGTACCGGTAAATAAGGTTCTGCTTGATGAAGCGGGCAACCACATTCTTTGTAACGGATACGAAGGACGCTGCTTCGACCCACTTGGTAAAGTAATCAATGGCCACTAGGATGAAACAGTGTCCATTGGATGTTGTAGGCTTGATCTCTCCAATCATGTCGATTTCCCACATCGCGAATGGCCAAGGAGCTGTTAAGACATTGAGAGGAACTGGAGGTATATGTACCTTGTCAGCGTAGATTTGACATTTGTGACAAGTACGGGAATGTTGATGACAATCAGCTTCCATGGTAGACCATTAATAGCCTGCCCGTAGAATCTTCTTAGCCATCGTATGACCGCTTGAGTGGGTGCCAAAGGTACCATTGTGCAGTTCAGCCATGATCTGCTCAGCTTCAACCTTGTCCACATAATGGAGCAGAATGCAATCATGATTGCGCTTGTATAGGATACCATTTCTTAGGAAGAACTTAACTGAGAACCTCCTTAAGAACTTTTTGTCGTTGACTGAAGCTCCTTCAGGGTATTCTTGTGCTTCGAGATACCTTTTGACGTCTTGAAACCAAGGTCGGTCCACTACTTCATCGGTATTAATCTCGTGATAATGTGCAGGTTCGTCCATCCTTTAAATGGTGATTTGGGGAGCCTCATTATCCCAATTAAGTTTAAACATGGATGACATTGTAGCTAGGGCATCTGCTAGATGATTCTCTTCTCGTGGGAAGTGCTCGAAGGTAATCTGCTCAAAATGTGGTAATAATGTCAGGACATGTTCTTTATAAGGGATGAGGTTTGGATGTTTAGTATCCCACTCTCCTTTGATTTGACTGATAACCAAAGCTGAGTCCCCAAATACAATCAAAGATTTGATTCCCAAGTCAATTGCAGCCTTGAGACCAAAGATACAAGCTTCATACTCGGCCATGTTGTTGGTACAACTGAAGCAGAGTCTGGCTGTGAAAGGTGTATGGCAACCTTATGGAGAAATAAGTACAACGCCGATATTGTTCCCAAGTGCGTTGGAGGAACCATCCAAGTACAGGGTCCATCAGGATCCTTGTTCAGGTCCGTCATACGGTCTGTTCTCTTCAATGTTGCTCAAAGTCATAATGTCCTCGTCGGGGAAGTCGAACCTCATGGATTGGTAATCTTCGATAGCTTGATGGGCCAGATGATCGGCTAGTACACTCCCCTTTATAGCTTTTTGGGTCGTGTATTGTATATCATATTCGATGAGGATCATCAGCCATCAAGCGAATCTTCCAGATAGAGCAGGCTTCTCGAAGATGTACTTGATCAGATCCATCTTAGAGATCAGCAAAGTGGTATGTGTCAACATATAATGCCTTAGCCGGCGATCAGCCCATACCAAAGCGCAACAAGTTTTCTCGAGCAGTGAGTAGCGAGTCTCACAGTCAGTAAACTTTTTGCTAAGGTAATAAATGGCATGCTCTTTTCGGCTAGACTCGTCATGTTGGCCCAATACGCACCCCATTGAATTCTCCAGGACAGTCAGATACATGATTAGCGGCCTTCCTTCGACGGGTGGCATCAAGATAGGAGGTTCCAGCAAATAATCCTTGATTTTATCGAAAGCAACTTGACAGTCATCATTCCATTTGACCACCTGATCTTTCTTCAACATCTTGAAGATTGGTTCACATGTAGATGTTAGGTGAGAAATGAACCTTGCAATGTAGTTTAGGCGTCCCAAGAAACCTCTGACCTCCTTCTCAGTGCGAGGGGCAAGCATTTCTTGTATAGCTTTGAATTTGGAAGGATCAACCTCGATGCCTTTGTTACTGACGATGAATCCCAAGAGCTTACCGGACCTGACTCTAAAAGTGCACTTGTTAGGGTTCAGTCTGAGCTTGTACTCCTTCAATCTGACAAACAACTTTTGCGGATGGTTGAGGTGTTCTTCTTCCGTTTGTGAACGGGCTATCATGTCGTCTATGTAGACCTCTATCTCATGATGTATCATATCATGAAATAAAGCTACCTTGGCGCGCTGATAGGTTGCCCCGGAATTCTGCAGTCCGAATGGCATCACCTTATAACAGAACGTACCCCACTGTGTAACAAAAGTAGTTTTCTCCATGTCTTCAGGGGCCATTTTGATCTGGTTGTACCCTGAAAATCCATCCATGAAAGAAAATAGCTTATGCTGAGCTGTATTGTCAACCAAGATGTTAATGTGCGGTAGTGGAAAGTCATCTTTAGGGCTAGCCCTATTTAAGTCTCTGTAATCCACGCACATCCTGACTTTGCCGTCCTTCTTAGGCACGGGCATAATGTTAGCAACCCATTATGGATAGGAAGTAACAGCAAGGAAGCCAGCATTGAACTGCTTCATCACTTCAGCTTTGATCTTTTCAGACATGTCGGGCCTCATGCGGCGAACTTTCTGTTTAATTGGTGGACACTCTTCTCTTGCAGGGAGACGGTGAACCACAATATTTATATCCAGTCCCGACATGTCTTCGTAGGACCAGGCGAAGATTTCAACATATTCATTCAACAGCTGAACTAAGCGCTCCTTGACACTTGGCTCTAGGTTGGCACCCACTCTAACTTCTTTTCTGTCTTCCTCTGTTCCCAAGTTGATAGTCTCTAACAACTCCTCGTGAGGTAGAATAGCCCTTTCTTCCTGTTGTAAAAGTCTAACCAACTCTCCAGGCACTTCACAGTCTTCATCACCTTCGTATTCGGCATGGTAGACCAGATCTTCAGAGTCACTGAAGGCCATAGCAGAATTGTTACCCATGGAATCTGGAATGGATGGGTACCTGCATTGGTGAGTGTGGGTGTGTGTAAGGGATATCCACCTTTAAACAAATAAAATGTAAAAAGAAAGAAAATGAACACAAAAGTTTATATATGAAAACGCCCATGATTCATTAAAATGGCATATGAAGATGAAAAATCAAACCCTTACAAATGGACCTATGTACCTCGGGTAAGGCACAAGGTTAAAAGTGTACGAATTGTTTAGGAATTATTACAAACCAACAGAAATGTTCGAAAGATAAATTACTGATTGATGAAAGTAATGGGAATAAAGTCCTTTGCCTCCCAATTGCATAAGCCTCCTTCAACGCTAGGGAAAATCCAGTCTTCAAGGTTGCTCTCCTCTTCACCATCCTCCAAAGTGCTGACTCTATAATGGGTGATCTTCACTGGTGGTCCTCCAGCCCGGGAGCGACGCACAACCTTCTGACTAGCAGCAGTAAAACCCAAGCCGAACTTATCATACTTGAAAGGAAAATCAGGAAGTTGCCCCAAATTATGCTTCCTCCCTCTTCAATCACAACCTTTGCATCTTTTAGCGACGACATCCGAGGTGGAGGCCGGGTAATCATGGGTACAGAAGGCACTGCTGCAATCTCCTGATATACCTCCTCAAAATGCTGAAAGGGGGTTTCGATGAATTCACCATCCAATTCCATATAGCAGAAAGAATTAAGATGGCTTATCATGTATTCCTCCTCACCGAGGATAATCACAATTTTGCCCTGGACAGGGTACTTGAGCTTTTGATGCAGAGTTGAAGTAACGGCTCCAACATGATGAATTCATGGTCTTCCCAACAAGCAATAATAGGAGGGACGGATGTCCATGACATAGAATGTGTAATTGAAGGTTTCAGTACCTACTTTAATCGGTATGTCCACCTCCCCGTGAACCATCCGTTTAGAACCATCAAAGGCTCTGACAATGATGTTGCTGGGCTTCAAAGTTAAACCTTCACAATCTAGCCTATCCAATACCTTCTTTGGTAAGACGTTCAACGATGAACCAGTGTCTACCAGAACATGTGCCAGAGTAGTCCCTCTGCATTCTACCGAGACATGCAGGGCGTCATTATGTTCTCTCCCTTTGACTGTTAGATCGGTGTCGGATAACCGCAGACCATTGTCTGCTGTTAGGCTAGCTACACATTCTTGAAACTGATCCGCAGAGGTTTCCTGGGGCACATGGGCCGTCTTCAAGAATTTGATCAAAGCTTTGGCATGAGCCTCTGAGCAGAGCAACAAGGCCAGCATAGAGATTTTTGAGGGGGTTTTCCCCAGTTGCTCCACAATATTATAATCGCTTCTCTTGATTATTTTCAAAATCTCTTCCATTTCTTTTTGAGAGGTTTCGGGGATGATCAGCAGCTGAGCCCTCGTCTTGACAGTCTCTTCTTGGATCCCTTTCCCCCTATCATCAACAGCAGCAGAGGGGACGACTTCAGGAATCCCAACCTCTTCAATAACTAGAGTTCTTGCAGATATGTTAACTGGAACAAGAGTAACCTTAGGAGCGGCTGAGGGTCCGAAGATTGCCTTTGGTGGCACAATCTCCAGAGAGAAAATTCTTCCACTGCGGGTGATTTTACTCGTTCCGACAATGTTTCCAATGTCGGAAGTCTCTTCATCAGAATCTCTTCGGTCGATTCAATTTGCTTAACACCGTGGTAGAAGATCTCTCCCTCATAGTTCCACGATATTGATTTTTTGGACTTGTACGGGATAGGCCCCAACATAGTGATCTTCAATGGTACAATCTTCGGATCAGACGTAATCTTAACAGGTCTTTTGGAGACCTTGGAAAGATTGGCGGATATGGTAATTATCGAAACATCATTAACATGAGTCGGGGTAACAAGAGTCTTTTCAAAAAGTATCTCTTGGTTATCCATTAGGCGCTGGATGCCTAACTTCAATAACGGACAATCGGTTGGTAAGGAGGAACAAATACAACAATCTTCTTTACAACCTGGGAAAATCCCAGCCTTCAGCAAATTCAGCTTGATTATCGGTAACGGAGTCATCAAATCATCAACAGTAGCAACATAGAGATCTTCTTCAACATCATGGACATTGTGACCATGTTTTGGCATTGGACCAGAGATCACGTTAGGCTTTTCAGGGGCGTCGAATTCCACTTCTTTAGCATCTATTAAATCCTGAATCTTATTCCTGAGGGCCCAACAATTATTGGTGTCATGCCCCAGGCTGTCTGAATGATAAGCACACTTGGCATTAGCATGGTAGAAAGGAGAAGTTGTATTCGGATTATTTGGGGCCTCTCTCAAACTTTCAAGGTTTAACTTCAAAAGGTGAGGGAGAACCTGAGCAGGTGTCATATTGATCCGAGTGTATTGCCGTGCGGGCCTTTCCACCCTTGCTTGGTTGGTTCTGGGTTGATTGTTTCTAGGCTGATCATTTGCAGTCTTTTGAATCATTACAGCCCCCACCGCTGGCCGACGCTCAACTCTTCCTTGGCTTCTCTGGGAGTAGATAGCTGAGACTTCTTTCTTGGCTGGAAAAGTCTTCTTGATAGTAGCGGAAGCAGATGCATCCTTTTGAATTTTTCCGCTCTTGATTCCCGCTTTAACCCTCTCACCAGTCAGAATCAACTCGATGAACCCCGCAGACGAACTTCCAATCAAGTGATTGAAAAAGGGGCCTGACAGTGTACCCAAGAACATATCTACCAGCTCCCTCTCAGATAGAGGTGGTTGTACTCGCCCCGCCAAATCTCTCCATTTCTGGGCATACTCTTTAAAGCCTTCATTTGATACCATGCCCATACTATGTAATTGAGTACGGGTTGGTGCTAAGTCCGCATTATATTGATATTGTTTGTAGAAGGCAGCAGCCAAATCCTCCCAATTGTGCACATCAGACCTTTCTAGCTGGTAGAACCAATCTAATTGTGTCCCCGAAAGACTATCCTGGAAGAAATTAACCCACAGGTCCTTATCAGAAGAATGAGATTGGATCTTTCTGACGTAAGACCGCAGATGCATCTTTGGACAAGAAAAACCATCGTATTTAGCAAATATAGGAACCTTGAACTTAGGGGGAATCACAATCCCAACAACCAAACCTAGCTCCTCAAAATCCAGCCCAGGAACTCTTTGCACCTCCATAGCTGCCAGACGCTCTTCCATATTTTTATACTTGTCATCCGCAGGCGGGTACTGCTGTTCAGAATAATCTTCACCCTCTTCATCTTCTTCTTCCTCAGACTCAGATTGCACCGTAGTTCCTTTACCCTTTCCAACCCCTTTATCAGATGTTGAGGGGAAATCCAGGACCCTTCTAGCTTGGTTCTCAAATCTTTGACCCATGGTAGCCACACCAACCCTCTTCTTTTTCTTCTTCTCTTTTTCCTTTTCCAGTAGGCCTTTGAGCTCCTCCTGACCCTTTGCCAAGGTCATGAGTAGCTGTTGGAACTGTGAATTCTGAGCTTGTAAGTCTTTGACCGTCTACTCTATATCCATCTTGCTGAAATAAACAGCAGAGAGATAAGGAAACCTGGTGTGAAGACCTGTTTATGCATATGATGAATGATGTGTTATTCATGTAATGCATTCAAGGATTCAGAAATTCAAATTTGTTGCAAACAAAAAGAACACACGTCATATTAATAAGAAGAATTTGTTAGTACATAAATGCCCTATGGGCAAAATAATACAAAATTCTAATGTAAAAAGACGTTGCACATCCTTTTTGGTGCGATGTAAGTGTTGAGAGTATGCTCTTCGTGAAGTTGGCGAGTAAGATCCAAAACCTTCTTCTCACTGGCGTAAAATTGGGCTTCAAAAGTATCGCGTTCTCCCTTGAGTTGTATCCAACTCCTTTGCAAATCTTCAAGTGATGTTGGCATGTCAGGATGTAGGAGGGTATATGGAACCTCTCCTTCCAAAACAAGCTCTTTGATCACAGGAAGGATGTAGGGGTAAGGCATCATAAGACTTTGGGCGCGGGTTCGTACCCACTTGTGGTAAGGCTCAAGGGGGATGGAATTCTTATGTCCCAAGGTCTTACTGTCCACCTTGTTGGGCATCCTCCAAGCTCGAATAAACCTTTGTCGAAGTCCTTGATCGTCGTTGTCGAAGTCAAAAACCAAGTCTGGAATCAACATGTCATGAGGGCCATCCCTTCGGGCATACCCAAACTGTCTCAGAGCCAAGCAGGGGTTGTAGGTAATGCCTCCCCTAATGCCTAGTAGTGGGACATTAGGAAATTCCCCATAACGATCAATGATGATAACATTTTCTCTGGACCGAGAACACCAATGAACATCTGAATGTGTAAGGGTCATCAATCGTTGTGACCACCTCAAACCCTGCTCATTCTTCAAAACTGATCGGGGAAGGTGAGAAATAAACCACCTTGCTAGTAGATGAGTAAAACACATGAGAACGCCTCTTTTCCTCATTGTTCGTGTGTGAAATGAGTGGAGGATATCCCCAAGCAATGTAGGCACCGGGTTGCGAGCCATGAAAATCTTGACAGCACTGACATCTATAAGTTGGTCAGGGTTTGGGAACAAGACCAACCCATAGATGATAAGAGCTACAATCTCCTCAAAAGCTTGTAAGTCCAATGAATTCCAGCAGCTTTGGGCCTTCTCAAACAGAAAATTTGACAAGAAACCTTTGACACCACTTCTGGTTTCCCATTGACCTATGATATCAGATGGTTGCAAGTGTAGGGCTTGAGCAACATCTTCAGGCTTTGGATCTCTTTCCATACTGTTGTAGGGTAGTTGATGGAGAATAGGAATCCTCAGGAGTTGAGAAAATTCCTCCAAAGTAGGCACAAGCTGGTAATCAGGAAATGTGAAGCAGTGGTGTAGGGGTCAAAGAACTGGAAGAGAACTTTCACCATGTCTTCTTCAGTGTTGGTGTTGACTAAGTTGAGAAGACGACCATGCCTCTCGGTGAATGGAGAGTTCTCAGGAATCCTTGAGGTAAGCTCCTTGAGTTGAGGAGGAATTCTCACATAGTTGACTTGAATGGTTTTCCTACGAAGTGAATCCATTACCTACAAAACAGGAACAAAGATGAAGATCCAAATCCTTGAAATGGTTAGTGGATGCATATGATGCTTCATGATGTTTATGATGTTATGCACAAGTATATATGTACAAACAAATCATACAAGATCCTAGTTTCAGGCTTGCATAGGGTTCCATAGGTAAGTACCCTCTTGAAGTTTAGTTGGCTCAACCTGTCCTATAAATAGTAACCGAGTTCTAAGGAGCTCAATATCACTGGATTATTTTTTGTGTTGATTGTTTCAGTTTAGCCACTTGACTGGCGACTGAAATATTCCAAGAAAATAACCCTCAATGAGTGTAGTATCGAGTATCTACCAACTTCAGACTGCACCAAAGCCGGTCATCTCACTACCCCTAAAAAGGCCCAGATGGTCAAGTAAAGGTTCTAAAAGTACATTAGTGCTTCATGACATCACTCAGCGGCCCCGTATTCTCTTTGATTAACTTAAAGGCTATCGGTACCCACAAATATTTCGCATTAATATAGCTATTACTTCAACCATGTCAGTATACCCCACACAGTTTCCACAATGTATTGCTATTTACCTATGAATTTCTCCCAAATCCGGGTAGAGGATTTCAAACCCAAACAATAGAACCAAATGTGAAGAAATCAAGTCAAGAAAAATAAGCATGTAAAGGTGATATAAAACCCTAAGGTAACCCCACTTTTAGAAATCTCCCCAGCAGAGTCGCCAGTTCTGTGATGCGGTGGGAGAACTGACTTGAGGTTTTGCGTTTGTGTTCGCAAATGTTTCGGTTTAGAAAGAGTCGCCACCAACTTTTTATTTATCCAAAGGAAAGGTCAAAAAGCACAAGAAAGACCTTTGAGATGTTTTCTTGGGTTCGGGGGGGGGGGGGGGGGGTAGATTATGAAAAGGGAAGGTGCTAGCACCCTTTTCATCCATGGTTTTCCATGGGCTCTTAGTTACTTGTTTTAGATCACTTGCTTTTGCTTTTCAATTGTTTGAAATGGTGCTTTTGTGTGTGGTTTTGAAAATATTTTGAAAAGAGGCCATCATTGTGGCAACCTTTGTAATGATTATTGTTTGAATTTATACAAAGGTGTTTGTCTTTTGAAAAATGTTTCAATGTTTTTTGGGAAATGTTTTGAAATTTTGTTGTGATGTGTGTTTGAAAATAGCAAGGATGTTTGCAAGTTTTGATCAAGTAACTAGGGGCATCTACCTACCTACTCAAAAGTCTTTCCTACATATTTTTAACCCTTTGACAATGTTGTTTTACCATTGCATTTGGTAAACAACCTTGTATTTGGATTTTAAACGGGACAGGCGCGAGTCATCGTATTGACAATGATAGCAATTTGTACTAAGTATCTTTAGCAAATTTTTGAGGGACTAGATTATTTTTGTTTAGGCAACCAAGATAGCGTCATCGAGGGACTATGATCTTTTGTTTTTGTTTTGCCAAGACACCTAGCATGCATACCATGGCCATTTTAAAGGCAACAAGTGGATGAAACCCTACGGGTGCTTATGTGCATTCTGTTGTCAATTTCATGCATCTTTATCTTGTATTAGGTCAAGTTATTTGTTGATTTTGGATTTTTACATACAAACCCTAATCTTGCTATCATGGCATATTTGAAAGCAATAAAATGTGTAAAAGTAATATAAGCTATTACAACATTGATATGGGGAGGGGGATACAAATTTGAATAAGGGATATTTGCAAGAAATAAAAACCCTAAAATTATTACAACAATATTTAATTCTTTGTTCAAATAATAAATAAGCAAATATTTAAATGGACAATTAAATGAATATGTAATATATTATAAATATGCAAAATATGTTTTTGTATTATTTTTATGTATGTAAAAATAAACTATTTAATGCATTAAAAATAATAAAATAAAAGATTATTTTTTTTAAGGGTGGAAACCCTAATTTATTTTAAGAAAGTATATATATTAATTATATTATTTATGTACAATAAAATAAATAAAAATATATACAAATGTTAAAAAAAATATAAAAAAATGTGAGAAAATATTATTTAAGTATATCAATAATAAAAATAAAACATATAATATTTTTTGGTATTATTTACAAGTTTTTATTTAAGAAAATAAAAGTATATTATTAAAGAAACTATTTTTATGCTAGAAAAAATAATAAAAATAATAAAATAAAATATGAAAATTTATGAAAATATTTTTAGTAATTTTTAATATTTAGAAAAATAAAAATAAAGTCAGAAATGAAAAAGAAATAGAAAAATATACAAAATAAAATTAAATGGGCCAAGGGGGTGCAGAAAGCGCAAAGGAGGGTGCAAAAAGTCATGCCAAGCCAAGCCCAGCCCAGATGCCATCGTCCCTGACCTTGTGACAAGAAGAAACGCACGCCTTGGTGTTCAAAACTGGAAATCCTGCATTTGTGCTTAAAAACAAAAAGTTGCAACATGAAAGTTATAGAGCATGATCATACGATTCTAACCATATAAAAAACTTAATCTAACTCTCAAAGACCAGAGAGAATTTCTCTGGCCCTAATTTCTAACCTAGTTTTTTCAGAAAGTTCATCATTCAAATTCTCCCACCACAGCTAACTTAAATGAAATCTATGCATATGTACAACTTAAGGGCAATGAATACTACATTTTTTATTCACAAACCTAAGCCTAATGTTTCCTAAATAGAGAGATAGAAGTTTGAACTTTACCTGTTTCAGTTGAGCTCGAGTATGGCAATGCAGGGGTTTTCAGTGAGGCCTGAGATGCTGGTGAGCTTGCTTGAAGTTCCTTTGAGCTTTCCCAATGCCTAGCTAGCTTTGAACTTGCCTGAATAAGCTTGTAGAAGTCAACCTGCACAGTCAGAATTCAAAAATGGTGAAGCTTGAAAACAAGGTTACAGTTGCTGGCCAATGGTTGGGATAGCTTAGGTATGTTGTTTATAATGTGTTGGAAGAGGTTTGGTGCAAAACGCACGAGTGGTTTGTGATTTGGAAACCAAAATGCAGAAGCTGCCCTGTTTTGCAAGAAAATGTGATTTTGGTGTTTTGGAAGGCTTGAGGACTTGCTAGCTCGTGCTTCTTACTTTGGGAAATATGCAAAACTTGGTTGAAGTGTTTACAAAGCTTGGTTTTATCAGATTGTAAAGATGTTGACCTTTTGCAAGGTTTCTTGGTTTTGAAGCAAAAGTGTGAAGTGACTAAGGGCAGGCCTGTACAGGCTAGCTTCAAGCATGCATAAAGTTGTTGTACCTTTGCCTAAGTTTATGGAGTTTGTTTGCTGCAAAGAGATTGGTTCAAGGTTCAAGGGAAACAAATTGACATAAAGCCACCTTTATCAAAATGGCATTGTTAACTTTTTGCCATTTTTAGATTAATTCAATATGTAAACCTCTATTGATCATAACAATGCTTTAATACATTGAGTTTGCATTCAATTTTTGAGTGTGGAAGGGTTTAGATACCTGTAAGCAAGTACAAAAAAAGCTGGACAAAAATTGCAACTTGTAGCAACATGAAAAATGCCATGGATCAAAGTGACATTTTGCCAAATTCAAACCTTCGATTCTCCCTAACCACAAATGATTTTGGAGAGTTCTTGGACATTTTGGAAAGCTTGTAAAATTCTCTACAATCCATATTTGAAATGCATTTTGATATTCCAATGGGAACTAGGTGAAAAATTGCCAAGAAGATAGGTCAAAATCCTGCCTAAACTAGGGCAACATTTCACTAAGTTAAAAGTTTCATGGACCCTTGTTCACAAAATCATAACTTGAGATACAAGCATCTTTTGGGAAAAATTTGTGAATAAAAGTTGTATATTTTGTGAGGACTACAACTTTCATGTTGGAAGTTTTGTTTGAATCCAATTGCATCATGGTGAAAATGTTGGTCAAAGTTGGGAAAAAATAAGAAAATTTCATAACTTAAAAAAATTCTAAGTTATGAAATTTTTGAATCTTAAACCCTAATTTGCAAAATTAGGTTTCTTGGTGAACAAGTTTCATGTTTTGACACATCTTGATGAAAAATGACCCTTGACACTTGATTTTGACCAAAAAGTCAAAGTTTGACTTTTCAGTGTACAATTAATTTTTGATCAGTTGATTGGAAAATTCATCTGTCAATCCAATGCACTTGAGATATTTTGAACCTTGTGATTAGGTCAAGATGATGCCATTGAGTCCTTGAATCCATGTTTGAACCCAAATTTCCATTGGCTAGGTGAAAAATCAGAAATTGCCCTTATACAGTCAAAACCCTAAAAATGACCATTTTGCCCTTTTGATGATCTGATCAAATTTCTTGAGGAGTTGTGGTCAAAACTTGATCAAATGGTTCATATGAGTCTATAATGTTGATATGGATCAAAAATTATGAGTTTTGACTGTAAATTAGCCCTAGTTGACTTTTTCTCCAATACAGCTGATTTCTAGGTCAACTGTCCAATTGACTGGGCAAAAATTTGATTCAAGGCTTGAAACTTGGTATGGGCAATCTTATAAGTCCAACATGAAGTATGAAAGTCACTTTGAGCATTGAAATTCCAAAAATACCTATGCAAACTCAAACCCTAATTTCAGGTCATCAGTGCAAGGAGATGTCTTGAGCAGAGCAAACCTTAATCATGTCTGGAGTTCAAAGAGTATTGTGAGGGGAAATCTTGATAAAATGAGAGGGCAAATTTTGGGGTACAACATGTAGCATATGTATTAACCGTTATTTGACACTAGGCTCCAGATTCGCACCTATTTTAACCTTTTTCTTGTCTTCCTCTGTACCCAAATTCACTGACTCAACTGGCTCTTCATGAGGGTGTATGGCCCTTTCTTCCTGCTGTAATAGTCTAGAAAGTTCTCCAGGAACCTCACAATCATCCTCACCTTCATCCTCGGCTTGGTTGATCAGATTTTTGAAGTCATAACTGACAGTAGAAGAGCTGTTATTAATGGGATCCAGATTGGATATGGATCTGCAATATGATACGTGAATGTGTGTAAGAGAATAGCTATTTTGATAAAGTGAGACACAGAAAAGAAAAACAAGGAGCGCAAAATTTGTATGCAAGAAACTTCCAATGCTTTATTAATGATATATGAAATGACAAATAATAGCCCTCACAAGCAAAGCCAAGGTGCCTCGGACAAGGCACCGAGCCGTAAAGTTTCAAATTGTTTATTAAAAATCTTAAAACAAATGAGTCAATTACTGCGGAATAAAAGAAACAGGTATGAAGTCCCTAGCTGTCCAGTTATTCGGTCCACTGTTGGTTGTTGGGTAGATCCAGCTGTCGATGTTTGAATCCTCTTCACTTTCTTCAATTGCATTAATTCCCCGATTGCTGATGTGTAGAGGAGGTCTTCCAGCCCGAGCGTGCCTAACAGCCCTTTGAGCCCCTGTAGTAAAGCCCAAATCAAATTTGTCAGTTTTGTGAGTGAAATCAGGGAGCTGACCCCAATTGGTACACCCACCTTCCTTAACCACAGCCCTGGCGTCCTTGAGAGAAGCCATCTTCAACGGAGGTTTTTTGGTAGTAACTTCAGTTGATGCCAAGATCTGAGGGACCTCTTCGAAATTCTGACAAGGAGTTTTTATGAATTCCCCGTCCATCTCTACGTAGCGGAAGGAATTGAGGTGAATCACCATATATTCTTCTTCACCTCGCATTGTGACAATCTTTCCCTTCACCATATACTTCAGCATTTGATGGAGTGTGGAAGTAACTTCCCCAACCTCATGGATCCAAGGACGACCAGGCAAGCAAGAATACGACGGCCTGATATATATTACGTACAAGGTGGACCTAAAAGTCTGAGAACCCCCTTTGACAGGGATGTCCACCTCCCCGTGCACCATTCTCTTCGATCCGTCAAAAGCCCTTACCACAATGTTACTAGGCTTTAGAGTCAAACCCTCACAATCTAAACGGTCCAACGCTTTCTTTGGCAGAACATTCAGTGAAGACACGGTATCTACCAACACATGAGCCATAGTGGTTCCCTTGAACTCAATAGAGACATGCAGAGCATCATTATGCTTCCTTCGTTTCGGTGTCAGATCCGCATCTGAAAAACCCAGTCCATTGTCAGTAGTCAGGCTGGCCACACAATCTTTGAACTGATATGCTGAAGTTTCCTGCGGCACATGCGCAGTCTTGAGAAATGCAATCAAAGTGTTCGCATGGGCTTCAGAATACAACAACAGAGACAACATGGATATCTTTGATAGGGTCTGCCCCAGCTACTCGACCACATTGTAGTCGCTCTTCTTAATGATTTTCAGTATTTCCTCTATTTCTTGTTTAGAGGCTTCCACAATGATGTTCTTAGGTGCCTCCGTCCGGGCAGGCTCACCTATAATTTCCTTGTCCTGAGTCCCAGATGGCTCAACAGCAGGGGTAATAACTGAAGTAGGAACAGGAGAAATGTCAGGAGTGCTGGTTGGAGCAGCAGTTGGAATAACAGTAGGCTTGATGATCTTCGGAGTAATATCAGGAGAGAAAACCCATCCACTTCGGGTAACCTTACTAGTCCCGACAATATTACTGACATCAGTATCAGCTTCTTCATTCTTCAGATCTTGCTTAATGCCATGATAGTACACATCAACACCATAATGCCATGGGACAGCCTTGTTTGAGGTGTACGGGATGGGACCGGGAACATTGATTATCAGCGGAGCAATTCTTTGAACAGGTGTAATCCTAATAGGTCTTCTCGAGGAAACCTTGGAAGGATTGGCGGAAATGGTTATAATAGCAACGTCTTCAATGGGAACAACAGGCATCATAATTTTCTCAAACAAAATCTCTTTATCATCCATCAGGCGTTGAATACCTGACTTCAACAAATGGCAACCAGAAGGTAGAATCGAACACATGTGGCAACCTTCACCACAACCCGGAAATAAACTGGCCAACAGCAAATTCTTCTTAACAGTCATAAGAGGAGTAGAAATTTATTCAACAGAGGTCACAAACAAATCATTGTAAACAACATTAACTCCACGATCATGTTTGGGCATGGAAGAAGTTATAACATTCGGCTTTTCTGGAGAATCAAAATCTATCTCCTTGGTTTCAAACAAGTCTTGTACTTTGTTTCTCAGAGCCCAACAATCATTTGTATCGTGTCCAGGACTCTCAGAATGGTAGGCGCACCGCGCATTGGGATTGTATCTGGGAGAGGTAGTGTTTGGATTCTTGGGAGCCTCTTTCAAGGTTACCAAGTTGGATTTTAATAAATGAGGTAGAACTTCAGCCAAAGTCATGTTGATGCGGGTAAACTGTCGTTGTGGTCTTTCCATCCTTTGTTGATTGTTTCATTGTGGAGCAACTGCGGGTCTTGGTATCACTACAACATTTACCGTTTGATGGTGTTCAGATCTGCTTTGGCCCCTCGGGCTATAGACCGCATTGGCTTCCTTCTTACCAGCGAAAGGCTTCTTTGCTGAACTCGAGGAGGAATCCTTCTGTATTTTACCACTCCAAATTCCAGCTTCTACTCTTTCTCCAGTTAAAATCATCTCGGTGAAACCAGATGATGAGCTGCCAATTAAGTGATTGAAAAATGGACCTGATAGTGTTCCTAGAAACATATCAACCAACTCCCTATCTGCCAAAGGGGGTTGAACTCTCCCAGCCAAGTCTCTCCATTTTTGAGAATAATCTTTTAAACCTTCACCTGCACCCATGGACATACTCTGGAGTTGAGTACGAGTGGGAGCAAGGTCGGCATTATACTGATACTGCTTGTAGAAAGCAGCAACAAGATCTTCCCAGTTCCGAACACTGGCTCCCTCAAACTGGTAGAACCATTCAAGTTGAGTCCTTGAAAGACTATCTTGAAAGAAGTGCACCCACAAATTTTTATCACTGGTGTGGGGTTGGATTTTTCTGACATAAGAGTGGAGATGAAGCTTTGGGCAGGACACTCCATCATACTTAGCAAAAACCGAAGCTTTGATATTCTGAGGGATGACCACTCCCGATACCAGTCCCAATTCTCGAAAATCTAAACCAGGTATCTTATGAACTTCTATGGTATTTAGACGATCTTAAAACTGTTTCTATCTATCCTCAACAGAAGGGTATTGCTCATCATTGTAATCCGTATCGTTGTCAGAAACTGCAGGGATGGGGTCCTTCTCTTCTTCCTGATTCTCTCCTTTCTTTGGACGAGGCTATCAGCTCAGATGCCCGCATCAAAGGACCCCTAATGCTTCTACCAATATTCAGAATACCAGTCTTCTTCTTCTTTTCTTTCAGAATGAGGGCCTTCAGATCCTCCTGCCCCTTTTCCAGACTTATGAACATCTGTTAGAACAGGGCGTTCTTTGCCTGAAGATCTTTGATGGCTTGATCGAAAGACATTTCTGCTGAAATAAACAGCGAAGAAGATGAGAAACCTGTAATGGTACCTGTAATGATGTGTATGATAATGGGATGCGCGTGTAATGATTTCAAAGACTTCGGGAAATTTAAATTTGCAAACCAAAATAAACAAAAACTTTATTAGCTTAAATTTGAAGGTTCAAAATGCCTTTAAGGCGTTACAAATAAGTAAATAAAAAAAATCTAAAACTAGAAAAGAAAAATCAAAAGTCCCATGGACGCTTTCTCTTTGTGCTGATATAATCATTGAGCACTCTTTCTTCCTGGAGCTGCCTGGTGAGCTTTAAAACCTTCCTCTCCTGAGCATGGAATTGATCCCTGTAAGTATCCCGCTCTTTCATCAACTGAATCCAAGACCTTTGTAGTTCCCCAAGATCAGTGGGCATATAAGGATAGAGAGCCGTGTAAGGAATGCCTTCTTCATTAGTGGGTTCCACAATCACTGGTAAAACGGACACATAGGGCATCATAAGCTTCTGGGCACGAGCTCGTACCCATTGGAGGTAAGGTTCCATAGGAATGGAAGTTTTTTTCCCCAAAGTTTTGACACCAGATCTGTTTACCATGCCCCAAGCTCGTATGAACCTCCGGCGATACTCTTGAATATCCTCCTCATAGTTGAACACAATACCATCGATAAGTAACTCATGGGGTCTATCCTTTCGAGCGTGACCAAATTTTTGTAGAGCTAAACAAGGATTGTAGGTTATACCCCCTCTGATACCAAGTATTGGGATATTAGGGTACTCCCCGCAGCGGTCAATGATAGCAATGTTTTCCATAGATAGAGAACACCGAAGAATATCCGTATGAGCGAGTGACATTACCCTTTGTGACCAAACCAGATGTGATCGGTGGAAATAGAACTGACTGTTTTGGAATGCTGGTTCACAAAATGTCGCAGTAAGCAAGAGTCGCCACCGTCTTTTATTTTCTCCAACAAGGAAAGGACAAAAGCACAGCAAAATTACTTTTCGAGATGTTTCTCGGTTCGGGAGGTAGATTATAGAAAGGGAAGGTGTTAGCACCCTTTCTATCCGTGGTTATCCACGGGCTCTTAGGTACTTGCTCACTATGTTTTCAAAAAAAATGTTTGCTTTTCTTGTGTTTGTGGGTTTTGAAAAAGTTTGTTTGAAAACTTCATTTTAACTCTTGTATCAGTCCTCAAGAGTGTCATGAAGTATTTATTTGAAAACTTTTGTCAGAAAAGTGTAAGTGCGAAAAGTTGTTTTTGTTTTTGAAAGAGAAAGTATCTAAGAACCTCTACCTACTCAAAGGAATTAAGCTATGTAAATGTCCTTTAGACAGTACTATCCCACTATTGAGAAGTAGGTAGCACCGTCGTTGGAGTTATTCGGGTCAATTCGATTATAGGGACATGTGTGGTCACCAAAGCAATAGTAGGACGCCTTAGCGGTAACCCTAATGTCCTAGATCCTTTTTATCCGAGGCAACCATTTCGAGGCAACTGGATCTTTAGACAGGAGGGCGACCTCTAAAACACCCTATACTCAATGACCACGTCGAGGCAACCAAGTGAGGCGTACCCTAGGAGTGGCATGTGCGAGTGTGTTAGGTTTCATGTTTACATTATCTTTGCACATTTTTATGGTGAGCTACGAGTCGATTTTATTTTCAAGCAAGTCTTGTCATGCATAATTAACAATTAATAATTTGCGGAAAGTAAATCTACGCTATTACAAGGCGTCGGGTATTTACATCGCTAAAAACATAACCCTTGAAAAGTAAATGCGAGAAAATAAAAGAAAGCGATAAAAGGTCCTAATTATCTATTACATCCTCGGAGCAATTACATAAATATAATTAAAAAAAATAATATGCGCGAATAGAAATTAAACCGGGAAGAGTCTTTAGGGTTTTGACCCTTTTCGAGAAAGAATGAATTTTGGTCCTTTTTTGCATTTAATTAAATATTAAACCTAAAACTAATCAATTAATTAATTAAAAGAAAAAGTATTTTTTTAGTTTTTTATGTTTTAATGAAATAAATAAAAAGAAATTAAAAGTGTCAAGAAAACCCTAATTCTAATTTATTTTATTTATTATGAAATAATTAAAGTTAACCTAATTAAACTAAATTACTTAATTTACATTTATTTACAAAAATAATAAATTAAGGTGAGATTAATAATAATAATAATAAAAATATTAGTTTTCTGAATTTATTATGAAAATAAGTAATTTGTTAATTAAATACTAATAATAATAATAATTAATGAAAAGATTAAATGGAAATTAAAAAAGAAAAGAATAAAGAAACCAGGGGGGTGCTGGGCCTTTTTGGAGGTTTGTTAGCAATCTTCAAGCCCATTAAGCTCAAGCCCTTGTTGACTTTCTGGATCAGCTGCACGTTCGTTGACTGGGAGTACCATGATCACTCACGCTTGGCCTTCAGATCTGGTCTTAGAGACACATGGCGCTTGGAGGTTGGCAGTACATGGTAGACACTATTAAGGAACCTGCATGTGAACATGTTATGAAAAATATGATAAGAATTTTGGGGGACCTGGGAATCGAACCCAGGTCCCAATGATCCTCCGCCAGCGCACCATCCACTAGGCCATTTGCCTGCTTTTGTTAATATAGTAAGAGGTGAATATAATATATCAAAAATAAAAATTATGATGGACACAACAAAATCACGCACGCTATTTGAATTGGCTAATCATGTGCTAACACGTCTTCATCTTCATCCTGTGTACCTGTAAAAAACAAATGGATAGCGGGGGTTTTTAAACCCCACAACCTGCAACCACGAAAAAAAGAGAATATGCATATGATTAATAGAAATATTTCACGAGGGTGGCTTTGTGTTCGTCTTGTTCTGACGGTTTCAACCATATGCCTTAGGGGTTCTAGTTTTTCCTGGATAATAAAGCCCCAATTTGGAAGCTCAAGAACCCTAGATTTTATCAATGGCAACTTACGATTCTGCACACTATAATCCAATTAATTAATACCATTAGCTTTATATGAACTCAAGCAATACAAAACAATGAATAAAGCATGTTAATTATGCATGAAATAGCCAATACGATTATGGACATGAGAAGCAAACCGTGGGTCTGTTCTTGAGTATTTCTTGAGCTTTAGCGTATGGTTTTGATTGCAACACGTCTCTGGGGACTCCTGCAATGTGTTAGAATTAATAAAAAGCTTTGAATTGTGCTAGAATATGGAAATCAGTTTTGACTTTTCTTTGAATTTTCTTGAATGTGGTTATGGCTTTTCTGCAGCAAATTCACGTCTGCATGATTAGGGTTAGCTCTTGTATATATAGTAGAGTGAAACTAGGTCAAATCTTTGCCAAGAAATCCATGGAATTGATGATTGTATATTTGATTGAAAATCAAATATTTTTGAATCTTTTTTATTGGAAAAACTTGCTAAATTTGGAGATTCTTGTCCCTTTGATTTGCACACGAAATTTCCAGCATATATTGACCACTTTTGCTTCACAAAAAGATTGAGAAATCATATCTTGATATTTCCTACAATTTAAATTAATTAAATGAATTAAAATTGATTAAAAATCCAATTAATTAATAAAAAATAAGAAAATAAATTCAAATAATCTCAATGGGTCGTGCATAAGCCTTGGATAAAGTTTCAAGAAGAAATTTGAGGCCCATTAGCAAAAACAAGGTGTTTTGAGCAAAGTTGACTTTTGCAAATTCACAAAAATTTCCCAACTTCTCCAATGCATATCTTGCTCAATTTTGATCATATGAACATGTTCTTGGACATTTCGGAAAGGTCTTGAAGTCCTATAACCAATGCATTTGGTCCCATGTCATTTGGATTTACCAATATCAAGTTATGATCTTTGACTTAAAGTGCCTTTTTGTTGACTTTTGAATTTGACCTATAATGTAGAAATTGATAACTTTTTGTGAGAGCATTTATTGGACTTGGAATGTGAAGATGGGTTGTAGGAAATGTCATCCCCTTCAAAATGAGCATTGGATGGGATTTTTTTGATGAACCATGAAAAAGTTATGCCCTGGTCAAAATACAGTTGACTTTTCTACTGTCCAAAAATAGTAACTTTTTGCATCTTGATGATTTTTGAGCCATTCTTGTGGAATCATGATCAACACTTGATAAAATGATGATTGTGAGCTCAAAATAAGATGTTGACCAAAAATTCTGACTTTTGACTGCAAAATGACCATTTTGCCCCTGTAGTTGATTGTGAACCAAATAGGGCTTTTGACTGTGGAATTTGACACTGTGAGTCTTTGAGACTTGACATGTAGATGCTTGAGAATGTGTATAGGTCCATGAGACTTAATTGAACCATTGAAAACCCCAAATTCCTTGAAAGAAACAAAACCCTAATTTTGACTGGCTTATGAGGCATTTGGACTGTGCAATCCTTGAGCAATCTTGAGCCATTTGAAGATGATTCTTGACAAACCTTGAAGAATATGGGAGGGAAAATTTTGGGGTACAACACCAGACCTTCTTCATTCTTTAGTATGGACTTAGGGAGGTGAGAAATAAACCACCTCAACAGCAATGGCATGCACCACACAAGAATCCCTCTTCTCCTCATGGTACGAGTATGGAGAGTGTGCAAGATATCTCCGTGCAAAGTAGGCACCAGGTTGCGAGAGAGAAAGATCTTGATAGCCTTCACATATATGAATGAGTCTGGATTAGGAAAGATAACTAAACCATAGATAAGAAGAGCCAAGACCTCCTCAAAATCCAGAAAATCCATATTATCCCTAAACAGCTGGGCTTTGTCTATTAGAAACTTAGCTAGAAAACCCTTGATTCTGCTTCTAGTTTCCCAATTGGATACCACGTCGGCCCATTTCAGATGTAAAGCTGAGGCAATGACTTCTGGTTTAGGAACTTCTTCTAGACCTGTGAAGGGTAACTGTTCAAGAATAGGTATATCCAACAGCTGAGAGAATTCTTCCAAGGTAGGCACCAACTGATAGTTTGGAAAGGTAAAGCAGTGGTGCTTGGGATCAAAGAACTGAAAGAGTACACTCATCGTCTTTTCATCAAAGTTTAAAGTAACAAGGTTGAGAAGTTGACCATGTCTCTTAGTGAGCGCAGAAGTTTCAGAAACCCTTGATGCTAGCTCTTTGAGTTGGGAAGGTATCTTCACAAAGCTGATTCGGATAGTGTTTCTACAAACGGAAGCCATGATCTACAAAACAGAACAAAGATAAATTCCCTTGGTCTTTGAAATGGTTAGTGTAATGAAGCATGAATGCCATGTTATGATGCATGATGTCATGATAAACCACAGGTATAGCAAACACAGGTATTGCAAACACAGTCAAATCACATAAAGCCCTTAGGTTTAAGGCTTGAATGAGGTCAAAGGTAATACCCTCTTGAAGTTAAGTTGGTTTCAAACATGTCCTATAAAAGTAACCGGGTTCTAGAGGATCTCAATATCACTGACCATCCTTTACCGATCATGGTTTCATCTCACGCAATCTTTTCTTGCGGCCAAAATATTCTGAAAGAATGATCTCAATGAGTGTATCATCGAGTATCAACCAATCCTCAGCTCTACACCGAGGCCGACTATCTCGCTACTTTCTAATGGTCAAGTTGTTCAACTAAGGTTCTAAGGTTCGTTAGTGCTTCACGACACCACACAACGGCCCCGTATTCTCCTCGTTTCACCACAAGGGATACCAGTACCAACCAAAGTGCCACATAACCATAGCTACTGCTTCAACCGTATGGGTCTACGTTGTACAGTTCCCTCACAGTCTATTGCTACTTACCTAATGAGTGCCCCCAGATCTGGGTATAGGATCTATATTAACCCATAACAAAACCCTAAAAAATAAAGCAAACAAAGCAATCAAGAGAAGCAATTTTAATGACCTAGATCCTAAGGTATACCCCACTTATAATTCCCCAGCAGAATCTCCAGTTCTGTGATACGGTGGCAGAACCGACTGTTTTTACTGGTTTGCGTTTTGTGTTTTTTTATTTGCAAAATGTCGCGGTAAGCAAGAGTCGCCACCGACTTTTGTTTCACCCAACCGGAAAGGAAAAAGTACAGAAAAAATCCTTTTTCGAGATTTTGAGTACGGGGGGTAGATTATAGAAAGGGAAGGTGTTGGCACCCTTTCTATCCATGGTTTTCCATGGGCTCTTAGGTACTTGCTCATTTTTAAATTGCTTGTGTTTGTGTGCTTGTTTTTGAAAAATGTTTTACTTCGTGATAACCCTTGTATCAGTCCTCAAGGGTGTGATGAAGTTGTTTTGAAAATTTGTTTGAAAAGTGTAAGTGTGAAAAGTTTTGATTTGAGCAAGTACCTACTAGCATCTACCCACTAGAAAAAAGATCGTTTCTATTCTTGTTTCCTTTAGACAGCGCTGTCCTACATTGAGAAATAGGTAGCACCGTCGTTGGAATTTGTAAGGGTCAATTTGAAAGGGATGTACGGTCACTAAAGCAATATTAGGACACCTTAGTAGCAACCCTGGAGTCTTAAGATCTTTTTGAGGCAACATTTCCGAGGCAACATTTGAATGGGACAATTTGATCTCTTTAGACGGGAGGGCAACCACTAAGACACCTTATGCTTAATGATCGTTTACCGAAGGCAACCGAAGTGAGAGTATACCCTAAGAGTGAATATGTGCGAGTGATTTATTTTCAGTTTAGTATCTTTGCACATTAGGGTTTTCTAACCATTTTAATTTTATCACGCATTCTTGCCATACAATCCTATTTTTTTATTTTTGTTTTATTTGAGAAAATAGAGAAAAATTAAATCAAGAGTTAACCTAATTTTCTAATTTAATTTTAATTGTGAAAAACAAATTAAAGTTACCCTAATTTAAATATTAATCTAATTAACTAACAAAATTAAATTTAATAAGAAAACAACTAAATCTATTTTTTTTTACTTTTTATGATTTAATTAAAACTGATTTTAAAAATAAAATAATTAAACAAATTAAAAGATAAAATAAAAATAAAAAGAAGTTGAGAATTGGGCCTGTGTTGTTGGCTGGAGAGGGGGTATGAATCTGAATTCCTTGGCCCAAATGCTCCAAGCCCAGTCAATGCGTTGGATCAGGTGTGGGCGTTGTCTTGAGGAGCATTATGGTCTCTCGCTATCTGGGCGTTGGATATGATCATCCTTCCGTCCAATGGTCACAAGTTGCTAGCACATGGTGGTCAACAAGAGGAACGCTGCGCTGAATCAATGAATAGAAAAGAAAATAAAGGAAATTGTCTGGACCTGGGATCGAACCCAAGTCCTTGTACTCTTTTCCAATGGTACACTGCCAGCTGCAATACACAAGTTATTTGTTAATATAATACACATAAAACGAAATGTACGAAACAAAGATGGTCAGACCAAAAACGCGCGAATTTCAAATAGCCCAGTGATAGCTGGACACGTTGTCTTCTCCTTCCTCTTCCATCGTTTTAGAAAAAGGGACTTTTACCTACAGACATCCACTGTAGGTATAACCCTGCATATTTCAAAAATGATGTACACACAAGATAAATGAAAGGCAATGGTACCAATAAACTCGTCTCATCCTCACGAGCATCATGGTACCTAATTCAAGGCCCAATTGTTCCTGTACAAAAAGACCCTAAAATAATGCAAAAACCCTAGCAATGGCAACATCGTGTACAAGCTTCAAAAACGCAATTAAATGACATGGTTAGCTTGCAAACACGATGAAGATTACAAATATATGATTTAAAGATGCTAATGATGCAGGAATTAGTGTAATCGTTTTCAAAGAATGATGCAAACCGTGGGAGTCCTTGCGTGCGTTTCTGGGTGTTTGAGCACTTGCAAGTGATTGGGATAGGTTCTGGGAAGGTCCAGGAGTCGTTTGGTAATGCTAGAATGGCTTGACTTGGCCTCTAGAATGGAATTGAATCACCACTTTTTCTTGGAATTTTGAAGTTTGTTCTTGCAGTTTGCACGCCTCCACCCTTGTATTTTTGATCTGGAATTGTTCACTATATAACCTAGAGTGAATTAGGTTAACAAACTTGGACTAAATCTTTGCATTTATCCAAGATTTGATTTGATTTGCAAGCTATATGATATTTTGATATTTTCAGCCAAATCATGCCTTTCTTGTACCAATTGACCTTGATTCGATTTGATCTTGTTAACTCAGCATATCTTGATTGCCAATATGTCAAAAAACAAATCAAATCATATCTTTGTTAATTTTCATCATTTATTTGATTTAATTCACTTTTTAATTAATGAAAAATCAAAATAAATTAAAAAACGAAGCACATAATGGGTGAGTGAACATTTGAGTCGTGGACCACATTATAATTGAGGTGCAAGCATAAAAAGTTGGGCCCATTTAGCAAAAAATGCAAATTTGAGCACATTTGACTTTTGGCAATTTTGCAAAAATGGTCAACTTGGCCAATGCATAACTCTCTCAATTTTGACCCTATAGAGGTGTTCTTGGACTTTTTAGAAAGATTAGGATGTCCTATAAATAACCCTTTTGGTCTCATCTCAATTGAGTCTTCCATGTTCATGTATGAAGCTTTGGCCCAAAAGGTGTTTTTGTTGACTTTTCAAAAGGACCCATAATGTCAAAATTCATATCTTTTTGTGAGTGCATATTATAGACTCAGGAGATGAAGATGAATTGTAGGGAATTGTATCCTCTTCAAAATGAGCTTTGGATGGGTAATTTCTGATAAAGTATGAGAAAGTTATGCTTGGTCAAAGTTGAGTTGACTTTTCCAATAAAACCCTAATTTAGCAACTTTTCCAAGGTTAAATCTAATTAAAATCAATCTTAAGCAACCTCTGATAAAGCTAGCTGAAGAAAAGATTTGAAAGAAGCACACTGAAAGCAACATCTGATAATGCAAGCTGAAGCAAACTCTAATGAACATAAATTGAATAAAACTCTGATAGAAGAAAAGATAAAGTAAACTATGAAATGGCAACGCTGCAAGCAAACTCTTAAACTTCCAGAGACAAGCTCTGACACTACCGTTGGTCATTTAATGCAAAGACGGATAATGCACTCAAGTGGTACTATGCACGAGAACATTGGAAACATAAAGACCAAGCTAACACACATCATTAATGCATACACTCTCTTCAAGGCAGTAACGGTCAAGACCAAAAGCTATATATAGAAGATCATTTGTTTCAAAGAAAGGTTACTGATCCACGAAAAACATACTAAAGCTCACTATTTTCATTCTTGTAAACTAATAGTATATAGTGGGTAATTATTAAGTATTGGGCAATAATCTTAGTGATAAATCACATTATGTGATATAGCTTTTAGAATAATTCTGATTCACTACTGTTAAGAGATAATTTTTGTAAGTGTTCCTTGAGAGACCAGTTGGGTCAGATTCCTCAAGAGGGCTAGGACTAGTTGAGTCTTAGAGGTGTTAGTCACTTGCAGTTGGCTTGTGTATTGTATTGTTAGTCACAATAGTTTCATTGTGCATTTGTAATCAGTTTGATTATAGTGGATTAAGTCCTCGTTGAGAGAGGCGAAATCACCTTGGCGGGGGACTGGAGTAGTTTGAGTTTCAAACGAACTAGGATAAAAATACATGTGTCCTTCCATTATTATTGCGCGATAAAAAGGAAAAACTTATTCAACCCCCCTTCTAAGTGTTTTCTCACCCTTCATATACGAGAAGTTGTCGGCTTATGTTAAAGGTTTCTCCCCCGCGAAGTGTGTGGACGTAAACGATGACCTGTTGTTTGACGAGGAGGGGGAGTATCTCTTGGTCAATAGGTTGATCAATACTAAGGCCTTGCTCGAGTGCTCCTCGAATGGGGAAACCATGAGGTTGTTGGGTAAGGCGTACATGTTTATTTGCTCCTTTTATAAGCGGGGACGTGTTCGCTCTGTTTTTGATTTTTCCAACTCGACTAACGATTCTCTTTGATTGCAGGTCGAATGGCATCTCTTTCCCAACATTTGTTGAAATTGAGTCCCAAAAAACATCCACTTCTGGACCACGAAGCAGGGTCTCCCAAATTCAGGAGCAGGCTAAGTCTACCGGTCGGGGCAGTGGTCCCCCCTCCTCCTCGAAAAATTCAGCTTCTTCTGATCTGGCCCAGATTCCAGTCAACGAGCCCATGGCCAAGAGGAAGCGTGCAGATAGCGGCAGGTGTACCATCCGAGGGTGACAAAACATCCGCGGGGGTTTTTGTGTTGCCTCCGTGCTATCTAAACCACGACCTCTTCTGCGAGGGGGACTCCCTCGGCGTGCACGAGGAGGAGAGGGAGGCCATTTTGACTGAAGACAAGGAGCTTCGCCGGAAGCACTTGGTCGAGGACGTATGTTGTACCCAAAAATTTGCCCTATCATTTCTCAAGGGATCATCCTGGACCCTTGAGTTCACTTCCATCCAATTTCAAGCCTTGAATTACTAATTTTCCAAGAAAGTCATTCACAAGGGAAAAATGGTCATTTGCACACTGAAAAGTCAAACTTTGACTTTTAGATCAAAATCAAGTTTCAAGAATCATATTTCAACAAGGCATGAAGTTTGTTTCATCAGGAAAATCAGAAGTCAAGATTCATGCTGAAAAAGTTAAAATTTTAAATACTTAGAATTTTTCTAAGTATTTAAGAAATATGACAAGCTCAGAATTTCTGGCCAGATTTTCACCATGATGCAAGCTGATTCTGGAAGAACTTATAGCACAAGAGTTTTAGATCTCAATAAGACCTAAAATATTACAGAACATAACTTCTTCTAGAAATGCTTGGATTTCAGGTTATACATCTTCAAAGTCACGTCCCTAAAACGTAAACACTTAGTAATTCTGAGCATTTTCAAATCAGAATTTGTTTACAACTTCTGGTCCAGTTTTCACATTGGTTCAGTTAGAAGTTTCAAGAGTAATTCAAAAAGGGCTTACAAAGCATGTCATAAGCTTTCTGGAAAGTCTGAGAACTCGCTCAGAACATGTTGGAGCAAAGAGGTTCAAGGATCAGAAGTTGGATGTTGCGCTGATGCTGAACTTCTGGCCCAGAATTAAGCTATGATACACAATCTTATAGCGCAGGATTTATGGTTTGATAAATCTCATCATCATTTAATGCTCACAACCACTTTTGAGTTTTTATCCAAAGGATTTCCCCATGTGTGAGATAGAAGTACCATTGCTGTCCTTGAAAAAGTAAACTTTTGTACAAGTTTATGCTGGGCCCATGCGTTACTTTTGCCTCTGAGGGTACTTTTCCTTAATTCAGGCTTACAAATCCATCTTAGGCACGGTTAAAAGCTTCCAACCACCATACTTGTTTATCTTGCTTCAAGAACAAGCCAACACGCTAGCTTGATGTTGTTACTTTTGACTTCTCCAAGCTGCAAAGTTCTTGCCTATAAATTGAACTTCATTTGCAACTATGAGGGGGCCGGTCAGAAAAAATTGCAAGGAAAAGCTTTGAAACCTTGTTAAAATTCCAGAAATCCAAAACTGTAAACACAAATACAAAACCTGCTAGTTTTTTATGCTTGCATTCAATATCCAACTTTCCTCAAGTGTTTCTTGACCAAATCATTCATACAGCTTCTGAATCTTCCATTCACCATTCATAACCCAAGTTAAAGGTTGTTCCAGCCTGCTGAATACGTGAGGAAGCTGATCAGAACATTACAAGCAGTCAGAACCAGACTCCAGCTCACAGGACATTTTCAGCTGCAAGGTAAGCTTCTGCTAACCCTCATCATATCACTTAAGCATTGTTAGACTTGCATGTTCAAAATACAATGTAGACATCCTGATTCTAATGATGTACATATTATGAGGTTTAATCTATTTTCTGCCTAAATAGGAAGAACATCAGTTCAGAACTTCTTAAGGAAACTAGGACTATCAAATACATGTTTGTTTCTGATTTATGGTCTTGTCATTTTTTATGCTTCTGAAACCATGATGGAAAAGCTGCCATAATTTCTATGTCCTTGTTTTCTGTTCTATTGAGATTTAACTAAGTTGAAAATGTTCTGGTTAGCATGAAGAAATAATTGGAGTTCATCATCAGAGTTTACTTTGTGATATGTGTTTATGCTTTCGCTTCTAATATCGGATGTATAGCCACCCCAGTGGAAGACAATGTGTGCGCATAAGACATTAGTGCTAAAGGTCCTGGGTTCTAACCTAAGAAGCATCTTTTTTAGGTTTATTTATTGACATTTTCACCCATTTATCTGTCAGACGATACTCCTAGATTAGAACTTCTAAACAACCTTACCCAACAACATTATCACCTCACTCTCTCAAATAGCCAAAACTTTTGACTTGCCAGTGATATATGAACTTCTAGGTTCCTAACTACAATGCAGCTTCTGAATCCCTTCAACGATCAGAACTTCAAGGTTTTCCTTTATTCCCAACAACCTCAGAACTTGGTGTACCTAGGCCCAAAACTTCTGACCCTCTACTTGCCTACTAACATTTTTTCTCTTGTAGCATATTAGAGTCAGAACTTCTGTTCCTCCTCGTTTCAGCAATGTGTTGATTTTGATTCCCTTTTTTTCTTACTTGTCTTATTTTTGCTTTTAATAACCAAAAACACCAAAAATATTTCATATTCACATGTTTTATTTTTATTTTTTTTAGAATAAAAAAGATCAAAAATATTTTCTTAAGTAAACTAATTTCTTAACAAAAAAACAAGACAAGTCCATTTCAATTCTTGTAATTTCAATATGGTTGTAATAGACAATTAGGACTTTAATTTCTTGCAATCCCCATTCATAAATTTGTACCCCCATCCCCTAAAGCATTGTAATAGCTTAGTATTTCTATTTTCCGCAATTTAATGTTTTATATACAAATGCTAGTAATTAGGGTTTGTATGGAAAGATAAAATCAATGCTTAGCAAACTCTAATCAAAGACAAATCAAGCATGTAAACCAATACACTTGCACACAAACACCCTTAGGGTAAACCTACTTTGTTGCCTTACAAAAATGGAAATATTATGCATGTGAGGTATCTTAGAAAAAACAAACAAAATACAAGATCATTGTCCCTCAATGACGCTATCCATGTTGCCTTTCAAAATGATCTTAGTCCCTAAAGAAAATGCTAAGATATTTTACAACGTTGCTAATCATGTCAATACGATGACCCATGCCCGTCCCTTTTACATCCAAAGATAAGGTTACTTACCAAATCAATGGTAAGATAACAATGTCAAAGGAAAGAGGAAATAAACATGAAAGACTTTTGAGTAGGTAGATTACTCCTAGTTGCTTGCTCAATTTCAAAATAAAATCATCCTTTCTATTTTCAAAACAAACACCAACACTTTCAAAAACATCTTTCAAACTTAAAAACATTTTGAAAGATCAAACACTTTGTATACATTCTTACGAACGAGAATCATTACAAAGTTTTCCTAAACGATGGCACCTTTTCAAAATACTTTCAAAAACCACACAAGGCACATTTTCAAACAAAAGAAAGTGATCTAGCAAGTAACTAAGAGCCCATGGAAAACCATGGATGAAAAGGGTGCTAATACCTTCCCTTTTCATAATCTACCCCCCGAACTCAAGAAAACATCTCAAAGTTCTTTCCTGTTCTTTTCAGCCTTTCCTTTTGGATAAAAGAAAAGTCGGTGGTGACTCTTGCTAAACCGCAACATTTGCGATCAAATGCAAAACAACCAAGTTAGTTCTCCCACTGCGTTACAGAACTGGCGACTCTGCTGGGGATTGTAGAGATCTTAAAATGGGGTTACCTTAGGGCTAGATCACATTTACTTGCTTTCATTGTTTATTTTGTTTGCTTTACATTATGGTTCCTTGTTTGGGTTTGCTTTGATCCTCCACCCAGATCTGGGACACCTTGTTAGGTAAGCAGCAATAGATTATGGAAACTGTACGGCATAAACCGATATGGTTAAAACAATGGTTATGTTTGTGTGACGCATTTGTGGGTACCGATATCCATTTTGTTGAATCGAGGAGAATACAGGGCTGCTGAATGGCGTCATGAAGCGCTAACTGACTTTAGAACCTTAATTGAACAAACTTGGCCATTTAGGACGTAGTGAGATGACCAGTTTCGGTGGAAAGCTGAAAATTGGTTGATACTCGATACTACACTCATTGAGACTAGACTTTTGGGATATCTAGGCCGCAAGAAAAGATTGATTGTGCTGAGACAATGCCTAAAAGAAAGGTCAGTGATATTGAGATCCCTTAGAACCTGATTACTATTAACTAGGACAGGTTTGAGCCAACAAAGCTTCAAGAAGGTACTTACCTATGAGACCCCATGCGAGCCTAAGCCTAAGGACTTGTTTGTTTTGTTTGTATATATATATACTTGTACATAACATGATGAACATCATAAAATCACACGCAATCTCACTAACCATTTCAAGAATTTAGGAATTTATCTTTGTTTTTGTTTTATAGGCCATGAACTTCGTTCGAAGAAACACCATCCGAATCAGCTTCGTGAAAGCACACCCTCAACTCCAAGAGTTAGCATCAAGGGTGCCCAGAGATTCTCCTTTTACCAAGAAATATGGACGACTTCTCAATTTGGATACCTTCATTTTCCAAGAAGAAATGATGTGTGCGCTCCTCCAATTCTTTGATCCCATGCATCATTGCTTCACCTTTCCTGACTATCAGTTGGCACCTACACTAGAAGAGTTCTCTCTACTATTAGGAGTGCCTGTGCTTGATCAGATACCGTTCACCGGTCTAGAAGGGATCCCGAAACTTGAGGTCATGGCCGAAGCTCTACATCTGAAGAGAGTCGACATCATAGCAAATTGGGAGATTAGAAGTGGAGTTAAAGGGTTCCTAGCCAAATTTCTATTAGAGAAAGCTCGTTCATTCTGGGAAGATATGGATTTTCAAGCCTTTGAAGATGTCCTGGCCCTTCTCATCTATGATTTGGTTATTTTCCCCAACTCGAACTAATTAATAGATGTAAATGCCATCAAAGTCTTTCTCTCCCGTAATCCTATACCTGCCTTGTTAGGAGGCATCTTACACTGTATCCATACCCGCACCATGAAGAAAATAGGTACCCTTCTGTGTTGTATTCCCCTACTCACAAAGTGGTTCATTTCACACCTACCTCGATCAACATTAAAGAACGAGCAAAGATTGACAGGGTCTCAAAGGATGATGTCTCTCACCCACTCTGATATTCATTGGTGTTCAAGATCCTCGGAGGATACTTCTATCATCGACCGCTGTGGGGAATTCCCTAATGTCCCTCTAATTGGAGTTAGGGGAGGTATCACTTACAACCCTTGCTTAGCTTTACGACAGTTTGGGTATTCCCGGAGAGATGGTCCTCACGAGATGCTCATCCAAGGTCTGGTATTCAACTACGAAAGTGATGATAAAGGCTACCATTAGAGATTCATGCAAGCTTGGAAGATGGTAAACAAGGTGGATAGCGAGACACTGGGGCACAAAAATTTCATCCCTCTTGAGCCTTACCTCGAATGGGTACGAGCCCATGCTCAAAGTCTTATGATGCCTTACCCCTCCATTATCCCGGTTATCAAAGAGCTTACTGTGGAAGGAGATGTTCCATACACTATCCTGCATCCTGACATGCCCACCTCTCTTGAAGACTTGCAAAGGGATTGGATACAACTTAAGGGGGAGCGAGACACTTTTGAGGCCCAATTCTACGCCAGCAAGAAGAAGGTTCTGGAACTCACCAAGCAACTTCATGAGGAGCGGAGTCTGAACTCCTACATCGCACCAAAGAGGATGCATTCAACTTTTTTATCTTAAAGTTTTTGTATATATTTGTAATCCCAAAGAGGCATGATGTACTCAAACTTTGATTTATTAATATAACGTGCATTCCCTTTTGGTCTAAAGCAAATTTAAATCTCTAATTTCCTTGAAATCATTGCATATGCATCTCCATTCATCATAACATAAGCAGGTTTCTTACAACAAGTCTCCTCATCTTTCTACTGTTTATTTCAGTAAGATGGATCTCGAGAAGATAGTAAAAGACCTCCAGGCACAGAATGCTCAGTTTTAACATATGTTCTTGACTCTATCCAAAGGACTAGAGGATTTGAAAACTTTGTTGATTGAAGAAAAGAAGAAGAAAGAAAAGAAAGCAACCGATGTTCTGAATCTAGGAAGAAGGTTCCCAGGGGAAGCCAAACGGACCCTAGACTTCGCAACATCATCTGGTGAAAAAGACAATCAAGAAGGGAAAGGCAAGGAGGTGACTTCCCAGCCAGAATCTGAAGAGGAAGAAGAAGAGGATTACTCTGAAGAACAATATCCTCCGACCGACGACAAATACAAACATTTGGAAGAGCCTCTAAGTGCAATGGAGATTCATAAAGTGCCCAGGCTGGACTTTGAAGAGCTGGGTTTGGTGTCTGGGATTGTTATTCCACCAAAATTCAAGGCACCAGTGTTTGGTAAGTACGATGGAGTTTCATGTCCCAAGATGCACCTACGATCTTATGTGAGGAAGATACAGCCTCACACTACTGATAGAGATTTATGGGTCCACTTCTTTCAGGATAGTTTATCCGGGACTCAACTAGATTGGTTCTATCAACTGGAAAGGGCTAATATACATAATTGGGAAGACCTTGTCGCTGCTTTTTATAAACAGTATCAGTAAACACAGACCTTGCTCCTACCCGTACTCAACTCCAGAGTATGACTATGGTTTCAAGTTAAGGTTTCAAATACTACACTAAAAAATGGAGGGACTTGGCAGGAAGAGTCCAGCCTCCCCTATCTGAAAAAGAACTAGTAGACATGTTTCTGGGTACCCTATCCGGTCTTTTCTTTAATCATCTAATTGGAAAATCCTCAGCGGGCTTCACTGAATTAATCTTGACCGGGGAAAGAGTGGAAGTTGGGATTAAGAGTGGGAAGATCCAAAAGGACGCATCCTCCAGTGTCGTGAGAAAACCATCTATTGGGAAGAAAGAGGTTGTTGTTGTATATCCTCAAAGGAATCAGGACAGAACTAAACACCATCCAATGGTAGGGGTCGTCATGATCCCTAAGCCTACACCTACTCAACAAATGGATAATTAGTCTAGAACGGAAAGACCAGTAAGACAATTTACCTGAATAAATATGACGTTGTCTCAAGTCCTACCACATTTATTGTGATCTAATTTGGTAACTTTGAAGGAAGCCCAGAAGAATCCCAACGCAGCCTCTCCTTATTACCACCCTAATGCTCGATGTGCTTACCATTCAGAAAGTCCAGACCATGTGTGATGTGGTGGGAGAACTGACTTGAGGGTTTTGCGTTTGATCGCAAATGTTGCGGTTAGCAATAGTCGCCACCAACTTTTCTTTTATCCAAAAGGAAAGGTGAAAAAGCACAGGAAAGACCATTAAGATTGTTTCTTGGGTTTGGGGGGTAGATTATGAAAAGGGAAGGTATTAACATCCTTTTCATCCATGGTTTTCCATGGGTTCTTAGTTACTTGCTAGATCACTTGCTTTTGTTTGAAATTGTGCTTAGTGTGGTTTTTTGAAAGTATTTTGTAAAGAGGCCTTTGTTTAGGCAATCTTTGTAATGATTCTCGTTCATAAGAATGTATACAAAGATGTTGATCTTTTGAAAATGTTTTCAAGTTTCATAAGATGTTTTGAAAGTGTATGTGATTGTTTTGAAAATACCAAGGATGTTTGTTTTGAAATGGAGCAAGTAATTAGGAGCAATCTACCTACTCAAATGTCTTTCTTGTTCATTTTCTTTTCCTTTGACATTATTGTCTTACCATTGATTTGGTAAGCAACCCTATCTTTGGATGTTAACGGGACGGGCGTGGGTCATCATATAACCATAATTAGCAATGTTTGCAAGGCATCTTAGCATTCTTTTTGGGGTACTAAGATCATTTGGTAAGGCAACTTTGAATAGCGTCATCGAGGGACTATGATCTTGTATTTGTTTATTTTTGCTAAGATACCTTACATGCGTAATATGACCATTTTTGTAAGGCAACCAAGTGGGATAACCCTAGGGGTGTTTGGGTGCAAGTGTGTCATTTTCATGCTTATTTTTGTCTTGGATTAGGGTTTTCTATTTGATTTATTTTATCTTCCCATACAAACCCTAATTACTAGCATGTTATGTAAAAGCGATAAATTGCGAAATTTAAAATTACTACCCTATTACAACATTTGTGGGAGGGGGTATACAATTTATGAATGGAGATTGCAATGATATAAACCTAATTAATCTATTACTACCAAATTTAATATTGTACAAATAATTGAAGGAATATATAAAGTACAAATGCAAATTGAAAGAATAGATTTTTTGTGTTTGGATTTTTGTATGAAGGAGGTTTTAACCTAAACCTAATTAGAGAAAAAAGTAATTAAATTAAATTAACTTAAGTTAATTAAGAAAAGAAATTAATTAAGAAAAGATTTTAATTAAGAGAAGATTTTTGAATAAAAACCCTAAATCTATTTTAGTTGATTAAAGGAAAGTAAATTTAAAGAAAAAAAAGTATTTTTTTTGTATTTTATATTTTTGTCTTGAAAATAGTATGTGGTGTTATGAAATATTTTTGGTCTTTTTTATATCAAAATAAATATGTTTAGATAAATAATAATCTATTTTTATTTTAAATTTACAAGGAAATTAATAAAAGATAAATAAAGTATAAGTGAATAAAAACAATTTTTTTATGTGGAAAAATATTTAAATTATGTCAAAATATAAATCTATTTTTTTTATTACTTTTTTATGATTTTTTTGATATTTTTAGAAAATATATTCAAAAGAAAAAGAAATAAAAAAAAAGAAATAAAAAGAAAATGGGCCAAGGGGTGTCACAAGTAAACAGGGAAGTATGCTAGAAAAAACAAAAAAATGCCAGGCCCAAAGGGCCCAACGCCTGCAAAAAAGATGTTAGAAAAAATCAAAAAAATGGAAAAATGCAAAAGGGGGGTTCACATTGGTTCGAACCCTCGCCCTTTAGGTAACATATGACTTAGTACGCGCGGGCTTGCCACTGAGGTGGCTGTTTCATCCGGTCATATAATCAAAGCATAAATATATATTAGAAACTGCTTTCTAAAGGAAACTTCGTCTTCAACCTTGAGCCTAGCCGGACCACCTGTATCTTCCTCATCTCTCCATAAAAATGGAAAGTTCAAACATGAAAGTTGTGGTGTTTCTTCCCACGAATTCAACCATATAACTTATGTAAGCTAAGGGTCAAAGATAAAAACTAATTTTGCTGGCCCTAAATTGAAACCTAATTTTCTCAGAAATTTCAAATCCAAAATTCTCTATACACAGTCAATATAAATGGAAACTATGAACATGGTCGACTTTAGGGAAAAGATATCTACATTTTGTTTTCACAAATCAGGATCAAATGATGCTTGTATGAAGAGATAGAAGTTTGAGTTTTTACCTCTTGCAGCTGGAGTCGTGAATGGAGTTTGAGTAACTTTTGAGATGGCCTGAGGATCTGTTTAGCTTTCCTGGACCTCCTTGAGTGTATCCCAACTCTTACTTTTCCTTGAAAGTCCCTGAATCTCTCTACTCAAGTCAAAATGCAAGCTTGATATTTGAAAATGGTGGATAGTGATGGAGGAGTTACAGTGAGGAAACAAGGGTATGGGTTGCTTTAGTATGATGTATATAAAGTTTCTGAGTGATTAGTTTTCAAAACACACGAGTGGAAATGAAGATCATGAGTTTTAGTTCAGAACTGTGTGTTAATGGTGTTCTTGAGCAGGTTTTTGGTTTTTTGATGTTTGAGGTAGTTTCAGGGTAATAGTTCGTGTGTCAACTTTCAAATAGTGTGTATACTTATAAGCAAGAGGTTTTGAGGCTTGTCACAACTCAAAATTTTAAACTCACATGTTTTGCTTGGTTACTTGTTTTTGAAGCAAAGTTAACAAACATGGTTTCAATGTGAAGTACAAGGCTTGTAGGGGGGATGAGACCTTTAAACACACTTGTTATGATTGTGTAGAGTGTGTTTATGCGGAAAGAACAAATGCAAGGCTTAATGCAAGCTGACTTTGCATAAAGCTTGCTTTTCTAAAATGACAATGTTGCCTTTCTTCCCAAAATGGAATTATATTCATACAATGCATTGAATGCTTGGATTAAAGCTTCCAATAGTTGTGAAAAAATTTAATTATGGAGTGAAAGTCAAGTTAGAAGTCTGCAAAGTGAGATTTGTACAACATGCTTGAAGATTGGATCCAATGTTCTTCACAAAATGGCTTGTAATCCAAGTGACAAAACACCAACTTCATCTCTTCGATTCTCCCTACTCAAGAATGATCTCAAGGAGTTCTTGGACATTTTGGAAAGCTTGCAATGTGCTCTAAAATTCATATTTGAATTGCTTTTGAAGATTACCCTTGTAACTATATGTAAAAGTTCCATGAAGTTAGGTCAAAATCCTGACAAAATTAGGGCAAAATTTCACTAAGTGTTTAGTTTCATGACCCTATGTTCTTGAAATTATAACTTGAGATCCAAGCACTTTTGGAAGAAGTTGTGTGAAGAAAAGTTGTATATTTCATGGAGATATACAACTTTCATGTTGGAAGTTTCTCTTGAATCATCTTGCATCATGGTGGAAATTTGGCTCAAAGTTATAAAAAAACATGAGATTTCCAACACTTAGAAAAATTTCCAAGTTTAGAAATTTTGACTTTTCAAAATGAAATTTTAACTTTTTGATTTCTTGATGAATAATTTTCATATTTTGACATGTTTTGATGAATTATGGTCTTTGACACTTGAATTTGACCAAAAAGTCAAAGTTTGACTTTTCAGTATACAATTGACTTTTGATCAGTTGACTACAAAATTCATCTGTCAACCCAATAGATTTGCAATGTTTTGAATCTTGTCATTAGGTAAAAATGATGCAATTGGACTCTTGAGATCATGCCTTAAAACAATTGACCATTTCCTAGGTCAAAAATCAGAAATTGTCGTTTCCCAGTCAAAACCCTAATTTTGACCATTTTGCCCTTCTGGAGATTTGATCAAATTTTTTGAGGAATTGTGGTCCAAACTTGATCAAATGATACATATGGGTTTAAAATGTTGATGTGCATAAAAAATTATGAAGTTTGACTATAAATTGGCCATGGTTGACTTTTTTCCCAATACAATTGATTTTTAGGTCAATTATTCAATTGACTGATCAAAAGTGTGATCCAAAGCTTGAAACTTGACATGAGTAACCTTGGGGGTCCATAATGATCCATGAAAGCCATATGAAGCAGTGATAGTTCAAAAATCCTTGTGCAAACTCAAACCCTAATTTTGGGTCATCAGTGCATAAGGAGGTGTCTTGAGCTGATCAAACCCTAGTGCAGTCTTGAACCCCATGAGATCTTGTGAGCAAATTCTTGATAAGTGAGAGGGAAAATTTTGGGGTACAACAGCTTCCCCTGTTCAATCTTCTTAAGCTTGAAGAGTTAGATTGGCATGTTTTTCCAGTTGTGACTCGAAGGTGGAAGATGATTGGACACTTGAGTGCCCAGAAATTTGCACTTGGTGATGTGATGGTTGAGGGAATGGGCTTAAAGATGCCATTTTGAGAGGTAATAGAAATCTGAAGGAGATGGGATTAAAGATGCCATCCAAAAGTGATTGTTTGCATTGTAATTTGTAAGCTGAAAGAATGAGTATCAGAATGGCGTCCGTGTCTGGAGTGTATCTGTACTATATCTGGGAGCTGATTTTGAATGATTATCAGAATGGCATCCGTGTCTGGAGTGTATCTGAGCTAATATATGGAAGAGTCTTTGAATGAGTATCAAAATGGCATCCGTGTCTAGAGTGTATCTGTACTGTACCTAAAAGTTGAATGAGTATCAGAATGGCATCCGTGTTTGGAGCATATCTGTACTGTATCTGAAGACTGAATCTGAATGAGTATCAGAATGGCACCCGTGTCTGGAGCGTATCTGAACTGTATCTGAAGGTTGAGTCTGAAGGAGTATCAGAATGGCATCCGTGTCTGGAGCGTATCTGAATTGTATCTGAGAGTTGAATCTGAATGAGTATCAAGATGGCACCCGTATCTGGAGCGTATCTGAACTGGATCAAAAGGTTTTGAATATTTGTTAATGGTAGCTGTTAAACTTATCCTGAAAAGGGTAAAATGTTAACTAAAATACAATGTTTATGTTGTATGAAATGCATAGTATAATGCATCTGTGTTATCAATGTTTATGACATATGAATGTAATGTATGCGTATGTGAGCTAGTTTGCTGTACTTTTGTTGGATTAGGGAAAATAAATCCGTGACTGCTGTTGAGGATATGGAGTTTTCATGTCTTGAAGTCGAAATGTTGATGAATTTCCACTTAGAGAAATAAACTCTACTGTAAGGAAAATGCCATGTGTACTGCTTGTAAAATCCTGTTGTGAAATCCTGAGAAATTTGAATGACTTCTACTGGGGATCGACAATTTGAAACTTTGTTCCATTGGGGATTTAAACGACGTACTGCAAGGATTTCTTATGGAATAGCCTAGAGGTATTTCCCTATCTCTACAACCTATCAGTAATTGCCTTTTTTCATTTTGTTTATTTGTAAACAGTAATTATGTTCAAATGCATATGTTCAACAATGAATCATTGAACGTTTTTTGCAAATAAAATACAAGTGTAAAGAAAAAAGAGATAGTTTTTGCACTTTCAAAGAGATATCTTTGTATTGACTTTGAGTACGATTTTTTTTGTACAAGGAGACAAACATTCTAGTAAGAGAATGCCTTCATAAAAAAAATGAAAATTTTGATACAAAGAAAAGATAGCTATGTGTAAAAATCCCATGGGGTTTCCATTCTGCTATAGCCTTCGTATCTCTGAGCATCTTGTCTATTTGTTGCCTTGTGCGAAGATAATTGAATTGATCAGAAACTCTAAGTTTGTCAGTGGAAGCCAAAGGTTGTCCGTAAAGTGATTCAACGGGACATAGTCATACACTTTGATTCCCTAACTTTTGCCTGGACCGCCCTTTCGGGTTTTCAGTCCACCGGGAAACCCTTTTTTGCCCTTTTGGGTTTTCAACTTGCCGGGTGTACAGATTTTTTTGTTTTATCCCTGATTTTTTCCCGAACCCTTTTGGTTCGCCGGGATGCCCTTGTTTTGCCTAGGTATGTCAACCTAGCGGGTCTCTTATGCGTAGTATCTTTTGACTATGTCCGCGTTTGCAGGATGCGGCAGGTCGTCACCATCCATGGTGGTCAAGATCATTACCCCACCAGAGAAAATGTGTTTGATTACAAATGGTCCTTCATAGGTATGAGTCCATTTTCCCCTAAGATCACCTTGTGGCAGTATGATGCGTTTGATCACCAAATCTCCAACTTGATACACTTGGCGTCTGACCTTTTTGTTGAAAGCCTTGATCATCTGTTTTTGATACATTTGACCATGGCAAACAATAGTAAGTCTCTTCTCATCAATCAAGTTCAGTTGATCAAGTCAAGTCTGGATCCAATCGTCTTCGTTCAACCCTTCATCCTTCATAATCCTCAGAGAGGGGATCTTGACCTCGATAGGCAAGACGGCCTCCACGCCATAAACTAGAGAATAGGGTGTTGCCCCGGTTGATGTGCGATCCGTGGTACGATACCCGTGGAGAGAGAATGGTAACATCTCATGCCAGTCTTTATATGTGATCGTCATTTTTTGTATGATCTTTTTAATGTTTTTATTTGCAGCTTCGATAACACCATTCATCTTTGGCTGATAGGGAGAAGAATTATGATGCTGAATCTTGAATTGCTCGCACAATGTTGTGATCATAGTGTTGTTGAGATTTGTACCATTGTCAGTGATGATCCTCTCTGGGATACCGTACCGGCAAATTAGATTTTTCTTGATGAAGCGGGCCACAACATTCTTAGTAACGGAAGTGAAGGAGGCTGCCTCCACCCACTTTGTAAAGTAATTAATGGCCACTAGGATGAAGCAGTGTCCATTGGAGGATGTCGGCTTGATTTACCCGATCATATATATCCCCCACATAGCAAAGGGCCAAGGAGCCGTCAAGACATTCAGAGGAACCGGAGGTACACGCACCTTGTCAGCATAAATCTGACACTTATGGCAGGTTCGAGAGTGTTGATAGCAATCTGCTTCCATGGTAGACCAGTAATAGCCTGCACGTAGGATTTTCTTTGCCATCGTATGCCCACTGGAGTGGGTGCCAAAAGTTCCTTCATGTAATTCAGACATGATACTTTCAGCTTCAACCTTATCTACGCGCCGAAGTAACATAGAGTCATGATTGCGTTTAAACAAGATGTCGTTACTAAGGAAGAACTTAGCAGAGAATCTCCTTAAGAACTTCTTATCATTGACCGAAGCTCCTTCTGGATATTCTTGGCTCTCGAGATACCTCTTGACTTCGTGAAACCAAGGCTGATCCACTACTTCTTCAGTATTAATCTCGTGACAGTGCGCTGGTTCCTCCATTCGTTCAATGGTGATCTGGGGAGCCTCGTTATCCCAATTAAGTTTAAACATAGATGACATTGTGGCTAGAGCGTCTGCTAGCTGATTTTCTTCTCGCGTGAAATGCTCGAAGGTAATCTTCTCAAAATGTGGTAGTGTTGTACCCCAAAATTTGCCCTCTTATTTTATCAAGATTTCCCCTCACAAGACTCTTTGGACTCCAAACAGGATTAGGGTTTGCTCTGATCAAGATATCTCCTTGCACTGATGACCTGAAATTAGGGTTTGAGTTTGCACAAGGATTTTTGGATTTTCAATGCCTCATGTGACTTTCATACTTCATGTTGGACTTATAAGATTGCCCATACCAAGTTTCAAGCCTTGAATCAAATTTTTGCCCGGTCAATTGGACAGATGACCTAAAGATCAACTGTATTGGGGAAAAAGTCAGCTGTGACCAATTTATAGTCAAACCTCATAATTTTTGAACCACATCAACATTGTAGACTCATATGAACCATTTGATCAAGTTTGGACCACAACTCAAGAAATTTGATGAGATCATCAAAAGGGCAAAATGGTCATTTTTAGGGTTTTGACTATAGAAGGGCAATTTATGATTTTTTACCTAGCCAATGGAAAATTGGGTTCAAGCATGGTTTCAAGGACTCAATGGAATCATCTTTACCTAATCACAAGGTTCAAAAGATCTCAAATGCATTGGATTGACAAATGAATTTTCCAGTCAACTGATCAAAAATCAATTGTACACTGAAAAGTCAAACTTTGACTTTTTGGTCAAAATCAAGTGCCAAGGGACATTTTTCATCAAGATGTGTCAAAACATGAAACTTGTTCACCAAGAAACCTAATTTTGAAAATTAGGGTTTAAAATGGAAAATTTTCATAACTTAGAAATTTTCTAAGTTATGAAAATTTCTTCTTTTTTCCCAACTTTTCCCAACTTTTTCACCATGATGCATTTGGATTCAAAGAAAAATTCCAACATGAAAGTTGTATTCCTCCAAAAAATCTACAACTTTGATTCACAAAGTTTTCCCAAAAGATGCTTGGATCTCAAGTTATGATTTTGTGAATAAGGGTCCATGAAACTTTTAACTTAGTGAAATTTTGCCCTAGTTTAGGAAGGATTTTGACCTATCTTCATGGAAATTTTTCACATAGTTCTAAGTGGAATCTCAAAATTCATTTCAAATATGGATTATAGATCATTTTACAAGATTTCCAAAATGTCCAAGAAATCTCCAAGATCATTTGTGGTTAGGGAGAATCGAAGGATTGAAAATGGAAAATCATCACTTTTGTCCAAGGCATTTTGCACCATGTTACAACTTGCAAATCTGTCCTAAGCATGCTTGTACTTGGTTTACAGGTTCTAATCTCTTCTACACTCAAAAATTGAATGCAAATACAATGGTTAATGGCTTTGTTTTTGTCTTGGAAGCTTTGTACAAAGGTTTAATCCAAAAATGGCATAAAGGTAACATTGCCACTTTGATAAAGCATGCTTTATGTCAAATTGTTTATCTTGAGCCATGGACCAAGCCTTTTGCTGCAAACAAAGTTCACTAATATCGGGCAAAGTACACCAACTATGTGCAGCTAGAATACAAGCTTGTACAGGCCTTGGCATTGTCAACTTCAACTTTTGCTTCAAAACCAAGTAACTTGCAAAAGTCCACACATCTCTGGTATCTGTTAAAACCAAGTCTTGTGCATATTTCAAACAAGTTCAACACATTGTAGCAAGCAGAATACACGAGTTACAAGCCTCTCAAACACCCAAATACACCAAACACTTCATTTCTGCCCAAAACAGGGCAAGCCCTGCAGAACCACTTCCAAAACAAATTCCACTCGTGCGTTTTGTCCCAAACCACTTCAGACACATTGCATACATCCCATCTGAACTATACAAACCCTTATCAAGCAACTGTAACTTCATTTTCAAGCTTCACCATTTTTAATTTCTGAGTTTGCAGGTTGAGTTCTATAGAGAGATTCAGGCAAGTTCAAAGCAAGCCAAGCATTGGGGAAGGTTGAGTGAACTTCAGGAAAGCTAACACGGCCTTCAGGCCTCATCCAAAACTCTTACATTTCCATATTCGAACTTGACTGAAACAGGTATTTCTCAAACTTCTATCTCCTTATTTAGGAATCATTAGGCTTAGGTTTGTGAAGCAAAAATGTAGCCCTTAATGTCCTTGAACTATACATATGCATAAAATTCATTTATGTTAACTGAGCTAGGAGAATTTAGATGATGAACATGCTGAATTTTTTAGGTCAGAAATTAGGGGTGATAAAATTCTCCCTGGTTTCTTAGAGTTAGATCAAGTTTTTTATCTGGTTAGAATCGTGGTTTAAAGCTCTATAAGTTTCATGTTGCGAGTTTTTGATTTCATGCAAAGAATAGAGAGAACAGATTTGAAGTTGCAGAAGCGCGCGTTTTGGCCAAAGGACAGGGATGAAGCGTGACTTGGGCTAGGCCTGGCTTTGTTATGCTTTTGACACCCCCATGCTTGCTATTTGCACCCCCTTGGCCCATTTCTTTATTTTTGCATATTTTTCATTTCTATTTTTATTTTCTGACTTTACTATTTTTTTCTTGAACATTTAAAATCACAAAAAAAATATTTTCTTTATTTTTGGCATTTTATCATATTTTTATTTTATTTTTATTTGCATAATAAATAATTATTAGGTTAATATTACTTTTATTTTCTTAAATAAACTTATAAATAATATAAAAGTATTATTTCTTTTTACTTTTATACTTAAAATATTATTTTCTCACAAATATTATTTTTTAACATTTATATATATATTTTTATTTATTTCCTTCTACATAAATGAAATAAAATAATAATAGAAATATATTTTCTTTTAAAACCAAAAACTAGGGTTTTTACCCTTTCAAAAATAATCATTTTTTAAGACATTAAATAAATTTATTTTACATACATAAAATAAAATACAAAAACATTTTTTGCACAATTATAATATATTGCATATTTAAAAATTTGCTTATTTATTTATTTGTACAAATAAATTCAATATGGTTGTAATAGTTTTAGGGCTTTATTTTTGAGCAATATTCCCCTATTCAAACTTGTATCCCCCTCCCCATAATAATGTTGTAATAGTCTTAGATTTACTTTTACGCATTTTACCGCTTTCAAATACCATGATAGTAAGATTACGGTTTTGTATGTAAAGACCAAAATCAAACAAATAGCATGACTAAACACAAGACAAAAATGCATGAAAAATGACAACACAATGCACACAAGCACCCCTAGGGTTTCATCCACTTTGTTGCCTTAAAATGGCCATGGTATGCATGCTAGGTATCTTGGCAAAATCAAAACAAAATAAAAAGATCATAGTCCCTCGATGACGCTATCGCAAGTTTCCTAAAAACAAATGATCTTAGTCCCTAAAACTTGCTAAGATACTTGGCAACATTGCTATCATGGTCATACGATGACCCACGCCTGTCCCGTTTAACATCCAAAGATAGGGTTGTTTACCAAATGCAATGGTAAAACAACAATTTCAAAGGAATAAAAATGTGTAGGAAAGATCTTTGAGTAGGGTAGACAACTCCTAGTTACTTGATCAATTTGCAAACCATCCTTGCTATTTTCAAACTATCACACAAATTTCAAAACATTTCCCAACAAACTTTCAAACATTGAAACATTTTTCAAAAGACAAACACCTTTGTATACATTCAAACAAGAATCATTACAAACATTGCCTAAACAAAGGCCTCTTTTCAAAATACTTTCAAAACCACACACAAAAGCACCATTTCAAACAATTGAAAAGCAAAAGCAAGTGATCTAAAACAAGTAACTAAGAGCCCATGGAAAACCATGGATGAAAAGGGTGCTAGCACCTTCCCTTTTCATAATCTATCCCCCGAACCCAAAAACAATCTCAAAGGTCTTTCCTGTGCTTTTTTACCTTTCCTTTTGGATAAAATAAAAGTCGGTGGCGACTCTTGCTAAACCGAAACATTTGCGAACTAAAAATGCAAAACCTCAAGTCAGTTCTCCCACCGCATCACAGAACTGACGACTCTGCTGGGGATATAATAAAAAGTGGGGTTACCTTAGGGTTTTTAGATCACCTTTACATGATTATCTTGCTTGACTTGTATGCTTTACACTTTGGTTCTATTGTTTGGGTTTGAATCCTCTACCCGGATTTGGGAAACATTCATAGGTAAATAGCAATACGTTTTGGAAACTGTGCGGGGTATACCGACATGGTTGAAGCAATAACTATATTAGTGCGACATATTTGTGGGTATCGGTAGCCTTTGAGTCAATCAAAGAGAATACGGGGCCGCTGAGTGATGTCATGAAGCACTAATGGACTTTTAGAACCTTTACTTGACCAACTTGGCCTTTTTAGGGGTAGTGAGATGACCGGCTTTGGTGCAGTCCGAAGTTGGTAGATACTCGATACTACACTCATTGAGGGTTGTTTTCTTGGAATATTTCGGTCGCCAGTAAAGTGGCTAAACTGAAACAATGAACACAGAAAATAATCCAGTGATATTGAGCTCCTTAGAACCCAGTTACTATTTATAGGACAGGTTGAGCCAACTAAGCTTCAAGAGGGTACTTACCTATGAAACCCCATGCAAGCCTGAAACTAGGATCTTGTGTGATTTGCTTGTACATATATACTTGTGCATAACATCATAACATCATGAAGCATCATATGCATCCACTAACCATTTCAAGGATTTGTATCTTCATCTTTGTTCCTGTTTTGTAGGTAATGGATTCACTTCGCAGGAAAATAATCCAAGTCAACCTTGTGAGAATTCCTCCTCAACTAAAAGAGTTAACTTCAAGGATTCTTGAGAATTCTCCATTCACCGAGAGGCATGGTCGTCTTCTCAACTTAGTCAACACCAACATTGAGGAAGACATGGTGAAAGTTCTCTTTCAGTTCTTTGACCCCCTACACCACTGCTTCACATTTCCTGACTAACAGCTTGTGCCTAATTTGGAGGAATTTTCTCAACTCCTGAGGATTCCTATTCTCCATCAACTACCCTACAACGGTACAGAAAGAGATCCAAAGCCTGAAGATGTTGCTCAAGCCCTACACTTGCAACCATCTGATATCATAGGCCATTGGGAAACTAGAAGTGGTGTCAAGGGTTTCTTGGAAAAGTTTATGTTTGAGAAAGCTCAAGAATGCTGTAATTCTCTAGATCTGGAAGTTTTCGAGGAGATTGTAGATCTTCTTATCTATGGGTTGGTCTTGTTCCCAAACCCTGACCAACTTATAGATGTGAATGTTGTCAAAATTTTCATGGCTCGCAACCCGGTGCCTACATTGCTTGGGGATATCCTCCACTCATTTCACACTCGAACAATGAGGAAAAGAGGTGTTCTCATGTGTTGTACTCCTCTATTGGCAAGGTGGTTTATTTCTCATCTTCCCCAATCAATTTTGAAGAATGAGCAAGGTTTGAGGTGGTCACAATGGTTGATGACCCTTACACATTCAGATATCCATTGGTGTTCTTGATCCCGAGAAAATGTTATCATCATTGACCGTTGTGGGGAATTCCCTAATGTCCCTCTACTTGGCACTAGGGGAGGCATTACCTACAACCCTTGCTTGGCTCTGAGACAGTTTGGGTATGCCCGAAGGGATGGACCATATGACATGCCGATTCCAGACTTGGTTTTTGACTTCGACAACGACGATCAAGGACTTCGACAAAGGTTTATCCGAGCTTGGAGAATGCCCAACAAGGTGGACAGTAAGACCTTGGGACACAAGAATTCCATCCCCCTTGAGCCTTACCTCAAGTGGGTACGAACCCGCGCCCAAAGTCTTATGATGCCTTACCCCTACATTCTGCCTGTGATCAAAGAGCCTGTTATGAAAGGAGAGGTTCCATACACCCTCCTACATCCTGACATGCCAACATCACTCGAAGATTTACAAAGGAGTTGGATACAACTCAAGGGAGAGCGCAACACTTTTGAAGCCCAATTCTACGCCAATGAGAAGAAGGTTTTAGAACTTACTCGTCAACTTCACGAAGAACAGACTCTCAACACCTACATTGCACCGAAGAGGATGCGCAACGTCTTTTTACATTAGAATTTTTGTATTATTTTACCCATGGGGCATTGATGTACTAACAAATTCTATCTTATTAATATGATGTGTGTTTCTTTTTTGTTTAAAACAAATTTGAATTTATGAATCCTTGAATGCATTACATGAATACATCTCATTCATCATATGCATAAACAGGTCTTCACACTAGGTTTCCTTATCTCTCTGCTGTTTATTTCAGCAAGATGGATATTGAGTAGACGGTTAAAGACTTACAAGTGCAGAATTCACAGTTTCAACAGCTACTTTTGACCTTGGCTAAGGGGCAGGAGGAGCTCAAGACCTTTCTAGAGAAGGAAAAGGAGAAAAAGAAAAAGAAAAGAGTTGGTGTGGCCACTTTGGGTAGAAGATTTGAAGGTCAATCCAGAAGGGTCCTGGATTTCCCCTTAACATCTGATGAAGGGGTAGGAAAAGGAAAGGGGGTTGCAGTACCAACTGAGTCTGAGGAGGAAGAAGAAGAGGAGGAGGATGAATACTATTCTGAACAGCAGTACCCTCCTGCAGATGACAAATACAAGAATCTGGAAGAACGTCTGGCAGCTATGGAGGTACAGAGAGTGCTTGGGCTGGATTTTGAAGATTTGGGGCTGGTTTCTGGCATTGTGATCCCTCCTAAATTCAAAGTGCCTCTTTTTTCTAAATACGATGGGGTGTCTTTCCCGAAGATGCATCTGCGATCTTACGTCAGAAAAATTCAACCGCATTCTTCTGATAAAGATTTGTGGGTTCATTTCTTCTAGGACAGTCTATCAGGGACGCAGCTGGATTGGTTTTACCAGTTAGAGAGGTCCGATGTGCATAATTGGGAAGATTTGGTGGCCTCCTTCTACAGACAATATCAATGTAATGCGGACTTAGCATCAACCCGTAATCAACTACAGAGTATGGGCATGGTCTCAAATGAAGGTTTCAAAGAGTATGCCCAGAAATGGAGAGACTTGGCGGGACGGGTACAACCACCTCTATCTGAGAGGGAGCTTGTGGATATGTTCTTGGGTACACTGTCAGATCCCTTTTTTAATCACCTGATTGGAAGTTCGTCTGTGGGGTTCATCGAGTTAATTCTGATTGGTGAGAGAGTTGAAGCTGGAATCAAGAGCGGGAAAATTCAAAAGGCTGCATCTGCTTCTGCTGCCATCAAAAAGAATTTTCCAGCAAAGAAGGAAGTCTCAGCTGTCTACTCCAAAAGAGGACAAGGAAGAGTTGAGCGTCGACCAGCGGTGGGGGTCGTAATGATTCAGAAGTCTGCAGCTGATCAACCTAGAGACCATCAACCCAGAACCAACCAAACAAGGGTGGAAAGGCCTGCACAGAAATTCACCCGGATCAACATGACTCCCGCTCAGGTTTTACCCCATCTCTTGAAGTTAAACCTTGCAAGTTTGAAAGAGGCATCGAAGAATCCGAATTCATCTTCTCCTTACTAGCATTCAAATACCAAGTGTGCTTATCATTCAAACAGCCTGGGGCATGACACCAACAATTGTTGGGCCCTCAAGAATAAAATTCAGGATTTGATAGATGCTAAAGAAGTTGTATTCGACGCCCCTGAAAATCCGAATGTGATATCTGCTCCAATGCCAAAGCATGGCCACCATGCCCATGCTGTTGAAGAGGATCTATTTGTTGCTACTGTTGATGATTTGATGACTTCGCTATCGATAATCAAGTTGAATTTGCTTAAGGCTGGGATTTTCCCAGGATGTGAAGAAGATTGCTGCCTTTGTTCATCCTTACCAACCGACTGTCCATTGTTGAAGTTAGGCATCCAACGCCTAATGGATAATCAAGAAATCCTTTTTGAGAAGACTCCTGTTACACTGACTCCTGTCAATGATGTTTCAATAATTACCATATCCGCCAATCTTTCCAAGGTCTCCAAAAGACCTGTTAAGATTACATCTGATCCGAAGATTGCACCTTTGAAGATAACCATGTCGGGGCCCGTCTCGTACAAGTTCAACAAATCAATACCGTGGAACCATGGGGGAGAGATCTTTTACCATGGTGTTAAACAAATTGAATCAACTGAAGAGAGTTATGATGAAGAGACTTCCGACATTGGAAACATTGCTGGAACGAGTAAAATCACCCGCAGTGGAAGAATTTTCTCTCCGAAGATTACGCCTCCAAAGGAAATCTTCGGACCCTCAGCTGCTCCTAAGGTCACTCCTACACCGGTCAACATATCTGCGAGAACTCCAGTTATTGAAGAAGTTGTTACTCCTGTGGTTGTCGCCTCTGCTGCTGTTGATGATAGAGGGAAAGGGATCCAAGAAGAGCCAATTAGGACGAGGGCTCAATCGTTGATCATCCCTGAAACCACTCAAAAAGAAAGGGAAGAGATTTTGAAAATAATCAAGAAAAGTGATTATGATGTTGTGGAACAACTGGGGCAAACCCCCTCAAAGATCTCTATGTTGGCCTTACTGCTTTATTCGGAAGCTCATGCTAAATCTTTGATCAAATTCTTGAAGACGGCCCATGTGCCACAGGAAACCTCCGCGGATCAGTTCCAGGAATGTGTAGCTAGCCTAACAGCTGACAATGGTCTAGGATTCTCCGATGCCGATTTAACATCAAAAGGGAGAAAACATAATGACGCTTTGCATGTCTCGGTGGAATGCAGAGGGACTAATCTAGCACACTTACTGGTAGACACTGGTTCTTCGCTGAATGTCTTGCCGAAGAAGGCCTTGGATAGGTTGGATTCTGAAGGCCTAACCCTGAAACCCAGCAACATCATTGTCAGAGCCTTTGATGGTTCTAAGAGGATGGTTCACGGGGAAGTGGACATCCCGATTAAAGTGGGAACTGAAACCTTCAACTCCATATTCTACGTGATGGACATTCGTCCCTCCTATTCTTGCTTGTTGGGAAGACCTTGGATTCACCATGCTGGAGCTGTTACCTCCACTCTGCATCAAAAGCTCAAGTACCCTGTCCGAGGGAAAACTATAATTGTTCACGGTGAAGAGGAATACATGATAAGCCATCTAAATTCGTTTCGCTATGTTGAATTGGATGGCGAATTCATCGAAACCCCCTTTCAGCATTTTGAAGAGGTAGCTCCGGAGATTGCGAAAACCAAGACAATGGCTTCTATACCCATGATTACAAGACCTCCACCCCGGATGTCTTCTTTAAAAGATGCAAAGGCTGTGATTGAAGAAGGCAGATCCACAATCTGGGGGAAGCTTCCTGATTTTCCTTTCAAGACAGACAAATGAGGCTTGGGTTTCACTCCGGCTAGTCAAAAGGCTGTGCGTCGCTCCTAGGCTGGAGGGCCACCAGTGAAGATCACCCATCATGGAGTCAATACTATGGAGGATAGTGAAGAACAGAGCAACTTGGAAGACTGGATTTTCCCTACTATTGACGGAGGACTATGCAACTGGGAGGCAAAAGACTTTGTTCCCATTACTTTCATGAATCAATAATTTATCTTTCAAACATTTCTGTTGGTTTGTAATAATTCTCAGACAATTCGTACACTTTTAACCTTGTGCCTTACCCGAGGCATATAGGTCCATTTGTAAGGGTTTGATTTTTCATCTTCATATGCCATTTTAATGAATCATGGACGCTTTCACATATAAACTTTTGTGTTCATTGTCTTTCTTTTTGCATTTTATTTGTTTAAAGATGGCTATCCCTTACACACACCCACACTTAAAAATGCAGGTACCCTTCCACTCTGGATTCCATGGGTAACAATTCTGCTATGGCCTTCAGTGACTCTGAAGATCTGGTCTACCATGCCGAATACGAAGGTGATGAAGACTGTGAAGTGTCGGGAGAATTGGCTAGGCTGCTACAACATGAAGAAAAGGCTATTCTACCTCATGAGGAGTTGTTAGAGACAATCAACTTGGGAACTGAGGAAGACAGAAAAGAAATTAGAGGGGGTGCTAACCTAGAGCAAAGTGTCAAAGAGTGCTTAGTTCAGATGTTGAATGAATATGTTGAGATCTTCGCCTGGTCATACGAAGACATGTCGGGAATTGATACAGATATTGTGGTACACCGTCTCCTCACAAGAGAAGACTGTCCACCAGTTAAACAGAAAGTCCGCCGCATGAGGCCCGATATGTCTGAAAAGATCAAAGCAGAAGTTATGAAGCAGTTCAATGCTGGATTTCTTGCTGTCACTTCCTATCCATAATGGGTTGCTAACATTGTGCCCGTGCCTAAGAAGGACGGCAAAGTCAGAATGTGCATGGATTATAGAGACTTAAATAGGGATATCCCTAAAGATGACTTTCCACTACCGCACATTGACATCTTGATTGACAATACAGCTCAACACAAGGTTTTTTCTTTCATGGACGGATTTTCAGGTTATAACCAAATTAAAATGGCACTTAAAGACATGGAGAAAACTACTTTTATTACACAGTGGGGTACGTTCTGCTACAAAGTGACGCCATTCGGACTGAAGAATGCTGGGGCAACCTATCAATGCGCCATGGTAGCTTTGTTTCATGATATGATACATCATGAGATAGAAGTCTACGTAGATGACATGATAGCCCGATCACAGATGGAAGAAGAACACCTCGACCATTTGCAAAAGCTGTTTGTCAGGTTGAAGGAGTACAAGCTCAGACTGAACCCTAACAAGTGCACTTTCGGAGTCAGGTCCGGTAAACTCTTGGGTTTCATTGTCAGTAAAAAAGGCATCGAAGTTGATCCTACCAAAGTCAAAGCTATACAAGAAATGCCTGCTCCTCGCACTGAGAAGGAGGTCAGAGGTTTCTTGGGACGCCTAAACTACATTGCAAGGTTCATTTCTCACCTAACATCTACCTGTGAGCCAATCTTCAAGCTGTTGAAGAAAGATCAAGTGGTTAAATGGAATGATGACTGTCAAGTTGCTTTCGATAAAATCAAGGAGTATTTGCTAGAACCTCCTATCTTGATTCCTCCCGTCGAAGGAAGACCGCTAATCATGTATCTGACTGTCCTAGAGAATTCAATGGGGTGCGTACTGGGCCAACATGACGAGTCTGGCCGAAAAGAGCATGCCATTTATTACCTTAGAAAAAAGTTTACTGACTGTGAGACCCGATACTCGTTGCTCGAGAAAACTTGCTGCGCTTTGGTATGGGCTGCTCATCGGCTGAGGCAGTATATGTTGACTCATACCACTCTGCTGATATCTAAGATGGATCCGATCAAATACATCTTTGAAAAGCAAGCTTTATCTGGAAGAATAGCTAGGTGGCAGATGATCCTAATGGAGTATGATATACAGTACACGACCCAAAAAGCTATAAAGGGAAGTGTGCTAGCCGATCATCTGGCTCATCAAGCTGTCGAAGATTACCAATCCATGAGGTTCGATTTCCCGGACGAGGACATTATGACTTTGGATAACATTGAAGATTTCAGACCATATGACGGACCTGAACAAGGATCCCGATGGACCCCGTACTTTGATGGTGCCTCTAATGCACTTGGCAACGGTATCGGCGCGATACTCATTTCTCCAAAAGGTTGCCATACACCTTTCACTGCTAGACTTTTCTTCCACTGCACCAACAACATGGCCAAGTATGAAGCTTGCATCTTTGGTCTCAAAGCTGCAATAGACTTGGGAATCAAATCTTTGATTGTATTTGGGGACTCAACTTGGGTCATCAGTCAGATCAAAGGAGAGTGGGATACTAAACATCCAAACCTCATCCCTTACAAAGAACATGTCTTGACATTACTACCTCATTTCGAGCAGATTACCTTCGAGCACTTCCCGCGAGAAGAAAATCAGCTAGCAGATGCTCTAGCTACAATGTCATCCATGTTTAAACTTAAATGGGATAATGGGGCTCCCCAAATCACCATTTAACGGATGGTCGAACCTGCACATTGTCACGAGATTAATACCGAAGAAGTAGTGGAACGACCTTTGTTTCATGAAGTCAAAAGGTATCTCGAGGCTCAAGAATACCCTGAAGGAGCTTCAGTCAATGACAAATAGTTCTTAAGGAGATTCTCAGCTAAGTTCTTCTTGAGTAATGGTATCCTATACAAGCGCAATCATGATTTCATTTTGATCCGTTGTGTGGACAAGGTTAAAGCTGAGCAGATCATGGCTGAACTACACAATGGTACCTTTGGCACTCACTCTAGCGGACATACGATGGCTAAGAAGATTCTGCGGGCAGGCTATTACTGGTCTACCATGGAGGCTGACTACTATCAACATTCCAGGATTTGTCACAAATGTCAAATCTATGCCGACAAGGTACATATACCTCCAGTTCCTCTCAATGTCTTAACAGCTCCTTGGCCATTCGCTATGTGGGGAATCGACATGATTGGAGAGATCAAGCCTACAACATCCAATGGACACCGCTTCATTCTAGTGGCCAATGATTACTTTACCAAGTGGGTTGAAGCAGCTTCCTTCGCATCCATCACAAAGAATGTTGTTGCCCGCTTCATCAAGCATAATCTCATTTGTCGGTATGGTATCCCCGAAAGGATTATCACTGACAACGGTACAAACCTGAACAACACTATAATTACCGCCTTGTGCAAGCAGTTCTAGATTCAACATCACAATTCATCTCCCTATCGGCCAAAGATGAACGGTGTTGTGGAAGCTGCGAATAAAAATATCAAGAAGATCATACAAAAGATGACAGTCATCTACAAGGACTGGAATGAAATGCTACCGTTTTCTCTGCACGGGTACCGTACCACGGCACGCACTTCAACTAGGGAAACTCCGTATTCTTTGGTATATGGCATGGAAGTTGTTTTGCCTATTGAGGTTTATATTCCCTCCTTGAGAATCATGAAGGATGCTGGTTTGAGTGAAGTCGATTGGATTCAGACCCGGCTTGATCAACTTAACTTGATTGATGAAAAGCGACTTACTGCTGTTTGCCATGGTCAGGCGTATCAGAAACGAATGATCAAGGCATTTAACAAGAAAGTCAGGCGCCAGGTATATCAAGTCAGGGATCTTGTAATCAAGCGGATCATCTTGCCGCAAAGTGATCCCAGGGGAAAATGGACTCCTACTTATGAAGGACCATTTGTGATCAAAAATATCTTTTCTGGTGGGGCAATGATTTTAACCACCATGGACGGCGACGACCTGCCACACCCTGCAAACGCAGACATAGTCAAAAGATACTACGCATAAATGATCGACAAGTTGAAAACCCGAAATGGCGACTTGGGCAAAAAAGGGTATCCCGGTGAATCGAAAACCCGAAAGGGCGGTTCAGGCAAAAATTAGGGATAAAGATTAAAAAATTTGTACACCTGGCAAGTTGAAAACCCGAAAGGGCGACTTGGGCAAAAAAGGGTTTCCTGGTGGACTGAAAACCCGAAAGGGCGGTCCAGGCAAAAGTTAGGGAATTAAAGCGTATGACTATGTCTCGTCGGATCACTTTAAGGACAATCTCTTCACAAACAAACTCCAGGTTTCTGATCAACTCAATCATCTTCGGACGAAGCAACGAATGGACAAGATATTCAGAGTTACGAAGGCTATAGCAGAATGGGAACCCCATGGAATTTTAACACATAGCCATCTTTCTTTGTATAAATTTTTCTCATTTTTATGACAACGTTCTCTTACTAGGATGTCTATCTCCTTTGTACAAAATACTTACACAAAATTAATACAAAGATACTTCAAAGTGCAGAAAACTATTTGTCTTTTCCTTTTTACACTTGTTTTTTTATTTGAAAACGTCCAATGATTTATTAATAAGCATATGCATTTGAATAATATCACTGTTTACAAATGAACGAAATGTTAAAGAACAATTACTGACATGTTGAAAGTATAGGAAAACGTATTTAGGTTATTCCAGGAGCAATCCCCTGCAATACATCACCTAGATCCCCAGTGGAGCTAAAACCTTCAAATACATATCCCCAGTGGAATTAAATTTCAAAATCCCTGCCAGAGTCAAAACTTCAAACTCCCAATCCCTGGCGGAGTTATATTTCAAACCCTTAATCCACCATCAGAGTTAAGTCTTCAAACTCTCATTCCTCAGCAGAGCAAAACTTTGAACTACAGACCATCAGCGGAGATGAAACCTTCTTCCCCAGTCAAGTCAAATTTCTAACTATCAATCCCCAGCGGGAACCATTCAGTTTCCCCCAATTTCCCTAGCAAGTTTTCTTAAATTCTGAGAATCAACCAGATAATAGTTAACTTTTATCCCCAAACTAGGATAATTCCCCGGTAGATTGGCATACAACCCAAACTCCTAATCTCCCCAGCAGTATAGCTACTCCCCCAGAGTTTTCGCTTACTCTCCAGCAGTATAGATACTCCCCACAGAGTTTTTCACTCCCCAGCAGGATGAAGATTATCATTCTTGATTCCCCAGTGAAGTTTCCAGAGTCTTCATTACTCCCCAGCATGAATTTGTCAGAATTTTTAATCCCCTGCAGATCGAAGATTCTCATTATTGACTCCTCAGCATGAAGTCCCCAAGGATTCAAATTCCCCAACAGATTGAAGATTCTCATTCTTAGTTCCCTGCAGAAGCCATCAGAGTCTTCCTTATTCTCCAGCAGACCAAGGTTTTCCTTTGTTTGATCCCCAGTAGAGATCGCCAGATTTTTCCCTATTCCTCAGCCGAGTGAGGATTCCCATTGTGTAATCCCCTGCCTTAGTCATCAAAGTTCTCTGGATTCTCCAAGTAGATTTCTCAGGCAGTACATGGCATTATTTCCCCAAGTAGAATTTTTGTCAATACTCCAACTCCAAAGACTTGAAGGATCCCTATATCCCCAGGAAAGTCATGAAGGATTCTCACATCCCCACAGAAGTTGTCAAAGTTTTTGATAATCCCCACGAGTTGCCAAGGATTTTCTATCCCCAACAGTGGTCCAAGGATTTCTCATCCTCAACAATCAAAGATTTTGAATCTCCAACAGCAGGCAAGGATTTATTTTCCCTAGCAGCAGTCAAGGATTTCTTTATCTCCAGCCATCAAGGATTTATTTTCCTCAGCAAGACATCCAATCAGCTTACATGCACATACATTACATTCATATATCATAAAACACATCTTATTGCATCATACATTTCATGCAACATAACCTTGTGTTTCAGCTAACATTTTACCCTTTTTAGGATAAGATTAAAAGCTATCTTTAACAAATATTCAAAGATTTCAGATACAATACAGATACACTCCAGACACAGAAGTCATTATGTTACTCATTCAGATCTCTTATTCAGATACAATATGGATACACCCCAGACACGGAGGTCATTCTATTACTCATTAAGAATTCAAAGTCAGATACAGTTCGGATACGCTCCAGACACGGATGCCATTATGTCACTCATTCAGACTTCAACAATCAGATACATATTAGATACGCTCCAGATACAGAAGCCATTCTATTTCTCATTCAGATTCAACTATCAATTTCAAGTACAAATACACTTCAGACACGGAAGTCATTCTATCACTTATTCAGATCCCAATTACAGTTCAAATACACTCCCGCCACGGAATTCATTCTGTTACTCATACAAATCTCAACTACAGATACAGTCCAGATACGCTCCATACACGGTTACCGTTCTGTCACTTATTCTGACTTTCCCATCCCAGAGACGCTCCAGACACGGATACTATTCTGTCGCTTATTTCAGAATTAGATACAATACAGATATACTCCAGACACGGAATTCCTTCTGCTATTCATTTAGATTCAAATACAGTTACAACTCGGATACGCTCCAGACACGGACTCCATTCTATTGCTCATACAGATTCAGTCTCCAGATACAGTTCAGATACGTTCTAGACGCGAATACCATTCTGATACTCATTCTTTTGACTTACAACATACAAATCAGCAAATAGTCTTGGATGGCATCTTTAAGCCCATCTCCAACAAGATTCTGTCACCTCTCCAAATGGCATCTTTAAGCCCATTTCTTCAACTACATTCTGACGAGTGCAAATTTACGGGCACTCTAGTGTACAATCATCTTTTACCTTCGAGTCACGAACGGAAAACTCGCCAATCTAACTCTTCAGGTTCAAGAAGATTGAACAGGGGCAGCTGTTGTACCCCAAAATTTTCCCTCTCATTTTATGAAGATTTACCCTCACAAGACTCTTTGGACTCCATACTGGATTAGGGTTTGCTCTGATCAAGATATCTCCTTGCACTGATGACCTGAAATTAGGGTTTGAGTTTGCATAGGGATTTTTGGATTTTCAATGCCTCATGTGACTTTCATACTTCATGTTGGACTTATAATATTGCCCATACCAAGTTTCAAGCCTTGAATCAAATTTTTGCCCAGTCAATTGGACAGATGACCTAAAAATCAGCTGTATTGGGGAAAAAGTCAACTGTGGCCAATTTACAGTCAAACCTCATAATTTTTTATCCACATCTACATTGTAGACTCATATGAACCATTTGATCAAGTTTGGACCACAACTCCTCAAGAAATTTGATCAGATCATCAAAAGGGCAAAATGGTCATTTTAGGGTTTTGACTGTAGAAGGGCAATTTCTGATTTTTAACCTAGACAATGGCAAATTGGGTTCAAGCATGGTTTCAAGGACTCAATGGCATCATCTTGACCTAATCACAAGGTTCAAAAGATCTCAAATGCATTGGATTGACAGATGAATTTTCCAGTCAACTGATCAAAAATCAATTGTACACTGAAAAGTCAAACTTTGACTTTTTGGTCAAAATCAAGTGCCAAGGGTCATTTTTCATCAAGATGTGTCAAAACATGTAACTTGTTTACCAAGAAACCTAATTTTGAAAATTAGGGTTTAAAATGGAAAATTTTCATAACTTAGAAGTTATGAAAATTTCTTCTTTTTTCCCAACTTTTCCCAACTTTTTCACCATGATGCAATTGGATTCAAAGAAAACTTCCAACATGAAAGTTGTATTCCTCAAAAAAATCTACAACTTTGATTCACAAAGTTTTCCCAAAAGATGCTTGGATCTCAAGTTATGATTTTGTGAATAAGGGTCCATGAAACTTTTAACTTAGTGAAATTTTGCCCTAGTTTAGGAAGGATTTTGACCTATCTTCATGGAAAATTTTCACATAGTTCTAAGTGGAATCTCAAAATTCATTTCAAATATGGATTGTAGATCATGTTACAAGATTTCCAAAATGTCCAAGAAATCTCCAAGATCATTTGTGGTTAGGGAGAATTGAAGGATTGAAAATGGAAAATCATCACTTTTGTCCAAGGCATTTTGCACCATGTTACAACTTGCAAATTTGTCCTAAGCATGCTTGTACTTGGTTTACAGGTTCTAATCTCTTCTACACTCAAAAATTGAATGCAAATACAATGGTTAATGGCTTTGTTTTTGTCTTGGAAGCTTTGTACAAAGGTTTAATCCAAAAATGGTATAAAGGTAACATTGCCACTTTGATAAAGCATGCTTTATGTCAAATTGTTTATCTTGAGCCATGGACCAAGCCTTTTGATGCAAACAAAGTTCACTAATATCGGGCAAAGTTCACCAACTATGTGCAGCTAGAATACAGGCTTGTACAGGCCTTAGCATTGTCAACTTCAATTTTTGCTTCAAAACCAAGTAACTTGCAAAAGTCCACACATCTCTGGTATCTATTAAAACCAAGTCTTGTGCACATTTCAAACAAGTTCAACACATTGTAGCAAGCAGAATACACGAGTTACAAGCCTCTCAAACACCCAAATACACCAAACACTTCATTTCTGCCCAAAACAGGGCAAGCCCTACAGAACCACTTCCAAAACAAATTACACTCGTGCGTTTTGTCCCAAACCACTTCAGACACATTGCATACATCCCATCTGAACTATCCAAACCCTTCTCAAGCAACTGTAACTTCATTTTCAAGCTTCACCATTTTTAATTTATGAGTTTGCAGGTTGAGTTCTATAGAGAGATTCAGGCAAGTTCAAAGCAAGCCAAGCATTGGGGAAGGTTGAGTGAACTTCAGGCAAGCTAACACGGCCTTCAGGCCTCATCCAAAACTCCTACATTGCCATATTCGAACTTGAATGAAACAGGTATTTCTCAAACTTCTATCTCCTTATTTAGGAATCATTAGGCTTAGGTTTGTGAAGCAAAAATGTAGCCCTTAATGTCCTTGAACTGTACATATGCATAAAATTCATTTATGTTAACTGAGCTAGGAGAATTTAGATGATGAACATGCTGAATTTTTTAGGTCAAAAATTAGGGGTGATAAAATTCTCTTTGGTTTCTTAGAGTTAGATCAAGTTTTTTATATGGTTAGAATCGTGGTTTAAAGCTCTATAAGTTTCATGTTATGAGTTTTTGATTTCATGCAAAGAATAGAGAGAATATATTTGAAGTTGCAGAAGCGCGCGTTTTGGCCAAAGGACAGGGATGAAGCGTGACTTGGGTTGGGCCTGGCTTTGTTATGCTTTTGACACCCCCCATGCTTGCTTTTTGCACCCCCTTGGCCCATTTCTTTATTTTTGCATATTTTTCATTTCTATTTTTATTTTCTGACTTTACTATTCTTTTCTTGAACATTTAAAATCACAAAAAATATTTTCTTTATTTTTGGCATTTTATCCTATTTTTATTTTATTTTTATTTGCATAACTCGGCAGTGAGTGTAACTGTTTCGTTATCCTCTATCTTCTTCTTGTTGGATAGAATTTCCTTAAGAAATTTAGCGTACGAGGGAATCTGAGTGATGGCTTCTGTAAAAGGTATGGTTATATTGAGTTGTTTCAGAAGTTCAACGAATTTCTTGAACTGGCCCATCGTTTTGGAATTTGTAAGTCTCTGAGGATACGGGATTGGTGGTTTATAAGGTGGTGGAGGTACATAAGGCTTCTCTTGCTCCACTGCTTCTTGTGTTTCGCTTTCCTTTTCTTTAGGCTCATTGGCTTGTTCAGGCAGCTCGCTCTGCTTTTGGTACATGGCTGGATTTTCTAGTCTCGGGTCAACGGGTCCGTCGAGTTCTTTTCCACTTCTCAATATCACAGCATTAGCATGTCCTTTCGGGTTGGGCTGTGGTTGACTAGGAAAAATTCCAGCTGGTGCCGCAGTAGATGCTTGTTGTTGAGCTACTTGTGAGATTTGCATCTCAAGCATCTTGTTATGGGTGGCTAAAGCATCAACCTTACTAGCTAATTGTTTTATCTGCTCATTAGTATGCAAATTTTGATTCATAACGTCTTTATTAGTCTGCGCTTGGGTAGCAACGAAGTGTTCAATCATGATTTCTAGGTTAGATTTCCTAGGAGTATTAGGTCCATTACCAAGATGATTTGGGATAGCTTTTGGATAACCAGGTGGTGTGGCAGGAGCTTGTACAGGCGCGTATAACGCGTTGTTGTTTTTGTATGAAAAGTTCAGATGATTTTTCCAGCCTGGGTTATAGGTATTGCTATAAGGGTTCCCTTGTACATAGTTTGCTTGTTCAGCTGGAACTCCTGTTAGAAGTGGGCATTCTGGAGCAAGATGTGATTGAAGACCACATAGATCGCAAGTTTGGACAACTGCAGCTACGGTAGCTGCAGGAGCAGTGGTGAGGTTTTCTAGCTTTTGGGTAAGAGCTTCCACTTTAGCATTGACTTGGTCCAGCATATTCACTTCAGACATTCCACCTTTGGTTTGGGATTTCTCCACATTAGCTCTTTCGCTTCCCCATTGATAGTGGTTCTGGGCCATACTTTCGATAAGTTGATTTGCTTCGGCATATGGTTTATCCATCAGTGTGCCACCAGCAGCGGCGTCTATAGTCATTCTTGTGTTATACAACAGACCGTTGTAAAACGTATGAATGATTAGCCATTCTTCTAAACCATGATGAGGACAGAGTCTAATCATATCCTTGTAACGTTCCCATGCTTCGAAAAGTGATTCGTTATCTTTTTGTCTAAAACCGTTGATGTTAGCTCTAAGCATAACAGTTTTGCTTGGTGGGAAATATCTAGCCAAGAAGACTTTTTTCAATTCATCCCATGTGGTGATTGAATTTGAAGGAAGGGATTGGAGCCAGGCTCGGGCTCTGTCTCTTAAAGAAAAAGGAAATAGGCGCAATCGTATCGCCTCGGGGTTTACACCATTCGCTTTTACAGTGTCTGCGTACTGCACAAACACTGACAGATGTAGATTAGGGTCGTCAGTAGGAGATCCAGAAAATTGATTCTGCTGAACGACGGATAGAAGCGAAGGTTTCAGCTCGAAATCGTTACGAGCGATAGCAGGGGCAGCAATGCTGTTGTGAGGCTCCGCTTGCGAAGGAACTGCATAGTCCTTAAGAGCGCGAGGCGGATTTGGTACGTCAGCCATTGTCGATTCTTCGGTAGATTCTGATAACGGGATATCAGGAATTTTTGTTGGAGGAAGATTATTAAGAGATCGGTATTCTTGAATTCGGCGTCTTAATCTTAAGTAACGCTCGATATCGTTAATTTGTAAATGCAAAGGCTCGTTTTGAGAACGAGTGTTTGGCATACACAGAGGGAAATGTAAAAAGTTGCCTTAGTCTAGACAGCGTTGTTTTCAGATTACACTAGTGACTAAACTAAAGTCCCCGGCAACGGCGCCAAAAACTTGATGGGGTCTGCGATCGACTTAATGTCTGATGGTATCTTAACTGCAAGCGCACAGCCTATCGGGGTAGTAATAAAAGATTGTCGAATCCACAGGGACTTTGTAATCACGCTAGTGTTGTAAAACAGGTTGTTTTAGCTAAGGCGGAAATTGTCACGTTGGTTTTGGGAAAATTAAGGAAGGTAAATTAATTGATTTTAAAGTAATTATAAAATGAGCGGTCGGTATGCAATAGAGTCAACCTAAGGGATCTAATCGGGCCTAGGCATATAAGGATGGTCAACTTGGTTTATCCGTAGAATTAATCAGTTTAAAAACCCTCAACTCACACTTTCATGGTCTTATCTCGGATTATACGTCTAAAGCCCTATACCTGCTTTCGCTAGCCTATAAGTGTTTAGAAGTATTCTTTGGAAACTTAATTAATTCTAATTTGGTTTAAAGCGCTTTCACTGTATTTAAATCAAATGCCTAACTTTAGCTATCCGGTTAAAAACCTCACACTTTCGTGGTCTCGATTTAACCTATTTACTCTTCTTACTTTCGTAACAAAGATTTTATTATTAAGCATAAAAAGTTATAACCAGAGTTAAGTTGATTAAAGTTTTAGCCTAAGTTTGATTAGAAGCCTAATGTCTCTTACTATTCCATACCGACACTAAAGGTTTAGCTAGCCATGGAAATCAAAATAAACATACTGTAAATAAAAGCAAGCAAATATAAATTGGACATTATAAATAATAAATAACAAGCATGTTGTGATCGGTGGATCTGGAACTGACTGTTTAACGCTGGTTCGCAAAATGTCGCGGTAAGCAAGAGTCGCCACCGTCTTTTATTTTCTCCAAATGGAAAGGACAAAAGCACAGAAAAATTCCTTAAAGAGATTGCTCTCGGTTCGGGAGGTAGATTATAGAAAGGGAAGGTGTTAGCACCCTTTCTATCCACGGTTATCCATGGGCTCTTAGATACTTGCTCATTTGTGTTTTCAAAAATGGTTTGTTTGCTTTTCAATTGTGGGTTTTAAAAAGTTTCTTTGAAAATTTCAGTTCGACTCTTGTATCGGTCCTCAAGAGTGTTTGAAAAATTGCTTTCAAAAGCTTTTTGAAAATGTGTTGGTGTGAAAAGTATTTTTGATTTGTTTTGAAATTAGAGCAAGTATCTACGAGAACCTACCTACCCTAAGGAATTCGTCTGTGTAAATGTCCTTTAAAGTAGTGCCATCCCACCATTGAGAGGTAGGTAGCACCACCGTTGGAGGTGTTCGGGTCAATTCGAGGTTCGGGACATGGTGATCACCAGAGCAATAGGAAGATACCTTAGAAGCTACCCTCATGCCATGTTCCCGGATCATGAGGACTTACTAAGACATCCTCTACTCGACGATCACCTTTCGAAGGCAAGGCAACAGTGAGGCGTACCCTAGGGGTGGTGTGTGTGATTTGTGTGTCGTTTTCATTTATTTTTGTCTTTTGTTATTGGTGTTCTACGCTTGTTTTTATTTTGTCCATACATTCTTTCATGCTTTTGATTAACAGTTAAAATATTTGCGGGAAAGTAAATTCTAAGCTATTACAAAAGGCGCGGGTCCACATCGCCAAAATTAACCAGGACCCGATTTGACAGAAAAATAAAGAATTAAAAGTAAAAGAAAGTGCGAGAAAGTTAATTACAAGGCTTCGGGAGAGGTACATAATTATTTAAACGAAATAAAATAAATATGCGAATTAATAAGAAATTAAGAACGAGGGCGTTGGACCCTTTTGCAAAATTAAAATTAGCGAGGAATTAATTAAAATTAAAAGAAGGAAAGAACTTGTTTTGTTTTTTTTTTGTTGGTATTTTTTAGTATTTATGATTTAATATGAAAAGGGAGAATTAATTAAAATTAAAATAAGATGCAAACCCTAATTCTAATGGCTTTTAATTTATTTAAGAAAACATTGAATTTAATCTAAATTAACCCTAATTTTTATATGCAAATTTGATTATAAAATAAATAATATTAAATATTTGAAAGAAAAATAAAAAAAGAATAAAAACATTAATTAAACCTAATTCTATGTTTTTTAGATTTTGTTAATTAAAATTACAACCTAATTTAAAACTAAATAATTATACACAATTTATTTATGGAAAATATTAAAACAAAAATATTTATTATTTTTTCTCTTTTTTCTGATTTTTATGAGTTTTTATATATTTTGTGAAAATAATAAATTAAATTGAACAAAACAATTATTAAATGAAAATAGAAAAATAAAATTAAAAAAGTAGAAGGAATTGCAAACCTGGGGGGTTCAGACCCCAAATAGGAGGTTTGGCCTTGGTAATTCAGGCCCAATGACCTTGGCCTTTGTTGACCTTTCACGCTGGCATGTGGATTCATTGACCCAAGCTTATGATGCACTTCAGATTGTGACCTTTGATTGGATCTCCAGGGGCACGTGGATGGCCAGATGTGATGAGTGTATGGTGTTCCACCAGGCTGAAATTGCATAAGAATATCAAATGGAAAATAATATGAAGGGGGGTGAGGACCTGGGGCTCGAACCCAGGTCACGTACCTTACCAATAACCATGCTTGCCACTGAGCCACTACACACGCGTTTGATATATAATAGTTAATAAACATTATAAAAGAAAAGGAAGTCAGTGGCCACCAACGCGCGCGAAATTTGAACTGGCCTATCACGTCTTGCCACGAGGTCGTCTTCTTCATTATTCCTGAAACACAAAACATTAGACAACGGTTTTTCACGTGTTCTCCTAGGCCAGCTTTGGAAAAATAGCGACTAGCCCTAGGGGGTCCATAAATTAGGCGCGAGGGTGTCCTTGTAACTGTCTGAATGCCCTGAGTTGAATGGTGGTGGTCTTGAAGGCCAATTTTTCTTTAATTAAAAACCCCCAATCTGAGGTCCTGCAAACCCTAAAATACAACCATGGCGATTTCTCGTATAGCTCATAAAAACACAATCAATCTATATAGTTAGCTTCAGAAGGCATTACTCAATATAAATGCATAATCAAAATGCCATGAAAACGCCTAAATCTGGAAATACGATTTTGAAAAATATAAGAGAAAACTGGATTTCTGTATACCAGTTCTAGGCGCTGAGATGATTGATTTTGATTGGAATACGTTCAATGATGCTTGAGGAAGCTAATGGAATAGGTTTTGATGCTTGAATCTCCTTGCAAAGGTGTTTTCAGATTTGAGTTTCTTGCAAAAAATTTCAAGTTTGATGATCAATTTCTAGCGTAGCTTAATGGTTATTAGGACTAGGTTTTTGTTCCTTGTATAAGTAGTAATGAATTAGGTCAAAGAATTTGTCCAAAGATCCATGAATTAAAGGATTCAATATTTGATTTCTTCACCATGAAAATCAAATCTTTTTTCATGTGTTTTTTGTTCTCAATCATACCAATCAATCCAAATCTTTCCATATTGGGATATGCACGAATTATTGATGATATAATGTGCACAAAAGATTGAAAAAAATTAGGTTAAGCATTTTTCATATATTTAATTTGATTTAAATGAATTATTATAAATAAAAATTCAAATAAATAAATAAAAAATGAATAAAGACTTCCCTTTGGGCCAAGTAGTCGTGCATATGCCTTGGGTGATGAATTGTGGAAGAAACATGGGCCCATTAGCAAGTTTAGGCCATTTGAATCAATGTTGACTTTTCAAAATATCCGAAAATTTCCCAACTTCCACAAGGCATACCTTGCTCAATTTTTAAGCTTTTCTCATGTTCTTGGACATTTTGGAAAGGTCTTTGAGTCCTCTAACCAATGTCTTTGGTCCCATGTCATTTTTATTTACCAATATCAAGTTATGGCCTTTGACTTAAAGTCCCTTTTTGTTGACTTTTGAAAATGACCTATAATGTTGAAATTGATAACTTTTTGTGAGAGCATTTCTTGGACTTGAAGTATGAAGATGAATTGTAGGAAATATCTTTCTCTTCAAAATGAGATTTGGATGGAATTTTTCTGATAATCCATGTGAAAGTTATGCCCTGGTCAATTTACAGTTGACTTTTTCAGCTGTCCAAATAAGGAAACTTTTGCATCTTGATGATTTTTGAGCCAAGCTTTGAGAATCATGATCAAGAATTGATCAAATGATATTTGTGGCTTCAAAATAAGATGTTGACCAAAAATTTTGACTTTTGACTGTCAAATGACCATTTTGCCCCTGCAGTTGACTGTGAAGCATTTAGGGTTTTGATTGTGCAATTTGATGTTGTGAGTCTTGAAACTTGGCATATGGATGCTTGACAATGTATATAGGCCTATGGGACTTGATTGGACCACTGAAAACCTCAAATTCTTTGCAAGAACCAAAACCCTAATTTTGCATGGCTTAGGAGAGTGGTTGACTATGTAGCCCTTGAGTAGACTTTGAAGCTTGATCTTGCCAAATCTTGGAGAATATGGGAGGGCAAATTTTGGGGTACAACAGTTGCCCCTGTTCAATCTTCTTAGACCTGAGGATGCAGATTGGCTGACGTGCCTTTCGTAATCCGAGGGTAGAAGATGATTGAACACTAGAGTGCCCAGAAATTTGCGCTCACATAGTAGCAGTGATGATGGAATGGGCTTATAGATGCCATTTAGAGATTGGTGAACAGGATGATGGGCTTATAGATGCCATCTGGAGGTTGATCGCATAAGAGATTCCTTAGCGAGAACCTGCATACCTGCAAAACAGAAAATGATTACCTGACACATTGCAGGAGTTGGTTTTCAGATGCTTGGTATAGATGTGTCCTGACTGGTTACAGGAGTTGAGTCTGGAGCTTCACAAGATGATGAATGAACCAGGGATAGTTACTACCTTAGCATGAATGGTAAGAGAACCTTGGGTGACTTTAACTTCAACAACGCTCGTTGAGAAAATCTTGGTGGGAATTATCATCTTCGCAGTATCGGGAAGAGAAGCAAAGGAAATCATAACCTAAATGGGAATTACATCTCACGCACCGTCGGGGAGAGGACCAAAGGAAATTATAACCGTCGGAGAGAGAACCAATATAATCTGATAACTTCTACTGAGTCTTCATCAGAAAAATCTGTTGGGAGTCGATTTGGCTGGACTAGAGAAGGCCTTGGACTGGATAAGAAATCTTTAGAGTCGATTAACTGAACCGGTCTAGGTCTTGAAATATGATTGAGAATTTAGCTGAATCTTTCCTGAAAGATAAAAGTCAGTCATACGCAATGCATGATATGGATCAAGCAGTGATGTTCTCAACATAAATGAGATTTGTATGATATGATGCGTTATGCATGCTATAATGATGTATGTGATGTTTATGTATGTGTTTTCGTCTAGGAAAGTAAATCCTTAACGGGTGCCGGGAAGTCAATCCTGGGCTGATATTGAAGAGTAAGCTTTCGCTTCCGCTGGGGATGATAACTGCAAGAATACCGGTAGGAGAAGATGACTCCGTTGAGGAATAAATTTGGCAAATGGAAGATTCTGCGGGGAGAAAAATACTCTATCGACCATGCTGGGGAGTGATACTCTGTGGGGAGAGAGATACTTTGCTGAGTTGATAATAGCTTGCTGAGGATATCTTTGTTATGTTGGAAGCATTGATTGGACTTCGCTGGGGATAAGAAGACTGTGTCGACGACGATCTTTCCATGGCTTTTGGCTGAGGATAACCAAGTTATATCCTGTTAAGGAAATAACTCTTTAAATAAAGCCGAGCGACGCGTTCGTGCTTTGCGAGGGGATAAGCTTCCAGAATCTACTGGGGATAAGCTTGCTGCTTGGGGATATGAATTCCAACCTTCCTGGGGAACTGAATTGGACTCTCTTGGGGAGATTTTGGACTGTAATTTTGTAAGTTGAAAGAGGGAACCTATGTGGAGTTGCCTGCTGATGAGCTCATGTAAAACCGCCTCTGAAATGGAGAAGGAACCTGTGTAGGGTTACTTTGATGATGAGTTCGTGTAAAACTTCGTTTTTGGAAAGGGAGAACCTGTGTAGGGTTTCTGGGTGACGAGTCCATGTAAAACTGCCTCTTGAGGAGAGGGAACCGGTGTAGGGTTGCTTGATGTCGAGTTCGTGTAAAACTACGTCCGGAGAAGGAGAACCTGTGTAGGGTTGCCTGGTGAGGTAAGTTCATGTAAAACTTCTTGATGAACCGGGGTGAGGTTATCTTGAGCTAAATCCATGTAAGACTTCTGGGGGGAACCGGGGTTAGGTCATCTTGAGATAGGTCCATGTAAGACTTCTGGAGGAACCGGGGTTAGGTTATCTTGAGATAGGTCCATGTGAGACTTCTGGGGGAACCGGGGTTAGGTTACCTTGGGATAAATCCATGTAAGATTTCTAGGAGGAACCGGGGTAAGGTCGCTTCGGGATAAGTTCGTGTAAAACTTCTTGATGAACCGAGGTAAGGTCATCTTGAGATAAATCCATGTAAGACTTCTGGAGGAACCGGGGTAAGGTTACGGCAGGATAAGTTTGTGTAAAACTTCTTGATGAACCAAAGTAAGGTCATCTTGGGGTAAATCCGTGTGAGACTTCTTGATGAACCGGGGTAAGGTCATCTTTAAATCCGTGTAAGATTTCTGGAGGAACCGGGGTAAGGCTACCTGGAGGTAAGTTCGTGTAAAACTTGAGATAAATCCGTGTAAGACTTCTGGAGGTAACGGGGTAAGGATACCTGGAGGTAAGTTCGTGTAAAACTTGAGATAAATCCGTGTAAGACTTCTGGAGGAACCGGGGTAAGGCTACCTGATTTTTAATGCTGATCTGGGATATGTAAAGGTAAATGGTAATCATCTTTATATTGACCTTAGTGTTTTGGTTGACAGAGCAACTAGATCGCCTGGACGACTCATTATTGCCCCTGTTTCTGAGGTGACGGGAGAAGATACCTTGGAGGTCATCTGGCAACTCTTCTGGAAGACAAGTGACGAGATGCCGGGACATAGTTGTACGCTTAAATCCCTAATTTTTGCCTGGACCTCCCTTTCGGGTTTTCAGTCCACCGGGATACCCATTTTTGCCCAAGCCGCCTTTTCAGGTTTTCGACTTGCCGGGTTGTACGGATTTTTTCGTTTCATCCCTTATTTTTGCCCGAACCCTTTTGGTTCGCCGGGAAGCCCTTATTTTTGCCTAGGTGTGTCAACCTAGCGGGTCTTTTGTTCATGCGTAGTATCTTTTCGACTATGTCCATGTTTTCATAATGTAGGGAGTTGCCCCTGTTGTTGGACATCTTGAGTGATTCTCTAGGTTGTGACTGGACTGCCCCAGATGATAGTCTTTGATCATGCCATGCCCCTTGATTGAAAGTGCTCCTTCCACTAGAGGGACTCTTTTGTTGAGAAGATCTTCGTTCATCGGATATTCGTTGCGCAAAGTTCTTTGCTGTTCAGACAAATAATCATATGCAAGAAATGTTATCTTAAGAATGCAAAGTTTATGTCTGTCTTGAAATTTTTGAAAATACATTTTTTCAATAAAGGCAAGTGGATTTTGTAAAATGTGATGTCAACTCAAAATTTTTACAGCGAGCCTTAAGGAGTCAGGATACCTTTTGTAACAGTATGCTTTCGAACTAACCCATGCTTCAGCTAGGACTTTTAAGGGTTATAACGTGGCCTGGTTCATGGTTTAAGAAACAAAGGATAAAGGCTCAAATTATTTGTACCCACCCGCTCTTCGTGATGTTCTCCAAACCTAAACTCAGTTGATCATACGTTAGACCTTGTTTGAGTTTTTGCTCTGATTTTCCGGTGATGGTTCGGATGTTGACAATTTATTTTGAATAGGCAGTCATCTCCCTTTTTTTTGTTGAGGTTTTGTAGGACCTCTTTCTTTTTTATTTAATTATCCCTTTCTTTTTTTTTGCCTGAACTGTTTCCTTCGTGATTACAGTCAGTGGGATGCCCCAGTTTCGTAAGTCCCCTTTATAGGTTTTGACTCTTTGGGCTTTTTATTTATGAATTTGATAATGACTGCCTGTCTTTATCGATTATTCGGAACCATCACTGTCTTTCTTCGTTTTGTAAAGATCTCTTCGGTGCCATTCGTCATGCACTTGGATCAACTGAGAGAACTACCCTGCCCCCGGTTATGATTAAGGGTTTTAAATTTCGAAAAGAAAAACTCCTACTTCTTTGGCTCAGATGGGTTGACGAGGGATGATCATCCTTATAACTCCAGTGTTTAGGGATTGAAACAATGCCTGTACCTCATCAGTGGGGTCTGTTCAAAAGCATACTGTACATTGTGGTATCGTTTTCGTCATCCTCCCTCAAGAGGCTTAGAATTTTCAATTAAGAGTTGACCATCACAAAAATATGAAAGCAGTTTTAAGCATAGTAAACATAATTAAATCAAGACAGACATGTGTAATGCATTCATGAAATAAAAGAGTTTAACATGATAATTGTTTATCTGAACAAGAAAAGAAAAATACAACTTGAATTCAAATGAACAAAAATCTCTCGACCCTAGCCATGTTTTGGCAATGGAGCAGTGATCACGTTGGGAGTCTCGGCAGGCTTGAACTCGATCTCTTTGGCATCGATCATGTTCTGAATCTTGTACTTCAGTGCCCAACAGTCCTCAGTATCGTGCCCCGGGCTATCAGAATGATAAGCACACCTCGCTTCTGGGTTGTAGCTTGGAGAGGAAGTCTTGGGATTTGCATGAGGGTTGATCACCGCAATCAGGTTCATTTTCAACATGTGCTGCAATGCTTGTGACCATGGCATGTTAATGTTGGTGAATTGTCTTTTAGGCTCGTCCGACCTTCGCTGGTTTCCCTTTTGTGGTTGGCGGCGTGGTGCAGAACCAGAAATCATGACTGCCCCTGCATGTTGGTCACGACGACTCTTTTGGCTGTATGCAGCATTAGATTCTTTCTTTCCCGTGTAAGGCTTTTTGTGAGTGTCAGAAGGTGTGGCCTCTTGGATTTTCCCACTCTTGATACCAGCTTCAATTCTTTCGCCAGTCAGGATAAGGTCGGTAAATCCCGCAGATTAATTACCAATGAGATGATTTAAGAATGGCCCGGATAGGGTCCCCAAGAACATGTCAACGAGTTCCCGGTCAGTTAATGGAGGTTGCACCCTTCCAGCAAGGTCTCTCCATCTCTGCGCGTATTCCTTGAAACCTTCACTTGACCCCAGCGACATACCCTGGAGTTGGGTACGTGTAGGAGCAAGGTCGGCATTGTACTGGTAATGTTTGTAGAAAGCAGTGGCTAGGTCTTCCCAGGTATGGATGTTGGCTCCATTCAATTGATAGAACCACTCGAGCTGAGTCCCTGAAAGACTCTCTTGGAAGAAATGGATCCATAAGTTTTTGTCAGCTGTATAGGGCTGGATCCTCCTTGTGTAAGCCCTGAGATGCAATTTAGGACAGGATGCCCCGTCGTATTTAGCAAAGGCAGGTGCCTTAAACTTGTGCGGGATTACTACCCCAGAAGACAGACCTAGATCCTCGAAGTCCAGGCCAGGCACTTTTTGTATCTCCATAGCACTGAGCCGGTCTTCCAACTGTTTGTACCTATCCTCAGCCGGAGGGTACTGTTCGTTGTTGAAATCTGTCTCGCTGTCGGAGACCACTGGACCGGGAACCCTTTCCTCTTGACGACTGCCTTTTCCCACAGATGGAGTTGTCCTCTCAGTTTCATCCTGCAGTGTATTCCTAGATCTGCGTCTAGGGCTGAATAAAACAGTCCTCTTCTTCTTCTTTTCCTTCTTCAAGAGGATAGCCTTCAGATCTTGTTGCCCCTGGGTCAAATTCATGATCAGCCCTTGGAACTGGGCGTTCTGAGCCTGGAGGGCCTTGATAGTGTGCTCGGTTGAGGATTCAGGATTCATGATGAGACTGCTGAAATAAACAGCGAAGAAGGTAAGCAACCTGCAGAGAATGGATACCTGTTATGCAATGATGCGTATGATATGCATGCAATGATTTCAAGGACCTCGCGGGGTAAACAAGAAAATTTGTTAGCATTTGGATCCGGTAGCTTGATTGAAAGAACTTCATATTTGTTGAGAGTCTTTCTTCCAAGGGTCAAAGGCTCACCATATCCAGTGGGTCATAGCCCCTGACACCCTTGGCTAGAGGAAAATAAATCCCCTTTGCCCCTTGCTGGGTGTTTGATTCATCATGACCTGCATCACAAGCCCTTGAGATCCTTGAAATGGGTTAGGATGTATGCAATGGTATGATGTCATGCTATGCATGGGGTAATGTGAGTAAACCCTGTTATGAGTCCCTAATTAAGGACTGCAAACCAAAACCTGCAAGAAACTTAGGATACCCTGTTATGAGTCCCAATTAAGGACCAAGTAAAACCTGCAAAACACTCAGTAAACTCTGTTATGAGTCCCGGTTAAGGACTATAAACAAAACCTGCAAGAAACTCAAGTGTCAGATAACAAGCATGCAAATAGTCAAGTACGAAGGCACACAAGTCACACAAGAGAAACCCTTAGAGTTTAGGCCAGCATGGGGTCTAAGTATTACCCTCTTGAAGTTTGTTGGTTCATACCTGTCTTATCAAAAGTAACTGGGTTCTAAGGGTCCCAATATCACGGGATTGCTTTCATTGTTCATCGTTTCGATTTAGCCACTGAACTGGCGACCGAAATATTCCAGGAAAGCAACCCTCAATTGAGTGTAGTATCGAGTATCAACCAACCTCGGACTGCACCAAAGTCAGTTATCTAACTACCCTAAAGAGGCCAAGATAGTTCAATTAAGGTTCCTAAGGTCTGTTGATGCTTCACGACACCACGCGGAGGCCCCGTACTCTCCTTGACTGAACTCAAGGGTTACCGGTACACACCAAAGTGCCACATCAACGTAGCAGACTGTTTCAACCATGTCGGTATACCCCACACAGTTCCCTCACAGCCTTGTTGCTACTTTCTAAGAAGGTATCCCCAGATCCGGGTTAGGATCTATAGAACTCCCAAGACAGTCCCCCAATTTAAAGCACACAAGGAAAACAATTGAAAACACAGTTATGAACTAGCCCTAAGGTACACCTCACTTTGAGTATCATCCCCAGCAGAGTCGCCAGTTCTGTGATCGGTGGATCTGGAACTGACTGTTTAACGCTGGTTCGCAAAATGTCGCGGTAAGCAAGAGTCGCCACCGTCTTTTATTTTCTCCAAATGGAAAGGACAAAAGCACAGAAAAATTCCTTAAAGAGATTGCTCTCGGTTCGGGAGGTAGATTATAGAAAGGGAAGGTGTTAGCACCCTTTCTATCCACGGTTATCCATGGGTTCTTAGATACTTGCTCATTTGTGTTTTCAAAAATGGTTTGTTTGCTTTTCAATTGTGGGTTTTAAAAAGTTTCTTTGAAAATTTCAGTTCGACTCTTGTATCGGTCCTCAAGAGTGTTTGAAAAATTGCTTTCGAAAGCTTTTTGAAAATGTGTTGGTGTGAAAAGTATTTTTGATTTGTTTTGAAATTAGAGCAAGTATCTACGAGAACCTACCTACCCTAAGGAATTCGTCTGTGTAAATGTCCTTTAAAGTAGTGCCATCCCACCATTGAGAGGTAGGTAGCACCACCGTTGGAGGTGTTCGGGTCAATTCGAGGTTCGGGACATGGTGATCACCAGAGCAATAGGAAGATACCTTAGAAGCTACCCTCATGCCAGGTTCCCGGATCATGAGGACTTACTAAGACATCCTCTACTCGACGATCACCTTTCGAAGGCAAGGCAACAGTGAGGCGTACCCTAGGGGTGGTGTGTGCGATTTGTGTGTCGTTTTCATTTATTTTTGTCTTTTGTTATTGGTGTTCTACGGTTGTTTTTATTTTGTCCATACATTCTTTCATGCTTTTGATTAACAGTTAAAATATTTGCGGGAAAGTAAATTCTAAGCTATTACAAAAGGCGCGGGTCCACATCGCCAAAATTAACCAGGACCCGATTTGACAGAAAAATAAAGAATTAAAAGTAAAAGAAAGTGCGAGAAAGTTAATTACAAGGCTTCGGGAGAGGTACATAATTATTTAAACGAAATAAAATAAATATGCGAATTAATAAGAAATTAAGAACGAGGGCGTTGGACCCTTTTGCAAAATTAAAATTAGCGAGGAATTAATTAAAGTTAAAAGAAGGAAAGAACTTGTTTTGTTTTTTTTTTTTGGTATTTTTTAGTATTTATGATTTAATATGAAAAGGGAGAATTAATTAAAATTAAAATAAGATGCAAACCCTAATTCTAATGGCTTTTAATTTATTTAAGAAAACATTGAATTTAATCTAAATTAACCCTAATTTTTATATGCAAATTTGATTATAAAATAAATAAAATAAATAATATTAAATATTTGAAAGAAAAATAAGAAAAGAATAAAAACATTAATTAAACCTAATTCTATGTTTTTTAGATTTTGTTTATGAAAAGAATTAAAATTACAACCTAATTTAAAACTAAATAATTATACACAATTTATTTATGGAAAATATTAAAACAAAAATATTTATTATTTTTTTCTCTTTTTTCTGATTTTTATGAGTTTTTATATATTTTGTGAAAATAATAAATTAAATTGAACAAAACAATTATTAAATGAAATAGAAAAATAAAATAAAAAAAGTAGAAGGAATTGCAAACCTGGGGGGTTCAGACCCCAAATAGGAGGTTTGGCCTTGGTAATTCAGGCCCAATGACCTTGGCCTTTGTTGACCTTTCACGCTGGCATGTGGATTCATTGACCCAAGCTTATGATGCACTTCAGATTGTGACCTTTGATTGGATCTCCAGGGGCACGTGGATGGCCAGATGTGATGAGTGTATGGTGTTCCACCAGGCTGAAATTGCATAAGAATATCAAATGGAAAATAATATGAAGGGGGGTGAGGACCTGGGGCTCGAACCCAGGTCACGTACCTTACCAATAACCATGCTTGCCACTGAGCCACTACACACGCGTTTGATATATAATAGTTAATAAACATTATAAAAGAAAAGGAAGTCAGTGGCCACCAACGCGCGCGAAATTTGAACTGGCCTATCACGTCTTGCCACGAGGTCGTCTTCTTCATTATTCCTGAAACACAAAACATTATACAACGGTTTTTCACGTGTTCTCTTAGGCCAGCTTTGGAAAAATAGCGACTAGCCCTAGGGGGTCCATAAATTAGGCGCGAGGGTGTCCTTGTAACTGTCTGAATGCCCTGAGTTGAATGGTGGTGGTCTTGAAGGCCAATTTTTCTTTAATTAAAAACCCCCAATCTGAGGTCCTGCAAACCCTAAAATACAACCATGGCGATTTCTCGTATAGCTCATAAAAACACAATCAATCTATATAGTTAGCTTCAGAAGGCATTACTCAATATAAATGCATAATCAAAATAACATGAAAACGCCTAAATCTGGAAATACGATTTTGAAAAATATAAGAGAAAACTGGATTTCTGTATACCAGTTCTAGGCGCTGAGATGATTGATTTTGATTGGAATACGTTCAATGATGCTTGAGGAAGCTAATGGAATAGGTTTTGATGCTTGAATCGCCTTGCAAAGGTGTTTTCAGATTTGAGTTTCTTGCAAAAAATTTCAAGTTTGATGATCAATTTCTAGCGCAGCTTAATGGTTATTAGGACTAGGTTTTTGTTCCTTGTATAAGTAGTAATGAATTAGGTCAAAGAATTTGTCCAAAGATCCATGAATTAAAGGATTCAATATTTGATTTCTTCACCATGAAAATCAAATCTTTTTTTATGTGTTTTTTGTTCTCAATCATACCAATCAATCCAAGTCTTTCCATATTGGGATATGCACGAATTATTGATGATATAATGTGCACAAAAGATTGAAAAAAATTAGGTTAAGCATTTTTCATATATTTAATTTGATTTAAATGAATTATTATAAATAAAAATTCAAATAAATAAATAAAAAATGAATAAAGACTTCCCTTTGGGCCAAGTAGTCGTGCATATGCCTTGGGTGATGAATTGTGGAAGAAACATGGGCCCATTAGCAATTTTAGGCCATTTGAATCAATGCTGACTTTTCAAAATATCCGAACATTTCCCAACTTCCACAAGGCATAACTTGCTCAATTTTTAAGCTTTTCTCATGTTCTTGGACATTTTGGAAAGGTCTTTGAGTCCTCTAACCAATGACTTTGGTCCCGTGTCATTTTGATTTACCAATCTCAAGTTATGGTCTTTGACTTAAAGTCCCTTTTTGTTGACTTTTGAAAATGACCTATAATGTTGAAATTGATAACTTTTTGTGAGAGCATTTCTTGGACTTGAAGTATGCAGGATGAATTGTAGGAAATGTCTTTCTCTTCAAAATGAGCTTTGGATGGAATTTTTCTGATAATCCATGTGAAAGTTATGCCCTGGTCAATTTACAGTTGACTTTTTCAGCTGTCCAAATAAGGAAACTTTTGCATCTTGATGATTTTTGAGCCAAGCTTTGAGAATCATGATTAAGAATTGATCAAATGATATTTGTGGCTTCAAAATAAGATGTTGACCAAAATTTTTGACTTTTGACTGTCAAATGACCATTTTGCCCCTGCAGTTGACTGTGAAGCATTTAGGGTTTTGACTGTGCAATTTGATGTTGTGAGTCTTGAAACTTGGCATATGGATGCTTGACAATGTATATAGGCCTATGGGACTTGATTGGACCCCTGAAAACCTCAAATTCTTTGCAAGAACCAAAACCCTAATTTTGCATGGCTTAGGAGAGTGGTTGACTATGTAGCCCTTGAGTAGACTTTGAAGCTTGATCTTGCCAAATCTTGGAGAATATGGGAGGGAAAATTTTGGGGTACAACACATGCATTAATAAATTAATTAAAATGAATTTAATACAATTGCAAAATAAAAACCTGACAGTAAAGCCAATACTTCAATCCTTCTTCCACAAATCGGAAACTCGGACTTGGTATCGGGAGTATTGCAAATTCTGAAGCTTGAATGATAAATCTTAAACTAGAATAATAATTCCCTAATGTTGGAAATTATTATTTGGACAGTGGAATAGAATTGAATTAAACAAATGATGTAAGAATAATAACTGAAATAATACTGGTTTCAATTTTGGCAGAGCTTCGGCACAAATAAGCTGTAATAAAACTCCTTACTTTTTTTGTTCAATATTGAGGTATTTATAGAAGAATAAAATCTGGCAGTTGGTTTGTTAAACTTGGAACTCAGTCTTCCTTCAAAATCTCCAAAAATATAGTAACCTAGTAGTTGAGGGAGAAATGGTGAACGTGGTGTTTGACTGGAGAGAATTAAGGAGTTTGGAAACTCCTTCTGTTATGCTTGCCACGTTCTGCATTTTCCAACTGGACTGTTATACGCATTACGTTCGTTACATGAACGTTACGAGCATATTTTGGTCTTTCCCGTGTTACGGTCGTGGCCACTGTGTTACGGTCGTGACACTCTTCAAACTGGCTTACGGTCGTGGCAGCTTCATTACGACCGTCACAGCTACAAAAATGCAGTTCTTTGACAGATTTATCCTTTTCTTCTGTTCTTTTGATGCTTTCTTGCATTGTTTCATGTTTTCTTCTATTTTGAGCTCAATTATGAAATACCTGCAAAAGTGATGACAAACTCGAAATATTCGGGAATTAATCGGGTCAAAATAATACAAAACGGACGAATTTCATGGCAAATAAACGATACGATTTCGTGTTATCAAATTCCCCCATACTTAAACCTTTGCTTGTCCTCAAGCAAAACAATCAAATTTAGAATATCGGACAAGTTTTTATAAACGCACATAACTAGTATACCTTTCGTTTTCAAATAATTTCAAGAAATCCTAAGTTAGTTCGGCCGAGAAAATCGAATGAAACAACAACGATACGTAAATGATACAAGCAACAAGCTAGTCGACGACTATCCGTTTTAAACGAAGCGTCCAATTACACCGTTATAATTCAACTCAAGGTTTCTCGCCCATATTTCACCCGGTTTCGTTCTTGCGCAATCACATTAAGCCCATTATCCTTGCACGCACGTAGTGGAATAGCCGGTTAGTGGTTCTGATCAAAACACGACGGTTTCCGGCACAAATATGTGGCAACCTCTTTTATCCAATTGCAAGATGCGAGGGATCAAACCGTAGTCTGACCTACCGAGTTCAGTACCAGATGCTTCCGAACCACGTAGACAATGGATTCTTATGTTACTTAGTAGAAGCTTTTGCATCCGTTGGATTAAACGATCGGGTGAGGATCACCCAATTTAATTGGTGCAATATCTATTTCCTTAAAGCATGTAACATTGTATTTAAATCAATTTGCAAGATCATCCACTTATGTTCATCGAATTTCCACGTGGATTGTGTTAGGACTGGTGCTGACTGCTAATATAAACTACTAGGGGCTAATTTAAGGTTCGAAACTCAAAGTATCGGTATAACGAAAAATGAAGACGATTCACGTGAGTAGAGAGTCGAAGGTGTCATAATCGTATAGTTCTCGTTGGATCGCTCTCGGCCTTCTAACTAAGATTTCAGTTAAAGTAGGTAACTAACGGTTGTGCGAATATAAAAGGCTAAAAATTTTTGGCTAAATAAAATGGGGAGAAAATGAAATAACGAAATATAACAGAAATAGAAATGAAATTACTCGTTCTGGATTAAGAATGCAGTAGTCCTCCCACACTATATCAAACATTGTCTCAATGTTATGATATAATGGCGAGGTTAAATAAAAAGTACATCGGAAAAACAAGGAAAACAACAAGAAAAGGAAAAACTACTGGCGACCACGGCGGCTTCGGGTTCGTGACCGTCTGGAAGGAGTAGCTTCAGGGTCAGTGTCCTGGGGTCCAAGAGATGTAACATCCATCCTCAAAGCGTTAAGCTCGCATAGCACTTCATCTAGCCTTTCATTTGTCGAGCGTTGACCACTCAAGATTTGGACATTTTGCTGATGTAAGGCGTCGTAACGCTCCTGATTCTTCCTTTCAAGAGCTACAACCATCTGATTTTGCTGATGGAGGGCTCTAAGGACGTCTTCCATAGTAAAAGGAGGTGGTGCAGAAGAGGATGACTCAGGAATGTCAGGCGCGGGAGCAGCTCGATCCATTTCTTCCTGCATCTCATCGACGGGGCCGACATGAGGTTCTTCTTGAGCAGCAGCAGGGCCTTCAGGGTTAATTAGCCAGTTGGCTCGGTTCTGAGGGTCGATTCTGTCCCTGCAAGGCAAAACAATATTAGTGTAAACTCGGTTTTGTATCACTGGATGAAATCTTCCATCGTCCCGCTCGTGGATGAGGTGGGCCGATTTACAATGATCCAAAGTGAGCAGAACCGGTGGTCGGGACGGCAGATGAACAAGGGTGTCACCATGGTTTAGTGCTAAAGCAAGATAAGTGACAAGCCCTCCAAAATAGAAAGGTTTGCCGCCTCTGGTGCAGATGGAGTGAATATGAGCCAGGAGGAAAGGTGCGGCATTAATTTTCTGACCCGAGAATGCACAATGCATGAAAAATAGCTCCTTTGAGTTGAGCTTGTGGTTGCTATCTCTTGCAAAGATTGTGTTGGACAAGATGCGGTGGAAGTAATGAATGGCGGGGTTGTGGATTTGGGTGGCATTTAGGTGATCGTATGAATCAGCCCGATTATTGGTCAAGCTATGCCACAAGTTGAAATATTCCTCATGAAAAGTGTCAGGCACACGTAGGTGAGCGCCTTCATCGATACAGAAATCAAGTAGGCGACCGAATGCATTCTGAGGGAATTCGTATTCGGTGCTGAAAATTCGGAACCTTACCACACCGGTAAGTTGATTTCTTGCACCGTTTGGAGTAATGTAGCAAAATGAACTGAGAAACTCAAGTGTGAGAGTCTCGTACGTCGGTTGTGGCTGGCTACATAGCGTCCAAAGGTTGACACTTTGTAATAGGTGTTGGACACTTTCGAGCAACCCGAGGTTTCAGAGGCAGTCAGTGTCGACGAACCTCGTAGGGTGGATGCCTCGGCGCTGGAACTTTAGGAACCGTGTCCGTTGAGTTTCACCTGCTTCGCCATTTCGTAGGGTAATGCCAGGAATGAGATTGTCCGCCATTTGCATGCAAAGTGTTTGAGTGAAAATGGGTCTTGGTTGGTGAATGAGAGAATGATAATGATGATACGGGTAATGGATGTATATATGGTGGAAGGAGGTAGTGGAAGTTTGAAAATTGATAGGGATTAATTTTGGGTTGAATGGGGTTAATGGGGAGTTATGGAAGAAGAAGAAGAGAGAAAGGTGCAGGAAAAGGGAACGTTCTGCTAACAGGGTTACTGATGTAACCCGTGTTACGGTCGTAACACCTGGCTGACGAGCGTAACGCTCTGAAAGGCGCGTTACGTTCGTGGGGGATAGATGACGATCGTGGCAGCTACAAGTTTTGGTTTTTTTCACAGAACAAAACACAATACAATTGCACAGAGTATATTTTTATAGCAGCAGAACATCTCAGGCATTCTAACATAAACACAGCATTACTTAATTCAACATATAATCCAACATATATAATTCGCAAATAGAGTAGAAAACCGTAAAATATTTTAAGCGGCATAATGATTGTGAGTTTAAAACTGAAAACAAACAATTGCATTGGTTTAAACTGAGTAACTTGTTCCTTTTTGCCAGAAAAAAAAATAAATGACGCGTAAGTTTAAATGCAGTAACTTTAAAAATTGGAACTAACTAAAAACAAAGCAGAATGGAAAAAGTCTAAAAACAAAGAATTGAAAAACTGAAAACTGAAAATTGAGAAACTATAAACTGCTTCATCCAATCTTTTCTTTTAATATTTCCAAAGCTTGAGTGATGTGATAGAACTGCTCCACCGAGATGTCAGTCAAACCCATAAGATCCAAACGCATAGTCTTCAATTCATTCTTTATTCCATCAATATCAGTTTTATAAGCATCCAAAGTGGTCAGAATGGTGTTTAATTGTGTGGTATATTCTCCTTGGTTTGTATCAGGGGTTTCTTGTGCTTCAGCCATATTTGTAAAGTCATGATAACCAGGAGGGGTTTCGGGATCTGTTTCGGTTTCAGACGTGAAATTATTATCAACAAAATATGATTGTGGTGTTTCCGGTGTTGAAGGGTGATCGGGTGGATTCAATTCGTACAACCAATTTTCGCGGTTGTGGACACTTATTCGGGCATGGTTCGGGAGGGTAAAAAGAGTAACAACCTCATCTCTGATCAGGTAGTCATAAGGTGCAGGGCCTAAGTTTCCTATTATCCGATTGTTAAAACAGAAATTAATATTCATAGGCCTAATTGATCAAATGGTGCACAGTTATTAAGTTGGCAACGAGGTCCAAGAGCATGTGCAATCATTGTAACTAATCCTCCCACACTGACAGGAACATTAGGGTCCTCACTAATGCGGGTAAAGGTCTTCATCAGGAGTGGGACCGCATTGACAGGGCGTCCTAGGTTCATACAATAAAGCAGAGATAATTCATCCTTGGATACAGCATTTTGATTTTGTTCTTTTCCAAACAGGGTGTGGGCAAGAATCCTATGGAAATAACGGATGGCTGGGTTATGTATTTCGTTGTTATCCATACTTTCTGGGTCAGGGTGATAGTTTCCGGTTAAAGTACCCCAGAAGTAGTTCAGCTCAAAATCCAATAGATCGGCCTCAGGGGTGGTAAAAGCTAAGGGTCCACTGGGGAATCCTAATAAAGTAGCTAAGTCCCTATGGTTATAGGTGAATTCAATACCAAAAAGTCTGAAGGTAATGAATCCTTTTCGGGCTCCAACACCGTGTTCAGGGATGTGAACTAGAGAACTTAGGAATTCAAGGGTAAGCTCTCGGTAAGTGACGAACCTATTTTTCAGGTGGGCTTTCTCCCATCCCAACCGGTTAAACATGTAGTGAATACTGTCAGTAATGCCTAAAGAGTCCATAGTGGGTACATCATGATACAGGGTTAAACTGATTGCTCTCTGAGTCAAAGCCTCAAATCGTCTTTGTTGGTTTCTACCTCTAAAGGCGGCTTCCATAAAGGTCTGTGGGGGATCCATAGGAAAAACAAAACAGGGAAACAGAGTAGAGGAGAAAGTAAAGAGAAAAAGATTATTCAGAAATCCTGTGTCAAGTAAAATTGATTTGAAATCAGCAGCAGTTTCATAAAAGTTTTTAGAAACGAAAAATACTTATATAGAATGCAAAAACAAATAATATAAACAAGATAGCAGGTAAAAACAAATAAAATGGGTTGCCTCCCATGAAGCGCTGTTTTTAACGTCATAAGCCTGACGAAATGCCCAGTGAAAGATTATTCGGGAGAAATAGGTAGCAGTTCTACGAGTTTAAGCTTATTCGTATAATCTCTATTATCTACACGATGATATTGTTTTAACCGCTGCCCGTTTACAATAAACGGGGCGCTATTTCTATCCGTGATTTCTACCGCTCCGCTAGGCAAAACTCTTGTAATGTCGAAAGGACCGGACCATCTAGATTTAAGTTTTCCAGGGAAGAGTCTAAGTCTAGAGTTAAATAAAAGTACGACATCTCCTACATTAAATTCTTTCCGTGATAAACGTTGATCGTGCCATTTTTTAGTTCGTTCTTTGTATATTTTAGCGTTTTCGTAAGCGTCTAGTCTTAATTCTTCCGGTTCATGTAAATCGAGGATTCGTTTCTCGCCAGCAGCAGTGTAATTGATATTGAGTGTCTTTATCGCCCAATAAGCTTTATGCTCTAATTCTACCGGGAGATGGCACGATTTTCCGTAAACAAGTTTGAAAGGTGTAGTTCCGATATGAGTCTTATAAGTCGTCCTATAAGCCCATAAGGCTTCGTTAAGCTTGGATGACCAATCTTTTTGAGATATCGCGACTGTTTTTTCTAATATTTGTTTAATCTCTCTATTCGAAACTTCGACTTGTCCGCTAGTTTGTGGATGATAGGGCGTTGCTACGCGGTGGTTCACTCCATATTTAGATAGTAATTTATCAAATATCTTCGAAACAAAATGAGATCCACCGTCACTGATAACAAGTCGGGGAACACCAAAACGCGGGAAAATTATATTCTTGAAAAGCTTTATCACTACTCGTGTGTCATTTGTGGGAGAAGCTATTGCCTCGATCCATTTTGAAATGTAGTCGACAGCGACGAGTATAAACTTGTTTCCAAAAGAAGATGGGAAAGGTCCCATAAAATCTATTCCCCAAACGTCAAAGATTTCCACTTCAAGTATTCCTTTCTGAGGCATTTCGTCGCGTCTTGAGATATTACCGGTGCGTTGGCATCGGTCACAGTTTTTAACGGCGACGTGGACATCCTTCCACAGGTTAGGCCAGAAAAGGCCGGCTTGGAGAATTTTGGCACACATTTTAAAGGTGCTAGTATGTCCGCCACAAGGAGATGAATGGCAATGGGAAATGACGTTTTCTATTTCTTCGTCGGGTACACACCGGCGGAAAATTCCATCGGGTCCTCGTTTAAATAAAAGTGGTTCGTCCCAATAGTAACTCTTGAGATCATGGAAAATTTTCTTTTTCTGTTGGTAAGTTAAATCAGGTGGAAGTGCTCCGACAGCTAAATAGTTAACGATGTCAACATACCAAGGCAATCCTATGGTCATGTCGATGGCTTCCATAACTTCTTTAGCTTCTGGTTTATTTAAATTCAATTGATCTAGGTCGCTTATCATTTGTGCTATCAGATGTTCATACGGAAAATCATCGTTAATTGGCACTTGTTCGGGTTTTATACCTTCTAAACGGGATAAATAATCCGCTACGACGTTTTCGGTTCCTTTCTTATCTTTAATTTCCAAGTCGAATTCTTGTAAGAGTAAAATCCATCGGAGGAGTCTGGGTTTTGCATCTTTCTTGGCAAGTAAATATCGGATAGCAGCATGGTCTATGTAAATGGTGATTTTCGCTCCTACAAGGTAAGAAAGGAATTTGTCGAGTGCGAAGACCACGGCTAAGAGTTCTTTTTCAGTGGTGGCGTAGTTCATTTGAGCTGAGTCTAGCGTTCTGCTGGCGTAGTAAATTGCGTGAAGTTTCTTATCTTTTCTTTGTCCAAGAACTGCGCCGACAGCGTAATCACTTGCATCGCACATGATTTCGAAAGGTAACCTCCAATCGGGCGGTTGCATGATTGTTGCAGAAATAAGTGCGACCTTAAGGGTTTCAAAAGCTTGAATACAATCGTTATCGAATATGAACTCAGCATCCTTCATTAATAGACCGGTTAGTGGTTTTGTAATTTTCGAGAAATCTTTAATAAAACGTCGGTAAAAACCGGCGTGTCCTAGAAAACGTCGTATCTCTCGAACGGTCTTTGGTGGTTGGAGTTCTTTAATCACCTCTATCTTAGCTTTATCAACTTCAATTCCTTTATTAGAAATAACATGTCCAAGTACGATTCCTTCTCTGACCATGAAATGACATTTTTCCCAGTTGAGCACAAGGTTTACTTTCACACATCGTTCTAAAATACTTTCTAAATTAGACAGACATCCTTCAAAGCTTTGTCCACACACAGAGAAGTCATCCATAAACACTTCCATGATGTCGTCAATGAAATCTGCAAAGATGGCCATCATACATCGTTGGAAAGTTGCGGGAGCATTACATAATCCAAATGGCATTCGTCTGTACGTGAACGTTCCATAGGGACACGTGAATGTATTCTTCTCCTGATCATCAGGGTGAATCGGAATTTGGAAAAATCCAGAATAACCGTCTAAATAGCAGAAATAGGAGTGTTTGGCTAATCGTTCTAACATTTGATCAATAAAGGGTAAAGGAAAATGGTCTTTCCGAGTAGCTTTGTTCAGTTTTCGATAATCAATGCACACTCTGTGTCCACTAACTACTCTTTGTGTTATCGATTCGCCTTGTGCATTTTTCACGACAGTGACACCTCCTTTCTTAGGTACGACATGCACTGGGCTAACCCATTTACTGTCGAAGATCGGGTATATAATTCCAGCTTCCATTAGCTTTTTGATTTCACCTCTGACTACAGTGCTTAGAATCAGATTGATTCTTCTTTGAGGTTCTCGAGAGGTTTTTCAATCCTCTTCTAATAGAATACGGTGCATACAAATTGAAGGACAAATTCCTCTTAAGTCTGATATGTTGTAACCTAACGCAGTAGGGTATTTCCTTAGAACGTCTAAAAGTTTTTGAGTTTCGAGTGTTCCTAAACTGGAATTCACTATTACAGGTCGAGTTTGTTCAGTATCAAGGAGTTCGTATCGTAGATTTTTAGGTAGAACTTTCAATTCTAGTTTTGGTTTCTTGGAACATGGCATATGATTGGGTGTAAGTGCTAGACTTTCGCTTAGACTGTCATCTTTATATGGTTCTCGCCAATTGTCGTCTTCGAATATCAGAGGGGTTTCGATTTTCATTATTTCGGAATATGTGGTTTGTTCAACTTCCATCTCTCTCACACACTCGTCTATAATATCGAGTAAGTAACATGTGTCATTTATGGCGGGTGCTTGTAGAAATTGAGTGAGGATGAATTCCACTTTTTCCTCTCCGACTTTGAATGTTAATCTGCCCTTCTTTACATCAATTATAGCTCCGGTGGTGGCTAGGAATGGTCTTCCTAGTATGATAGGGGTAACTGAGTCCTCGGTTATGTCCATGATGATGAAATCGGTAGGGATATAGAATTGACCTATTCTAACTGGAACGTTTTCCAGTATACCTACAGGGTATTTAACCGATCGGTCGGCTAATTGGACGGACATTTTCGTGGGTCTGAGTTCTCCCATCTCTAGCTTTTTGCAAATAGATAAGGGCATGACACTAATGCTTGCTCCTAAGTCACATAGAGCTTTGTCTATGACAAATTTTCCAATATTACAAGGTATAGAGAAACTACCTGGGTCTTTTAGCTTAGGAGGCATATTGTTTTGAATGATCGCGCTACACTCGGCAGTGAGTGTAACTGTTTCGTTATCCTCTATCTTCTTCTTGTTGGATAGAATTTCCTTAAGAAATTTAGCGTACGAGGGCATCTGAGTGATGGCTTCTGTAAAAGGTATGGTTATATTGAGTTGTTTCAGAAGTTCAACGAATTTCTTGAACTGGCCCATCGTTTTGGAATTTGTAAGTCTCTGATGATACGGGATTGGTGGTTTATAAGGTGGTGGAGGTACATAAGGCTTCTCTTGCTCCACTGCTTCTTGCGTTTCGCTTTCCTTTTCTTTAGGCTCATTGGCTTGTTCAGGCAGCTCGCTCTGCTTTTGGTACATGGCTGGATTTTCTAGTCTCGGGTCAACAGGTCCGTCGAGTTCTTTTCCACTTCTCAATATCACAGCATTAGCATGTCCTTTCGGGTTGGGCTGTGGTTGACCAGGAAAAATTCCAGCTGGTGCCGCAGTAGATGCTTGTTGTTGAGCTACTTGTGAGATTTGCGTCTCAAGCATCTTGTTATGGGTGGCTAAAGCATCAACCTTGCTAGCTAATTGTTTTATCTGCTCATTAGTATGCAAATTTTGATTCATAACATCTTTATTAGTCTGAGCTTGGGTAGCAACGAAGTGTTCAATCATGATTTCTAGGTTAGATTTCCTAGGAGTATTAGGTCCATTACCAGGACGATTTGGGATAGCTTTTGGATAACCGGGTGGTGTGGCAGGAGCTTGTACAGGCGCGTATAACGCGTTGTTGTTTTTGTATGAAAAGTTTGGATGATTTTTCCAGCCTGGGTTATAGGTATTGCTATAAGGGTTCCCTTGTACATAGTTTGCTTGTTCAGCTGGAACTCCTGTTAGAAGTGGGCATTCTGGAGCAAGATGTGATTGAAGACCACATAGATCGCAAGTTTGGACAACTGCAGCTACGGTAGCTGCAGGAGCAGTGGTGAGGTTTTCTAGCTTTTGGGTAAGAGCTTCCACTTTAGCATTGACTTGGTCCAGCATATTCACTTCAGACATTCCACCTTTGGTTTGGGATTTCTCCACATTAGCTCTTTCGCTTCCCCATTGATAGTGGTTCTGGGCCATACTTTCGATAAGTTGATTTGCTTCGGCATATGGTTTATCCATCAGTGCGCCACCAGCAGCGGCGTCTATAGTCATTCTTGTGTTATACAACAGACCGTTGTAAAACGTATGAATGATTAGCCATTCTTCTAAACCATGATGAGGACAGAGTCTAATCATATCCTTGTAACGTTCCCACGCTTCAAAAAGTGATTCGTTATCTTTTTGTCTAAAACCGTTGATGTTAGCTCTAAGAATAGCAGTTTTGCTTGGTGGGAAATATCTAGCCAAGAAGACTTTTTTCAATTCATCCCATGTGGTGATTGAATTTGAAGGAAGGGATTGGATCCAGGCTCGGGCTCTGTCTCTTAAAGAAAAAGGAAATAGGCGCAATCGTATCGCCTCGGGGTTTACACCATTCGCTTTTACAGTATCTGCGTACTGCACAAACACTGACAGATGTAGATTAGGGTCGTCAGTAGGAGATCCAGAAAATTGATTCTGCTGAACGGCGGATAGAAGCGAAGGTTTCAGCTCGAAATTGTTACGAGCGATAGCAGGGGCAACAATGCTGTTGTGAGGCTCCGCTTGCGAAGGAACTGCATAGTCCTTAAGAGCGCGAGGCAGATTTGGTACGTCAGCCATTGTCGATTCTTCGGTAGATTCTGATAACGGGATATCAGGAATTTTTGTTGGAGGAAGATTATTAAGAGATTGGTATTCTTGAATTCGGCGTCTTAATCTTAAGTAACGCTCGATATCGTTAATTTGTAAATGCAAAGGCTCGTTTTGAGAACGAGTGTTTGGCATACACAGAGGGAAATGTAAAAAGTTGCCTTAGTCTAGACAGCGTTGTTTTCAGATTACACTAGTGACTAAACTAAAGTCCCCGGCAACGGCGCCAAAAACTTGATGGGGTCTGCGATCGACTTAATGTCTGATGGTATCTTAAATGCAAGCGCACAGCCTATCGGGGTAGTAATAAAAGATTGTTGAATCCACAGGGACTTTGTAATCACGCTAGTGTTGTAAAACAGGTTGGTTTAGCTAAGGAGGAAATTGTCACGTTGGTTTTGGGAAAATTAAGGAAGGTAAATTAATTGATTTTAAAGTAATTATAAAATGAACGGTCGGTATGCAATAGAGTCAACCTAAGGGATCTAATCGGGCCTAGGCATATAAGGATGGTCAACTTGGTTTATCCGTAGAATTAATCAGTTTAAAAACCCTCAACTCACACTTTCATGGTCTTATCTCGGATTATACGTCTAAAGCCCTATACCTGCTTTCGCTAGCCTATAAGTGTTTAGAAGTATTCTTTGGAAACTTAATTAATTCTAATTTGGTTTAAAGCGCTTTCACTGTATTTAAATCAAATGCCTAACTTTAGCTATCCGGTTAAAAACCTCACACTTTCGTGGTCTCGATTTAACCTATTTACTCTTCTTACTTTCGTAACAAAGATTTTATTATTAAGCATAAAAAGTTATAACCAGAGTTAAGTTGATTAAAGTTTTAGCCTAAGTTTGATTAGAAGCCTAATGTCTCTTACTATTCCATACCGACATTAAAGGTTTAGCTAGCCATGGAAATCAAAATAAACATACTGTAAATAAAAGAAAGCAAATATAAATTGGACATTATAAATAATAAATAACAAGCATGCATTAATAAATTAATTAAAATGAATTTAATACAATTGCAAAATAAAAACCTGACAGTAAAGCCAATACTTCAATCCTTCTTCCACAAATCGGAAACTCGGACTTGGTATCGGGAGTATTGCAAATTCTGAAGCTTGAATGATAAATCTTAAACTAGAATAATAATTCCCTAATGTTGGAAATTATTATTTGGACAGTGGAATTTAAAAGAATTGAATTAAACAAATGATGTAAGAATAATAACTGAAATAATACTGGTTTCAATTTTGGCAGAGCTTCGGCACAAATAAGCTGTAATAAAACTCCTTACTTTTTTTGTTCAATATTGAGGTATTTATAGAAGAATAAAATCTGGCAGTTGGTTTGTTAAACTTGGAACTCAGTCTTCCTTCAAAATCTCCAAAAATATAGTAACCTAGTAGTTGAGGGAGAAATGGTGAACGTGGTGTTTGACTGGAGAGAATTAAGGAGTTTGGAAACTCCTTCTGTTATGCTTGCCACGTTCTGCATTTTCCAACTGGACTGTTATACGCATTACGTTCGTTACATGAACGTTACGAGCAGATTTTGGTCTTTCCCGTGTTACGGTCGTGGCCACTGTGTTACGGTCGTGACACTCTTCAAACTGGCTTACGGTCGTGGCAGCTTCATTACGACCGTCACAGCTACAAAAATGCAGTTCTTTGACAGATTTATCCTTTTCTTCTGTTCTTTTGATGCTTTCTTGCATTGTTTCATGTTTTCTTCTATTTTGAGCTCAATTATGAAATACTTGCAAAAGTGATGACAAACTCGAAATATTCGGGAATTAATCGGGTCAAAATAATATAAAACGGACGAATTTCATAGCAAATAAACGATACGATTTCGTGTTATCAACTGGTGGAATCAACACAAGAGGATCTTGTAAGTATTCTTTGATTTTGTCAAAAGCAACTTGGCATTCATCATTCCATTTGACTACTTGATTTTTCTTCAATAGTTTGAAGATTGGCTCACAAGTAGCTGTTAGGTGAGAAATGAATATGGAAATATAGTTCAAATGTCCCAAGAATCCTCTGAATTCCTTCTCAGTACGAGGAGCAGGCATCTCTTGTATTGCTTTAACTTTGGCAGGATCGACCTCGATATCTTTGTTGCTGACGATAAAGCCTAGGAGTTTACCAGACCGTACCCCAAATGTGCATTTGTTTGGATTCAACCTCAGCTTGTACTTCTTCGGTCTCTCAAACAGTTTTTGTAAGTGATCAAGATGCTCTTCCTCTGTTTGAGATCTGGCTATCATATCGTCCACGTAGATAGGTTGCCCCAACGTTCTTTAGTCCGAATGGCATCACCTTGTAGCAGAATGTGCCCCATTGTGTGACAAATGTTATTTTCTCCATGTCCTCAGGCGCCATTTTGATTTGGTTGTAACCTGAGAATCCGTCCATGAAGGAAAACACTTTGTGTTGTTCCGTATTGTCAACTAGGATATCAATGTGGGGGAGTGGAAAATCGTCCTTAGGGCTTGCCCTATTCAAATCTCTGTAGTCCACACACATTCGCACCTTGCCGTCCTTTTTGGGTACGAGAACAACATTGGCAACCCATTGAGGATAGGAGGTGACGGCCAAGAATCCAGCATTGAATTGCTTCATGACTTTAGCTTTAATCTTTTCTGACATATCCGGCCTCATTCGACGAACCTTTTGCATTACTGGCGGACAATCCTCTCTTGTAGGTAGACTATGTACCACAATATTAGCATCAAGTCTTGGCATATCTTCATACGACCAGGAAAAGACTTCGACATAATCGTGTAACAGCTGAATCAGACGCTCCTTGATACTGGGTTCCAGATTGGCACCCACCTTAACCTCTTTTTTGTCTTCTTCGGTACCTAGGTTGATTGTATCCACGGGTTCCTCGTGAGGCTGGATGGTTCTCTCTTCTTGTTATAGCAGTATGGCAAGTTCCCCTGGTACTTCATAATCTTCCTCACCTTCGTCTTCGGCTCGGTAGATTAGATTCTCAGAGTCATAAAAGGCCATAACAGTATCATTACCCATGGGATCCCGAATGGGTGTATACCTGCATTGTGAGTGTGGGTGTGTGTAAGGGTATAGCTACCTTTGAAAGATAATACAAGTGTAAAATAAAAACAATGAGCACAAAAGTTTGTATGCAAAAACATCCATGATTCATTGATGTCATATGAAAATGAGATAATAACCCTTACAAATGGACCATTGTGCCTTGGGTAAGACACAAGGTTTTAAGAGTACGAATTGTTTCAATATTACAGATCAAACAAAATGTAAAGACAAAATACTGTGGGATAAAGGTGATTGGGACAAAGTCTCTAGCCTCCTAATTTCTGAGCCCTCCATTGACAGTCGGGAAGATCCAATCCTCTAGGTTGCAACCATCTTCACCATCTTCTACTGCGTTGACTTCACAGTTGTTGATCTTCAAGGGTGGTCCTCTAACACGAGTATGGCATACAACCTTTTGAGCACTTGAAGTGAAACCTAGGCCAAAATTGTCAGACTTATATGGGATATCTGGGAGCTGTCCCCAAATAGTGCACCCTCCTTCTTCTACCACTGCTTTGGCATCCCTTAGAGATCACATCCGGAGTGGAGGCCTTGTAATCTTGGGAACTTGAGACACAACCTTGGTCACTGCCACATCTTGGGGGACCTCTTCAAAGTGTTGGAATGGAGTTTCAATGAATTCACCATCTAATTCCACATATCTGAAGGAATTGAGATAACTGATCATGTATTCTTCCTCTCCATGAACGGTGATAATCTTCCCTTGAACTGGATACTTTAGCATTTGGTGCAACGTAGAAGTAACAGCGCCAGCATTGTGGATCCATGGTCGGCCTAGCAAGCAGGAGTATGAAGGGCGGATATCCATTACATAAAAGGTTGAATTGAAATTTTGGGTTCCAACCTTTATGGGGATATCCACTTCCTTGTGCACCATCCTTTTCGAGCCGTCAAAAGCCCTTACTACTATGTTGCTTGGCTTTAATGTCAGCCCCTCGCAGTCAAGTCTATCAAGAGCTTTTTTAGGTAATACATTCAGAGATGAGCCAGTGTCCACCAAAACATGGGCCAAGGTTGTGCCCCTACATTCCACTGAGACATGCAATGCATCATTATGCTTCCTTCCCCTCGACGTCAGATCAGCATCCGAGAAACCTAGACCGTTATCTGCAGTCAAGTTGGCTACGCAATCTTGAAATTGATCGGCAAATGTCTCTTGAGGTTCATGGGCGGTTTTTAAGAACTTCACCAAGGATTTTGCATGTGCCTTAGAACATAGTAGTAATTCCAGCATGGATATTTTAGAGGGAGTTTTCCCCAGTTGTTCAACTACATCATAGTCGCTTCTCTTTATAATTTTTAGGATCTCCTCCATTTCTTTCTTGGAGGTATCGGGGATAGTCAATGACTGAGCCTTCGTCCGGACAGGCTCAATAAGAATACTTTTTCCTCGAGTCTCGGTTAACTCGGTAGCAGGAGTGTCAGTAAGAATGATTATAGGGGTTGTAACAACTTTGTCGATTGAAGTATTGTTGGAGAAAATTGTAGGACCGGGAATAGCTTTTGGGGGAGCAACAACAGGAATGATTACGGGTCCAGAAACTTCTTTTGGGGGAGAAATTTCTGGAGAAAAAATCCTACCACTTCGGGTAGTTTTGCTAGTTCCTACAATATTACTGATGTTGGAGTTGACTTTCTCGGAGCTTGAATCTTTGGCGGCTGGCCAGTCCTGCTTGATACCATGGTAATAGACATCCCCTCCATAATTCCATGGTATGGTTTTGTCTAACGCATATGGGACTGGTCCAGGCATTGTGATTATTAAAGGAGTTGTTTTCGGAACTGATGTAATCCTAACGGGTCTTTTGGTGGAGACCCTGGAAGAATTGGCGGAAATGATAATGATAGAAACATCTTCAAAAGGAACATATGGAACAGAAGTCTTCTCGAATAAAATTTCTTTGTTATCTATTAGGCACTGAACGCCTGCTTTCAAAAAAGGACAACTGGTTGGTGAGGATAAACAGAAATGGAAAACTTCATCACAGCCCGAGAACACACTGGCATTCAACGAATTCATTTTAATAGTCAGAAGTGGGGTCATGAATTCATCAATTGAAGTAACAAACAATCCTTCTTCAACGACATTGGTATTGTGGCCATGTCTGGGCATAGGGGCAGAAATGACATTTGGCTTTTCAGGCGCATCGAACTCAATTTCTTTTGCTTCAATAAGGTCTTGTATTTTGTTTTTAGAGCCCAACAGTTATTAGTATCGTGACCAGGACTTTCAGAGTGATAAGCGCAACAAGCATTGGGATGATAGTGAGGAGATGTTGTATTGGGGTTTTTCGGAGCTTCTTTCAAAGTCACCAAATTGGATCTTAGTAGATGCGGTAATACTTGAGACGGGGTCATATTGATTTATGGTGAACTGCTTGACTGACCTTTCCATCCTTGGTTGATTATTTCTTTAATGATCAGACGCAGGCTTAGGAATCATAACAGCCCCCACCATTGGTTGGCGTTCGACCCTATCTTGGTTTCTTTGCGGATATACAGCAGCCACCTCTTTCTTCCTGATGAAAGGCTTCCTTACAGTTGTAGAAGAAGATATATCTTTCTGAATCTTTCTACTCTTTATACCGGCTTCTACCCTTTCTCTGGTCAATATTAGTTCAGTGAAGCCTGTAGATGAACTTCCTATTAAATGATTGAAGAAGGGACCAGACACGGTGCCCAAGAACATGTCTACCAATTCTCTCTCAGATAGAGGGGGTTGAACTCTTCCAACCAAATCTCTCCATTTTTGAGCATAGTCCTTGAAACCTTCATTGGGCACCATGGCCATACTCTGGAGTTGAGTACGGGTAGGCGCGAGATCAGCATTGTATTGGTATTGTTTGTAGAAGGTTGCAGCAAGATCTTCCCAATTGTGAACGTTGGCTCTTTCTAGTTGGTAAAACCAGTCAAGTTGAGTTCCAGATACACTATCTTGGAAGAAGTGCACCCATAAGTCTTTATCAGCGGTATGGGGTTGGATTTTCCTCACATATGACCAGAGATGCATTTTAGGGCATAAAATTCCGTCATATTTGGCGAACACAGGTGCTTTGAATTTTAGAGGAATCACAATCCCCAACACTAAAACCAATTCCTCAAAGTCCAAGCCAGGCACCTTTTGGATTTCCATCGCACTCAACCGCTCCTCAAGATGTTTATACTTGTCATCAGCTGGAGGGTATTGCTCTTCAGAGTAGTCCTTTTCTTCCTCTTCCTCCTCTGATTCTAACGGGACAACTGTTTCCTTGCCTTTCCCTTCCTGATTGTCTTTTTCACCAGATGTTGTTGCAAAGTCCAAGGTCCTTCTTGTCTGCCCATGAAATCATCTTCCCATGTTTAAGACTCCGGTTACCTTCTTTGTTTTCTTTTTCCTCTCTTCAGCCAACAAAGTCTTCAATTCTTCTTGCCCCTTGGCTAGGGTCAAGAGCAACTGTTAAAACTGTGTATTCTGAGCTTAGAGGTCTTTCATTGTTTTCTCTAGATCCATCTTACTGAAATAAACAGTAGAGAGATGAGGATACTCTTTGCAAAAAACCTACTTATGTTATGACGAATGGTATATGCATATGCAATGTTTTCAAGGATTTCAAAGATTCAAATTTATTTTAGACAAAAAGGAAACACACGTTATGTTAATAAGATAAAGCTTGAGTACATCAATGCCCCTTGGGAAAAACAAATACAAGCAACTCTAAGATAAAAAGGTAGTGCGCATCCTTTTCGGTGCAATGTAGGCATTCAAAGTCTTCTCCTCGTGAAGTAGCCTAGTGAGCTCCAAAACCTTCTTCTCGCTTGCGTAGAATTGGGCTTCGAAAGTATCTCGCTCTCCTTTGAGTTGTATCCAATCCCTTTGTAGGTCTTCAAGAGATGTGGGCATGTCAGGATGTAGGATAGTGTATCGAACATCTCCCTCCATGACAGGCTCAATGATTACTAGGATAATGGAGGGGTAAGGCATCATAAGACTCTGAGCGCGAGTTCGTACTCATTTGAGGTAAGGCTCAAGAGGATGGAATTTTTATGCCCCAAAGTCTTGCTATCCACCTTGTTTAACATCCTCCAAGCTCGGGTAAATCTCTGGCGAAGACCTTGATCGTCGTTGTCGTATTCGAATACCAAACCTTGAATCAACATCTCGTACGGGCCATCCCTTCGGGCATAACCAAACTGTCTTAAGGCTAAACATGGGTTGTAGGTGATACCTCCCCTAATTCCAAGTAAAGGGACATTAGGGAATTCTCCACAATAGTCGACAATGATAACATTCTCTTTGGATCAAGAGCACCAGTGAATGTCTGAATGTTTGAGCGTCATCAACCTTTGTGACCATTCTAATACGGTGGCAGAACCGACTGTTTTGAAATGCTGGTTTGCGTTTTGCGTTTTTTGTTTGCAAAATGTCGCGGTAAGCAAGAGTCACCACCGACTTTTATTTCATCCAATCATGGAAAAGGAAAAAGAACAGAAAAAACCTTTTTTTCGAGATTTCTCTGAGTACGGGGGGTAGATTATAGAAAGGGAAGGTGTTAGCACCCTTTCTATCCATAATTTTCCATGGGCTCTTAGGTACTTGCTCATCTTTATAAATTGCTTGTGTATGTACTTTGTTTTGAAAAGTTTGACTTCGTGATAACCCTTGTATCAGTCCTCAAAGGTGTGACGAAGTTGTTTTGAAAATTGTTTTGAAAATGTGTAAGTGTGAAGAGTTTTGATTTGAGCAAGTACCTACTAGCATCTACCTACTCTAAAAAAGATTGTTTCTATTCTTGTTTCCTTTAGACAGCGCTATCCTACTATTGAGAAATAGGTAGCACCGCCATTGGAGTTGTAAGGGTCAATTCAAAAGGGACGTACGATCACTAAAGCAATGTTAGGACACATTAGTAATAACCCTAGAGTCTTAAGATCATATTCGAGGCAACATTTCCGAGGCGATATTTCCGAGGCAACATTTCCGAGGCAACGTTCGAATGGGACATTTGATCTTTTCAGACTGGAGGGCAACCACTAAGACACCCTATACTTAATGATTGTTTACCGAAGGCAACCGAAGTGTGAGTATACCCTAAGAGTGACATGTGCGAGTGATCTATTTTCAATTATTTAGTCTTTGCACATTAGGGTTTTCTAACTGGATTAATTTGTCATACATTCTTAGCATACATCTAAACAGTCAAATATTTGCGAGAATTAAAATGCGAGAAAGTAAATATACGCTATTACAAGACTTCGGGGAGGGGGATTAATTACATAGCCAAAAACCCGGAAAAAGCGATAAATAAAAAGCCCTAGATTAAACTATTACAAACCATGAGCATTTACAGAAATATGGGTAAAAATAATAATACGCGCGCAATGAATCGACTACGAGACAATTGGGGTTTTGACCCTTGACTAAACCAAATTGTAATTAGTTTTAAAAAAAAGGTTTGTTCTGTTTTGTTATTTTAAGAAAAATTAAGAAATTATTACATTAAAAGAAAATCCTAATCCTAATTAATTTTAAATTAAGAAAAAAATAAAGTAATTCATCTAAAAGCCTATTTTTGTATTTTTTTTATTTATTTGAGAAAAAGAGCAAAATGAAATTAAATCAAAAGTTTAACCTAATTTCTATTTTGATTTTATTTTTGAAAACAAATTAATTTTCCTAATTTAAACTAAATTAAATTAATTTTGATAAAATAAAAACTAATCCTAATTTTTGATGAGTTATTGATTTTATGGTTTTTGTGAAGAAATTTTTTTTAATTTGCCAATTAAATAAATAAAGGAAAATAAAGAATAAAAAAAGTAAAGAAAAAGAAATAAAGAAAAGTTAGTAAATGGGCCTGGTGGTGTTTGCTGAAAAGGGGGGTTGGAATTGAATTTATGGGCCCAAATGGTTAAGACCCATTTTGACTTTCCCTGATCCAATGCATACGTTGACCTGGGGCGTATGGTGGTCCTCCAAAGGTAGCACGTTGATCTGGAGCATTAATGAGTTGAATGGCCAGATCCTGATGGTACATGGTGGGCCTCTTGATTTGTAAAGCGCTGGATTGCCTATTGAAAAATAACATGAATAAAGGTTGGGACCTGGGAATCGAACCCAGGCCCTTTGCACTTTTCCCCTGCACGCTTGCCAACTGGGTTGTTTGGCTTGTTTGAATATATAATGAAAACAAAATCTAATATATGAAAAAATCATGGTTAATGGAAAAACGCGCTGAAATTTAAATGAACAAATCAGTGAATGCCATGCATCCATCTTCTTCCTCCCAACCGTCGTTTTAGGTAACAACACATTTACCTACGGTTGACTTGCTGTAGCTACAAACATGTGTTTTTCTCAAAAACTCTCCACAAGCAATATAAATGACCATGGCTGGCACCAGTCAACTCGTCTCATCCTCACGAGTATCATGGTACCAGAATCAACATCCAATTTCACTTATCCTGCAAAGCCCTAAAACTCAACACTAAACCCTAGCCATGGCAGTTTGTCATACAATCACCAAAAACACAATTGAATATGATGATTAGCTTGCAAACATGTTAAGGAACAAGAATATGCAGTCAAAACGTGCAAATGGCGTATAAATTGATGAAAACGAAAACGAGTTTGGAAGCAAATCGTGATACCTGTAACTTACAATTCTAAGCGTGAAAAGGCTTGAAATTGATTGGAATATGCTCCTGAGATGTCCAGCAATCTATTGGCAATGTGAGAATGGCACGATTTGGTCTCTAATATGGAAATTGGATCACCACTTTTCTTGAAAAAAAATTGAGTTTTGTTTGCCTCTTTCACGACTGCTTAACCTCTCCCTATGCCTTGGCTTGCTTCTGTATATGTAATACAACCTATTAGGTCAACAAAAACGACCTCAATCTTGCTCATCATGGAGATTTGATTTGGTCTTTCATGGCATATGATTTCTTTCCAATTTTTCTCAAATCCAATCTTTTTCCAACCAAGTTGGCCTTGCACGAGTTGATTCTCAATTGACAACATATAGGATCTTCTTTCAATGCAAAAATCATCCCTAAAACACAATATGTGATTTATTAGGATTTATTTGATTTTATTTGAATTTTAAATAAATAAAAATAAAAATAAATAAAATAAATAAATAAATAAAGCATGGAGGGTCCCATAGGTCGTGGACTATGTTATCATTAAAGTGCAAGCATAAAAAGTTAGGCTCATTTAGCAAAAAATACAAATTTGAGCACATTTGACTTTTGGCAATTTTGCAAAAAAGGTCAACTTGGCCAATGCATAACTCTTTCAATTTTGACCCTAGATGGGTATTCTTGGACTTTTTAGAAAGCTTGAGATGTCCTCTAAGCAACCCTTTTGGTCTCATCTCAATTGAGTCTTCCATGTTCATGTATGAAGCTTTGACCCAAAAGGTGTTTTTGTTGACTTTTCAAAATGACTTATAATGTCAAAATTCATATCTTTTTGTGAGTGTATATTTTGAACTTTGGAGCTGAGGATTAATTGTAGGGAATTGCATCCTATTCAAAATGAGCTTTGGATGGGTCATTTTTGATAAAGTATGAGAAAGTTATGCTTGGTCAAAGTTGAGTTGACTTTTCCTACAAAACCCTAATTTAACAACTTTTGGGTTTTGATGAATTGTGAGAAATCCTTGATGAATCATGATAAACCATTGATAAAATGATGAATGATACTTCAAAATGAGGATGTTGACCAAAAATCTTGAAGTTTGACTGTATGTGAGCCACTTTTGACTTTTGACCTATGACAGTCGATTTTCAGGCCTTTGAGCCATTGACTGAGCAAACTTCCTTTGCAAAGCTTGAAAATTGACATGGATGATCTTGAGAACATATTAGGACAATGGTGAGCATTTGGGATCCTTTGGACTCAAGCCTCTTGATGCAAAATGAAACCCTAATTTGAGGTAGACTGTCTAAGGAGAGAGTCTGTCTGGTCAACCGTTGGACTTCCTTGAGCAATTTCAGGACCTCACTTGACATGTATTGAGAAATATGGGAGGGAAAATTTTGGGGTACAACAGCTACCCCTGTTCAATCTTCTTAAACCTGAGGATGTAGATTGGATTGTCTGCCTTTCGTGATTTGAAGGTGGAAGATGATTGAACACTAGAGTGCCCAGAAATTTGCACTCATATGAAGTGAAATTTGATTTGCGGTATTGGGAATGGGCTTGTAGATGCCATTTGGAAGTTGCTATAGAATTGTCGGAGATGGGCTTAAAGATGCCATCCGAGGAAGCGTCGATCGCATAAGATATTCCTTTGCGAAAACCCGTATACCTGTTGTTGAGGAGGACTTCGCTGGGGAATGTTGGTCTTTGTCTTGAGAGAAATAGGGGTTTAGGAGCTTCAGTTGTCTGTTACTCTACTGGGGAATAATTCCGGTGTGGGAAGCGGAAGTGAACTGTGTGTTTGGTCGGGGTATATGTTGCACCGCGGCTTAATGGGGAAATGTGAAATCAATTGTGTTTGATCGGGTCCCGATTTTACAGTGTTGTGGACTGCTGTTCTGGGGGTAAGAGAGGAAGAAACCTAGATGGTAAGGTTATGAGAAGGAACCTGGATAGTAGGGTTACTTTGGTATGAAAGCCTGGGTAGTAGGGCTGTGAGAAGGAACTTGGATAGTAGGGTTACTTCGATATGAAAGCCTGGATAGTAGGGTTGTGAGAAGGAACCTAGATAGTAGGGTTGTGAGAAGGAACTTGGATAGTAGGGTTACTTCGATATGAAAGCCTGGATAGTAGGGTTGTGAGAAGGAACCTGGATAGTAAGGTTACTTCGATATGAAAGCCTGGATGGTAGGGCTGCTTCGAATGAGTTTGGGTAAAACTGCAAAGGGAACCTGGGTAAGGTTGTTCTTGTCGCGCCGATGATTACTCTGTTTAGCTTCGAGTGTTGGTCATGGACCTGCTAGAAATTATTGGTAATAATTGTCTTTCCTGAAAGAAATACATGGTTAGTTATGTGCGATGCATGAGATGCATTGTATGATGACGTTTCTCAAAATAAATGAGACCATGCTATATGTAATGCATGCACACGTCATGATGTATGAACATGAAATGTTGATGTAATAAACTGAGTCTGGGAAAATAAATCCCTGTCTGCTGTTTGGAGAGTATGAGAAATGGTATTCTTGACTGCTGTAAAAAACCATAGTTTCTCTACTTCTTTTGTGGATGGTGAACAAAGATGACTATGTTGAGGATTTTGCCCCTTGTTTTACGGATATTCTATCGAGGAGAGACTCTGTCTGAGGATAACTCTACGGGGAATAACTCTGTTGGAGAGGATATACTCTGCTGATATCTCTGCTGACTTGAGGAAATAATTCAGCTAGGGATGAATTTCCGCTGCTGGTGATAATGAATTCTGCTGAAGATTGAATTTCTGCCTGTGAGAGAAATAAACTCGGCTTGGGGAACAATTTACTGACTCACTCGTGATGGTGAACCTCAGCTGGGGAGAGTTGTGTCTTGTTCGGGAAAGCTGACGTCGTTGTCTTTGGATACTTTTTACTTTGTGGGGAGTGTATGTACCACTACTCATGTTCTCAAGTTGGCTCTCTCCCTGTACCTGATGGGCAGAGTAACTGTAAGGTTTTGGACACTTCTTGTTTGTCCCTATTCCTGGAATTACGAGTAATCATCTTTTGTTTTTTATGTAAATCTTTATGAGCAACAATTATTTCCAAATGCATATATCAAAAATGAATCATTGGACGTTCTTGCAAAACAAAAGAAAAAAAGAAAAAAAAACAATTTTGAAATTTCTTGTGAAAATGAGTTGTATTGATTTTCGAAGTTAACCTATAATAGGCGTTTGTACAAAGAGGTTGACGTCCCAGTGAGAGAACGCCGCCAAAAGATAGAAATTACAATTTGTGTAAAAGAAAGAAAAACAATTATGTAAAACAATCCCATTGAGATTCAACTCTGCAATTGCCTTTATATCTTCAAGAGTCCCATCACTTTGCTGCTTGGTTGAAGGTTGATAAGATTGATTGGCGTCGTCTGAGCTTGATAGTCGATATCGAAGTCTGGTTGCGAGGTGATCCAATGAGACATAGTGTTACACTTTGATCCCTAATTTTCGCCTGGACCGCCCTTTCGGGTTTTCAGTCCACCGGGATACCCCTTTTTGCCCAAGTCTCCTTTTCAGGTTTTCGACTTGCCGGGTGTACAGATTTTTTCATTTTCATCCCTTACTTTTTCCCGAACCCTTTTGGTTCACCGGGAAGCCATTATTTTTGCCTAGGCCAGTCAACCTAGCGGGTATTTGATTATGCATAGTATATTTTCACTATGTCTACATTGACGGGGTGAGGAAGGTCGTCACCATCCATGGTGGTTAGAATCATAGCTCCTCCCAAGAAAATGTTCTTAACCACAAATGGCCTTTGGTACGTAGGGATCCATTTGCCCCTGGGATCACCTTGCGGTAGTATGATGTGTTTGATCACCAGATCCCCAACTTGATATTCTTGACGTCTGACTTTCTTGTTAAAAGCCTTAATCATTCGCTTTTGATACGTCTGACCATGACAGATAGTAGTAAGTCTCTTTTCATCGATTGGATTCAGTTGATCAAGTCGGGTCTGGATCTAGTCGTCTTCGTTCAAGCCTGCATCCTTCATAGTCCTGAGAGAGGGTATCTGGACTTCGATGGGTAGGACTGCCTCCATGCCATACACCAAGGAGTAGGGTGTTGCCCCTGTCGATGTCTGTGCTGAGGTACGGTACCCATGAAGAGAGAATGGTAACATCTCATGCCAGTCTTTGTATGTCACTGTCATCTTCTGCATAATCTTCTTGATATTCTTGTTAGCCACTTCAACAACCCCATTCATCTTCGGTCGGTAGGGAGAAGAGTTATGATGTTGAATCTTGAACTATTTGCAGAGCTCAGTGATCATTGTGTTATTGAGATTTGTACCATTGTCAGTAATAATCCTCTCTGGTACACCATATCGACATATCAGATTGTGTCAGATAAACCACGCCACAACATTCTTGGTTATTGTAGCTAAGGAAGCTGCCTCGACCCACTTTGTGAAATAATCAATTGCTACCAGAATGAAGCGATGCCCGTTGGACGCAGTAGCTGTCAAAACATTCAGGGGAACTGGAGGCACATGCACCTTGTCAGCATAGACTTGACACTTAAGACAGGTTCGAGAGTGCTGATAACAATCGGCTTCCATAGTGGACCAGTAATATCCTTTCCGTAGGATTTTCTTCGCCATGGTATGTCCACTGGAATGAGTCCCGAAGGTACCTTCATGTAATTCCGCCATGATCCTTTCTGCCTCGCTCTTGTCCATGCACAGCAGTAAGGTTGAATCATGGTTACGCTTATAGAGGATACCATTACTGATTAGGAACTTCACAGTGAATCTTCTCAAAAACTTCTTATCATTAACAGATGCCCCCTCGGGGTATTCTTGAGCCTCAAGATACCTCTTTACCTCGTGAAACCAAGGTTTATCTGCTACCTCTTCAGTTTCAATGTCACAGCAATGTGCTGGTTCGTCCAACCTCTCAATGGTAATCTGGGGAGCTTCATTGTCTCACCTAACTTTGAACATAGAAGACATGGTAGCTAGCGCGTCCGCTAACTGGTTCTCTTCTCCGGGAAAATGTTCAAAGGTTATCTCCTTGAAGTGCAGGAGCAGTGTCAGTACATACTTTTTGTAAGGAATAAGATTCGGGTGCTTCGTATCCCACTCGCCTTTGATCTGACTTATCACCAGAGCGGAATCTCCGAATACACTCAAGAACTTAATCCTCAGGTCAATAGCAGCTCGAAGACCCATGATACATGCTTCATACTCCGCCATATTGTTGGTGCAGTTGAAACATAAAAGGGCGGTGAACGGGGTATGACAGCCCTCAGGAGATATAATTACAGCGCCAATGCCATTACCCAACGCGTTCGAGGCTCCATCAAAATACATAGACCATCGGGATCCCTCCTCGGGTCCTTCATCCGGTCCAGGTTCTTCGCAGTCGGTTACCAACATGATATTCTCATCCCGAAACTCGAAATTCATGGACTGGTAGTCATCCACGGCCTGATGCGCCAAATGATCCGCCAATACACTACCCTTGATTTCTTTTTGGGTTGTGTATTGGATGTCGTACTCGGTTAAGATCATCTTCCATCTTGCTATTTTTCCGGACAAGGCAGGCTTCTCGAAAATATACTTGATTGGATCCATTTTTGATATCAACAAAGTGGTGTGAGTCAGCATATACTGTCTCAGCTGGCGAGCAGCCCATGCCAAAGTGCAATAAGTTTTCTCGAGAAATGAGTATCGAGTCTCACAGTCGGTAAACTTTTTGCTAAGGTAGTAAATAGTGTGCTCTTTTCGGCCAGACTCGTCATGCTGCCCCAGCACACACCCCATTGAATTGTCTAGCACTGTCAAGTATAAAATCAAGGGTCTTCCTTCAACTAGAGGCATCAAAATTGGTGGTTTTTAAAGGTATTCCTTGATTCTTTCGAAAGCGGTCTGGCATTCATCATTCCACTTTACCACTCGATCTTTCTTCAGCAGCTTGAAGATGGGCTCACAAGTAGCAGTCAGATGTGAAATGAATCTGGAAATGTAATTCAGACGTCCCAAGAAACCTCTTACCTCCTTTTCTGTGCGGGGAGCCGGCATCTCCTGTATAGCTTTTACCTTTGCAGGGTCCACCTGAATACCTTTGTCACTGGCAACAAAACCCAGAAGCTTACCAGACCTCACCCCGAAGGTACACTTGTTCGGATATAACCTCAGCTTGTACGTCTTTAACCTATCAAACAGTTTCTGGAGATGATCAAGGTGCTCTTCCTCAGTCTGGGACCTGGCTATCATATCGTCAACATAAACCTCGATCTCATGGTGAATCATGTCGTGGAACAAAGTGACCATGGCACACTAATACGTTGCCCCAGCATTCTTCAATCCAAAAGGCATTACCTTGTAACAGAAGGTGCCCCACTGTGTAACGAAAGTTATCTTTTCCATTTCCTCAGGAGCCATCTTGATCTGGTTGTAGCCAGAAAAACCATCCATGAAGGAGAAGATCTTGTGTTGTGCGTTGTCGACTAGAACATCAATGTGAGGAAGTGGGAAGTCATCCTTGGGGCTTGCCCTGTTCAGATCTCTGTAGTCCACACACATCCGTACCTTACCTTCCTTCTTAGGTACCGAAACGACGTTGGCAACCCACTGTAGATAAGAAGTGACAGCTAAGAACCCTGCGTCGAACTGTTTCATGACCTCTGCCTTGATTTTCTATGACATTTCAGGGTGCATACGGCGGACCTTCTGCTTTACCGGAGGGAAGTCTTCTTTAGTCGGTGTGATGCGGTGGGAGAACTGACTTGAGGTTTGAGTTTGTGTTCGCAAATGTTGTGGTTAGCAAGAGTCACCACCAACTTTTCTTTTATCCAAAAGGAAAGGTAAAAAAGCACAGGAAAGACCTTTGAGATGTTTTCTTGAGTTCAGGAGGTAGATTATGAAAAGGGAAGGTGCTAGCACCCTTTTCATCCATGGTTTTCCATGGGCTCTTAGTTACTTGTTTAGATCACTTGCTTTGCTTTGAAATTGTTTGAAATGGTGTTTTGTGTGGTTTTGAAAGTATTTTGAAAAGAGGCCATTGTTTAGGCGATCTTTGTAATGATTCTCGTTTGTAAGAATGTATACAAAGATATTTGTCTTTTGAAAAATGTTTCAATGTTTTGTAAAATGTTTTGAAATGTGTGTGTGTTTGTTTTTGAAAATAGCAAGGATTATTTTGAAATTGATCAAGTAACTAGAAGCTATCTACCTACTCAAAAGTCTTTCTTGTGCATTTTTATTCCTTTGACATTATTGACTTACCATTGATTTGGTAAACAACCCTATCTTTGGATGTAAACGGGGCGGGCGTGGGTCATCGTATGACCATGATAGCAATGTTGCCAAGTATCTTAGCATGTTTGAGGGACCAAGATCATTTTTGTTTAGGCAACCTTTTGATAGCGTCATCGAGGGACTATGATCTTATTTTGTTTTGTTTTTCCAAGATACTTCGCATGCGTAACATGGCCATTTTTATTTAGGAAACCAAGTGGGAGAAACCATAAGGGTGTTTGTGTGCAATGTGTGTCATTTTTCATGCATTTGATTTGTCTTGTATTAGGTCTTGTCTATTTGTTTTGATTTTGTTCTTGTCATGTAAACCCTAGTTTACTAAACATAGTATAAATGCGATAAATTGCGTAAATGTAAACTAAGCTATTACAACAATTATTATGGGAGGGGGAATACAAGTTTTTGAATGGGGGATATTGCACAAAATAAACCCTAAAAATACTATTACAACCCAATTGAATATTGTGCGAATTAAATAAATGTACAAATATTTAAAATGCAATGAAAAATGTATTTATGTAAAATGTTTTGTATTTGATTTTTGTATGAGAAAAAATGATTTATTTAAACCCTAAAATAGGAGAAAAAATATTACTATTTTTGAAAGGGTGAAACCCTAATTTTTTTATCAAAGAAAATATATGTTCTATATTAATATTTTGTCCATTTTTGTACAAGAAAATAATAAATAATATTATGTACAAATATTAAAAACTAAAATATGTATGAAAATAAATATTTTATTTATATAAATATATAATAAAAATGTATAGTATTTTTAAAATATTTACAAATTTATTTAAGAAAATAATAACTATTATCCTAATAAACTAATTTTTTATGCAAAAAATAATAGAAAAAATAAAATAAAAATGCAAAAAAATAAAGAAATTAATTTTCATGATTTTTATGATTCAGAAAAATAAATAAAAGCAATAAATATAAAAAATATAAGAAAATATGAAAAATATAACAAATAAAGTCAGGGGGTGCAAATAGTGGTCAGGGGGGTGTGAAAAACAAAAGCAACAGGCCCAAGGCGCCAAAGGCCCAGAACATCATCCTTGTCCTCCAGCTTTCTCCCTGCGCGCGCGTTTTTCTTCAAATCTGTATCTCTCAAATGCTTGCACAAAAACAAAAACTTGTAACATGAAACATATAGCATTTAATCTCACGATTCCAACCATATAAGATTTGTAACCTAACTCTCAAAGACCAGAGAGAATTTTGTCATCCCTAATTCGTGACTTAATTATTCATGAACTTCAAACTTCAAATTCTCACTGCATAGTTAATATAAATGGAAAGCATGCATATGTACAGCTTCACCATGTTAAGGACTACATCTTTGCTTCACAAATCATGGCTTGAGGATGCCTAAATACAAAGATAGAGTTTGAGAAAAATACCTCCTTCAGTTGGATTTAGATATGACAATGTGGGGACTTTAAGGGAGGCATGAGGATCATGTGAGCTTCCTTGAAGTTCCTTCAAGCTATTCCAATTCTTAGCTTGCTTTGTGGATGGCCAGAACTCTTTGCACAAGTCAAGTTGCAAGCTCAAAGTTTGAAAATGGAAATGGCTGAAACAAGGGTGTGATCGGTGGATCTGGAACTGACTGTTTAACGCTGGTTCGCGAAATGTCGCGGAACCAAGAGTCGCCACCGTCTTTTATTTTCTCCAAATGGAAAGGACAAAAGCACAGAAAAATTCCTTATAGAGATTGCTCTCGGTTCGGGAGGTAGATTATAGAAAGGGAAGGTGTTAGCACCCTTTCTATCCATGGTTATCCATGGGCTCTTAGATACTTGCTCATTGTGTTTTCAAAAGGTTTGTTCGCTTTTCAATTGTGGGTTTTAAAAAAGTTTCTTTGAAAATTTCAGTTCGACTCTTGTATCGGTCCTCAAGAGTGTTTGAAAAATTGCTTTCGAAAGCTTTTGAAAAGGTGTCGGTGTGAAAAGTATTTTTGATTTGTTTTGAAATTAGAGCAAGTATCTAGAGTCGTCTACCTACCCTAAGGAATTCGTCTGTGTAAATGTCCTTTAAAGTAGTGCCATCCCACCATTGAGAGGTAGGTAGCACCACCGTTGGAGGTGTTCGGGTCAATTCGAGGTTCGGGACATGGTGATCACCAGAGCAATGGGAAGACACCTTAGAAGCTACCCTCATGCCAGGTTCCCGGATCATGAGGACTTACTAAGACATCCTCTACTCGACGATCACCTTTCGAGGCAAGGCAACAGTGAGGCGTACCCTAGGGGTGGTGTGTGCGATTCGTGTGTCGTTTTCAGATATTTTGTCTTGTCAGGTTATTGGTGATCTAACGTTTTGTTTTTATTTTTGTCATTCATTCTTGCATGCATTTATTTAACAGTTAAAAAGTGCAGAAAGATAAAATTCCTAAACTATTACAAAGGCGCGGGTCCACATCGCCAAATTTAATCCAGGACCCGATTTGACATAAAATAAAGAAATAAAATGCGAGAAATATAAAATTACATGGCTTTGGGAGAATTACATTAATATTATACGAAATAAAATGCGCGAATTGGAATTAAAATTGGAAGCGAGGGCGTTGGACCCTTTTGGAATTAAATTGAAATTAAAAATTAATTAATTATTTATTGAAATAAAAGAAGTGTTTTTTTAGGTTTTTTTGTATTTATGAAATAAGAAAATTAAAATTAAAATTAAAAGAAACCCTAATTCTAAGTTATTTTTAATTATTTGAGAAAAATGTTAAAGTTTAACTTAATTTACTAAAGAATTTATGTACATGTTTATTTACAAAATAAATTAGTAGTTAATAATAATGATAATGATGAGAAAATTATTTATTAAAAAAATGATGAAAAAGTTAAAAACCCTAATTTCTACATATTTAATTTATTAAGAAAAATATTAAAGTTTTGAAACCTAAATTAATCTAATTAATTGTTTAAAGTTTATTTACAAAAATAATAATAGTAAAATTAATATTAATAAAATAAACATTTTTTGATTTTTCTGTATTTTATATTTATTATGAAAATTATTTTATGGAATTAAAAGAAAACAATTAAAAAACAATTAAAAGAATAAAAAGGAAAAACAAATAAAAATTAAAAATTGAGCAAACCATAGGGGGTGTCTGGCCCAAGGGGAGGTTTTTTTGAAGTATTGACTCCTGAGTACCGTGGTCTGCATTCTTTGGCCATTGGGTTGAGTTTTATGCATAAGTTGTTCTACTTTGGTCATTTGGCTTTTGGCTTTTGGCCATTTGTATTCTGGCTTCAACGTTCCCTTAATGTCTGGCTTAATGTCTGCCTCGCCATGTATTGGTGTCATGCATAAAATGTTCTGTTTTGGCCATTTGGCTTTTGGCCTTTTGGCCATTTGGCTTTTGGCCTCAACGTTCCTTAATGAACCTGCATGGGATCCTGTCTAAATCTGCAGTGTTGAACCTCATGAACACATTAAATAAAACCATAAAAATTCAAATAAAACCAACATATGAAGAAATTTAATGTTTAGGCACAATATGGCATGTATGAATGATTATACCCTTTTGATCATGGAGATCAAATCAACCTTACCCTTACTGGAAAAGTAGTGACATGCATGCTTTTATACCCTTTTGATCATGGAGATCAAATCAATCTTACCCTTACTGGAAAAGTAGTGACATGCATGCTTTTATGCCCTTTGGATCATGGAGATCAAGCCAGCCTTACCCTTACTGAAGAAGTAGTGAGGTGTTGGTTTGTAACTGTGATGGCTTGTTTGTAGTGAGAGATGGATTTGTAATAAGGATTTCAAGGTTTTAGGGTTCTTGAAAGAGTTTGATATTCTAACAGTATTGTGGCCAAGTTTTTTCTCTCTTTTTCTCTCCTCCTTTTTTTGTGTGAAAAGAAGGTGATTATATAATGGAAATTAGGGTAAAGCAAATGGGCTTTGAATGTGCAATTGGGCCTCCAATATTCACTTGAATTCGTCACTTTCCAGGCTAAATCGCATGGACTTAAGTGCATTTTTTGAAGTTGAAATGTGAAAACAAAATGTAGCCGGCATTGAGAACTAACTCCTGTCCGAAAATCGACTCAATCGGATAAACGGTGAATTAGTTATGAATTTTTGAAGTTTCAGCTCAGACAAACTTATTTTGGGCTTCAGTGTCGACTCTGACACGTTCTTCAATAAAAAACTGGTATTGATCGGAGCATAATCCGGTCTCGACCTTTGAAGCAAAGTTGTAGATCTACGAGTCAGGGACCTTGTGTAAAAATATGAGTCCAATCCGATAAAAATTGGCCGAGTTATGAATTTTCGAAGTTTCGGCCCAGATGAAATAATATTCAGCATTCAGGATTTTCAGCGTGTCACGCATTCTGAGCAAAAAACGAAGGCCTTTTGAATACCGTTTGAACTCAATACCTTCTGTGAAAATGTAGCCAACTCAATTTGTGAAATTTTGGCACCGGAACCAGCTCGATACGATGAAAATCGACCAAGTTATGATTTTTTGAACATGACGTAAATAAACTTCTGTCACAAATTTTCTGCACGAAAATGCTTGATAAATCCACATTTTTGAAGACCTTCTGATCGAAATTGGCTTCCAGCCGTGAGAGATGAAAACGTAGATAATGTTAAGACGGAATTTTGGCCACTGGAATGGGTTCAAAACGAGTCGCGATCTTCAAGTTATGAATTTTTTAGCGCGTAAAAACTGCACTTTCAGCACACTTTTTCACCATATTTCTTCGAGAAAACTCACACATTCGGATACCTTTTTTAAAGAATTGACTCTTGAGCCGAACCTGAATTTGAGAATACATTATCAGAGATATCTTGGCGAAAGAATACCTGAATATGACGCGCCAGGTTGGACTTGTGAATTTCTTGGAGAATATGGGAGGGCAAATTTTGGGGTACAACAGTTGCCCCTGTTCAATCTTCTTAGGCCTGAGGATGTAGATTGGCTGGCGTGCCTTTCGTAATCCGAGGGTAGAAGATGATTGAACACTAGAGTGCCCAGAAATTTGCGCTCACATAGTAGCAGTATGATGATGATGGGAATGGGCTTATAGATGCCAATTAGAGATTGCTGGATAGGATGATGGGCTTATAGATGCCATCTGGATGTCGATCGCGTAAGAGATTCCTTAGCGAGAACCTGCATACCTGCAAAAGAAAAAAGAGTACCTGACACGTTGCAAGAACTGGTTTTCAGATGCTTGGCATAGATATGTCCTGACTGGTTACAGGAGCTGAGTCTGGAGCTTCAAAAGATGATGAATGAACCAGGGATGGTTACTACCTTAGCATGAATAGTAAGAGAACCTTGTGTGACTTTAACTTCAACAACGCTCGTTGAGAAAATCTTGGTGAGAATTACCATCTTCGCAGTATCGGGAAGAGAACCAAAGGAAATTATAATCTGAAAGGGAATTATCACCTCACTCACCGTCGGAGAGGGACCCATAGGAAAAGGAGTTATCACCTCACTCACCGTCGGAGAGGGAACCATCTGAACAGGAATTATTACCTCACTCACCGTCGGAGAGGGAACCATAGGGAAGGAATTATTACCTCACTCACCGTCGGAGAGGGACCCATAAGGAAAGGAATTATCGCCTCACTCACCGTCGGAGAGGGAACCATAGAAGATTATCACCTCACTCACCGTCGGAGAGGGAACCATCTGAAAAGGAATTACCACCTCACTCACCGTCGGAGAGGGAACCATAGGAGATTATCACCTCACTCACCGTCGGAGAGGGAACCATCTGAAAAGGAATTATCGCCTCACTCACCGTCGGAGAGGGAACCATAGGAGATTATCACCTCACTCACCGTCGGAGAGGGAACCATCTGAAAAGGAATTACCACCTCACTCACCGTCGGAGAGGGAACCATCTGAAAAGGAATTATCACCTCACTCACCGTCGGAGAGGGAACCATAGGAAAAGGAATTATCACCTCACTCACCGTCGGAGAGGGAACCATAGGAGATTATCACCTCACTCACCGTCGGAGAGGGAACCATCTGAAAAGGAATTATCACCTCACTCACCGTCGGAGAGGGAACCATCTGAAAAGGGATTACCACCTCACTCACCGTCGGAGAGGGAACCATCTGAAAAGGGATTACCACCTCACTCACCGTCGGAGAGGGAACCATAAGGAAAAGGGATTACCACCTCACTCACCGTCGGAGAGGGAACCATAAGGAAAGGAATTATCGCCTCACTCACCGTCGGAGAGGGAACCATAAGGAAAGGAATTACCACCTCACTCATCGTCGGAGAGGGAACCATAAGGAAAGGAATTACCACCTCACTCACCGTCGGAGAGGGAACCATAAGGAAAGGAATTACCACCTCACTCACCGTCGGAGAGGGAACCATTTGAAAAGGAATTACCACCTCACTCACCGTCGGAGAGGGAACCATAAGGAAAGGAATTATCGCCTCACTCACCGTCGGAGAGGGAACCATCTGAAAAGGGATTACCACCTCACTCACCGTCGGAGAGGGAATCATAAGAAATTATAATCTTAAAGAAAACCCTAAAATGGAAATCTCATGCACCGTCGGAGAGAGAACCAATAGGAAATTATAACCTGGGATAACTTCTACTGAGTCTTTATCAGAAAAATCTGTTGGGAGTCGATTTAGCTGGACTAGAGAAGGCTTGGGACTGGATAAGAAATCTTTGGAGTCGATTAACTGAACCGGTCTAGGTCTTGAAATATGATTGAGAATTTCAACTGCATCTTTCCTGAAAGGTAAAAGTCAGTCATATGCAATGCATGATATGGATCAAGCAATGATGTTCTCAACATGAATGAGATTTGTATGATATAATGCGTATATGCATGCTATAATGATGTATGTGATGTTTTATGAATGTATGTTTTCGTCTAGGAAAGTAAATCCTTGACGGGTGTCGGGAAGTCATATCCTGGGCTGATGTTGAAGAATAGATTTTGCTTCCGCTGGGGATGATAACTGCAAGAATACCGGTAGGAGAAGATGACTCCGTTGCGGAATAAACTTGGCAAATGGAAGATTCTGCAGGGAGAAAAGATACTCTAGCGACCATGTTGGGAAGCAATACTCTGTGGGAAGAGGGATGCCTTGCTGAGTGTTGATAATAATTTGCTGGGGGTAAGAGAACTTCGTCGGGGACGCTCTTTCCGTGGCTTTTGGCTGAGGATAACCCAGTTATATCCTGTTAAGGAAATAACTCTTTGAATAAAGCCGGACGACGCGTTCGTGCTCTGTGAGGATAAGCTTCCAGAATCTACTGGGGATAAGCTTACTGCTTGGGGATAAATTCCAACTTTCCTGGGGAAGTTTTGTTATGCTGGGGAAGTGATTCCTTTGAATGCTTGATAGAACGCCGGGGAATCAATCTTTAGACCAAGACTGCCGGGGATGCTTGTTAAGAATATATGTATGCTGCTGGGGAATGTTGAGATCTGCTGGAGGATACTCAACTTCCTTAAGATTTGATAGTATAGCTTGGAGAGAATGTACTGACTGCTGACTTACTCTCTGGGGAATTAGGATATCTGGTTACGTTCTTCCACTGAGCCCATCTTGGTACCCTGGAGGGCAGAACAATTAGATTGCTCTTAGACGACTCTTTATTGCCCCTGTTTCTGAGGTAGGAGGAAGACCTGTGAGGTGCTGATAGTTATTGATGGACAAACCTTCTTCTGGTAGGCAGGTGATAAGATGACAGGACATAGTCGTACGCTTTGATCCCAAACTTTTGCCTGGACCGCCCTTTCGGGTTTTCAGTCCACCAGGATACCCATTTTTGCCCAAGCCGCCTTTTCGGGTTTTCGACTTGCCGGGTGTACAGATTTTTTATTTCATCCCTCATTTTGCCCGAACCCTTTTGGTTCGCCGGGAAGCCCTTATTTTTGCCTAGGTATGTCAACCTAGCGGGTCTTTGATTGTGCGTAGTATTTTTTCGACTATGTCCGTGCTTTCAGAATGTAGGGAGTTGCCCCTGTTAGAAGTGTTTTGTCATGCCACCAGAAGGTGTTTGATCAAGCGAGATTCGTTGCTGGGAATTCATGTCCAATGCCCCAAGTGGCTCAGCCGGAGGTTTGCCCCTGGCTGTTTTGGCCTTTGAGAGATTCTCCGAATCTTGATTGGACTGCCCCAGATGATGGACCATGATCATGTCATGCCCCTTGATTGAAAGTGCTTTTGTTCACTAGGTATTCATCGTGCGAATTTCCTTGTTGTTCAAACAAAAAGTCATACGCAAACAAAGTTATGTTAAAAATGCAAAGCCTATGTCTGTCTTGAAGATTTGGAAAATGCATTCTTTTTCATAAAACGAGTGAATGTTTGTAAAACGTGATGTCAACTCCTTCTTTATAGTAAGCCTTAAGGAGTCAGGATACCTTTCGTCACAGTATGCTTTCGAACTAACCCATGCTTCAGCTAGGACTTTTAAGGGTTATAACGTGGCCTGGTTCACGGTTTAAGAAACAAAGGATAAAGGCCCAAATTATTTGTACCCACCCGCTCTTCGTGATGTTCTCCAAACCTAAACTCAGTTGATCGTGCGTTAGACCTTATTCGAGTCTTTGCTTTGATTTTCTGGTGATGATTCGGATGTTGACAATTTATTTTGAATAGGCAGTCATTTTTGTCGAGGGTTTGTAAGATCTCTTTTCTTGATTGATTTTTGTTATCCCCTTTTTTTTTTGAGCTGTTCTTTTCTGATTACAGTCAGCGGGATGCCCCAGTTTGTAAGTCTCCTTCATTGGTTTTTGACTTATTGGGTTTTTTTTTTTGAGATATAATGACTGCCTTTCTTTATTGATTGTTCGGAACCATCACTGTCTTTCGTTTATTTAAGGACCTCTTTGGTGCCATTCGTTATGCACTTGGATCAACTGAGAGACTACCCTGCCCCAGGTTATGATTAAGGGTTTTTAAATTTCGAAAAGAAAAACTCCTACTTCTTTGGCTCAGAGGGGTTGACGAGGGATTATCATCCTTATAACTCCAGTGTTTAGGAATTGAAACAATGCCTGTACCTCATCAGCGGGGTCTGTTCAAAAGCATACTGTAAAGATCGTGGTATCGTTTTCGTCATCCTCCCTCAAGAGGCTTAGAATTATTAATCGAGAGTTGACATCAGAAAAAATATGAAACTAATTTGCGTATAGTGAATACGAATATATGGCTTCAAAACAGACATATGCGATGCATTAATGGAATAACAATGTTTAACGTGAATAAATGTTTGAACAATCAAAGCACAACACAACTTGAACATTCGAATGAACAAAAGTTTCCTAGTCTCAGAGCTTGTCACTTCAAAAGGTGAGCCTTGGAGGGATGGTAGAAAAATTCAGCCTGACCATCTTGTGTGAATTCCAGTGCTCCTTCATCAATCAGATCCTGAATCTTATTCTTCAAAGTCCAACAATCCTCTGTAGCATGCCCCGGGCTATCAGAATGATAAGCGCAGCGAGCGTTGGGGTTATACTTTGGTGACGTTGTATTTTGAAACTTCGGAGCCTCTTTTAGAGTTACCAGCTTGGTCTCCAGCAACTGTGGCAATGTCTGGGATAAGGTCATGTTGAGCCGAGTGAACTGCCTTCTCTCTCTCTTTTGTTGGTTGCGATGTTGAATTTGTGACACTGGAGCCGTTTGGGGAGCTCTCTCCTTGCCTCTTTGTCTCAAAGGTGGTCGAACGATGACTGGCTTTTTACCCTTAGACTTTTTCCCCAGCTGGTTACCCTGAAGCAGTTGGTTGACGAGAACCCAGAGCTCGTCTTGTCTTTGAGCTAACCCTTGAATAGCAGTCACCTGCCCCAGCATCTAGGCTTTCAATGCATCCACCTCAGCTTGTAGGTGTTTCAGCCTTTCACCCTCAGCGTTGTTTCTAACAAAGGTCTCCATGAGAAGTGTCCTTAGCTCCTCCTGCCCCTTGGATAGATTCAGGAGGATTTCCCGAACCGAGTCTCTTGAATAAGACAATCCTGGTTATCTGGTTGGAAGGCCATTGTTGAAATAAACAGCGAGAAAGGTAAGTGACCTGCAACAAAGATACCTGTTATGTAATGATGTGTATGACATGCATGCAATGTTTTCAAGGACCTCGCGGGGTAAACAAGAAAATTGGTTAGCATCTGGATCCGGTAGCTTGATTGAAAGAACTTCGTATTTGTTGAGAGTCTTTCTTCCAAGGGTCAAAGGCTCACCATATCCAGTGGGTCATAGCCCCTGACTTTAGTCATCATGTCTAGTTTTGGTTTCCAAACAACCTTGGTTAGGGGAACCTTCCCCAGGAGTCGAAGCTCACCATATCAAGTGGGTCATAGCCCCTGACAACCTTGGCTAGAGGAAAATAAATCTTCTTTGCCCCTTGCTGAGATAGTTGATTCACCATGACCTGCATCACAAGCCCTTGAGATCCTTGAAATGGGTTAGGATGTATGCAATGGTATGATGTTATGTTATGCATGGGGTAATGTAAGTAACCCTGTTATGAGTCCCAATTAAGGACTGCAAACCAAAACCTGCAAGAAACTTAAGTAAAACCTGTCATGAGTCCTAATTAAGGACTAAAAACAACACCTGCAAGAAACCCGGTAAACCTTGTTATGAGTCCTAATTAAGGACTACAAAAAAAACCTGCAAGAAGCTCAAGTGTCAGACAACAAGCATGCAAATAGTCAAGTACGAAGGCACACAAGTCACACAAGAGAAACCCTTAGAGTTTGGGCCAGCACGGGGTCTGGGTATTACCCTCTTTCAGTTGGTGGGCTCAACCTGTCCTATTAGAAGTAATCGGGTTCTAAGGGTCCCAATATCACTGGATTGCTTTCATTGTTCATCGTTTCGATTTAGCCACTGAACTGGCGACCGAAATATTCCAGGAAAGCAACCCTTAATTGAGTGTAGTATCGAGTATCAACCAACCTCGGACTGCACCAAAGTCAGTTATCTCACTACCCTAAAGAGGCCAAGATAGTTCAATTAAGGTTCCTAAGGTCTGTTGATGCTTCACGACACCACGCGGAGGCCCCGTACTCTCCTTGACTGAACTCAAGGGTTACCGGTACACACCAAAGTGCCACATCAACGTAGCAGACTGTTTCAACCATGTCGGTATACCCCGCACAGTTCCCTCACAGCCTTGTTGCTACTTTCTAAGAAGGTATCCCCCAGATCCGGGTTAGGATCTATAGAACTCCCAAGCAACCCACAATTTAAAGCACACAAGGAAAACAATTGAAAACACAGTTATTAACTTAGTCATAAGGTACACCTCACTTTAAGTTTGGTCCCCAGCAGAGTCGCCAGTTCTGTGATCGGTGGATCTGGAACTGACTGTTTAACGCTGGTTCGCGAAATGTCGCGGAAGCAAGAGTCGCCACCGTCTTTTATTTTCTCCAAATGGAAAGGACAAAAGCACAGAAAAATTCCTTATAGAGATTGCTCTCGGTTCAGGAGGTAGATTATAGAAAGGGAAGGTGTTAGCACCCTTTCTATCCATGGTTATCCATGGGCTCTTAGATACTTGCTCATTGTGTTTTCAAAAGGTTTGTTCGCTTTTCAATTGTGGGTTTTAAAAAAGTTTCTTTGAAAATTTCAGTTCGACTCTTGTATCGGTCCTCAAGAGTGTTTGAAAAATTGCTTTCGAAAGCTTTTGAAAAGGTGTCGGTGTGAAAAGTATTTTTGATTTGTTTTGAAATTAGAGCAAGTATCTAGAGTCGTCTACCTACCCTAAGGAATTCGTCTGTGTAAATGTCCTTTAAAGTAGTGCCATCCCACCATTGAGAGGTAGGTAGCACCACCGTTGGAGGTGTTCGGGTCAATTCGAGGTTCGGGACATGGTGATCACCAGAGCAATGGGAAGACACCTTAGAAGCTACCCTCATGCCAGGTTCCCAGATCATGAGGACTTACTAAGACATCCTCTACTCGACGATCACCTTTCGAGGCAAGGCAACAGTGAGGCGTACCCTAGGGGTGGTGTGTGCGATTCGTGTGTCGTTTTCAGATATTTTGTCTTGTCAGGTTATTGGTGATCTAACGTTTTGTTTTTATTTTTGTCATTCATTCTTGCATGCATTTATTTAACAGTTAAAAAGTGCAGAAAGATAAAATTCCTAAACTATTACAAAGGCGCGGGTCCACATCGCCAAATTTAATCCAGGACCCGATTTGACATAAAATAAAGAAATAAAATGCGAGAAATATAAAATTACATGGCTTTGGGAGAATTACATTAATATTATACGAAATAAAATGCGCGAATTGGAATTAAAATTGGAAGCGAGGGCGTTGGACCCTTTTGGAATTAAATTGAAATTAAAAATTAATTAATTATTTATTGAAATAAAAGAAGTGTTTTTTTAGGTTTTTTTGTATTTATGAAATAAGAAAATTAAAATTAAAATTAAAAGAAACCCTAATTCTAAGTTATTTTTAATTATTTGAGAAAAATGTTAAAGTTTAACTTAATTTACTAAAGAATTTATGTACATGTTTATTTACAAAATAAATTAGTAGTTAATAATAATGATAATGATGAGAAAATTATTTATTAAAAAAATGATGAAAAAGTTAAAAACCCTAATTTCTACATATTTAATTTATTAAGAAAAATATTAAAGTTTTGAAACCTAAATTAATCTAATTAATTGGTTAAAGTTTATTTACAAAAATAATAATAGTAAAATTAATATTAATAAAATAAACATTTTTTTGATTTTTCTGTATTTTATATTTATTATGAAAATTATTTTATGGAATTAAAAGAAAACAATTAAAAAACAATTAAAAGAATAAAAAGGAAAAACAAATAAAAATTAAAAATTGAGCAAACCATAGGGGGTGTCTGGCCCAAGGGGAGGTTTTTTTGAAGTATTGACTCCTGAGTACCGTGGTCTGCATTCTTTGGCCATTGGATTGAGTTTTATGCATAAGTTGTTCTACTTTGGCCATTTGGCTTTTGGCTTTTGGCTTTTGCCTTTTGGCCATTTGTGTTCTGGCTTCAACGTTCCCTTAATGTCTGGCTTAATGTCTGCCTCGCCATGTATTGGTGTCATGCATAAAATGTTCTGTTTTGGCCATTTGGCTTTTGGCCTTTTGGCCATTTGGCTTTTGGCCTCAACGTTCCTTAATGAACCTGCATGGGATCCTGTCTAAATCTGCAGTGTTGAACCTCATGAACACATTAAATAAAATCATAAAAATTCAAATAAAACCAACATATGAAGAAATTTAATGTTTAGGCACAATATGACATGTATGAATGATTATACCCTTTTGATCATGGAGATCAAATCAACCTTACCCTTACTGGAAAAGTAGTGACATGCATGCTTTTATGCCCTTTGGATCATGGAGATCAAGCCAGCCTTACCCTTACTGAAGAAGTAGTGAGGTGTTGGTTTGTAACTGTGATGGCTTGTTTGTAGTGAGAGAGGGATTTGTAATAAGGATTTCAAGGTTTTAGGGTTCTTGAAAGAGTTTGATATTCTAACAGTATTGTGGCCAAGTTTTTTCTCTCTTTTTCTCTCCTCCTTTTTTTGTGTGAAAAGAAGGTGATTATATAATGGAAATTAGGGTAAAGCAAATGGGCTTTGAATGTGCAATTGGGCCTCCAATATTCACTTGAATTCGTCACTTTCCAGGCTAAATCGCATGGACTTAAGTGCATTTTTTGAAGTTGAAATGTGAAAACAAAATGTAGCCGGCATTGAGAACTAACTCCTGTCCGAAAATCGACTCAATCGGATAAACGGTGAATTAGTTATGAATTTTTGAAGTTTCAGCTCAGACAAACTTATTTTGGGCTTCAGTGTCGACTCTGACACGTTCTTCAATAAAAAACTGGTATTGATCGGAGCATAATCCGGTCTCGACCTTTGAAGCAAAGTTGTAGATCTACGAGTCAGGGACCTTGTGTAAAAATATGAGTCCAATCCGATAAAAATTGACCGAGTTATGAATTTTCGAAGTTTCGGCCCAGATGAAATAATATTCAGCATTCAGGATTTTCAGCGTGTCACGCACTCTGAGCAAAAAACCAAGGCCTTTTGAATACCGTTTGAACTCAATACCTTCTGTGAAAATGTAGCCAACTCAATTTGTGAAATTTTGGCACCGGAACCAGCTCGATACGATGAAAATCGACCAAGTTATGATTTTTTGAACATGACGTAAATAAACTTCTGTCACAAATTTTCTGCACGAAAATGCTTGATAAATCCACATTTTTGAAGACCTTCTGATCGAAATTGGCTTCCAGCCGTGAGAGATGAAAACGTAGATAATGTTAAGACGGAATTTTGGCCACTGGAACGGGTTCAAAACGAGTCGCGATCTTCAAGTTATGAATTTTTTAGCGCGTAAAAACTGCACTTTCAGCACACTTTTTCACCATATTTCTTCGAGAAAACTCACACATTCGGATACCTTCTTTAAAGAATTGACTCTTGAGCCGAACCTGAATTTGAGAATACATTATCAGAGATATCTTGGCGAAAGAATACCTGAATATGACGCGCCAGGTTGGACTTGTGAATTTCTTGGAGAATATGGGAGGGCAAATTTTGGGGTACAACAAAGGGTTACAACAACAATGTAAAGGCTTGGATAGCTTTGATATGATGTGGATAAGATGTTTGAAGTGTTGAAACAAAAAACGCACGAGCCAAAAATGAAATGGCTATGGTTTTGCAGCAACTCTGAGTTAGGGCAAAAATTTGGTGTTTTTGTGTTTGAGAGAGTTTTGGATGCTAAGCAGTCACCCTTTGGCTTGTGTTAAGTTTGTGAATATGTATAGAATGGATACAAAGTCCACTCTTTACTAGCTGTACAAGTTTTCTACCTTTTGGCCACTTTTCTTGTTTTTGAAGAAAGGTGAAGTGACCATTGCTATATGCTTGTACTGGTTATTTTATGAGCTGATAAAAGTTGGTATACTTTGCTTGATACCTGTGGAAATTGTTTGCATCAAAGGGACAGGTCCAAGGCTCAAGATGGACAAAGTTGTAAAACTCACCTTTATGAAAATGGCATTGTAACCTTTATGCCTAAAATGGAATTACAACTTGTACAATGTTCCAAAAGCCAAGATAAAGCCTTTATCCTTTGAGTTTGCATTTAATTATGGAGTGTAGAATTAGTTTAGGACCTGTAATGCAAGGTACAAGCATCATGGATCTGATTTGCAACTTGATACTTTGTGAAAATGGCATGAACACAAGTGATAAAATGCCAATTTATCTTGTTTGATTCTCCCTAACCACAAATGATCTTGGAGAGTTCTTGGACATTTTAGAAAGCATTCCATGTGCTCTATAACCCATCTTTGAAATTCATTTTTGAGATAACTCTTGGAACTAGGTGAAAAATGTCCATGAAGTTGGGTCAAAAACCTGCCTAAATTAGGGCAAATTTTCACTAAGTTATTTAGTTCATGGACCTATGTTCACAAATTCATAACTTGAGATCCAAGCATCTTTTGGGAAAAGTTTGTGAAGAAAAGTTGTAGATTTCATGGAGGACTACAACTTTCATGTTGGAAGTTTTCTTTGAATCAAATTGCATCATGGTGAAAAAGTGGTGGAAAGTTGGGAAAAAATGAGAAAATTTTCATACTTTGAAAAATTCTAAGTTATGAAAATTTTCAAATTCAAAACCCTAGTTTTCAAAATTGGTTTTCTTGGTCAACAAGTTTCATATTTTGACACATCTTGATGAATTATGACCCTTCGCACTTGATTTTCACCAAAAAGTCAAAGTTTGACTTTTTAGTGTACAGTTGACTTTTGATCAATTGACTGCAAAATTCATTTGTCAATCCAATGAACTTGAGATATTTTGAACCATGTGATTAGGTCAAGATGATTCCACTGAACCCTTGAAATCATGTTTGAACTCAATTGGTCCTTGGCTAGGTAAAAAAAATCAGAAATTGCCCTTTCTTAGTCAAAACCCTAATTTTGACCATTTTGCCTTTTTGATGATTTGATCAAATTTCTTAAGGAGTTGTGATCCAAACTTGATCAAATGATACATATGAGTCTAAAATGTTGTTGTGGATAAAAAATTATGAAGTTTGACTGTAAATTGGCCGTGGTTGACTTTTTCCCTAATACAGTTGATTTTTAGGTCAACTGTCCAATTGACTGGTCAAAAATGTGATTCAAGGCTTAAAACTTAACATGAACAATCTTAGGGGTCCAAGATGGTGTATTAAAGTCACATGAAGCATTGAGGGTCCAAAAATCCTTGTGTAAACTCAAACCCTAATTTTGGGTTATCAGTGCAAGATGAGGTATCTTGAGTTGACCAAACCCTAATCATGTCTTGAGTCCAAGAAGTCTTGTGAGAAAAATCTTGATAAGTGAGAGGGCAAATTTTGGGGTACAACAGCTTCCCCTGTTCAATCTTCTTGAACCTGAAGAGTTAGATTGGCGAGTTTTGTCGTTCGTGACTCAAAGGTAAAAGATGATTGGACACTAGAGTGCCCATAAATTTGCACTCGACAAAGTGTAGTTAAGGGAATAGGCTTAAAGATGCCATTTGGAGAGGTGATAGAATCTGTTGGAGATGGGCTTGTAGATGCCATCCAAGAATGTTTGTTGAATTGTAAGTTGTAAGTCAAAAGAATGAGTATCAGAATGGTGTCCGCATCTAGAACGTATCTGAACTGTATCTGGAGACTTGAAATCTGAATGAGAAACAGAATAGCATCCGTGTTTGGAGCGTATCCGTACTGTATCAAGAGTGTGAAATCTGAATTTGAATAAGTATCAGAATGGAATCCGTATCTGGAGCGTATCTGAACTGTATCTAGGTGTTGAAGTCTGAACGAGTAATAGAATAGCATCAGTGTCTAGAGTGTATCCATATTGTATCTGAGATCTGAATCTGAATGAGTAACAGAATGACTTCCGTGTCTGGAGTGTATCCGTACTGTATCTGATAGTCGAAATCCTAAAAAAGGGCCAGAATGGCATCAGTGTCTGGATCGTATCTGAACTTAAAACCTGATAGTTGAAATCCGAATGAGTAGCAGAATGACTTCTGTATCTGGAGTGTATCCGTATTGTATCTGAGTTCTGAATAAGGTCCAGAATGGCATCCGTGTCTGGAGCGTATCTGAATCTTGAAAATTTGAATGAGTATCAGGATGACATCCGTGTCTGGAGCGTATCTGAACTGTATCAAGAGTGTGAAGTTTGAATAGGTAACAGAATGGAGACTGTGTCTGGAGCGTATCTGAACTTGAAATTTGAATGAGTAATAGAACGACTTCCGTGTCTGGAGTGTATCTGAACTGTATCTTAAAATCTGAATCTGAATGAGTAACAGAATGACTTCCGTGTCTGGAGTGTATACGTATTGTATCAAGATTGCATATTTGTTAAATGGTAGCTGTTAATCTTATCCTGAAAAGGGTAAAATGTTAGCTGAAAACACAAAGTTATGTTGCATGAAATGTATGATGCAATATATGTGTTTTATCAATGTTTATGATTATGGATGTAATGTATGCGCATGTAAGCTGATTTGCTGTATTACTGAGGAAAATAAATCCTTGACTGTTGTCGGGGAAAATAAATCTTTGATTGCTGAGGATAAGAAATCCTTGGCGACTGTTGAGGATTAAAAATCCTTGATGACTTCTCTGGGGATATAGGGATCCTTCATGTCTTGAAATTGGAGTATTGACCAAAAAATTTTGTTGCGAACAATGCCATACTGCTTGAGTAATCCGCTTGGGGAATCTAGAGATTTTCGATGACTTCTACTGGGGATTACACAATGGGAAACCCTGTTTCGTTGGGGAATAAAGAAAACTCTAATGACTTATGCGGGGAATTAAAAAAGAGAATCTTCATTCTGTTGGGGAGCAATAAAAACTCTATGGGGAAGAAGGCTTACTGCTGAGGAGTAGGTTCAGGAGTTTGGGTTGTCTGCCACTTTACTGGGGAGTTATCCTAGGTTGGGGAGAGACAAAAGTTAACGGTTATCTGGTTGATCTTCAAGATAACTTGCTGGGGAGTTTAGAGAAACTTGATGGTTTCCGCTGGGGATTGATAGTTAGAAGTTTTGGCTCCGCTGGGGATTGGGAGTTTGAAGTTTTAACTCTGATGGGGATCTGTAATCCAAGATTTTGGCTCCGCTGGGGATCTAGATGATGTACTGTAGGGATTGCTCATGGAATAGCCTAAAGACATTTTCCTATCCTTTCAATCTGTCAGTAATTGTTCTTTTTCCACCTTGTTTATTTGTAAACAGTAATTATGCATATGTTCATCAATGAATCATTGGACGTTTTTGCAAATAAAAACACAAGTGTAAAGAAAAAGGCAAATAGTTTTCTGTATTTTGAAAGAGATATCTTTGTATTTACTTTGAATAATGTTTTTGTACAGAGGAGACAGACATCCTAGTAAGAGGATGGTGTCATAAAAATAAGAAAAATTTATACAAAGAAAGATAGCTATGTGTGTAACAATCCCATGAAGTTTCCATTCTTCTATAGCCTTCGTATCTCCGAATATCTTGTCTAGCCATTGCTTCATCCGAAGATGATTGGATGGATTAGAAAGCTCCAGGTTTGTTAGCAAAGAGAATGTACTCAAAGTGATCCGACGAGAAATAGTCATACGCTTTAATTCTCTAACTTATGCCTGGACTGCCCTTTCGGGTTTTCAGTCCATCGGGAAACCCTTTTTTTCCCAAGTCGCCCTTTCGGGTTTCCAACTTGCCGGGTGTACAGATTTTTTATTATTTTATCCCTAATTTTTGCCCGAACCTTTTTGGTTCGCCGGGATGCCCTTGTTTTGCCTGGGTGTGTCAACCTAGCGAGTCTCTTATGTGTAGTATCTTTTGACTATGTCTGCGTTCGCAGGGTGTGGCAGGTCGTCGCCGTCCATGGTGGTTAACATCATTGCCCCACCAGAAAATATGTTCTTGATCACAAATGGTCCTTCATAGGTAGGAGTCCATTTTCCCCTGGGATCACTTTGTGGCAAGATGATGTGCTTGATCACTAGATCTCCAACTTGATACACTTGGCGTCTGACTTTCTTGTTGAAAGCCTTGATCATCCGCTTTTGATAAGTCTGACCGTGGCAAACAGCAGTAAGTCTCTTTTCGTCAATTAAGTTCAGTTGATCAAGTCGGGTCTGGATCCAATCGTCTTCACTCAAACCTGCATCCTTCATGATTCTCAAGGAGGGAATCTGAACCTCAATAGGTAAAACAGCCTACATGCCATAAACCAAAGAAAAGGGTGTTGCCCCAGTTGACGTGCGAGTCGTGGTACGGTACCCGTGAAGAACAAACGGTAGCATCTCATGCCAGTCTTTGTAGGTGACTGTCATCTTCTGTATGATCTTTTTAATGTTTTTGTTAGCAGCTTCGACAACACCATTAATCTTTGGCCGATAGGGAGATGAATTGTGATGTTGAATCTTGAACTGCTCGCACAAGGCGGTGATCATAGTATTGTTAAGGTTTGTACCGTTGTCAGTGATGATCCTTTCGGGGATACCATACCGGCAAATAAGATTCTGTTTGATGAAGCGGGCAACAACATTCTTAGTAACGGATGCGAAGGAAGCTGCTTCGACCCACTTGGTAAAATAATCAATGGCCACTAGAATGAAGCAGTGTCCATTGGAGGCTGTAGGCTTGATCTCCCCAATCATGTCGATTCCCCATATAGCGAAGGGCCAAGGAGCTATTAAGACATTCAGAGGAACTGGAGGCACGTGGACCTTGTCTATATAGATTTGACACTTATGACAAGTCCGAGAGTGTTGATAGCAGTCAGCTTCCTGTTGGCTCCTAAATTCGACACCTTTGTTTTGTTGATGTCAGCCATTAAAGCTGAAAGATGTTTTCGACTGGCTGAGTCTGTCGGAATGCCCGTCGAAAGATGGCAAAGTACTTAGAAGATTTCTTCCAAGGAAGAAGGCTGATTGCCTTCGACGTCGAAGGAGTTTCTCGTCGAAGATGTCTCTTGACGAAAGTGTTCGATGGTCCAGAGTGGAGCAGTTTTGAAATTCAAGCTTTTGGAGGGAAAACGGTTTCCAGCAGTTACCACGTGCAAACGTGCAAGGATCTGGAGCGTCAAGCGTGGAGAACGTGCCAAGTGGATTGATCTCGAAGCAGTGTAACTGCCCGACGGTTACTTGGGATGTTTTAGTATAAATAGTAGTAGACATGTAGTTTCTCGCGTGTGTTCACAATTCTATACAAAGTCACTCATATAGATTCAAGTACCCAGCGTGTGAGAAAGAATTGTTGAGAAATGTATGTGTGAAACACCAATTTTATCAATTAAAGTCATTTACTTTTCCAGAAATTTACTTGCTTTCCTCTTTACATTCTTGTCGAACCTTTTACTTTAAAGCCTTGTTTATTTTACCAAGTCTTTCCTTTATGCAATTCATTTAAAGCCAATTTATTTAAAGCCTTATCCAATTCAATCAAACTTCAAAATCAACCTATGTCCTAGGATCAATCTGATCGATCCTGCGAGTAACCAAATAAGTAACCATTTGGAGGATCAGCGGTTGTTTACCAAAACCCAAGGTAAACAAATTGGCACACCTGGTGGGACTGTGTGTTGATTGTTGAAAATAATCGCATCTTTCCGAGTTGTATGTTATTGAGAAGTGGTAGAATATACACTAACGATAACAATACTGCCAGAAGAAGGGAAGAGATGGCGAATCCGCCAAACAATAACGAAATCCCACAAACGAGTGTGGGAGCAACGGTTAGTATGACCGTAAGTGAAGCGACAAATGTTGGTTCGACACCAGCAGTATCGGTCACAACCACGGGGCCAATACCTTCGTTAACAGGCCCCAGGATACCTTTGGGAACTCCCCCACCAAGGGGAAATTTAGGCACAAGGCCTTTGGTTCCCCCAGGATTTATTCCATTCTATGGTATGCCAACTTCTGAAGTGGCAAGCCTGACGAATGCTGCGTCCACTTTTTCAGACCCTTTCGTGAGTGCCTCTTCGCCACTCCAAGGCTCTGGAGTAGGCATGGCGAATAGAAATAGGACCCAACTCTTAGGAGGAACGTCCCAAGTAGCCCATGGCCTCACAAATGCCTCGACAGCAGTCTTGAGGCAACAGATGGACGAAAGCAACCATGATATGGTGCAAATGTTGGCACAAACTTTGAGTACAGTGCTAAACCCTCTAATACAAAACACTACTCAATCGAATCAGCAAGTGACAGCGCAAATGACGCGTTTGGCTGACTTCTTTGGAGTACCCCAACCTATTCGACAGCCCCAAAGGGCGCAAATAAGGGGAAATCAGGGGATATTTTTAGAGGAAGAAACCACCATTAACCAGGCTCAACAGCCTGTCGAAGAAAACCTTAGGGCACGATTGGAACAACCTGTCGAAGAACCTAGGGTAATAGCCCCAGAGGTAAGGTTAGTTAATAGAAACCAAAATGCTGACGAAGTGGTTCAGCTTGTCCAATACCAAAACATGGGTTTGGAAAACAATCTGGCAACCATGATCGAAAGGATCATGACTCAGAATGGGATGAACATGGGCTTTCGAAGGCCCAACTTTACATCTCCATTGTCAGAATACGTGTTACAAACGGACTTACCTCCTAGATGCAAAGTCCCCAAATTTACTAAGTTCTCTGGGGACACGACAGAATCTACTGTCGAGCATGTGGCGAGATATTTGATCGAAGCGGGAGACATTTCGAATAACGAAAACCTAAGGATCAAGTACTTCCCAAGTTCTTTAACCAAGAACGCTTTTACTTGGTTTACAACTCTTCCCCCCAATTCGATCCATCATTGGACCCAGTTGGAAAGATTGTTCCATGAACAATTCTACATGGGGCAGACCAAGATAAGCCTGAAAGAACTGGCCAGTGTGAAGAGACGTTTCACTGAACCTATAGACGAATATCTGAATAGGTTTAGGTTGCTCAAGGCGAGATGTTTTACACAAGTGCCAGAACATGAGTTGGTCGAAATAGCCGCAGGCGGTTTAGATTATTCCATTAGGAAGAAGCTAGACACCCAATACCTAAGAGACATGGCCCAACTGGCCGATAGAGTTCGACAGGTAGAACGCCTCAAAGCTGAAAAAGCTAAGGCAACGAAAACTCACAAGAGAGAGAGAATAGCGTACGTTGAGATGGACGACGAAGATCTAGAATCCTTCGACGATACTTTAACTGTCGAAGAAGGAGAAGTCAATTTAGCAGAACTAAAACAAGGGCCACCATACTCTTGTAAACTGTTAGTCCCCTCAAATGGGAAAAATCCCATTGGTCCAGAAAGGACCAACGATAGGTTCCCAAAAAAGACTTATAGTTTTGACATCACAAAATGTGATGAAATATTCGACTTGCTAGTTAAAGATGGCCAAATGATAGTACCCCCAGGGGTAAAAGTGCCTCCTCTTGATCAAAGAAAGAAGAGAGGTTTTTGAAAATATCATAATTTTTTGGGCCATAAAACTTCTCAATGTTTTCTTTTCAGGAATCTTGTGCAAGACGCTATTGAGGAAGGGAGATTAAAGTTTGCAGACAAATCCCCCATGGCTATCGACTCCAATCCACTGAAGGCTGAAGCCCACTATGCTGAACCCTCTGAGGTGAACGTAATAGAGGTAACCAGGCTCCAGTCGAAGAAGCCAGGAATTACCATGGTCGAAGTCTCAAAGGACCACATCAACATGCCAATCTTTGGCAGTTTTTCTGGAAATTTATCTAGGAAGACAATTGAAGCTGTCCAGAAAGCGGTCGAGAACCCGAAGTCGGAGACTGCTGAGGCACAAAAAACTGGATCAAAGCCCAGTTCCCACTTGGCCACCGTTCAAGGCCAGACGAAGAATCTGGAGATACAAATGAAGCAGTTAACTCTTGCTAACAAAGATACAATGAATATCAACATGGTCGAACTTTCTGACCCAAAAGCATCAGAAGAGGCCATGAGGCAAGAACAGGCTAATAAGACTGCTTTCCCTCGGGAAAATGAAAACTTGGCAGATTTTCTACAAAGATGCCAGAAAAAGAAATCAGAGGTGATGCTGTGTCCAAGATGCAGTTCGATCTTTGATAAAAAAGCTGCTGAGCACATTCAGGGCGTAAGAGCAGCGAATAAGAGAAGGGAGAATGCTGACCTTCGATATGATCCCAGAAGGGGTTCTAACCAAGAAAAGAGGCCATTGACTTTTAGGCCTCCAACAAATGTGCCAGTAGACACTTGGTACAAAACCTCTGGCCGGAAAAGGCCAAGTGAGGAGAAATGGCATTCTTTCGATGTGCCAAGAGGTTCCTCTTTGACTCAAAAGAGAGAGCCTCAAGTTGCTGCACCTAGGGTTGCACAAGTGTCCAGCAACTACAAGGGTAAAAATCCTATGTCTCGATCTCAATGGAGGAGATATCAAAGGAGACGAAAAGCTGAAAGGGAGGCTGCCAACGAACCTAAGGCAGAAACTAGTTCGAATGTTCCTCAAAGGAAACAAAGGAAGCCTCTAGAGAGAGAGCCAGTTACCAACAGGCTAGTTTGGCCTAACCAAAGTGAAGTCGAAGACGAAGATGATGCTGAGTCTGACGATACTTTGGACATAATGGTGAATATCGTTTCAGTACTGCCCAGAGAATTCAATCGACAGGTAGAAGTCGAAGCAAGTGACTGGGAAGTGGAGCAAGAAATGGCCAAACATAGGCCAGTGTGCTATTTTGTCATGGACAATGGCACTACTGAGGAACAAAATGGCTTCTTCGAGCCACCTACTGAGGCGATGAAAAATCACCTCAAGCCTTTGTTCATAAGGGCTAAACTCGAAGAAACTACTGTGAATAAAATATTGGTCGATTGTGGGGCAACCATCAATATTATCCCTCACTCTATGCTAAGGAAGATTGGCAAAAGAGATGAGGACATTAAACCTCACAACATGGTCCTGTCGAACTATGAGGGCGGCATTGGGACCACCATGGGAGTGATCCAGCTAGATATCAAAGTAGGGTCTATCCTTCGACCAACGATGTTCATGGTCATATCGGCCAAACCCAACTACAATCTTTTGTTAGGCCGTGAATGGATTCATGGTGTTGGCGCTGTGCCTTCATCGATGCACCAAAGGCTGCTGCTATGGCGTCCAGATGGGATGGTCGAAAACATAGAGGCAGATCAAAGCTACTACCTTGGCGAAGTGAATCACCTGGGTTTGGCAGATTTCGACAAGAACTTGGCTCACATAGGGCCATGTCCAACACCTGACTTCGACATGGCGCCAGCGCCAAACACCTTTTGTTCCCTATACCTGCATCCTGAGCATGGTTTCCAATGGGACAGAGAAGACTTGTCCCACATAGACTTCAGTGGGTTAACTGATATCCAACCAACTGGTTGGGGAAGTGAATTCAGTGATAATGACTGAGTCACAATCTTTGAAGCGAATTTCGGCTTATGTGGCCGAAACCAAGATGATAACGGCTCTCGAAGCCGAAGTAAAGTACATGGCCACACAGGCTAATGATCAACAATTATCTGCTGTAGGCCCAGGAAAGGATTTCGATCCAAAACCTCCTGATATCATGCCAGAAGAAATGCAGGAACAGAGGCTCGACGCCATCTATGACGATGAGCCTTTGGGCTTCGAAAAGGATCCCTTGGCGAACAACATTAAAATGTTAGCGCAAGACCCTTTAGAAGAAATCAACTTAGGCGAAGGATCAGAGAAAAGGCCAACTTACATCAGCGCCAAAATCGATCCAGAACTTAGGTTGGAAGTAATCCAATTGTTGAAAGAGTTTAAAGACTGTTTTGCATGGGATTATGACGAAATGCCTGGTCTCGACAGAGGATTGGTAGAACTTCAGTTGCCAATCAAACCTGGGAAGAAGCCAATCAAGCAAAATCCAAGGCGCTTCGCTCCAGAAATACTGTCGAAGATCAAAACGGAGGTCGAAAGACTTCTGAAATGCAAATTCATCCGGGTTACAAGGTATGTCGAATGGATTGCAAATATTGTGCCAGTAATTAAGAAAAATGGTACGTTGAGGGTGTGCATAGATTTCAGAGATTTGAATGCTGCCACCCCCAAAGATGAATATCCTATGCCTGTGGCGGAAATGCTAGTCGATTCTGCCGCTGGTTATGAATACCTGAGTATGCTCGATGGTTATTCAGGATATAATCAAATATTCATTGCTGAAGAGGATGTGTCGAAAACAGCTTTTCGATGCCCTGGGGCCTTAGGCACTTACGAATGGGTAGTGATGCCTTTTGGCCTAAGAACGCTGGGGCAACATACCAGTGAGAAATGAATACTATCTTCCATGATTTTATTAACACTTTTATGCAAGTATATATTGATGATATTGTTATAAAATCTGTTTCCAGGAAGAACCATATTGACCACCTTCGACAATCATTCGAAAGAATGAGAGAACATGGTCTGAAGATGAACCCTTTGAAGTGTGCGTTCTGTGTGAAAGCTGGAGATTTCTTGGGCTTCGTTGTCCACAAGAAAGGAATCGAAATCAACCAGAACAAGACGAAGGCAATTCTGGAAGCGAAAGCGCCATCGAATAAGAAGGAATTGCAATCTCTCTTAGGCAAGATAAATTTCTTAAGGAGGTTTATATCTAATCTAAGTGGGAAAGCTCAGGCCTTTTCACCCTTACTTCGACTGAATAAAGAGGGGTTCGAATGGGGGCAGGAGCAACAAGAAGCCTTCGACAAAATCAAAGGGTACCTCACTAAGCCACCTATTTTGGTGCCTCCTTGTAGCAATAGGAGTATGAGATTGTACATAGCTGCATCTGACAAAACTCTGGGAAGTATGTTAGCCCAAGAGGATGAGAATGGAGTCGAAAGACCCATTTACTATCTCAGTCGAGTTTTGAATGATGCAGAAACTAGATATAGCGAAGTTGAAAAATTGTGTCTATGTCTGTATTTTTCTTGTACAAAACTCAAGCAATATATAAAACCAGTTGATGTTTATGTTTCGTCTCATTTTGATGTTTTCAAATATATGTTGTCGAAACCTATCTTGCATAGTCGAATTGGCAAATGGGCATTAGCATTAACTGAATACTCCTTGACCTTTATGCCTCTTAAGGCAGTAAAAGGACAAGTGGTTGCAGATTTCATAGTCGACCACTCAATTCAAGTCGAGGATATTAATTATGTGGAGATAGAGCCTTGGAAATTCTACTTCGATGGTTCCAGCCATAAAGATGGAACAGGGGTAGGAGTCTTGATTATTTCTCCAGATAAAATTCCAACAACATTCAAGTACAAAATAGCAGGTTCTTGTTCGAACAATGAGGCTGAGTATGAAGCTCTAATTACTGGCCTTGAGATATTGTTGGAATTGGGGGCAACTCGAGTCGAAATAATGGGAGACTCAGAGTTAGTCATTAAGCAAGTCACAAAGGAATATAAATGCATAAGAGAAAATCTCATTATGTACTTTGTGATAGCAAATCGTTTATTGAAAAAATTTGAAAGTATCAATATTCGACACATACCCAGAGTCGAAAATCAAATAGCCAATGACTTGGCACAAATTGCATCTGGGTATAAGATTTCAAAAACGAGATTACAAAGAGCAATCGAAGTTCGAGAAAAGATAAAAGCAACTTGTCTATCACCATCAGACTTGGAATCGACGAGACTAGGATATGCTGATCACAGTAACTTCGAGATTTCGTTCATTGATAATTTGTCAGAGCAAGACTGGAGGAAACCTATTGTGGACTATCTTCAAAATCCAGGAGCTTCGACAGAACGAAAAACAAAATACAGGGCGTTGAGTTTTGTACTCATGGGTAATGAGTTATTCAAGAAGACGCCTGAAGGGGTGTTGCTGAAATGTTTAAGTGAAACTGAAGCATACATAGCCCTTTCGACGACGCATGCTGGGGCATGTGGGGCTCACCAAGCAGGCCATAAGATGAAATGGTTGTTGTTTCGACAAGGACTATATTGGCCCACTATGCTGAAAGATTGTGTTGAGTTCGCCAAGGGTTGTCAAGAGTGTCAAGTCCATACAGGCATCCAACATGTACCAGCAAGCGAACTTCACTCGATAGTGAAGCCCTGGCCTTTTAGAGGATGGGCGTTGGATCTCATTGGAGAGATTCGACCAGCATCATCAAAGAGTCAGAAATACATACTGGTAGGCATTGATTACTTTACTAAGTGGATCGAAGCTATCCCTTTAGTCAATGTAGACCAGGAAAATGTCATTGAATTTATTCAAAAGAACATTATCTTTAGATATGGAATCCCTGAGACGATAACAACTGATCAAGGGTCAGTTTTCACTGGTCGAAAGATGCAGGAATTTGCTCAGGAAACAGGTTTCAAACTCCTAACATCCACGCCTTATTATGCACAGGCGAATGGTCAAGTCGAAGCAGCTAACAAAGTGGTGATTGGCTTGATAAAGAAACATGTTGGGAAGAAACCAAAGAATTGGCATAAGACCCTAGACCAGATTCTGTGGGCTTGTCGAACGTCCCCAAAAGAAGCCACTGGTACAACACCGTATAGGCTAACTTTTGGCCATGATGCAGTGTTGCCAGCAGAGATTTGTCTTCAATCTGCAAGGGTTCAGAGGCATTATGATATTCCTTCTGAAGTTTATTGGAACATGATGTTAGATGAACTGGTGGATTTAGACGAAGAGAGATTACACGCTCTCGACCTACTCAGGCTTCAGAAGAAAAGAGTAGAAGACTCTTATAATAGAAAGGTAAAACCTAAGGTATTTTTGCCTGAAGAACTAGTTTGGAAGGTAATTCTTCCCATGGATCGAAGGGATCGAAGCATGGGAAAATGGTCACCCAAATGGGAAGGACCCTTCAGAGTTATCCAAATTTTTTCTGGTGGAGCCTATGAAGTCGAAGAGTTAAGTGGAGATAAAAGGCTCTTGAGAGTAAATGGTAAATATTTGAAAAAATACAAACCTATACTTCAAGAGATAAAAATAAAATAATAAAAGAACAAGACTAAATTAATCATAAAAATGCCAAAATGGAAATTTTATAAATTTCAGCCAAGATGGCAATTGTTGTCGAATATGGATTACAAAATATGGTTACAAAAGAGAATCAATCAAAAGGAAAGAGAGTCCTTGAATCGAAGATACTTGGCTTGCTGCAGCTCCAACCTTTTCTTGCACCAGGCGTTTTCCTGCACTAGTTTGGCAATCTGAGCGTCGAGGCTTTGGGCCCTCTCAGCGAATTCCAGGCCTTGTTTGATCTCAGTTTGGCTCTCGGTGTCTGAGATGGTCGAAAGAAGTTCCTCCTTGCGTACAGTATTGGCGTTTATCTTCGCCTCTATCTCTGCGATTTGTGCCCGGAAGGAAGCATTCTCTCGATCAATGGCATCGATTTCTTCTTGCGTAGATGCTTTTTGTTTCGACAACTCTGCAATTCGAGAAGTCGAATCTGATACAGCAGTCCACGCAGAGGAGCTTTTGCCATACAACACCTCAAGCTAACTGTTAAAACCCCTTTGGCGCCTGTAATCTGCTGAGACTTGATCAATCATAGAGTGTAACTCCATGATCAAGCTTGAAACTTCTGGGGCTACAGCTTCAAAGTCGACAGCATTCAAGACCTCCTTCAAGCATGATGGAGCAGTGGGGTCCCCCTCTAAAGTCTTCATCAAGTCCCTCTTGAAGAACTGGGCCTTAACCTTCGCCAAAGCATCATCAAGGGGAGAAGTTTCAGAAGACTTCCCCGACAGGGTAGGAACTTCCTGACTAGCGTCAGACGAACTCTTGCTCTCGATGATTGCGTTGAGGTAGCTAACAGGGTCAGTTTGTTTCAAGAGTTCCAAGTCCTCTTTAGACCTGTGCTTCGTTGAGGTAACCCTTGCAACATCATTATCTTGGGTTTGAGGTTGTTGAGTGTTAGGTGCCTCGACTGGTTGCTCTTCGACTCGGACTGGGGCAGTACCAGCGTCGACTTGTGGTTCTTCGCTAGCATCACCCTGGTGCCCTTCGCCAGCGTCATCTTGTTGCTCTTCGCTAGCGTCACCCTGGTGTCCTTTGCCAGTGCCACCTTGGTTCTCTTCGTCAGCAGCATCTTGATTTTCTTCGCCAGCATTACCTTGGTCCCTTTCTTCATGATTCTCTTCTGACAGATCCACCACCTGAACCGCTTCTGGCTGTGGTTCCTCCGTTTGAGGCTCCTCCGTTGGTTTTTCTACTGTTTCAGCATTGGCCTCATTCTCAGTATGGGCTTCGTCATTTCCCAAGCCTTTTTCCTGAGGCCTGCTAAGTTCAGCAGATTCCAGCGTTTCAGAGGTCCTTGGCGGAGAACTTTCAGTGGTGTCCTGAAAAAGGAAAGAAGACAAATCTTCAGATGTCGAAAGAGACACAATCGAATATGGGTATACTGTACCTAAGTTATAAAAGGGTCTAAGATATTACCTGTGGATTAGCTTCAGCCCCAGGGCTGGAATTGTCGCTTTCGACAGGCTTGTTAAGAAGAACGTTCAGTTCCTCTTCCGTTGGCTCCTCAATGATCACTGGAGGTGGCCTAGGCTTTCGCCCAGCAATCTTTATTCTGACGGTTCGACCTTCAGGAGCAGGAGCAGGAACAAGAGCATCCTTCGTCAACTTTCGCCTTTTTAAGGGGGCAGGAGGAGAATCGCTTTCTTCATTGCTCCCAGATTCGACCACCAGTGCTAGCCGTTTCTTGGGCGAAGGTGCCTAGAAAACCAATAGGAATTCGATTTAATAATTGCATCGAAAGTGAAAAGTCGAAAGCCAGAAAAAAAATGATGAAAGTCTGGTTACCGATATAGAAGGCTTCTTCGAAGAGCCTTCCCCCTGTTGGTTGCTTATGGTCTTCGCCGGCGCTGTAGTCTTCGCCGGCGGTGGAGGTTTTGTTGAAGGGCCTCCTCCCTGTTGGCCTTCTGTAGCCTTCTTGGCTACAGGCTTTCGAACAACTGGAAGCAAATAAAAAGTTAACAGGCTAGCAGTCGAAGAGAAAGACAAAAAGTAATGTGAGAGAATGAACTTACATTTCTTTATTTTGTCCAACACAAGGACAAAAGACTTCTGCAGCTCATCCATGAAGTCCTTCTCGTCGAAGAAGTACTCAGCATAATAGCTTCTCCACCACTCCTCGAAGGATGGTGAACAAAGAAAATTAAGCTGGTAGTCAAACAACGAGAGAACTGTTCGACCAGCATATCTTCCGATATGCTTGATGGCAGCTTCTTCTGTGTAATCATTGCAGAAGTACATCATGGACTTCTCTCTTTGAAAAATCGGAGAAGGTAGGGTTTGGATAATACCAAACTGGCGAGATACCAGGTTTGGTTGGTATGCAATCAGACTCAAATGAGTCTTTGAGCTTTTGAATCGAAGAGGCATGATCCTTGGTGTAAGGAACGCCTCCCAAAGTATTGTATGCTCATCGACATTAGGACCACTCGACGTCCTTGGATGTGGCCTTGTGAACCATGCTGGGCCTACCTGCCGTCGAGCAAATGGAGCCATAGTTGAAACAAACTCCTTCCTTTGAGCAAACATTAGAACGAAGTTGGTGAAGGTTTGCTGAAACTCCAGTCCATCTTCCATAGGTGTCAACAGAGCCAGCCTGTTTCCTTCGACGCGTCTATTCGCTATCGCTGGAGCCTGTTCATTTATCTGAACCTTCTTGGGCAAGAAAGATTCGAAAGTGGCGTTGAGCCACAGTTGTAGTAGCCAAAAAGGCCCAGCAAGTAGCAAACTGGCCCTGTCCTCGATGTGTTTCAGAAGAGTTGCCCCATTGCTGATCGAATCATAGAGGCTAGCCAGAATCAGTTCTGCCAAACAGATGTTTTGGCGATGATGCAGTTGAGTAGCAAGAGTGACCATCTTTTTGGTCACCTGTAAAGACTTCGAGCAAAATACAAAGCGAGTCAGCCATAAGGCTAGAAACGCTATGTGTTCGACATCCGACACAGCATCTGTCGACCTGTCATGATAATGGTTGATGAAAGTGGTGTATGTTGGTTTGGTCTCAGAGAAGCCAATTTGGTCCTCCGACATCTCCTCTGGATCGAAGTAATCCCCGGTGGGTCGAAGGCCAGTAATAGCGGCCACATCGAAGAGTGTGGGGGTTAGCATCCCACAGGGGAGATGGAAAGTAAAGTGGGAGTAGTCCCAGAATAGCAGTGAAGCTATCAGCATCTCCGGGGAGTAGTTCAAACCTGTCTTCGACAGCATCACTAAGTCGAAGATTCCCATATCCTTCCAGATCGAAGTTTGGTGCTTCTCCATCTTTGTTAGCCAAGCAACATAATCGGAGGTAAGGTTAGAGCAAGACCTGAAGGCCCTAACACCTCTGTTGAAGAAGCGGAGGTCGATTTTTTCATGTGCAGGGTCTTCATTGTCTTCTGCGTCTTTCTTGGCGCATGCGACTGGTTTGAGTTTATCGACTATCGGGAAATAGCTCTTGATCTTCAGAGCCTCAGAGATACTTGGATTCATGGGGCCAGACATTGCAAAGATCTGGTTGGAGTATCCAACCGGGATCATCAAGTGGCGCGAGTAAGCATCGCGAACAGCGATGTCAGAGGGTTCAGGAACCCTTCGTTTGCCTGTAGAATTCACTACTGGGGCAGTGACGAAAACCTTGGGTTTAGCATGTTCAGTTGGTGCGTTAGCACTAGGAGCAGTAGAACCAGATGCCATGGTTTGGTGTTGAGTTTGAAATGAGGTTGAAGATGAAGTGAAAGAGGAAGAGTTTCTGCAAAGATAACAAGCTTGTACGAAAACAGGGAAGTTTGAAGGCTAGATGGCGTAAAAAGTCCCACAATGGGGTACTTACTACTATTTATAGTAGTGGGAAAAATCCCCAATAACGAGGACATTAAATGCCATTTAATGCTGCAGGAGTTAGTGGGACGCGTGGCAGCCCCCTGTTGTTTTAGCCGTTTCTGCAGAAATAGAGGGACGCAGCGTGCGTCCTCGATTTTGGGAATTGTCATAATGACAAATTCTGAAATGACGTTTGGTACTGCACGCCGTACTGAAAGTGACGTCCTAGGTACGGAACAATGATGGCTTTCTTGGGATTGCCACTAGTTGGTAGAAAACAACAAAAAATGCACAAGTTAATTTGTGACTAAGCGTGAAAAGACAAGTGTCGAATGGCGTTTCAAAGAATGCCTTTTTCTGTCAGAGTCGAAATAAGGCATTCTTGGGGGGCAATTTGTTGGCTCCTAAATTCGACACCTTTGTTTTGTTGATGTCAGCCATTAAAGCTGAAAGATGTTTTCGACTGGCTGAGTCTGTCGAAATGCCCGTCGAAAGATGGAAAAGTACTTAGAAGATTTCTTCCAAGGAAGAAGGCTGATTGCCTTCGACGTCGAAGGAGTTTCTCGTCGAAGATGTCTCTTGACGAAAGTGTTCGATGGTCCAGAGTGGAGCAGTTTTGAAATTCAAGCTTTTGGAGGGAAAACGGTTTCCAGCAGTTACCACGTGCAAACGTGCAAGGATCTGGAGCGTCGAGCGTGGAGAACGTGCCAAGTGGATTGATCTCGAAGCAGTGTAACTGCCCGACGGTTACTTGGGATGTTTTAGTATAAATAGTAGTAGACATGTAGTTTCTCGCGTGTGTTCACAATTCTATACAAAGTCACTCATATAGATTCAAGTACCCAGCGTGTGAGAAAGAATTGTTGAGAAATGTATGTGTGAAACACCAATTTTATCAATTAAAGTCATTTACTTTTCCAGAAATTTACTTGCTTTCCTCTTTACATTCTTGTCGAACCTTTTACTTTAAAGCCTTGTTTATTTTACCAAGTCTTTCCTTTATGCAATTCATTTAAAGCCAATTTATTTAAAGCCTTATCCAATTCAATCAAACTTCAAAATCAACCTATGTCCTAGGATCAATCTGATCGATCCTGCGAGTAACCAAATAAGTAACCATTTGGAGGATCAGCGGTTGTTTACCAAAACCCAAGGTAAACACTTCCATGGTAGACCAATAATAGCCTTCCCGTAGGATCTTCTTCGCTATCGTATACCCACTAGAGTGAGTGCCAAAGGTACCCTCATGCAATTCAGCCATGATCTTTTCAGCTTCAATCTTGTCCACACAACGGAGCAGAATAGAATCATGATTACGCTTGTACAGGATGCCATTACTTAGGAAGAACTTAGCTGAGAATCTCCTTAAGAACTTTTTGTCATTGACTGAAGCTCCTTCTGGATATTCCTGAGCCTCGAGATACCTTTTGACTTCATGAAACCATGGCTGGTCCACTACTTCTTCGGTATTAATCTCGTGACAGTGTGTTGGTTCGTCCATCCATTCAATGGAGATCTGGGGAGCCTCATTATCCCAATCAAGCTTAAACATAGATGACATTGTAGCTAGAGCATTTGCTAGCTGATTTTCTTCTCGCGGGAAGTGCTCGAAGGTAATCTGCTTGAAATGTTGTAACAATGTCAAAAAATGTTCTTTGTAAGGGATGAGGTTTGGATGCTTAGTATCCCACTCTCCTTTGATCTGACTGATGACCAAAGCTGAGTCCCCAAATACATCTAAGGATTTGATTCCCAAGTCTATGGCAGCCTTGAGACCAAAGATGCATGCTTCATATTCTGCCATGTTGTTCGTACAGTTGAAGCAAAGTCTGGCATTGAAAGGAGTATGGCATCCTTCCGGAGATATGAGCACAGTGTTGATACCGTTACCAAGTGCATTGGATGCCCCATCAAAGTACAGGATCCATCGGCATCCTTGTTTAGGTCCGTCATATGGTCTGATTTCTTCAACATTGTCCACTGTCATGATGTCTTCGTCACGGAAGTCAAACTTCATGGATTGATAATCTTCTACAGCTTGATGAGCCAAATGATCAGCCAACACACTGCCCTTTATAGCTTTTTAGGTCGTGTACTGTATGTCGTATTCCGTTAGGATAATCTGCCATCTAGCTATCCTCCCAGACAAAGCAGGCTTCTCAAAGATGTACTTTATCGGATCCATCTTAGATATCAGCAAAGTGGTATGAGTCAACATATACTGTCTTAGCCGGCGAGCAGCCCATACCAAAGCGCAACAAGTTTTCTCGAGCAGTGAATATCTGGTTTCACAGTCGTTAAACTTTTTGCTTAGGTAATAAATGGCGTGCTCTTTTCGGCCAGACTCATCATGCTTCCCTAGTACGCACCCCGTTGAATTCTCTAAGACGGTCAGATACATGATTAGCGGTCTTCCTTCAACGGGTGGCATCAAGACAGGAGGTTCTAGCAAATACTCCTTGATTTTATCGAAAGCAACCTGACATTCATCATTCCATCTGACTACCTGATCTTTCTTCAAAAGCTTGAAGATTGGCTCACAAGTAGACGTTAGGTGAGAAATGAACCTGGCAATGTAGTTTAGGCGTCCCAAAAAACCTCCGACTTCCTTCTCAGTGCAAGGATCGGGCATTTCTTGTATAGCTTTGACTTTGGCAGGATCAACCTCGATGCCTTTGTTGTTGACAATGAAACCTAAGAGTTTACCGGACCAGACTCCGAATGTACACTTGTTTGGATTCAATCTTAGCTTATACTCCTTCAATCTGACAAACAGCTTTTGCAAGTGATCAAGGTGTTCTTCTTCAGTTTTTGGTCGGGCTATCATGTCATCTACGTAGACCTCTATCTCATGATGTATCATATCATGAAACAAAGCCACCATGGCGCGTTGATAGGTTGCCCCGGCATTCTTCAGTCCGAATGGCATCACTTTGTAGCAGAACTTACCCCACTGTGTGACAAATGTAGTTTTCTCCATATCCTCAGGTGCCATTTTGATCTGGTTATAGCCTGAGAATCCGTCCATGAAAGAAAATACTTTGTGCTGGGTTGTATTGTCGACCAGAATATCGATGTATGGAAGTGGAAAATCATCTTTAGGGCTGGCCCTGTTTAAGTCTCTATAATCCACACACATTCTTAATTTGTCGTCCTTTTTAGGCACGGGCACAATGTTGGCCACCCATTGAGGATAGGAAGTAACATCCAGAAATACAGCATTGAACTATTTCATAACTTCTGCTTTGATATTCTCTGACATGTCAGGTCTCATGCGGTGGGCCTTTTGTTTCACTGGTGGACAGTCTTCTCTTGTGGGTAGACGGTGTACCACGATGTCTGTATCGAGTCCCGGCATGTCTTCGTATGACCAGGCAAAGATCTCAATATAATCATGCAATAGCTGAATTAAGCGTTCCTTGACACTCGGCTCTAGATTGGCACCTATCTTGATTTCCTTTTTATCATCCTCAGTTCCCAATTTGATTGTATCCAACTGCTCCTCATGAGGCTGAATTGCTCTTTCCTGTTGCTGTAATAATCTGGATAATTCCCCTGGCACCTCACAATCTTCCTCACCTTCGTATTCGGCTTGGTAGATCAGATCTTCAGAGTCACTAAAGGCTATAGCAGTATCGTTACCCATGGGATCCGGAATGGAAGGGTACCTGCATTTGTGAGTGTGGGTGTGTGTAAGGGTATAGCCATCTTAAAACAATAAAATGTAAAAGAAAGATAATGAGCAAAAAGTGTATATGTGAAAAAGCGTCCATGATTCATTGAATGACATATGTAGATGAAATAAAAATACTTACAAATGGACCATTGTGTCTCGGGTAAGACACAAGGTTTTTAAAGTGCGAATTGTTTGTGAATTATTACAGTCCAACAGAAATGTAAAAGATAAATTATTGCGTTATGAAAGTTATCGGAACAAAGTCTCTGGCTTCCCAGTTGTGCAGTCCTTCGCTGACAGTAGGAAATATCCAATCTTCCAGGCTTCCCTCCTCTTCATTGTATTCTATTGAATTGACCCCTTAGTTGGTAATCTTCACAGGTGGCCCCCCAGCACGGGCACGGTGCACAGCCTTCTGACCAGTCGAAGTAAACCCCAATCCAAACTTGTCTGATTTGTAAGGAATGTCTGGAAGCTGACCCCATATTGTGCACCCCCCTTCTTCCACTACTGCTCTTGCATCCTTTAGAGATGACATTTAAGGCGGAGGTCTTGTGATCTTAGGAGTTGAGGATACCTCCTTGGTCGCCGCTATTTCTGGAGAGACTTCTTCAAAATGTTGGAAAGGGGTCTCAATGAATTCGCCATCTAACTCCATATAACGGAAAGAATTCAGATGACTAATCATATACTCCTCCTCCCCATGGACAGTTATGATCTTCCCTTGGACCGGGTACTTGAGTATCTGATGCAAGGTGGAGGTGACAGCACCGGCGTTGTGGATTCAGGGGCGTCCCAACAGACAGGAATAAGAAGGATAAATGTCCATCACGTAGAATGTTGAATTGAAAACCTGAGTTCCCACCTTGATTGGGATGTTCACCTCCCCATGGACCATCCTCTTTGATTCATCAAAAGCTCTCATCACTATATTACTGGGTTTTAGAGTCAGCCCCTTGCAATCCAACCTATCAAGAGCTTTCTTCAACAAGACATTTAAAGATGACCCAGTATCAACCAAGACATGAGCTAGGGTTGTTCCTCTGCACTCCTTTGAGACATGTAATGCATCATTGTGTTTTCTCCCTCTGGGTGTCAAGTCAACATCGGAGAATCCCAGGCCATTATCAGCTGTCAAACTAGCCACACAGTCCTCGAACTGGTCAGCAGACGTCTCTTGTGGCACATGAGCTATCTTCAGAAATTTTACCAGAGCTTTGGCGTGTGCTTCAGAGCACAGTAGTAGGGCTAGCATAGAGATCTTGGAAGGGGTATGCCCCAGTTGTTCAAACACATCATAATCACTCTTCTTAATGATCCTCAAGATTTCTTCCATCTCCTTCTTGGATGTTTCAGGAATAACCAGTGATTGAGCCTTCGTCTGGACAAGCTCCTCTTGAACATTCTTTCCTTTATTCTCAGCAGTGGAAACATGGATGGGAATTGTATTGTCTTTTTTAGTGGGTACGCTTGCAGGTACAATCACTGGTGTAGAGGTAATTTTCGGAACGGCCACGGGTCCAAAGACTGCTGTTGGAGGAGCAATCTCTAGAGAGAAGATCCTACCACTGTGGGTGATCTTGCTAGTTCCAACAATGTTGCTAATGTCGGAACTGTCCTCTTCGGAGCTTTCTTCTTCGGCAGTCTGTTCAATCTGTTTAATACCATGGTAGTAGATTTCTCCACCATAATTCCATCGTACTGATTTATCTGATTTGTATGGGGAAGGCCCGGGCATTGTAATCTTGAGTGGAGCAGTCTTTGGAGCAGGTGTAATCCTAACGGGTCTTTTAGGGGCCCTGGAAGGATTGGCGTAAATGGTTATTATTGAAACTTCTTTCACTGGAACGGGTAAAACAGGAGCTTTCTCAAACAAAATTGCTTGGTTATCAATCAGTAGTTGGATTCCTTTCTTCAACAAAGGGCGGTCAAATGATGAGGACAGGAAAACATGGCAGCCTTTGTCACAACCTGGGAAGATGCCAGCTTTTAACAAATTCAACTTGATGGTCGGGAGCGGAGTTAACAGTTCATCCACAGTAGCAACAAACAGGACTTCTTCAATAGCATTTGCATTGTGACCATGCCTCGGCATTGGAGCCGAAATAACATTTGGTTTCTCAAGCGCTTCAAACTCAACTTCCTTTGCGTCTATCAAATCTTAAATCTTATTCTTCAGAGCCCAACAGTTTTTGGTGTCGTGCCCTGGACTTTCAGAATGGTACGCGCATCTGGCGTTAGGATGGTAATGTGGAGAGGAAGTATTAGGATTTTTTGGGGCCTCTTTTAGAGTGGCCAGGTTCAACTTCAAGAGATGTGGTTAAACTTGGGCTGGAGTCATGTTAATCTTGGTAAATTTTCGAACTGGCCTTTCTACCCTTTGCTAATTAGTTCTTGGTTGATCTGATGCAGGCTTCAGAATTATAACGGCCCCCACTGTTGGTCGGCGCTCGGTTCTTCCCTGATTTCTCTGTGAATAGACAGCTGATACTTCCTTTCTTCCCGTGAAGGGCTTTTTTACAGCTGTTGAGGCAGACGCGTCCTTTTGAATTTTCCAACTTCTTATACCAGCCTCCACTCTTTCGCCAGTTAGAATCAAATCGGTAAACCCTGCAGAGGAACTCCCAATCAGATGATTGAAGAAAGGACCTGATAGAGTTCCCAAGAACATGTCCACTAACTCCCTCTCAGATAGAGGGGGTTGCACCCTTCCGGCTAGGTCTCTCCACTTTTGTGCGTCATCTTTAAAGCCCTCATTGGAAGCCATAGCCATACTTTGTAGCTGAGTATGGGTTGGCGCCAAGTCGGCGTTGTATTGATACTGTTTATAGAAGGTTGCTTCCAAGTCTTCCCAATTATGGACATCTGCCCTCTCCAACTGGTAAAACCAATCAAGTTGCATTCCTGATAAACTGTCTTGGAAAAAGTGGACCCACAGGTCTTTGTCGGCAGAATGCGGTTGAATCTTCCTGACATAGGATCTGAGGTGCATTTTAGGGCAAGACAGCCCATCATACTTGGAAAACAGTGGCACTTTGAACTTTGGAGGGATTACAATTCCTGACACCAACCCTAACTCTTCAAAATCTAGCCCCGGTACTCTCTGGATTTCCATAGCGCTTAGTCGTTCTTCCAGGTGTTTATATTTGTCATCAGCCGGAGGGTATTGTTGTTCAGAGTAGTCCTCTTCTTCTTCTTCTTCAGAATATGATGGTACTGCCGCTCCTTTTCCTTTTCTCTCCCCCTCTTCAGATGTTGTTGGAAATTCCGAGGTCCTTCTGGCTTGTCCCTGAAATCTTCTGCCCATGATAACCACACCAGCTGGCTTCTTCTTCTTTTTCTCTTTTTCTTTTCTAGCAAAGTCTTCAGCTCCTCCTGCCCCTTGGCTAAGGTCATGAGCAACTGTTGAAATTGTGAATTCTGAGCTTGCAAATCTTTGACCGTTTATTTGATATCCATCTTACTGAAATAAACAGTAGAGAGATGAGGAAACTTGGTGTGAAGACCTGTTTATGCTTATGATGAATGATGTGTATTTATGCAATGCTTTCAAGGATTCAGAAATTCAAATTTGTTTTAAACAAAAAAGAAACATACGTCATATTAATAAGATAGAATTGTGAGTACATCAACGCCCCTTGGGAAAAATAATACAAAACTCTAAGGTAAAAAGACGTTGCGCATCCTCTTTGGTGCAATGTAGGTGTTGAGAGTCTACTCTTCATGAAGTAGCCGAGTGAGTTCCAAAACCTTCTTCTCGCTTGCATAGAATTGGGCTTCGAAAGTATTGCGCTCTCCCTTGAGCTGTATCCAACTCCTTTGTAGGTCTTCGAGTGATGTTGGCATGTCAGGATGTAGGATGGTGTATGGAACCTCTCCTTCCTTAACAGGCTCTATAATCACTGGGAGAATGGAGGGATAAGGCATCATAAGACTTTGGGCGCGGGTTTGTACCCACATGAGGTAAGGCTCAAGAGGGATGGAATTCTTGTGTCCCAAGGTCTTGCTATCGACCTTGTTGGGCATCCTCCAAGCTCGGATGAATCTCTGACGGAGTCCTTGGTTGTCGTTGTCGTAGTCGAAAACCAATCCTTGAATCAGCATATCATATGGGCCATCCCTTCGGGCGTAACCAAACTGTCTTAGAGCCAAGCAAGGGTTGTAGGTGATGCCTCCCCTAATGCCAAGTAGAGGGACATTATGGAATTCCCCACAACGGTCAACAATAATGACATTCTCTTTGGATCGAGAACACCAATGAATATCTGAATGGTTAAGTGTCATTAACCTTTGTGACCACCTTAAACCTTGCTCATTCTTCAAGACTGATTGGGGAAGATGAGAAATAAACCATCTTGCCAGGAGAGGAGTGAAACACATAAGAACACCTCTTTTCCTCATTGTAAGAGTGTGAAAAGAGTGGAGGATATCCCCAAGCAATATAGGCACCGGGTTGTGAGTCATGAAGATTTTGACAACACTCACATCTATGAGTTGGTTAGGATTAGGGAACAAGACCATCCCATAGATGAGAAGAGCTACAATCTCCTCAAAAGCTTGCAAGTCTAGAGAATTCCAACAGCTTTGGGCCTTCTCAAACAGAAACATTGACAAGAAGCCTTTAACACCACCTCTAGTTTCCCAATGTGTTGTGACATCAGATGAGTGCAAGTGCAGGGCTTGAGCAATCTATCCTGGCTTTGGATCTCTTTCGGTACCGTTGAAGGGTAGTTGATTGAGAATAGGAATCCTCATAAGTTGAGAGAATTCTTCCAAAGTGGGCACAAGTTAGTAGTCAAGAAATGTGAAGCAATGATGCAAAGGGTCAAAGAACTGAAAGAGAACTTTCATCATATCCTCCTCTGTGTTGGAAGTGACCAAGTTGAGTAGACGACCATGTCTCTCGGTGAATGGAGAATTCTCATGAATCCTTGAAGCTAGCTCCTTGAGTTGTGGAGGAATTCTTACAAGGTTGATTTGGATAGTTTTCTTGTGAAGTGAATCTATAACCTACAAAACAAGAACAAAGATGAATATCCAAAATCCTTGAAATGGTTAGTGATGTGTCTGCGATTGACCTAATGTGTAACGGTATCTTAACTGCAAGTGCACAGTCTATCGCGGTAGTAATAAAAGGACGTCGAACCCACAGGGACTTCGTAATCACTCTAGTGTTGTAAAACAGGTTAGTTTAGCTAAGGCGGAAATTGTCACGTTGGTTTTTTTTAGAAGTTTAAAACTAAAGGGAAACTAAATTCAATTAAGGGAATTAATATTAAAGCGGTCGAAGCGTAATGATTTGAACCTATGCGAATTAAGTTGTTCCTAAGCATATAAAAATATTTAACTTAATTATTCTGTAGTACTTATCAGTTTAAAAACCCTCGATTCACACTCTCGTGGTCTTACCTCGGATCATACTCCTAAAGCCAAATGTCTGCTCTCGCTAGTCCATAAGTGTTTAGAAAGCATCTTTTTGAAAACTAAATAAGTCTAATTCGTTTTAAAGCGTTCTCGCTGTATTTAAATCGAATGCCTAAATTTAGCTATCCGGTTAAAACCTCACACTCTCGTGGTTTTGATTTCTCCCTATTTCACTTTCTTTACTCTCGTAATAAAAAGCTTAATTTTTAATTATAAAAAGTCACGGCCAGAAATTAAGTTGATTAAGGTTTTAGCTTAGAAAAACATTAATTTATTCGGTTATTTCATCACACCCCGACTACGGGTATTTAGCTACTCATAGTGTTCGGAATTAAATGGCAGGAAATAAATTCAGAAAATAATAACGCATGCATAATAAATAAAGAATAGAAATATAACATAAATAAAATTTGCAATAATATCAAATATAATAAAAAATCAAATACAATAAAAACCTGAAAAGCAATAAAATCCGAGATCCTTCTTCCACAAGCCGGCAAGATTGGAACGTCGGAATGAAAATTTAAATGGACGAAATTCTGAAATAAAATCGAGAATAAAATTTGGCAGAGCTTCCGCAAGGTTTTTGTGAACTAAAACTCCCCCTTTTTCTTTCTAAGTCTAAGCTATATATAGAGAGTGGAAGTACGGTTGGAAAAAATATTTGAGTTCCTAAATTCTTGGTTTTACTGAGTAAAATGAGGAGAAAGTGGCCTTTGGAAGTTGGAGAGAATTTAGGCACGTAGTAGAGCTTTGCTTGACCACTTCGTTCAGCTTTACCATGTTCTGTTGCTTGACCACGTTCAAATTTAATACATATAAGCTTGTTACGGGCGTGGCTGGGGTGTTACGCCCATTTTTCATAAGCTAGCGCGTTACGGTCGTGGCAGGGGTGTGACGACCGTCACACTCTTCTGAAGCGCCTTACGGTCGTGGCAGCTGTGTGACGACCGTAACATCAGCAGAAAATGGATTTCTTGACAGATTTATCTTTTCTCTTTGGTCTTTGGCCGCAATCTCGTGCATTTCACGTTTCTTCTTGGTTTGAGCTGAGATATGTTGGACCTGTATAAAACCAAACAGAACTCGGAATATTCGAGAATTAATCGGGTAAATATGACATAAAACAGATAAATTTTATGGTAAATATATGATATGATATCGCGTTATCAAATCCTCCCATACTTAAACCTTTGCTTGTCCTCAAGCAAATAGTCGTAAAAAATCGGACAAGTGTTCGCTAGGCGCACGTGCACGACATACCTTTTGTTTTCAAGATAAAACATAGGAAACCAATCGTTAGTCGGCCGATACTTGAGTAAAACGTCAGTGACAATGACATAATTTAGTCGCGTATTTCCATCTTAACAAACCGCTTAATTGTTTCGTCATATTTAAACCTCGATCCTTGCGTGCTTTTTCGCCCGGTTTCATTCTGGCGCAATCACATTAAGCCCTTTATCTTTTCACGCGCGTAGTGGAGTAGCCGGTTAGTGACTTTGATCCTATTTCTGTCGCGGGGTCTGGTACACGGATGTGGTTACCCTGGATTTTTCCAAATTGGAGGTTGCGGGGGATCGAGCCGTAGCACGCCCTACCAAGTTCAGAACCAGATACCTTTGAACCAACCTTCAATGGACTTCTTCTCTTATACTTATGTCTCGTATGCGATCTTTGTCTTTTGGCACAAGATTTTCTTTGTTTAGCATCGAGATGAGAAGATTAGGCATCAAACACTTATATTCATCGGCTCCCCACGTGGTTTGTGTCCAAACGGTGCTGACTGCTAGTATAAACTACTAGGGGTTACTTCAGAACTTAAAAATCGAGGTGTACATATAACGTCTCGTTTAGACGGGTTGCATAAGTAGGATGTTCACGGTGTCATAGTCGTATTGAATTTGTTTACTCGTTCTCGTCTTCCTAACTAGGTTTCCGCTTCAAGGTAGGTATGTCGAGCTATGCGAGCGGAGAAATTTTTGGTATGGCTTAAAATACGGGGAAAACTTGAAAAACTTGAAAATATCATAGAATAACCATAAATTTACTGCAACATGAAGGAAATATAACGTCTCTCCCACACTATATCAGACATTGTCCCAATGGCTTGATATAAGTACGGAAGGAATACAAATAGAAAACTGACGGAAAGGGAAATAAATGAAATACAAAAACAAAAGAAAACTACTGGTGGCCTCTGCCTCTGCTACGTGTACGGGATCGTCTGGTAGGTGTGGCCTCGAGGTCGGTATCATACGATCCAAGAGCGGTGACGTCCATGCATAAGGCGTTTAGCTCGGAGAAAACCTCGTCCAGCTTCTCGTTGACATTGCGCTGCCCGCTCAGGATTTGGACGTTTTGCGCATGTAGAGTGTCATACTGCTCCTGATGCTTTCTTTCAAGAGCTACAGCCATCTGATTTTGCTGATGGAGGGCTCTGAGGACGTCCTCCATAGTAAAAGGAGGTGGTGCAGAAGAGGACTTAGGAATGTCGGGAGCAGGTGTTTCGCGGTCAAATTCCTCCTGGATCTCGTCAGTAGGAGCAGCTGGATGGGCATCGTGCACGGGAGCATGGCCGTCAGGGGCATCAAATAGCCAATTGGCTCGATTATTCGGATCGATACGGTCCCTGCAAGGAAAAACAATGTTAGAATAAACGACGTTATGGATCACTGGATGGAACCGACCGTCGTCCCGTTGGTAAATGAGATGAGCCGATTTGCAATGGTCTAAGGTAAGCAAGACCGGTGCTCTGGAGGGCAGATGGGTAAGGGTGTCGCCATGATTCAGGGCCAATGCAATAGAAGTGACAAGCCCTCCGAAATAGAAGGGTTTGCCGCCGCGAGTGCAAATAGAATGAATATGGGCTAAGAGGAATGGTGCGGCATTGATTTTCTGATTAGTAAACGCACATATCATGAAGAACAGATCTTTGGAGTTAAGCTTGTGGTTACTATCCCTTGCAAAGATGGTGTTGGATAAGATGCGGTGGAAGTAGCGAATGGCGGGGTTGTGGATTTGGGTAGCATTGAGGTGATCGTAGGAGATAGCCCGATTATTGGTCAAGCTATGCCAAAGGTTGAAGGATTCCTCATGAAAGGTGTCGGGCACACGTAGGTGAGCGCCTTCATCAGTATAGAAGTCTAGTAGGCGACCGAATGCATTCTGAGAGAAATCGTATTCGGTGCCGAAAATGCGGAACCTTACCACACCGGTAAGTTGATTTCTTGGGCCATTCGGAGTGATGTAGCAAAATGAACTGAGAAACTCAAGGGTGAGATTCTCGTACGTTGGTTGGGGATGGCTACATAGGGTCCAAAGGTTGACATTCTGTAGGAGGTTTTGGACACTTTCAAGTAACCCGAGGTCTCGGAGGCAGTCAATGTCGACGAACCTCGTGGGATGGATGCCTCGGAGTTGGAACTTCAGGAACCGTGTGCGCTGGGTTTCACCTGCTTCGCCATCGCGTAGGTAGATGCCTGGGATTTGTTGGTTGATGTTTTCCATTGTTGGAATGCTAAAGCGTTAGAGATAGTGGGTTTGGGTTGTGGGATGGAGTTTGTGAGGTATCAGTTTTGAGATGTATATAATGATGAGGGAAAAATATTGGGAAGGATGAAATTTAATGGAGAATGAAGGTGACTTAATGGATGAAACTTAATGGGAAGGTTTTGAAATAGTGAAGAAGAGGGAAGGTTGCAGAAGAGGCGCTACTGTCTGCTACAAGGGTCACTGATGTAACCCGTGTTACGGTCGTAACACAGGGATGACGATCGTAACACGCTAAAAGGCGTGTGACGAACGTAAGAGGGATGTGACGATCGTAATGACTGCAAAATTTGCATTTTCTTAACAGACTGTGCTGTATCAAGTCTGCAACATTCTATCTCTACACAGAGGCATTTTAACAGCAATATAAATTCAATGGTATACCAAGAAAATGCAAGCATATATGTTCCAAAACATCACACCATCAGCAATTAGAGTAAACACCCGCAATATATGTAAAGCAGTAATATTTGTGCAGAGGAATCTAGCAAACCAGTATTTAAACAACTGAAACGAATGATTTCGTAAAACTGCATGTTTAATAACATAAACTCAAAAATTACATAAAGATAGAATTGTTCTGAATTTAAACGAAATTGAAAGTGTGCAGGAATTGGAAACTTCCTAAAAACAAAACAAAATGAAATATAAAAACTGCAGCTGCCATTCGTGACTTCATCCAAGCTTCACTTTAATTTCTTCGAGTAAATTATGAATATGATAAAACTGCTCCACTGTTATGTCGGTTAATCCCATTATTTCCAGACGCATGCTTTTTATCTCATCTTTTAAGCCATTAATGTTAGTCTGGTAAGTATTAAGCGTGGTGGCAATTTTGTTAAGGTTATCAGTATAATCCTTAGTTGTTGTTTCAGGGGCTCCATGGGCTTTGTTAGGGAAACTAGTCAGAAGAGAAGGTGCAAAAGAAACAAAAACTTTTCAGAAATCCTGTGGCAAGTAAAATTATTTTTGAAATTAGCAGCAGTTTTTATGAAAATTATAACATAAGAAAGAAAATGAAAATGAAACTTTAAATAGAAATAAATGCAAAAATGAAAAGAATAATAAATAACAAATAGGTGGGTTGCCTCCCACTCAGCGCTGTTTTTAATGTCAAAAGCCTGGCATAGTGCCTAGCAGATTTATTCGGGTGAAATATCGGGTAATTTTAAAAGTCTTAGACTATTCGTATAGTCTCTATTTTCAATGTTGTTGTATATTTTTAACCGCTGCCCGTTTACTATAAACGGGTCAGTGTTTCTACCCTTGATTTCTATCACTCAGCTAGAAAACACTCTTGTAACTTCATATGGACCCGACCATCTGGATTTTAATTTACCAGTGAAAAGCCTAAGTCTTGAGTTAAATAATAGCACGTCATCTCCCACACTAAATTCTTTCCTAACTAAACGCTTATCATGCCATTTTTTAGTTCTTTCTTTGTATATTTTAGCATTCTCGTAAGCATCTAGTCTTAACTCTTCTAATTCATTTAAATCCAGGACTCGTTTTTCTCCTGCAGCAGTGTAGTTCATGTTGAGCGTTTTAATTTCCCAATACGCTTTGTGTTCTAATTCTACTGGGAGGTGACAGGATTTTCCGTATACGAGCTTAAAGGGTGTAGTCCCTATAGGGGTCTTGTAGGCCGTCCTATAGGCCCATAAAGCTTCGTTGAGCTTTAATGACCAATCCTTCCTGGTTGTGGCTACGGTTTTTTCTAAGATCTGCTTAATTTCCCCGTTCGATACTTCGACTTGTCCACTGGTTTGTGGGTGGTATGGAGTCGCTATACGATGTTTTACTCCATACTTAAAAAGTAATTTGTCGAATATCCTTGAGATGAAATGGGAGCCACCGTCACTGATGACGAGTCTCGGTATGCCGAATCTCGGAAAAATTATGTTTCTAAAGAGTTTGATTACCACTCGGGTGTCATTTGTAGGAGAGGCTATAGCCTCGATCCATTTTGAGACATAATCAACCGCGACGAGTATATATTTGTTTCCAAAATAAGATGGGAAGGGTCCCATGAAATCGATTCCCCATACGTAGAAGATTTCTACTTCTAGTATTCCCCTTTGAGGCATTTCATCGCATCTTGAAATATTGTCGGTGCGTTGACACCGATCGCAATTTCTAACAGCGATATAGACGTCTTTCCACAGATTAGGCCAGAATAGGCCATCTTGTAAGATCTTTGCACAAGTTTTGGAGATGCTTGTGTGTCCCCCGTAAGGAGATGAATGACAGTGGGAAATGACATCTTCTATTTCTTCCTCGGGTATGCATCGACAGAAGATTCCGTCTGGTCCTCTTTTAAACAGCAAGGGCTCGTCCCAATAGTAATGTTTGAGATCGTGGAAGAATTTCTTTTTCTGTTGGTAAATAAGATCTGGTGGGAGTGCGTTTGCAGCTAGATAGTTAACTATGTCAGCATACCATGGCAGTCCCATGGTTGCATAGATTGCTTTTACGGCTTCCTCGGGTTTTGGTTCGATTAGGTTGAAATGAGCTAGGTCGTTCTTTATTTGGGTTATCAGATGCTCATATGGAAAATCATTGTTAATCGGCACTTGTTCGGGTTTTATATCTTCCAATCTTGACAAGTGATCCGCTACGACGTTTTCGGTCCCCTTTTTATCCTTAATTTCTAAGTCAAATTCTTGCAAAAGAAGGATCCATCTGAGGAGCCTTGGTTTTGCATCTTTCTTATTTAATAGATATCTTATAGCAGCGTGGTCTGTGTAGATGATAATTTTCGCTCCTACTAGATAGGAACGGAATTTGTCAAGCGCGAAGACGACTGCTAATAGTTCTTTCTCAGTCGTGGCGTAGTTCATTTGGGCTTGATCTTGCGTTCTGCTAGCGTAGTAAATAGCGTGTAGCTTCTTGTCTTTCCTCTGTCCAAGAACTGCGCCTACAGCGTAGTCACTCGCGTCGCACATGATTTCGAAAGGTAGATTCCAATCGGGCGGTTGCATGATTGGTGCGGTGATAAGGGCTGATTTTAGAGTTTCAAACGCTTTATGACAATCATCGTCGAATATGAACTCAGCGTCTTTCATAACAGACCGGTAAGTGGTTTAGTAATTTTTGAGAAATCTTTAATGAATCGTCGATAAAAACCGGCGTGTCCTAAAAAGCTTCGTATTTCTCTAATGGTCTTAGGTGGTCGGAGTTCTTTTATGACTTCTATTTTGGCTTTGTCGACTTCAATCCCTTTATTAGATATGACATGTCCTAGCACGATTCCTTCTCTGACCATGAAATGGCATTTTTCTCAATTGAGCACGAGGTTTACTTTTACGCACCTTTCTAAGACTCTCTCTAGGTTTGACAGACATCCTTCGAAACTTCCCCCACACACTGAGAAATCATCCATGAATACCTCCATGATGTTGTCTATAAAATCTGCAAAGATTGCCATCATACATCGTTGGAAGGTAGCTGGGGAATTACACAATCCGAAGGGCATTCGTCTATATGCGAACGTTCCATACGAACACGTAAAAGTAGTCTTTTCTTGGTCGTCAGGGTGAATGGGGATTTGAAAGAATCCGGAGTAACCATCTAGATAGCAGAAATAGGAATGTTTGGCTAACCGTTCTAGCATTTGATCTATGAAGGGTAGAGGAAAATGGTCTTTACGAGTGGCTTTGTTTAGTTTTCTATAATCTATACACACTCTATGTCCATTGACTACTCTTTGAGTTATTGGTTCGCCTTTCGCGTTCTTAACAACGGTGATACCTCCTTTCTTGGGCACCACGTGTACTGGGCTCACCCACTTACTATCAGAGATCGGGTATATAATTCCAGCTTCCATAAGCTTTGTAATTTCATCTCTGACTACTGTGCTAAGAATCGGGTTAATCCTTCTTTGAGGTTCTCTAGAGGTTTTACAATCCTCTTCTAGCGAAATACGGTGCATACAAATTGAAGGACATATTCCTTTCAGATCAGATATGTTATACCCTAGTGTGGTTGGATACCTTCTTAGGACGCCTAAAAGTTTTTCAGTTTCGAGCTTCCCTAAGTTGGAGTTTACTATTACTGGTCGCGTGTGTTCGGTATCAAGGAATTCGTATCTTAGATTCTTAGGTAAAATTTTTAATTCTACACTAGGGTTCTTCGTGCATGGCATATGATCGGGCGTGAGTGCTAAGCTTTCGTTTAGACTGTCATCGTTTTCGAATATTGGAGGGTTTTGGATTTCTATTATCTCGGAATATTTTGTCTGTTTTGCTTCCATTTCCCTTACGCACTCGTCTATGACATCTATAAGATGACATGTGTCGTTCATGGCTGGTGCTTGTAAGAATTGAGTAAGGATGAATTCCACTTTTTCTTCCCCAACTTCGAACGTTAGTCTTCCCTTCTTTACATCAATTATAGCTCCGGCGGTGGCTAGGAAGGGTCTTCCTAGTATGATAGGGGTAACTGAGTCCTCGGTTATGTCCATGATGATGAAATCGGTAGGGATATAGAATTGACCTATTCTAATTGGAACGTTTTCCAGTATACCTACAGGGTATTTAACCGATCGGTCAGCTAATTGGACGGACATTTTCGTGGGTCTGAGTTCTTCCATCTCTAGCTTTTTGCAGATAGATAAGGGCATGACACTAATGCTTGCTCCTAAGTCACATAGAGCTTTGTCTATGACAAATTTTCCAATATTACAAGGTATAGAGAAACTACCTGGGTCTTTTAGCTTAAGAGGCATATTGTTTTGAATGATCGCGCTACACTCGGCAGTGAGTGTAACTGTTTCGTTATCCTCTATCTTCTTCTTGTTGGATAAGATTTCCTTAATAAATTTAGCGTACGAGGGCATCTGAGTGATGGCTTCTGTAAAAGGTATTGTTATATTGAGTTGTTTCAGAAGTTCAACGAATTTCTTGAACTGGCCCATCGTTTTGGAATTTGTAAGTCTCTGAGGATACGGGATTGGTGGTTTATAAGGTGGTGGAGGTACATAAGGCTTCTCTTGCTCCACTGCCTCTTGCGTTTCGCTTTCCTTTTCTTTTTCTCTAGGTTCATTGGCTTATTCAGGCGGCTCACTCTGTTTTTGGTACATGGCTGGATTTTCTAGTCTCGGGTCAACAGGTCCGTCGAGTTCTTTTCCACTTCTCAGTATCACAGCATTAGCATGTCCTTTTGGGTTGGGTTGTGGTTGACCAGGAAAAATTCCAGCCGGTGCCGCAATAGGTGCTTGTTGTTGAGCTACCTGTGAAATTTGCGTCTCAAGCATCTTGTTATGGGTGGCTAAAGCATCAACCTTGCTAGCTAATTGTTTTATCTGCTCATTAGTATGTAAATTTTGATTCATAACGTCTTTATTAGTCTGAGCTTGGGAAGCAACGAAGTGCTCTATCATGAATTCTAGGTTAGATTTCCTAGGAGCATTAGGTTCATTACCAGGATGATTTGGGATAGCTTTTGGATAACCGGGCGGTGTGGCAGGAGCTTATACAGGCGCGTATAACGCGTTGTTACTTTTGTATGAAAAGTTCGGATGATTTTTCCAGCCAGGGTTATAGGTATTGCTATAAGGGTTCCCTTGTACATAGTTTGCTTGTTCAGATGGAACTCCTGTTAGAAGTGGGCATTCTGGAGCAAGATGTGATTGAAGACCACATAGATCGCAAGTTTGGACAACTGCAGCCACGGTAGCCGCAGAAGTAGTGGTAAGGTTTTCTAGCTTTTGGGTAAGAGCTTCCACTTTAGCATTGACTTGGTCCAGGATATTCACTTCAGACATTCCACCTTTGGTTTGGGATTTCTCCACATTAGCTCTTTCGCTTCCCCATTGATAGTGGTTCTGGGCCATACTTTCGATAAGTTGATTTGCTTCGGCATATGGTTTATCCATCAGTGCGCCACCAGCAGCGGCGTCTATAGTCATTCTTGTGTTATACAACAGACCGTTATAAAACGTATGAATGATTAGCCATTCTTCTAAACCATGATGACGACAGAGTCTAATCATATCCTTGTAGCGTTCCCATGCTTCGAAAAGTGATTCGTTATCTTTTTGTCTAAAACCGTTGATGTTAGCTCTAAGCATAGAAGTTTTGCTTGGTGGGAAATATCTAGCCAAGAAGACTTTTTTCAATTCATCCCATGTGGTGATTGAATTTGAAGGAAGGGTGTTGTACCCCAAAATTTGCCTTCGCATTTTTTCACAAGAAATTACAGCTTCAGGCGTTTCCTGATTTTTCAAACTGGCTCAAGAATCGGTCAAACGGACTTTTCTCGTCAGTCAGAGCAAAATTAGGGTTTTATTGAGCTCTGGATTGTTTCACACAGTTGGCTCAGGGTTTTGGTTGATTTTGGCTCAACTTTGATCAGGCGAATGCTCTTTGGAATTTAATCAGGAATTAGGGTTTTTGGGCACGTTCTCAGAAGGATTTAAATTCCACAGCACTTTGCAAGTTATTCCGAGATTTGGTTTGAATTCACATTGTTTGATTTAATCAGTAAAAGAAGGCATTTGGTTTGAATTCACGTTTGTTTAATTGAACCAGTCAAAAGATATATGCAGTTTGGATTTACAGTGCTTGGTAAAAATCAGTGAAAAGGGAATGCGCCTGATCAGTTGTTGTGATTAACTGTTTTTTTGCTTTGAATATTGGAAGCGTCAAGTTTATTAATTGATCAACACTGAAATATTGTTTAGTTAATTATTTATTATTCTAAAGATTAAATAAGTTGGAATTTATTTTCAATTTATTTTAATTTAAAGAACTATAAATAATAAATAAACAATTGAAGAAGAGAAGAATTAATTAAATAAAAGGACTTTTTATTTATCTTTAAGTCATTTGTATAATTGTTTTTGTTTACAAAATGTTTACAAAAATAATGTTACATTTATTTAAAGTTAAATAAAAACTATCCTAAATATTTTTCTAATCTTCAATTCTTCATCTGCTATCCCTCGCTCCGGTGCTCCATTTTTCATCTGCAAAAGAAAAGGAGAAAAGTCAATGACTGATAAATAATTAAAGAGACAAATAAAATAAATTCATCATTAAGGGCCACTGATTGGGATCAGTTAACCCTCTCTGCAAATCACGGGATTTCTCCCGGTTCACAAAGAGGGAAGAATTTTATTTGCTAATCATGAATGCAAAGTTGAAAAGAAAAAGCAAAGTTTGTCAACACATTGCATAGTTAAAATCTCAAACAGCACTGCACAAGTTCAAACCAAACTAAAAAGTCCAAATTCAACTTTCTGTCAAAAAGTGTCAAACTGCACAAAGGTACCCAAGCTGTCAATAAAGAAGATTTGGCAAAGATATGAAAAGTTCCAAAAGTATAGAAGCTGTCAAAAGAAAAGATAAAATATGCAGAGGAAAACTATTATGCAAGCAAACATATTCATGTCATCATTTCCCATAAAATGGCCCTTTCAAAAAAGTACAGCAAAAAACATAGTTTAATATTTAACTGTACTGAGAGAGAGAAGAGGAGAGAAAAGAAAGCAGGTTTTTAGGCTTTAGGCAGGAAGATAGAAACATATACAAAAGACTGAACACAGAGGATAAAAGAGGGGATATCAAACCAACAAGCAAAAACCTGCTGAAGCCTTAAAACCAGGCAAAGCTTACTGAGCAAAGGGCAGGCCTACTAAATCAAAATCAAAGACCAACCTAAAAAACTTCAAAAGCATCGAACCTGAAAAGCCAAGTCTGCTAAGCCCCCAGTAAGGCCATAACCTGCCTGAAGTGAGCCTTACTAAAGAAAAGAAAATGCAAACACCTACATATGCCAAAACCTGCCCAGAAAGAAGAAAAAAAAGAAAGCATTGAATCTGTCAAAGGCCTGAGTATAAACCTGTTAAGCCTCCAGCCAGAAAAACCAGTTCAAGCCATTCAAAAACCATAAATCCTCAAACCTGCTGAGCCTCAAGAACCCAACCTGTCTGAAGAAAACAAACAAAACTATCAGATGCCTTAAGCTTGCATTGAGCCTAAAACCTGTAAAGAACCAATACAACCTGCCTGAAGCCTCACTAAAGCCAATAACCAGTTCATCAAAACCAGAACCTGCCTAAGCATAAACCAGCAATACATGGCCTAAAACCTTAACCATTCAAAGCCAAATATATCACAAAAAACAGCATATGCCCATAATCAGAAAACCTTACCAGTTGAAAAAGCCAACAACTCAAAACATATCTCATCAACACTAAAAAGATCCAACATCACAAGCCTCAGAAAAAGCAATATCACAAGCCTCAGACAGCATCATCATGGGCCATTAATTCAAGCATACAGTAGAAGAAGAAGAAGAGAGGCTAATCAAAGCAAAAGCTTCAACAATAGCATGTTACAGTTATAGCATTCAAGCCCTCAGAAAGATATCATCACAGGGCAATCAAAAAGCAAGCAACATAAGCATACGAGCAAAGAAGGCAACTATCAAGCTTAACAGTTTCAAAGGCAAGCTCAAGGCAACATAAACAGAAGACATTCAAAGACATTCAAAAGCAAGTGTTAAAGGCAACTCAGAGGCGACAGAAGTAAACAACGAGGCAACAAGTCAGAAGAAGAGAGAAAATCTAAGGCAACAGAAGCATACTAATCTCAAGGAAACATAAACAGAAGGCAAGCCAACGAGGAGAAGAGATAAAGAAGATATAAAGGGGTTTTCAGTTCAGTTCATCATAAAACCTTAAAAATGGCAACAAGGTAAATATACCAGGAAGCTCAAAGAGTCCATCATCTCGCACTTTTCCTCTTCGCCATCAAGCCTCCTAAGCACCTCCATCTTCTTCCTCCCCTCTGTCAAGGTAGTTCTCTTTTTCCCCTTTCCTTTCATACCTCACACAAGACAAACCAAAACGCATTAATCAATAAAACACAGAATCGGATTCAACAATCAAAGAATCTTAACATGCAAATCTAAAACGTTTAACGAGTTTGAGACATTCCGTTACCTTGTTTCACCGTTGCCTGAACGAACGCGAGGGGAAGGACGAGAGGTGGCACTGGTGGCTAGGCGGAAGAGATGGCATTCAAGGAACGGTTGGAGAAGACGAAGTAATGAACGAAACCTCCATGAGCAGCGCGCCTCACAAACCCTAAAACTAATGTCCCAAATGAAAACACAGTAGAACCCTAAAACATCTTGTGTCAACATGGGCCTTGCCCATTTCTGAATGCCTAAGGCCCATTCAAAAAATGTTTACTTTTTTTTATAAAACAAACATTACTCTTGTTAATTAATCAACTTAACCACTTTTTTATATATATATAGAACAAATTATTTTGTTAATAAATTAACACCAAACCTTTTTATATTTTTAAATACAATATCCTTCTCTCTAACTTAAAATACTTAATTTGTACATACATAAAAATATATTTTTTAATTAATTTTAATACATTTAATTTAAATACCCTTTGTACATTTTTAAACACAAGGATATAAGGATGCAAATTTATATACACAATTTAAATGATAATTTTTAAACTTAGAAATATTTTCTTTTCTTAAAACATCCTTTTTGTACATAACAAATAAAAATACATTTTTTCTAATTTAATTCTTGATATTTACTTAAAACATACTTTTTGTATATAATAAATAAAGATACATTTTTATACATAATTTAATTAGAATTTAAAACATTTAATTAAAACATTCTTTTTTTTGTATATATTAAATAATGCAAGATCACCAATCAAGGATTAATTAATAAACATTTAATTTTTCTTTAAGTTAAATAATACTTAATACGCATTCAATTTCACATCCTAACCTGTAAATAATTACACACACGTATACACGTACACTTACAAAATACATTTACATTGCTCCAACACATATGTGCTTATATTTGTATATTCGTTGCATTTACATTTGATCGATTCGATTTGGTTGTAACTTTTTGGACACTATATTTCTAAGTCTCATCCCCATTCATAAACTTGTACCCCCACTCCCGGATACTTATTTTGTAATAGTGTAGACTTTACATTTTCGCAATTTACCGCTTTCAATTATACCATGGTTAGACCTAGGGTTTGCATGTACATAAAATCAAACGCTAGATAACCTAATACAAGACAAATACATGAAATCAATACACAATCACACTTGCACCCTCTAGGGTAAATTCCACACGTTGCCTTCCAAAATAGGCCATGCTTGCACGTCGGGTATCTTTGGCAAAACAAATTCAAATGATCATAAAGTCCCTCGATGACGCTTTCGAATGTTGCCTAAATGGAATGATCATAGTCCCTTCAAAGCAAATTTCCAAAGACACTTGACATCATTGCATTCATGGTCCATATGATGACCCGCGCCCGTCCCGAACAAACATCCTAAACGCAAGATTGTCCACCAAATTCAATGGCGGAACAAAATTGTTAAAAAGGGTTGAAATCATAGAGAGAACCTTTTGAGTACAATAGGGTAGACAAAACTCTTAGTTACTTGAGATCAACTTGCAAAAACCACTTGCTTTCTTTACAAAAACCACATTCCACAAGCACTTTCAAAACAAACTCTCAAAACATTTTTGAAACATCTTTTCGAAAAGATACACGCCTTTGTAAAATATTCGAGTAAAGAATTGTTACAAGGTTAGCCTAAGACAAGGCATCTTCTTCCAAAACATTTTCAAAACACACACACACACACCATTTTCAAGCAATCGAAAGTCAAGGCAAGTGATCTAAAAACCGAGTAACTAAGAGCCCATGGATAACCATGGATGAAAAGGGTGCTAATACCTTCCCTTTTCATAATCTACCCCCCGGACCCACGAAATATCTCAAAAGGTTTTTGCTGTGCTTTTTCAACCTTTCCTTTAGGATAAAATAAAAAGTCGGTGGCGACTCTTGCTCAACCGCACAAGTGCGAATACGAACGCAGAACCACAGTCAGTTCTCCCACCGTATCACAGAACTGGCGACTCTGCTGGGGACTAACTTAAAAGTGGGGTTACCTTAGGGTTTAGATCACCTTTACTTTCTTGCTTTGATTGACTTGATTGCTTTATCTTTTGGGTTCTTTGTTTGGGTTTGTTGTAAATCCTCCACCCGGATTTGGGGCACCTTTTTAGGTAAATAGCAAAAACTGCGAGGGAACTGTGCGGGGTATACCGACACGGTTGAAGCAGTAAGCTATGTTAGTGTGACATATTTGTGAGTACCGGTAACCCTTGAGTAGTCAAGGAGAGTACGGGGCCGCTGTGTGATGTCATGAAGCACTAACGAACTCTTAGAACCTTAATTGACCATCTTAGCCTTTTTAGGGGTAGTGAGATGACCGACTTTGGTGCAGTCCGAAGTTGGTAGATACTCGATACTACACTCATTTGAGGGTTGTTTTCTTGGAATATTTTGGTCGCCAGTAAGTGGCTAAACCGAAACAATGAACACAGAAAACAATCCAATGATATTGAGCTCCTTAGAACCCGATTTCTATTTTAGGACAGGATGAGCCAACTAACTTCAAGAGGGTACTTACCTAAACCTCATGCCAGCCTAAACCTCAGGACTTGTTTGCTTTGTGTGAATATGTTTGCCTGTATATACACTCACTTGCTTTTTGCATACATGTACATAACATCATGACATCATACCATAGTATTTTCAATAACCATTTCAAGGATCTCGAAGGTTCTTTTGATGCAGGGTTATGTTGAACCAGACGTCTACCAAAGGGGCAAGGGGTTTCTCCTCTAATCAACGCCATCAAAGATCAAGTACAACAACTTGAATCAGTGGCTATGACCCACTCGACATGGTGAGCTTGATTCTCGTGGAAAGACATCCACCGATACAAAGTTCTCCATTCAAAGTTCAAGTACAACAACTTGAATCAGTGGCTATGACCCACTCGACATGGTGAGCTTGATTCTCGTAGAAAGACATCCACCGGTACCAAGTTCTCCAATCCAAGAGCAGAGTTCAACCTCTAACATTTTTCTTGTGTTTACCCCGAGAGATCCTTGAAAGCATGCATCCACATATCATGCATTGCATTTTGATAGTCTTTCCTTTTTCAGGTTTCCTTACTCTCCTGCTGTTTATTTCAGTAAGAGATGGCTCTAGAAAGGTCTGTTAAAGACATCCAAGACCAGGCTGCTCAGCTGCAGGAGATGTTCGTGAACTTGTCTCTGGGGCAAGAAGAGATGAAAGCTCTCCTCACAAAGAGCTTGGGGAATTCAAATAATGCCAGGAGTGACCAGCTTGCGGAGCTACAGTTCGATCTGACAACCTTGAGGACCCAAATGATGGGACAGTTGGTGGGCCAGATGGCTCTCATCCAAGACCTATCTCAAATACAAGAGGAACTCAGAGTTCTTGTCCGCCAACTGCTTCCAAACAACCAACTGAGGCAAACATCTGAGGTCGAAGAGCAAGTCACCGCTCAGCCTCCATCCACTCAAGAAGACAAGGGGAAAGCTCCTTTGCTTGCTTCAGGGTCACAAGCCCATCAACAATCTCGCCAGCGTCAATGGGGTAATCGGCGTAAGCAAGAAACGTCGGGAAGACAGTTCACGGAGACTGAAATACCATCATTCTTTATACTGAAGCGCCTGATGGAGGTTAACTTGCTCACCCTAAAGGACCCTCCTCAGAAGCCCAATATCTCCTCTCCTCACTATCATCCCGACGCATTTTGTGTTTACCACTCCTACAGCCCGGGACACGACACCAACGACTGTTGGGCCTTGAAGAACAAGATTCAAGATCTGATCGACATTGGAGTGCTGGAATTCATGCCAGACGGCGAGATGAAAATCTTCCGTTAAAGGGTTCTCCACCTGAAATGACGAAGCTCAAGCTGAAAGACTTTTGCTTCTTTTTGAATTTTCAAAGTTGTAATTTCTTTTGCTGTCAAACAATTATCTGTTGATGTTAAACCCTGTTTTCATTAATGCATTGCATATGTTTGTCTTGAATTCATCCACTCGTTTCACTACTCTTATGCTTTTCTTTATGATATTTGACTCTTGATAAAAAGCTGTAGGCCTTTAGAGGGAGGATGACGAAACAATACCATGATCTTATACAATATGCTTTTGGACAGACCTTGCTGATGATGTACAGGCATTTCTTTCAAAATTCCCAAACACTGGAGTTATAAGGAAGTTAATCCCTAGTCAACCCCTTCGAGCCAAAGAAGTAGGAGTTCTCTGTTCTAAACGATCAAAACCTTTGATATAAACCCGGGGCAGGGTAGTCTCTCAGTTAATTCAAAAGAAAATGCGCATTGAAGTCGCAAACTCTCAGTTCGTAATACAACGAACGATGTCAAAAAAAAAGAAAGAATTCCTTTGGAATCAAAGACAAGGGTGGTTCCCTATCACATAGACATTCAATCTCTCAAAAGAGAAAAAGCCCACTGAGCCAAAACCTATAAAGGAGGCTTAAGAAAGCTGGGGCATCCCGCTGACGGTAATCCCGGAAAACGGTAACAGTCAGGCAAAAGTTAGGGATAACAAATCAAAATCAAAATAGTGAGGTCATTACAAAATCCTCAACAACATGAAAAATGTTGAAAAAGAAAAAGGAGATGATGATTGTCTCCCCAAATTCAAACTGGTGAACCATCGCCCAAAAGTCGTTCCAAACTCAAAACAGAGTATGACGCAATTAACTGAGCTTAGGTATGAAGAACATCACGAAGAGCGGGTGGGTACAAATATACTTTGAGCCTTTATCCTTTGTTTCTTAAACCGTGAACCAGGCCACGTTACAACCCTTCAAAAGTCCTAATTGAAGCATGGGTTAATTCGAAAGCATACTGTTACAAAAGGTATCCTGACTCCTGTAGGGCTTTACTCTAAATCTTGTGTTTACTTGTCTTATGAAAGGTTTTCTGCTAAAAATGCATTTTTCAAAACTTCGAGACAAACATAAACTTTGCATTACTTGAATATCACTGTCTGCATTTGGCTTTTGGTTTGACAGCGAAGAAATTCATACAGCGAATGTTCGGAGGAACGAAAACTCTCTCAGTAAGTAAAAATCACTTCAAGAGGATAACACTTCCATTGCAAATCTCCAATCAGCAAATGGCATGACATGTCACCATCCAATTAACCTGGGGCAGTCCAGTCAAGGTCCAACAGATCTTTCAAAGTTCAGTTAACCTGGGGCAGTCCAGTCAAGATTTCAAAAAAATCTCTCAATATGCAGAGTAATCTGATTCAAGACTCCTTCATCACCACTTGGGGCATTCGAATGTCAAAAGTGTTCAACAAATCAACTATTACATTTCCAGACTCGATTCCTGTATCTAGCCAGGGCACGTCTGAAGAGTTTGAAGATTCGATTCCTGTATCCAGCCAGGGCATATCTGTTAACTATCACCTTTCCATATTCGATTCCTGTATCCAGCCAGGGCATATCTGTTGACCATATTTCCAGACTCGATTCCTGTATCCAGCCAGGGCACGTCTGAAGAGTTCCAGATCAACACCTGTAACAAGCCAGGAAAACATCTGTGAACGATCGATTGTAGACCAACCCCTGTAACAAGCCAGGAAATTTTCTACATCACCACTTGGGGCATTCGAATGTCAAAAGTGTTCAAAAACCCGATGCAGTTTTACACAAGCTCATCCTCAGGAAACCCTACACCGGTTCCTCTTCAAGACTTCTGAAAACAGTTTATGGATTCTTCCCAACAACGGATGTTAATCTACCAACTTGTTCAGATGCAACTTTTGAAAACAGTTTACGGACGCTTCCCAATAACGGATGCTGCTCTATTGCTTATTCAATCTCAAGACGTTCTGAAAACAATTCACGGGTTCTCCAGTAACGGATGTTAACCTTTCACTTGTTCCGACACTTCTCAACATTCTGAAAACAAATTACGGAATCTTCCCAGTAACGGATGTCAATCTATCGCTTGTTCAGATTCCAAGCCTTCACCTGCAACAATCAGAGGACTCTCGCAATCCCCAGCCAGAGAACCTTCCAGAAACTGACTCCGCTCGGAGTCAAGTTTCATTATCCCCAGCAAAGTTAAAACTTCAAATTATCAATCCCTAGCGGAGCCGGACTAATGAACCTTCTCCCCACAGAGTTTTGGGAGGGCAAATCTTGAGTTCCCCAGTGAAGTCGCCAGAGTTACTTCCCACCGAACTGAAGATTCTCAATCTTACCTCCCCAGCATGAGTCTACTAGTTTGGAACTCCCCAGTAGAGGTCATCAGGAATTCTCTTCCCCAGCAGCAGCCAAAGAATTATTCTCCCAGGCAGCAGTCAAGATGCTTTTATCTTCAGCCATCTCAGATTCATTTATCCTCAGCAAGATAGCTCATCAGCTTACATGCGCATTCATCACATTCATGTCATAAGCATTGATGTCACATACATTGCATCATGCATCATAACATTGCATACAACTAACCCTTTGCCTTTTCAGGTAAGATCAATCGACAGACAAAGATCATCTCCCAAGATTCATCCAGAAATAGTTCAAATGTGACCCAGACACGGCGACATTCTGATACTTATTCCAGATGCATTCAGATGTGGTTTTATACGAACACATCATCAGGAAGCCCTACACCGGTTCCTCTTCAACTTCAAGACTTCTGAAAACAGTTCACGGGTTCTCCAGTAACAGATGTTAACCTATCACTTGTTCAGATTCTTCTCAAGACTTCTGAAAACAGTTTACGGATTCTTCCCAACAACGGACGTTAATCTACCAGCTTTTTCAGAGGCCAACCTTTGAAAATAGTTTACGGACGCTTCCCAACAACGAATGTGGCTCTATTGCTTATTCAATCTCAACTCCTGAAAATAGTTTACAGATTCTCCAGACATGGATGTCAATCTATTGCTTATTCGGACCCCCAATTCAGAGATGTTCCAAAACATGGATGCCTTTCGGACACTCGTCCACTCACCATTGACATACAGTTCAACATGTCCAGATGGCATATATAAGCCCATCCTCCTACCAACAGTCGCCAAATGGCATCTTTAAGCCCATTTCCAGATGGCATCTTTAAGCCCATCCCCCGACAAGATTCTATCGCATCAGATGGCATCTTTAAGCCCATCACCAAATGGCATCTTTAAGCCCATTCACATCTACCATCACATCGCCGAGTGCAAATTTTCTGGTTACTTTAGTGTCCAATCTTCTTTTACCTTCAAGTCGCGAAAGGCAAACTTGCCAATCTAACTCTTCAGGTTCAAGAAGATTGAACAGGGGCAACTGTTGTACCCCAAAATTTGCCTTCGCATTTTTTCACAAGAAATTACAGCTTCAGGCGTTTCCTGATTTTTCAAACTGGCTCAAGAATCGGTCAAACGGACTTTTCTCGTCAGTCAGAGCAAAATTAGGGTTTTATTGAGCTCTGGATTGTTTCACACAGTTGGCTCAGGGTTTTGGTTTATTTTGGCTCAACTTTGATCAGGCGAACGCTCTTTGGAATTTAATCAGGAATTAGGGTTTTTGGGCACGTTCTCAGAAGGATTTAAATTCCACAGCACTTTGCAAGTTATTCCGAGATTTGGTTTGAATTCACATTGTTTGATTTAATCAGTAAAAGGAGGCATTTGGTTTGAATTCACGTTCGTTTAATTGAACCAGTCAAAAGATATATGCAGTTTGGATTTACAGTGCTTGGTAAAAATCAGTGAAAAGGGAATGCGCCTGATCAGTTGTTGTGATTAACTGTTGTTTTGCTTTGAATATTGGAAGCGTCAAGTTTATTAATTGATCAACACTGAAATATTGTTTAGTTAATTATTTATTATTCTAAAGATTAAATAAGTTGGAATTTATTTTCAATTTATTTTAATTTAAAGAACTATAAATAATAAATAAACAATTGAAGAAGAGAAGAATTAATTAAATAAAAGGACTTTTTATTTATCTTTAAGTCATTTGTATAATTGTTTTTGTTTACAAAATGTTTACAAAAATAATGTTACATTTATTTAAAGTTAAATAAAAACTATCCTAAATATTTTTCTAATCTTCAATTCTTCATCTGCTATCCCTCGCTCCGGTGCTCCATTTTTCATCTGCAAAAGAAAAGGAGAAAAGTCAATGACTGATAAATAATTAAAGAGACAAATAAAAGAAATTCATCATTAAGGGCCACTAATTGGGATCAATTAACCCTCTCTGCAAATCACGGGATTTCTCCCGGTTCACAAAGAGGGAAGAATTTTATTTGCTAATCATGAATGCAAAGTTGAAAAGAAAAAGCAAAGTTTGTCAACACATTGCATAGTTAAAATCTCAAACAGCACTGCACAAGTTCAAACCAAACTAAAAAGTCCAAATTCAACTTTCTGTCAAAAAGTGTCAAACTGCACAAAGGTACCCAAGCTGTCAATAAAGAAGATTTGGCAAAGATATGAAAAGTTCCAAAAGTATAGAAGCTGTCAAAAGAAAAGATAAAATATGCAGAGGAAAACTATTATGCAAGCAAACATATTCATGTCATCATTTCCCATAAAATGGCCCTTTCAAAAAAGTACAGCAAAAAACATAGTTTAATATTTAACTGTACTGAGAGAGAGAAGAGGAGAGAAAAGAAAGCAGGTTTTTAGGATTTAGGCAGGAAGATAGAAACATATACAAAAGACTGAACACAGAGGATAAAAGAGGGGATATCAAACCAACAAGCAAAAACCTGCTGAAGCCTTAAAACCAGGCAAAGCTTACTGAGCAAAGGGCAGGCATACTAAATCAAAATCAAAGACCAACCTAAAAAACTTCAAAAGCATCGAACCTGAAAAGCCAAGTCTGCTAAGCCCCCAGTAAGGCCATAACCTGCCTGAAGTGAGCCTTACTAAAGAAAATAAAATGCAAACACCTACATATGCCAAAACCTGCCCAGAAAGAAGAAAAAAAAGAAAGCATTGAATCTGTCAAAGGCCTGAGTATAAACCTGTTAAGCCTCCAGCCAGAAAAACCAGTTCAAGCCATTCAAAAACCATAAATCCTCAAACCTGCTGAGCCTCAAGAACCCAACCTGTCTGAAGAAAACAAACAAAACTATCAGATGCCTTAAGCTTGCATTGAGCCTAAAACCTGTAAAGAACAAGTACAACCTGCCTGAAGCCTCACTAAAGCCAGTAACCAGTTCATCAAAACCAGAATCTGCCTAAGCATAAACCAGCAATACATGGCCTAAAACCTTAACCATTCAAAGCCAAATATATCACAAAAAACAACATATGCCCATAATGAGAAAACCTTACCAGTTGAAAAAGCCAACAACTCAAAACATATCTCATCAACACTAAAAAGATCCAACATCATAAGCCTCAGAAAAAGCAATATCACAAGCCTCAGACATCATCATCATGGGCCATTAATTCAAGCATACAGTAGAAGAAGAAGAAGAGAGGCTAATCAAAGCAAAAGCTTCAACAATAGCATGTTACAGTTATATCATTCAAGCCCTCAGAAAGATATCATCACAGGGCAATCAAAAAGCAAGCAACATAAGCATACGAGCAAAGAAGGCAACTATCAAGCTTAACAGTTTCAAAGGCAAGCTCAAGGCAACATAAACAGAAGACATTCAAAGACATTCAAAAGCAAGTGTTAAAGGAAACTCAGAGGCGACAAAAGTAAACAACGAGGCAACAAGTCAGAAGAAGAGAGAAAATATAAGGCAACAGAAGCATACTAATCTCAAGGAAACATAAACAGAAGGCAAGCCAACGAGGAGAAGAGATAAAGAAGATATAAAGGGGTTTTCAGTTCAGTTCATCATAAAACCTTAAAAATGGCAACAAGGTAAATATACCAGGAAGCTCAAAGAGTCCATCATCACGCACTTTTCCTCTTCGCCATCAAGCCTCCTAAGCACCTCCATCTTCTTCCTCCCCTCTGTCAAGGTAGTTCTCTTTTTCCCCTTTCCTTTCATACCTCACACAAGACAAACCAAAACGCATTAATCAATAAAACACAGAATCGGATTCAACAATCAAAGAATCTTAACATGCAAATCTAAAACGTTTAACGAGTTTGAGACATTCCGTTACCTTGTTTCACCGTTGCCTGAACGAACGCGAGGGGAAGGACGAGAGGTGGCACTGGTGGCTAGGCGGAAGAGATGGCATTCAAGGAACGGTTGGAGAAGACGAAGTAATGAACGAAACCTCCATGAGCGGCGCGCCTCACAAACCCTAAAACTAATGTCCCAAATGAAAACACAGTAGAACCCTAAAACATCTTGTGTCAACATGGGCCTTGCCCATTTCTGAATGCCTAAGGCCCATTCAAAAAATGTTTACTTTTTTTTATAAAACAAACATTACTCTTGTTAATTAATCAACTTAACCACTTTTTTATATATATATAGAACAAATTATTTTGTTAATAAATTAACACCAAACCTTTTTATATTTTTAAATACAATATCCTTCTCTCTAACTTAAAATACTTAATTTGTACATACATAAAAATATATTTTTTAATTAATTTTAATACATTTAATTTAAATACCCTTTGTACATTTTTAAACACAAGGATATAAGGATGCAAATTTATATACACAATTTAAATGATAATTTTTAAACTTAGAAATATTTTCTTTTCTTAAAACATCCTTTTTGTACATAACAAATAAAAATACATTTTTTCTAATTTAATTCTTGATATTTACTTAAAACATACTTTTTGTATATAATAAATAAAGATACATTTTTATACATAATTTAATTAGAATTTAAAACATTTAATGAAAACATTCTTTTTTTTGTATATATTAAATAATGCAAGATCACCAATCAAGGATTAATTAATAAATATTTAATTTTTCTTTAAGTTAAATAATACTTAATACGCATTCAATTTCACATCCTAACCTGTAAATAATTACACACACACGTATACACATACACTTACACAATACATTTACATTGCTCCAATACATATGTGCTTATATTTGTATATTCGTTGCATTTACATTTGATCGATTCGATTTGGTTGTAACTTTTTGGACACTATATTTCTAAGTCTCATCCCCATTCATAAACTTGTACCCCCACTCCCGGATACTTATTTTGTAATAGTGTAGACTTTACATTTTCGCAATTTACCGCTTTCAATTATACCATGGTTAGACCTAGGGTTTGCATGTACATAAAATCAAACGCTAGATAACCTAATACAAGACAAATACATGAAATCAATACACAATCACACTTGCACCCTCTAGGGTAAATCCCACACGTTGCCTTCCAAAATAGGCCATGCTTGCGCGTCGGGTATCTTTGGCAAAACAAATTCAAATGATCATAAAGTCCCTCGATGACGCTTTCGAATGTTGCCTAAATGGAATGATCATAGTCCATTCAAAGCAAATTGCCAAATACACTTGACATCATTGCATTCATGGTCCATACGATGACCCGCGCCCATCCCAAACAAACATCCTAAACGCAAGATTGTCCACCAAATTCAATGGCGGAACAAAATTGTTAAAAAGGGTTGAAATCATAGAGAGAACCTTTTGAGTATAATAGGGTAGACAAAACTCTTAGTTACTTGAGATCAACTTGCAAAAACCACTTGCTTTCTTTTCAAAAACCACATTCCACAAGCACTTTCAAAATAAACTCTCAAAACATTTTTGAAACATCTTTTCGAAAAGATACACGCCTTTGTAAAATATTCGAGTAAAGAATTGTTACAAGGTTAGCCTAAGACAAGGCATCTTCTTCCAAAAAGTTTTCAAAACACACACACACACACACCATTTTCAAGCAATCGAAAATCAAGGCAAGTGATCTAAAAACCGAGTAACTAAGAGCCCATGGATAACCATGGATGAAAAGGGTGCTAATACCTTCCCTTTTCATAATCTACCCCCCGGACCCACGAAATATCTCAAAAGGTTTTTGCTGTGCTTTTTCAACCTTTCCTTTAGGATAAAATAAAAAGTCGGTGGCGACTCTTGCTCAACCGCACAAGTGCGAATACGAACGCAAAACCACAGTCAGTTATCCCACCGTATCACAAAGGGATTGGAGCCAGGCTCAGGCTCTGTCTCTTAAAGAAAAAGGAAATAGGCGCAATCGTATCGCCTCTGGGTTTACACCATTCGCTTTTACAGTGTCTGTGTACTGCACAAACACTGACAGATGTAGGTTAGGGTCGTCAGTAGGAGATCCAGAAAATTGGTTCTGCTGAACGGCGGATAGAAGCGAAGGTTTCAGCTCGAAATTGTTTCGAGCGATAGCAGGGGCGGCAATGCTGTTGTGAGGCTCCGCTTGTGAACGAACTGTGTAGTCCTTAAGAGCGCGAGGCGGATTTGGTACGTCAGTCATTGTCGATTCTTCGATAGATTCCGATAACGGGATATCAGGAATTTTAGTCGGAGGAAGATTGTTGAGAGATCGGTATTCTTGAATTCGGCGTCTTAATCTTAAGTAACGCTCGATATCGTTAATTTGTAAATGAAAAGGCTCGTTTTGAGAACGAGTGTTTGGCATACAACAGAGGGAAACATAAAAAGTTGTCTTAGTCTAGACAGCGTTGTTTTCAGATTACACTAGTGACTAAACTAAAGTCCCCGGCAACGGCGCCAAAAACTTGATGTGTCTGCGATCGACCTAATGTGTAACGGTATCTTAACTGCAAGTGCACAGTCTATCGCGGTAGTAATAAAAGGATGTCGAACCCACAGGGACTTCGTAATCACTCTAGTGTTGTAAAACAGGTTAGTTTAGCTAAGGCGGAAATTGTCACGTTGGTTTTTTTTAGAAGTTTAAAACTAAAGGGAAACTAAATTCAATTAAGGGAATTAATATTAAAGCGGTCGGAGCGTAATGATTTGAACCTATGCGAATTAAGTTGTTCCTAAGCATATAAAAATATTTAACTTAATTATTCTGTAGTACTTATCAGTTTAAAAACCCTCGATTCACACTCTCGTGGTCTTACCTCGGATCATACTCCTAAAGCCAAATGTCTGCTCTCGCTAATCCATAAGTGTTTAGAAAGCATCTTTTTGAAAACTAAATAAGTCTAATTCGTTTTAAAGCGCTCTCGCTGTATTTAAATCGAATGCCTAACTTTAGCTATCCGGTTAAAACCTCACACTCTCGTGGTTTTGATTTCTCCCTATTTCACTTTCTTTACTCTCGTAATAAAAAGCTTAATTTTTAATTATAAAAAGTCACGGCCAGAAATTAAGTTGATTAAGGTTTTAGCTTAGAAAAACAATAATTTATTCAGTTATTTCATCACACCCCGACTACGGGTATTTAGCTACTCATAATGTTCGGAATTAAATGGCAGGAAATAAATTCAGAAAATAATAACGCATGCATAATAAATAAAGAATAGAAATATAACATAAATAAAATTTGCAATAATATCAAATATAATAAAAAATCAAATACAATAAAAACCTGAAAAGCAATAAAATCCGAGATCCTTCTTCCACAAGCCGGCAAGATTGGAACGTCGGAATGAAAATTTAAATGGACGAAATTCGGAAATAAAATCGAGAATAAAATTTGGCAGAGCTTCCGCAAGGTTTTTGTGAACTAAAACTCCCCCTTTTTCTTTCTAAGTCTAAGCTATATATAGAGAGTGGAAGTACGGTTGGAAAAAATATTTGAGTTCCTAAATTCTTGGTTTTACTGAGTAAAATGAGGAGAAAGTGGCCTTTGGAAGTTGGAGAGAATTTAGGCACGTAGCAGAGCTTTGCTTGACCACTTCGTTCAGCTTTACCACGTTCTGTTGCTTGACCACGTTCAAATTTAATACATATAAGCTTGTTACGGGCGTGGCTGGGGCGTTACGCCCATTTTTCATAAGCTAGCGCGTTACGGTCGTGGCAGGGGTGTGACGACCGTCACACTCTTCTGAAGCGCCTTACGGTCGTGGCAGCTGTGTGACGACCGTAACATCAGCAGAAAATGGATTTCTTGACAGATTTATCTTTTCTCTTTGGTCTTTGGCCGCAATCTCGCGCATTTCACGTTTCTTCTTGGTTTGAGCTGAGATATGTTGTACCTGCATAAAACCATACAGAACTCGGAATATTCGAGAATTAATCGGGTAAATATGACATAAAACGGATAAATTTTATGGTAAATATATGATATGATTTCGCGTTATCAGTTAGTGAATGCACATGATGTTTATGATGTCTATGATGTTATGCACAAGTATATATGTACAAAACAATCACACAAGTTCCTAGTTTAGCCTTGCATGGGGTTTCATAGGTAAGTACCCTCTTGAAGTTTAGTTGGCTCAACCTGTCCTAAAAATAGTAACCGGGTTCTAAGGAGCTCAATATCACTGGATTGTTTCCTTGTTCATTGTTTCAATTCAAGCCTCTTTACTGGCGACCGAAATATTCCAAGGAGCCAACCCTCAATGAGTGTAGTATCGAGTATCTACCAACTTCAGACTGCACTAAAGCCGGTCATCTCACTACATCCTAAAAGGCCAAGTTGGTCAAGTAAAGGTTCTAGAAGTTCATTAGTGCTTCATGACATCACTCAGCGGCCCGGTATTCTCTTTGATTCACTCAAAGGCTACCGGTACCCACAAATATGTCGCACTAACATAGCTATTGCTTAGACCATGTCGGTATACCCCGCACAGTTTCCACAACGTATTGCTATTTACCTATAATGTTTCCCGAATCCGGGTAGAGGATTCAAACCCAAACAAAGAACCATAATTGTAAAGCAAACAAGTCAAACAATTGTAAGCAAATAAATATGATCTAAACCCTAAGGTAACCCTACTTTTAGAGTAGATCCCCAGTAGAGTCGCCAGTTCTGTGATGCGGTGGGAGAACTAACTTGAGATTTGCGTTTGTTTTTGCAAATGTTGCGGTTAGCAAGAGTCGCCACCGACTTTTATTTTATCCAAAAGGAAAGGTAAAAAAGAACAGGAAAGACCTTTGAGATGTTTTCTTGAGTTCGGGGGGTAGATTATGAAAAGGGAAGGTGCTAGCACCCTTTTCATCCATGGTTTTCCATGGGCTCTTAGTTACTTGTTTAGATCACTTGCTTTGCTTTGAAATTGTTTGAAATGGTGCTTTGTGTGGTTTTGAAAGTATTTTGAAAAGAGTCCATTGTTTAGGCGATCTTTGTAATGATTCTCGTTTGTAAGAATGTATACAAAGATGTTTGTCTTTTGAAAAATGTTTCAATGTTTTGTAAAATGTTTTGAAATGTGTGTGTGTTTGTTTTTGAAAATAGCAAGGATTTTTTTGAAATTGATCAAGTAACTAGAAGCTATCTACCTACTCAAAAGTCTTTCTTGTGCATTTTTATTCCTTTGACATTGTTGATTTACCATTGATTTGGTAAAAAACCCTATCTTTGGATGTAAACGGGGCGGGCGTGGGTCATCGTATGACCATGATAGCAATGTTGCCAAGTATCTTAGCATGTTTGAGGGACAAATATCATTTTTGTTTAGGCAACCTTTTGATAGCGTCATCGAGGGACTATGATCTTATTTTGTTTTGTTTTGCCAAGATACTTTGCATGCGTAACATGGCCATTTTTATTTAGGCAACCAAGTGAGAGAAACCCTAAGGGTGTTTGTGTGCAATGTGTGTCATTTTTCATGCATTTGATTTGTCTTGTATTAGGTCTTGTCTATTTGTTTTGATTTTGTTCTTGTCATGTAAACCCTAGTTTACTAAACATAGTATAAATGCGATAAATTGCGTAAATATAAACTAAGCTATTACAACAATTATTATGGGAGGGGGGATACAAGTTTTTGAATGGGGGATATTGCACAAAATAAAGCCTAAAAATACTATTACAACCCAATTGAATATTGTGCGAATTAAATAAATGTACAAATATTTAAAATGCAATAAAAAATGTATTTATGTAAAATGTTTTGTATTTGATTTTTGTATGAGAAAAAATGATTTATTTAAACCCTAAAATAGGAGAAAAAATATTACTATTTTTGAAAGGGTGAAACCCTAATTTTTTGATCAAAGAAAATATATGTTCTATATTAATATTTTGTCCATTTTTGTACAAGAAAATAATAAATAATCTTATGTACAAATATTAAAAACTAAAATATGTATGAAAATAAATGTTTTATTTATATAAATAATATAATAAAAATGTATAGTATTTTTAAATATATTTACAAATTTATTTAAGAAAATAACAACTATTATCCTAATAAACTAATTTTTTATGCAAAAAATAATAGAAAAAATAAAATAAAAATGCAAAAAAAATAAAGAAATTAATTTTCATAATTTTTATGATTCAGAGAAATAAATAAAAGCAATAAATATAAAAAAATATAAGAAAATATGAAAAATATAACAAATAAAGTCAGGGGGTGCAAATAGTGGTCAGGGGGTGTGAAAAACAAAAGCAACAGGCCCAAGGCGCCAAAGGCCCAGAACATCATCCCTGTCCTCCAGCTTTCTCCCTGCGCGCGCGTTTTTCTTCAAATCTGTATCTCTCAAATGCTTGCACAAAAACAAAAACTTGTAACATGAAACATATAGCATTTAATCTCACGATTCTAACCATATAAGATTTGTAACCTAACTCTCAAAGACCAGAGAGAATTTTGTCAGCCCTAATTCGTGACCTAATTATTTCATGAACTTCAAACTTCAAATTCTCACTGCATAGTTAATATAAATGGAAAGCATGCATATGTACAACTTCACCATGTTAAGGACTACATCTTTGCTTCACAAATCATGGCTTGAGGATGCCTAAATACAGAGATAGAGTTTGAGAAAAATACCTCATTCAGCTGGATTTGGATATGACAATGTGGGGACATTGAGGGAGGCCTGAGGATCGTGTGAGCCTCCTTGAAGTTCCTTCAAGCTATTCCAGTGCTTAGCTTGTTTTGTAGATGGCCAGAACTCTTTGCACAAGTCAAGTTGCAAGCTCCAAGTTTGAAAATGGCAATGGATGAAATAGGGGTTACAACAATAATGTAAAGGCTTGGATAGCTTTTATATGATGTGGATAAGATGTTTGAAGTGTTGAAACAAAAAACGCACGAGCCAAAAATGAAATGGCTATGATTTTGCAGCAACTCTGAGTTAGGGAAGAAATTTGGTGTTTTTGTGTTTGAGAGAGTTTTGGATGCTAAGAAGTCGCCCTCTGGCTTGTGATAAGTTTGTGAATATGTATATAATAGATACAAAGTCCACTTTTTACTAGATGTACAAGTTTTCTACATTTTGGCCACTTTTCTTGTTTTTGAAGAAAGGTGAAGTGACCATTGCTATATGCTTATACTGGCTATTTTATGAGCTGATAAGAGTTGGTATACTTTTCTTGATGCCTCTGGAAATTGTTTGCATCAAAGGGACAGGTCCAAGGCTCAATATGGACAAAGTTGCAAAACTCACCTTTATGAAAATGGCATTGTAACCTTTATGCCTAAAATGGAATTACAACTTGTACAATGTTCCAAAAGCCAAGATAAAGCCTTTGTCCTCTAAGTTTGCATTTAATTATGGAGTGTAGAATGAGTTTAGGACCTGTAATGCAAGGTACAAGCATCATGGATCTGATTTGCAACTTGATACTTTGTGAAAATGGCATGAACAAAAGTGATAAAATGCCAATTTCTCTTCTTCGATTCTCCCTAACCACAAATGATCTTGGAGAGTTCTTGGACATTTTAGAAAGCTTTCCATGTTCTCTATAATCCATATTTGAAATGAATTTTGAGATACATCTTTGAACTAGGTGAAAAATGTCCATGAAGTTGGGTCAAAAACCTGCCTAAATTAGGGCAAATTTTCACTAAGTTATTTAGTTCATGGACCTATGTTCACAAATTCATAACCTAATATTTAAGCATCTTTTGGGAAACGTTTGTGAAGAAAATTTGTAGATTTCATGGAGGACTACAACTTTCATGTTGGAAGTTTTCTTTGAATCAAATTGCATCATGGTGAAAAAGTGGTGGAAAGTTGGGAAAAAATAAGAAAATTTCCATACTTAGAAAAATTCTAAGTTATGAAATTTTTCAAATTCAAAACCCTAATTTTCAAAATTGGTTTTCTTGGTCAACAAGTTTCATATTTTGACACATCTTGATGAATTATGACCCTTGGCACTTGATTTTAACCAAAAAGTCAAAGTTTGACTTTTCAGTGTACAGTTGACTTTTGATTAGTTGAATGCAAAATTCATCTGTCAATCCAATGAACTTGAGATCTTTTGAACCATGTGATTAGGTCAAGATGATGCCATTGAACCCTTGAAATCATGTTTGAACTCAATTGGTCCTTGGCTAGGTAAAAAAAAATCAGAAATTGCCCTTTCTTAGTCAAAACCCTAATTTTGACCATTTTGCCCTTTTGATGATTTGGTCAAATTTCTTGAGGAGTCGTAATCCAAACTTGATCAAATGATACATATGAGTCTAAAATGTTGTTGTGAATAAAAAATTATGAAGTTTGACTGTAAATTGGCCATGGTTGACTTTTTCCCCAATACAGTTGATTTTTAGGTCAACTGTCCAATTGACTGGTCAAAAATATGATTCAAGGCTTGAAACTTAACATGAACAATCTTAGGGCTCCAAGATTGTGTATGAAAGTCACATGAAGCATTGAGGGTCCAAAAATCCTTGTGTAAACTTAAACCCTAATTTTGGGTTATCAGTGCAAGATAAGGTATCTTGAGCTGACCAAACCCTAATCCTGTCTTGAGTCCAAGAAGTCTTGTGAGAAAAATCTTGATAAGTGAGAGGGCAAATTTTGGGGTACAAAAGTCGGCAAGCGGTGAACCACAATATCAGTGTCCAGACCAGGCATGTCTTCATAGGACCAGGCGAAGATCTCAACATAGCCGCGTAGCATCTGTATTAACCGTTGTTTGACACTAGGCTCCAGATTCGCACCTATCTTAACCTTTTTCATGTCTTCTTCTGTACCCAAATTTACTGATTCAACTGGCTCTTCATGAGGTTGTATGGCCCTTTCCTCCTGCTGTAATAGTCAAGCAAGTTCTCCAGGCACCTCACAATCATCCTCACCTTCGTCCTCGGCTTGGTTGATCGGATTTTTGAAGGCATAACTGGCAGTAGCAGAGTCGTTATCAATGGGATCCAGAGTGAATATGGATCTGCATTATGATACGTGAGTGTGTGTAAGAGAATAGCTTTTTTGATAAAATGAGACACAAAAAAGAAAAACAAGGAGCGCAAAATTTGTAATGCAAGAAACGTCCAATGCTTTATTAATGATATATGAAATGACAAATAATAAGCTCTCTCAAGCAAAGCCAAGGTGCCTCGGGCAAGGCACCGGGCCATAAAGTTTTAAACTGTTTATTACAAATCTTAAAACAAAAGTCAATTACTGTGGAATAAAATAAACAGGTATGAAGTCCTTTGCCATCCAGTTATTCAGTCCACCATTGGTTGTTGGGTAGATCCAGCTGTCGATGTCTGAATCTTCTTCACTGTCCTCAATTACGTTAACTCCCCGATTGTTGAAGTGTAGAGGAGGTCTTCCAATCCGTGCATGCCTAACAGCCCTTTGAGCCCCTGTAGTAAAGCCCAAACCAAATTTGTCAGTTTTGTGAGAAATCAGGGAGCCGACCCCAATTGGTACACCCACCTTCTTAAACTACAACCCTGTCATCCTTAAGAGAAGCCATCTTCAACGGAGGTTTGTTGGTAGTGACTTCAGTTGATGCCAAAGTCTGAGGGACCTCTTCAAAGTTTTGACAAGGAGTTTCTATGAATTCCCCATCCATATCCACGTAGCGGAAGGAATTGAGATGACTCACCATATACTCTTCTTCACCTCGCACCGTGACAATCTTCCATTTCACCGGATATTTCAGCATTTGATGGAGTGTGGAAGTAACTGCCCCAGCCCTATGGATCCAAGGACGACCCAGCAAGCAAGAATATGATGGTCTTATATCCATCACGTAGAAGGTAGACCCAAAAGTCTGAGAACCCACTTTGATAGGGATTTCCATCTCCCCGTGAACCATTCTTTTTGATCCATCAAAAGCCCTTACCACAATGTTACTCGGCTTTATAATCAAACTTTCACAATCCAGACGGTCTAACACTTTCTTTGGCAGAACATTCAATGAGGACCCAGTATCTACTAGCACATGGTCCATAGTGGTGCCCCTGCACTCGACCGAGACATGCAGAGAATCATTATGATTTCTTCCTTTCGGTGTCAGATCTGCATCTGAGAAACCCAGCCTATTGTCAGCAGTCAGGTTGGCCACACAATCTTTGAATTGATCGGCTGAATTTTCCTGCGGCACATGCGCAGTCTTAAGAAACGTAATTAAAGCCTTCACATGGGCTTCAGAACACAACAACAGGGACAACTTGGAGATCTTTGACGGGGTCTACCCCAGCTGCTCGACTATGTTGTAGTCGCTCTTCTTGATAATTTTCAAAATTTCCTCTATTTCTTGTTTAGAGGTTTCTGCAATGATTTTCTTAGGTGCCTCCGTCCGGGCAGGCTCACCTATAACTTCTTTGCCCCGAGTCCCAGATGGCTCGACGACAGGGGTGACAACTGGAGTAGGAATTGGGACAGTAGTTGATGTACTAGTAGATGGAATGACAACAGGTTTACGGACAGTCGGAGGGGAAATCTCGGGGGAAAAGAGTCTTCCACTTCGGGTAACTTTACTAGTCCCGACAATATCACTGACATCAGTATCGGCTTCTTCATTCTTCAATTCCATTTTAACACCATGGTAATACACATCAGCACCATAATGCTACGGGATAGCTTTATCGGAGGTATATGGGATGGGACCAGGAACAGTGATTATTAACGGAGCAATTCTTGGAACAAGTGTAACTCTAACAGGTTTTCTCAAGGAAACCTTGGAAGGGTTGGCGGAAATGGTGATAATGGAAACGTCTTCATTTGGAACAAACGGAATCAAAGTCTTCTCAACCAAAATCTCTTTACTATCCATCAGGCGCTGAACACCTGATTTCAATAAACAACAACCAGAAGGCAGAATCGAACACATGTGACAACCTTCACCACAACCTGGAAATAAACCAGCCAACAGCAAATTCTTCTTAACAGTCATAAGGGGAGTAGAAATTTCTTCAACAGAAGTCAAAAATAAATCGGTGTCAACAGCATTAACTCCACGACCATGTTTGGGCATAGGAGCAGTTATAACATTCGTCTTTTTCGGAGCATCAAATTCTTTCTCCTTGGCTTCGAGCAAATCTTGCACTTTGTTTCTCAAGGCCCAGCAATCATTTGTATCATGGCCCGGACTCTCGGAATGGTAAGTGCACCGCGCGTTAGGATTGTATCTGGGAGAAGCAGTGTTTGGATTCTTGGGAGCCTCTTTCAAGGTTGCCAAGTTGGATTTCAGCAGGTGAGGTAACACTTCGGCCAATGTCATGTTGATGCGGGTAAATTGCCGTTGCGGTCTTTCCACTCTTTGTTAATTGTTGCGTTATGGAGAAACTGTGGGTCTTGGTATCATTACAACATTCACCGTTTGACAGTGTTCAGATCTGTTTTGGCCCCTCGGGCTATAGACTGCACTAGCTTCCTTCTTACCGGTGAAAGGCTTCTTTCCTGCACTTGATGAAGCATCCTTCTGAATCTTACCACTTCGAATGCCAACCTCCACTCTTTCTCTAGTCAAAATCAACTCAGTGAAACCAGATGACATGTTGCCGATCAAGTGATTGAAAAATGAACCAGATAGCGTCCCTAGAAACATGTCAACCAACTCCCTATCAGACAAAGGGGGTTGGACTCTTCCAGCCAAGTCTCTCCACTTTTGAGTATAGTCCTTAAAACCTTCACTTGCACCCATGGACATACCCTGGAGCTGAGTACGAGTGAGAGCAAGGTCGGCGTTATACTAATACTGCTTGTAGAAGGCAGCAGCAAGATCCTCCCAGTTTCGGACACTGGCTCCTTCCAACTGATAGAACCATTCAAGCTGAGTCCCTGACAGACTATCTTGAAAAAAATGCACCCACAGATTTCTATCAGCAGTGTGGGGTTGGATTTTCCTGACATACGAACGGAGATGGAGTTTTGGACAGGATACTCCATCGTATTTGGCAAAAACCGGAGGTTTGAACTTATGAGGGATCACCACCCCCGATACCAGTCCCAATTCTCCAAAATCCAAACCAGGGATTTTCTGAATCTCCATAGCGCTCAGACGGTCTTCTAGCTGCTTATATCTATCCTCAGCAGGAGGATATTGCTCATCGTCATAATCTGTATCGTTATCAGAAACTGCAGGAATAGGGTCCTTTGTCCTTTCTTGGTTCTCCCCGTCCTTGGATGAGGAGGTCAGATCAGCTGGTTGTCTCAACCTTTCTCTGAATCTTCTACCCATGTTCAGAATACCGACCTTCTTCTTCTTCTTCTTCTCTTTCAGAATAAGGGTATTCAGATTCTCTTGCCCTTTAGCCAGACTTAGGAACATCGGTTGGAATTGGGTGTTCTGTGCCTGAAGATCTTTGATGGCTTAATTAGAAGACATATCTGTTGTAATAAACAACGAAGAAGATGAGAAACCTGTAAGGGTACCTGTAATGATGTGCATGATAATGGGATGCGCATGTAATGATTTCAAAGACTTTGGGATATTTAAATTTGTAAACCAAAAATGAACAAAAATTTATTAGCTTAACTTTGAAAGGTTCAACAATGCCTTTAAGGCGTTACAAAGAAGTAAATAAAACAAAATCTAAAACTAGAAAAAGAAAAATCAAAAGTCCCATGGTCACTTTCTCTTTGTGCCGATATAGTCATTGATCACTCTTTCTTCTTCGAGCTGCCTGTTGAGCTTCAAAATCTTCCTTTCTTGCTCATGGTACTGTTCCCGGTAAGTATCCCGCTTATTCTTCAGCTGAATCTAAGACCTCTGCAACTCCCCGGGATCAGTGGAAATGTAAGGATAGAGAACCGTGTAAGGAATGCCTTCTCCATTAGTGGGCTCCACAATCACTGGTAATACTGCCTCATAGGGCATTCCAAGCTTCTGGGCACGAGCTCGGACCCTTTGGAGGTAAGGCTGCATAGGAAGGGAACTCTTTGGTCCCAACTCTTGGGGGTCAGATCTGTTCACCATTCCCCAAGCTTGTATAAACCTCCAGCGATGCTCCTTAACATCCTCCTTATAGTCAAATACAATGTCCTCAAGAAGTAGCTCATGGGGACCATCTCTCCGAGCACGACCAAATTGTCGCAAAGCTAGACAAGAATTGTAAGTTATACGCCTTCTTATTCCAAGCAACGGAACATTAGGGTATCCCCCACAACGATCAATAACAGCAGTGTCTTCCATAGCCCGGGAACACCAAAGAATATATGTGTGAGCAAGTGACATTATTCTATAGGACCAACCCAAACCTTCTTCGTTCTTTAGTACAGACTTAGGGAGGTGCAAAATAAACCACCTCGACAGCAACGGCATGCAAAACATAAGAGTCCCTCTTCTTCTCACGGTACGAGTATAAAGGGCATGCAAGATATCTCCAAGAAAGGTAGGCACAGGGTTGCGAGAAAGGAAAATCTTAACAGCATTCACATCTACAAAGGAATCCGGATTCGGGAAGAGAACCAAACCATAGATAAGGAGAGCCAAGATATCTTCAAAAGCCTGAAAATCCAAATTATCCCAGAATAGCTGAGCCCGGTCTATCAGAAATTTGGCTAGAAAACCCTCGACCCCGCTTCGTGTTTCCCAATTGGATACTACATCAGCCCGTTTCAAATACAGAGCTGAGGCAATGTCTTCTGGTCTAGGAACTTCTTCCATACCTGTGAAGGGTACTTGTTCAAGGATGGATATGCCCAATAGGTGAGAGAACTCTTCCAAGGTGGGAACCAGCTGGTAATCTAGAAAGGTGGAGCAATGATGCACGAGATCGAAGAACTAGAAAAGTACACTCATCATCTGCTCATCAAGATTTGAAGTGACCAGGTTGAGAAGCTGACCATGTCTCTTAATGGATATAGAAGTATCAGAAACTCTTGAGACTAGCTCTTTAAGTTGGGCAGATATCTGCACAAAGTTGACTCGGATGGTATTTCTGCACCCGGAAGCCATAATCTGCAAAACAGAACAAAGATAAATTCCCTTGGTCTTTGAAATGTTTAGTGTAATGAAGCATGAATTCCATGTTATGATGCATGATGTCATGGTAAACCACAGGTATAGCAAACACATATATTGCAAACACAGTCAAATCATACAAAATCCTTAGGTTTAAGGCTTGTATGAGGTCAAAGGTAATACCCTCTTGAAGTTAAGTTGGTTTTAACCTGTCCTAGCAAAAAGTAACCGGGTTCTAGAGGATCTCAATATCACTGACCCTCCTCCATCGGTCATGGTTTCAGCTCACGCAATTTTTTCTTGCGGTCGGAACTATCTCGAGAGTATGGTCTCAATGAGTGTAGCATCGAGTATCAACCAGTTCTCAGCTTTACACCGAGGCCGGCTATCTCACTACTTTCTAATGACCAAGTTGGTCGATTAAAGGTTCTAAGGTCACTTGATTCTTAACGACACCATGCAGCGGCCCCGTAATCTCCTCGTTTCTCCACAAGGGATACTGGTACTAACCAATGTGCCACATCAATGTAGCTACCGCTTCAACCGTATCGGTCTACGCCGTACAGTTCCCTTACAGTCTATTGCTACAACCTATTATGTCAACAAAAACGACCTCAATCTTGCTCATCATGGAGATTTGATTTGGTCTTTCATGGCATATGATTTCTTTCCAATTTTTCTCAAATCCAATCTTTTTCCAACCAAATTGGCCTTGCACGAGTTGATTCTCAATTGACAGCATATAGGATCTTCTTTCAATGCAAAAGTCATCCCTAAAACACAATATGTGATTTATTAGGATTTATTTGATTTAATTTGAATTTAAATGAATAAAAATAAAAATAAATAAAATAAATGAATAAATAAAGCATGGACATGGAGGGTCCCATAGGTCGTGGACTAGGTTATCATTAAAGTGCAAGCATAAAAAGTTGGGCCCATTTAGCAAAAAATGCAAATTTGAGCACATTTGACTTTTGGCAATTTTGGAAAAAAGGTCAACTTGGCCAATACATAACTCTCTCAATTTTGACCCTAGAGGGGTATTCTTGGACTTTTTAGAAATCTTAGGATGTCCTCTAAGCAACCCTTTTGGTTTCATCTTAATTGAGTCTTCCATGTTCATGTATGCAGCTTTGACCCAAAAGGTATTTTTGTTGACTTTTCAAAATGACCTATAATGTCAAAATTCATATCTTTTTATGAGTGTATATTTTGAACTTGGGAGATGAAGATAAATTGTAGGGAATTGAATCCTCTTAAAAATGAGCTTTGGATGTGTCATTTTTGATAAAGTATGAGAAAGTTATGCTTGGTCAAAGTTGAGTTGACTTTTCCTGCAAAACCCTAATTTAGCAACTTTTGGGTTTTGATGAATTGTGAGCAATCCTTGATTAATCATGATAAACCCTTGATAAAATTATTAATGATACTTCAAAATGAGGATGTTGACCAAAAATCTTGAAGTTTGACTGTATGTGAGCCACAGTTGACTTTTGACCTAGCACAGTCGATTTTCAGGCCTTTGAGCCATTGATTGAGCAAACTTCCTTTGCAAGGCTTGAAACTTGACATGGATGATCTTGAGAACATATTAGGAAAATGGTGAGCATTTGGGATCCTTTTGACTCAAGCCTCTTGATGCAAAATGAAACCCTAATTTGAGGTAGATTGCCTTAGGAGAGAGTTTGTCTGGTCAACCCTTGGACTTCCTTGAGCAATTTGAGGACCTCATTTGACATGTATTGAGAAATATGGGAGGGAAAATTTTGGTGTACAACAACCATCTTGAACCTTGCTCTGTCTTTAATACAGATTGGGGAAGATGCGAAATAAACCATCTTGCCAAGAGAGGAGTGCAACACATAAGGACACCTCTTTTCCTCATTGTGCGAGTGTGAAAAGAGTGTAGGACATTTCCTAGAAATGTAGGCACTGGGTTGCAGGATATGAAGATTTTGACGGCGTTGACATCTATGGGTTAATCAGGATTTGGAAACAAAACCATCCCATAGATGAGGAGAGCCACAATTTCCTCAAAGGCTTGCAAGTCCAAGGAATTCCAACAACTTTGGGCTTTCTCAAACAGGAACTTTGCTAAGAAACCTTTGACACCACTCTTTGTTTCCCAATGAGTTGTGATATCAGATGAGTGCAAGTGTAGAGCTTGAGCAACCTCTTCTGGCTTTGGGTCTCTTTCCGTACCATTGAAAGGTAGTTGATTGAGAATGGGAATCCTCAAGAGTTGGGAGAATTCTTCCAAAGTAGGCACAAGTTGATAGTCGGGAAATGTGAAGCAATGGTGTAAAGGATCTAAGAACTGAAAAAGCACTTTCATCATGTCCTCATATGTGTTAGAGGTGACCAAGTTGAGCAGGCGACCATGTCTCTCGGTAAATGGAGAGTTTTCTGGAATCTTTGAAGCTAGCTCCTTAAGTTATGGAGGGATCCTTACAAGGTTGACTTGAATAGTTTTCATGCGAAGTGAATCCATATCCTACAAAACAAGAACAAAGATGAATCCCAAAATCCTTGAAATGGTTAGTGGATGTATATGATGTTCATGATGTTATGTACAAGTATGCATATACAAACAAAGCAAACAAGTCCTTAGGTTTGGGCTTGCATGGAGTTTTATAGGTAAGTACCCTCTTGAAGTTTAGTTGGCTCAAACTTGTCCTAGTAATAGTAACCGGGTTCTAAGGAGCTCAATATCACTGGTTTGTTTTCTTGGTCATTGTTTCAGCACAAGCCTCTTTACTGGCGACCGAAATATCCCAAGAAACCAAACCTCAATGAGTGTAGTATCGAGTATCTACCAACTTCGGACTGTACCAAAGCAGATCATCTCACTACTTCCTAAAGGCCAAGTTGGTCAAGTAAAGGTTCTTAAAGTTCATTAGTGCTTCATGACATCACTCAGCGGCCTCATATTCTCTTTGATTAACTCAAAGGCTACTGGTACCCACAAATATGTCACACTAACGTAGCTATTTCTTAGACCATGTCGGTATACCCCACACAGTTTCCACAACGTATTGCTACTTACCTATAATGTATCCCAAATCCGGGTAGAGGATTCAAACCCAAATAAAGAACCATATTGTAAAGCATACAAGTCAAACAATGTAAGCAAATAAATGTGATATATCCCTAAGGTAACCCCATTTTTAAAATTTTCCCCAGCAGAGTCGCCAGTTCTGTGATATGGTGGGAGAACTGACTTGAGGATTTTGCGTTTGATTGCAAATGTTGCGGTTAGCAAGAGTCTCCACCGATTTTCTTTTATCCAAAAGGAAAGGTGAAAAAGCACAGGAAAGACCTTTGAGATTGTTTCTTGGATTCGGGGGTAGATCATGAAAAGGGAAGGTATTAGCATCCTTTTCACCCATGGTTTTCCATGGAATCTTAGTTACTTGATAGATCACTTGCTTTTGTTTGAAATTGTGCTTAGTGTGGTTTTTTGAAAGTATTTTGTAACGAGGCCTTTGTTTAGGCAATCTTTGTAATGATTCTCGTTCGTAAGAATGTATACAAAGATGTTAATCTTTTGAAAATGTTTTTAAGTTTCATAAGATGTTTTGAAAGTGTATGTGATTGTTTTGAAAATAGCAAGGATGTTTGTTTTGAAATGGAGCAAGTAATTAGGAGCAATCTACCTACTCAAATGTCTTTGTTGTTCATTTTCTTTTCCTTTGACATTATTGTATTACCATTGATTTGGTAAACAACCCTATCTTTGGATGTTAATGGGACGGGCGTGGGTCATCATATAACCATAATTAGCAAGGCATCTTAGCATTCTTTTTTAGGGACTAAGATCATTTGGTAAGGCAACTTTGAATAGCGTCATCGACGGACTATGATCTTGTATTTGTTTATTTTTCCTAAGATACCTTACATGCGTAATATGACCATTTTTGTAAGGCAACCAAGTGGGATAACCATAGGGGTGTTTGGGTGCAAGTGTGTCATTTTCATGTTTATTTTTGTCTTGGATTAGGGTTTTCTATTTGATTGATTTTATCTTCCCATACAAACCCTAATTACTAGCATGTTATGTAAAAGCGATAAATTGCGAAATTTAAAAATACTACGCTATTATAACATTTGTGGGAGGGGGTATACAATTTATGAATGGGTATTGCAATGATATAAACCTAATTAATCTATTACAACAAATTAAATATTGTACAAATAATTGAAGGAATATATAAAGTACAAATGCAAATTGAAAGAAGATATTTTTTGTGTTTGGATTTTTGTATGAAGGAGGTTTTAACCTAAACCTAATTAGAGAAAAAAGTAATTAAATTAAATTAACTTAAGTTAATTAAGAAAAGAAATTAATTAAGAAAAATTTTAATTAAGAGAATATTTTTGAATAAAAACCCTAAATCTATTTTAGTTGATTAAAGGAAAGTAAATTTAAAGAAAAAAAGTATCTTTTTTGTATTTTATATTTTTGTCTTGAAAATAGTATGTGGTGTTATGAAATATTTTTGGTCTTTTTTATATCAAAATAAATATGTTTAGATAAATAATAATCTAGTTTTATTTTAAATTTACAAGGAAATTAATAAAAGATAAATAAAGTATAAGTGAATAAAAATAATTTTTTTATGTGGAAAAATATTTAAATTATGTCAAAATATAAATCTATTATTTTTTACTTTTTTATGATTTTTTTGGTATTTTTAGAAAATATATTCAAAAGAAAAAGAAATAAAATAAATAAATAAAAATAAAATGGGCCAAGGGGTGTCAAAAGTAAACAGGAAAGTATGCTAGCAAAAACAAAAAAAATGTCAGGCCCAAAGGGCCCAGCGCCTGCAAAAAAAGATGTTAGAAAAATCAAAAAAATGGAAAAATGCAAAAGGGGGTTCACATTGGTTCGAACTCTCGCCCTTTAGGTAACATATGACTTAGTACGCGCGCGCTTGCCACTGGGGTGGCTGTTTCATCCGGTCATATAATCAAAGCATAAATATATATTAGAAACTGCTTTCTAAAGGCAACTTCGTCTTTAACCTTGAGCCTAGCCGGGCCACCTGTATCTTCCTCATCTCTCCATAAAAATGGAAAGTTCAAACATGAAAGTTGTGGTGTTTCTTCCCACGAATTCAACCATATAACTTATGTAAGCTAAGGCTCAAAGATAAAAACTAATTTTGATGGCCCTAAATTGAAACCTAATTTTCTCAGAAATTTCAAATCCAAATTTCTCTATACACAGTCAATATAAATGGAAACTATGAACATGGTCAGCTTTAGGGCAAAGATATCTACATTTTGTTTTCAAAAATCAGGATCAAATAATGCTTGTATGAAGAGATAGAAGTTTGAGTTTTTACCTCTTGCAGTCGAAGTCGTGAATGGAGTTTGAGCAACTTTTGAGATGGCTTGAGGATCTGTTTAGCTTTCCTGGACCTCCTTGAGTGTATCCCAACTCTTACTTTGCCTTGAAAGTCCTTGAATCTATCTACTCAAGTCAAGGGTATGGATTGCTTTGGTATGATGTATAGAAAGTGATGGAGGAGTTACAGTGAGGAAACAAGGGTATGGATTGCTTTGGTATGATGTATAGAAAGTGTCTGAGTGATTAGTTTTCAAAACACACGAGTGGAAATGAAGATCATGAGTTTTGGTTCAGAACTGTGTGTTAATGGTGTTCTTGAGCAGGTTTTTGGTTTTTGATGTTTGAGGTAGTTTCAGGGAAATAGCATTCGTATGTCAACTTGCAAATAGTGTGTATACTTATAAGCAAGAGGTTTTGAGGCTTGTCACAACTAAAAATTTGAAACTCACATGTTTTGCTTGGTTACTTGTTTTTGAAGCAAAGTTAACAAGCATGGTTTCAATGTGAAGTACAAGGCTTGTAGGGGGGCTGAGACCTTTAAACACACTTGTTCTGATTGTGTAGAGTGTTTTTGTGAAGAAAGAACAAATGCAAGGCTCAATGCAAGCTGACTTTGCATAAAGCTTGCTTTTCTAAAATGGCAATGTTGCCTTTCTTCCTAAAATGGAATTATATTTGTACAATGCATTGAATGCATGGATTAAAGCTTCCAATAGTTGTGAACACATTTAATTATGGAGTGAAAGTCAAGTTAGAAGCCTGCAAAGTGAGATTTGTACAGCATGCTTGAAGATTGGATCCAATGTTCTTCACAAAATGGCTTGTAATCCAAGTGACAAAACACCAACTTCATCTCTTCGATTCTCCCTACTCAAGAATGATCTCAAGGAGTTCTTGGATATTTTGGAAAGCTTGAAATGTTCTCTACAACTCATATTTGAATTGCTTTTTAAGGTTACCCTTGGAACTATATGAAAAAGTTCCATGAAGTTAGGTCAAAATCCTGGCCAAATTAGGGCAAAATTTCACTAAGTGTTTAGTTTCATGACCCTATGTTCTTGAAATTATAACTTGATATCCAAGCACTTTTGGAAGAAGTTGTGTGAAGAAAAGTTGTAGATTTCATGGAGATCTACAAATTTCATGTTGGAAGTTTATCTTGAATCATCTTGCATCATGGTGTAAATTTGGCTCAAAGTTATAAAAAAACATGAGATTTCCAACACTTAGAAAAATTTCTAAGTTTAGAAATTTTGACTTTTCAAAATGAAATCTTGACTTTTTGATTTCTTGATGAATAAGTTTCATATTCTGACATGTTTTGATGAATTGTGATCTTTGACACTTGAATTTGACCAAAAAGTCAAAGTTTGACTTTTCAGTATACAGTTGACTTTTGATCAGTTGACTGCAAAATTCATCTGTCAACCCAATAGATTTGCAATGTTTTGAACCATGTAATTAGGTAAAAATGATGCAATTGGACTCTTGAGATCATGCCTTAAACCAATTGACCATTTTCTAGGTCAAAAATCAGAAATTGCCCTTTCCCAATCAAAACCCTAATTTTGACCATTTTGCCCTTCTGGAGATTTGATCAAATTTCTTGAGGAATTATGGTCCAAACTTGATCAAATGATACATATGGGTCTAAAATGTTGATGTGGATAAAAAATTATGAAGTTTGACTATAAATTGGCCATGGTTGACTTTTTTCCCAAGACAGTTGATTTTTAGGTCAACTGTTTAATTGACTGATCAAAAGTGTGATCTAAAGCTTGAAACTTGACATGAGTAATCTTGGGGGTCCATAATGATCCATGAAAGCCATATGAAGCAGTGATAGTTCAAAAATCCTTGTGAAAACTCAAACCCTAATTTTGGGTCATCAGTGCATAATGAGGTGTCTTGAGTTGATCAAACCCTAGTGTAGTCTTGAACCCCATGAGATCTTGTGAGCAAATTCTTGATAAGTGAGAGGGAAAATTTTGGGGTACAACACCATGATACCAACAAATGTTGGGCTTTGAAAAACAAGGTGCAAGACCTTTTCGAAGAAAAAGAAATTGAATTTGATGCTCCTGAAATCCCAAATGTTATCACCGCTCTTATGCCCAAACATGGCCGTGATGTTATCGTTGTTGAAGATGATATGTTTGTTACTGTTGTTGATGAACTTGTTACTCCTCTCTTGATTGTCAAGAGGAACCTGTTGAAAGCCAGTTTATTTCCAGGCTGTGACGAAAGTTGCCACCTTTGTATATCCCTACCAACTGGTTGTCATTTATTAAAAGCAGGTGTCCAACACCTAATGGATGACAAAGAGATTTCATTTGAAAAGAATCTTATTCCAACCATTTCTTACAATGATGTTTCAATAGTAACCATTTCCTCCAATCCTTCCAGGGTCTCCACCAAAAGACCCGTTAGGATTACATCAGTTCTTAAGGTGACTCCACTGATAATTACTATGCCAGGGTCGATCCCGTACTTCTCAGATAAAACTGTCCCATAGAACTATGGGGGTGACGTCTACTATCACAGCGTCAAGCAGGATTGGCTGGCTGATGAGGACTTGATTTTTGAGAAGGCTAACCCCGACATCGGTGTTGTACCCCAAAATTTGCCCTCCCTTTTTTCACAAGAAATCATAACTTCGGGGTTCACCCTGATTTTTCAGATTGGCTCAAGAATCGGTCAAACAGACTTTTCATTATCAGTCAGTCCAAAATTAGGGTTTCCATTGATTTTGAATCAGTCAAACAAACTTTTCTTTATCAGTCAGTCCAAAATTAGGGTTTCCATTGATTTTGAATCAGTCAAACAGATTTTTTCTTGTCAGTCCATCCAGAATTAGGGTTTCTATTGATTTGGTTGAGTTTGGCTCAGGAATTGATCAAGCAGACTTTTCTTTGACAGAAAATCTGGAATTAGGGTTTTTCACTCGTATTTCTCAGAAGAATTTGATTCCACAGTATTTCAATTGACTGTTACATTGTTTTACGCTTGTTCAAGATTGATATTTGTTTCTCAAAACCTAAACATCTGGGCTAGGAGCCGAGGCTTTTGATTGAAAGTTTGAAGAATTGGTTTGATCAGTGAAGTTAAAGGTGTGTGGATGTTTGTTTGTTTAACTGTACAAAGCATATGATTAATTGGAATGTCGTGCGTATTGTGGTTAATGCAAGGTTGCGAGATTGCAAAGTTTGTTGATTATTTATTTTATCTGAGTTAAATTTATTGGGATGCATTTCCAATTATTTTAATTCATGAGATTTAAATAATTAAATAGACAGTGCAGAAGAAATAAGGAATTATCTGACAAAGACTTTTTATTTATTTTAATTGTTGTTACAAATGTTATTTGAATACTGTAAATTTATTTACAATGTTTACAATAATATTTATTACAATAATTGAAAAGAAAATAAATCTAAAATCTAGGTCTCTTGAAGTCTTCTATCTTCTACTGCTTCTTCCATTATCTAAATGGTATTTACCTGCAAAGACAGAAAAAAGAAATCAGTACAGTTAAATTAAAAAAGCATTTTCAGGCAGATAAATATAAAGTCATCATTAAAGATTGTTGGTCGGAATCAGATTGTTTTGGTTTCATCATGTTTTACTCGTCCTCTTTGCAAATCACAAGAAGATTTCTCTTCTTGGTTCACAAAGAGGAAAGTAAAATATTTTTGCAAGCATACAATTAATTAAATGCAAAGATACAAGGCACAAGGCTGCACACAAAGAAGGCACAAGGCTGGACAATGTCAAACTGAACAGCATATTGCATTAGTCAACCAAGTTGCACAAAAGCAAACTAAGTACACAAAATTGTCAACCAATTACACAAGCTGTCAAAAAATTGTCAATGCGGAAAATATGGAAGTACAATGCAGAGATAAACCAAGATACAAGCAAGCAAGCTTGTCAAAACATCTCATCATGTTCTGGCCAACAAAACTTTTCAGAATAAAAATATATTAAGCAAAAGATGCTTTTTATGGAGAGAGAAATAGAGAGTGAAGTAGGTTTTGCAGTTTGGTAGGCTGTACAAAAGCAATGAAAAGAAAATAAATAAGTGAGTTCTAACAGTTCAGAAAAGGTCCACAAAAACTGGAGCTTGCTTTCAAAACCAGAAGCAAACTGCAAGCAAACCACAAGCAAAACTCAGCAAACCTGCCTGTACCAAAAAAATAAAACCTCCAACCTGTACTAAACTCAAAAACTGCAAGCTGATATCAAAAACACCAGTCTGCCTTCAGAACCAAAAAATGCAAATCCAAAACTGCAAGCTGAAAGAACAAACATCCAGCCTGCATAACTAAAAGCCTCCAAACCTGTGGCCTGTACAACTGCAAGTTATCAAACTTGCAAAAGCCTGCCTAAAACTGCACAAGCCAGCCTTACCAACAAGAAGCCTGAAGCCTGCCTCAAATTAAACTGCAAGTTATCAAAACCTGCCTCAAAAACAAAAGCAAGCAAGCTCAACAAAAGATCCAAGCCTACCTAAAACTGCACAAGCCTGCCTTACCAAACAAGCCTTCAAACATGTCCAAGTACATAACAAACCTGTAAGAACTGCAGTTCAATCCAAACTCAACAAAGACAAGCAAACACCAAATGTTCATCAGCTTGCCTTCAAAGCAAAACAACCAAGCATCCTCAGAAACAGGGTCCATCATCAAATACCAAACATCAAAACAACAATAGCAATCCTCAGAACAGGGTTCATCATTGGAATATCAACTCAAGCCAACAAAAAACACATCAAATAAGCAACACGTTCATCATTGGAAAAACCATCAGCTTAAATCAGAAACAAACATTTGAGCATCTCAGAAGAATTTATCATCATAGCAAAGAGAAGAAGAATAGAGAAGATTAAGAAGCAAAATACTATAGTGTTTTCAGAGCAATGTTCATCATCAAACAGTGTTCAAGCACTCAGAAGTAAAAGATACAAAGTACCAGAAAACAACGCTAGCATCATCATCCCGCTCCCTCCTCCGGCCACCTGAGAGTGCCGCCGATCCAACCCTCCATCGCCTCTCCAGATACAAAACCCCAAGGTATCAATTTCCCTCTTTCTTTTCCTACATCACAATATCATGAATATCAAAGTTTAAAGCTTAGTAAAACGATAACATGCAAGCATACAACCTAAACCCTAAAACGCGTTTAGAATAAAATTAGTACCTTTCAAATCGCCGCCCTGTGTAGCCACGGAGAGGAGAGGTTGGAGGTGGCGTTCTGGTAGCCTAAGGCGAGGCGAGAGGACATCAGTTGTTCTTGGTTTGATAAAGACAAAGAGGATGAAGACAAGAGGAGAGGAGCGGCGCATTTCACAAACTGTTAACCCCAAAACTATCAACCCTAATTCTGAAAATAGTTTGTTCAAACCCTAAAAAAAAGGAGTTGTACGTTTCGTTTGGGCTTTTGCCCCATAAAACCTTAAGCCCAATCTTTTTGGCGCCACACCCCTCTTTCTTTCCTATCTCTGACTTTCTTCTTGGGCTTTTGCCCCAACAGCATTTCTAAGGCCCATCTTTCTCTTTAATTCCATTTTTTGCTTTAAAACTAATATATTCTTTTTTACCATTTTATTTTCACTTTTATAATCTAATTCTTTTCTTTTCTTTTGTTAAATAAAAGAATATATTAATTTTTTGTATAAAATTTTCTTAATAATTTTCATTACCTTTAAAACCAAAAATACAAAAATAATAGAATTTTTTAACATAAATAATTCTTTCTTTTTTCTTTAAAAAAAAACTTTGTTTATATATAACTAACAAAAGCACAAAAATAATAATAAACACTTAATTTGCATTAGGTTAACGTTTTATTTGATCATTTGTAAATAGCTATGCACATCTCATATTTCTTTGATTTTCATTATCTTATACCTTGTTATATTTTTACGTTGAGAATGCGACGATTCAATTTGGTTGTAAATATATACTTGGACATTACTATTCTGATAAAACTCATCCCCATTTGTAAACATTTGTACCCCCATCCCCGGATACTTACTGGTAATAACTTAGACTCTAAATTCCCACAATTTATCGCTTTCCATATACTGTATAGTAATTAGGGTTTGTATGCGAAGATTCAAAATCAATCGCTGGATAACCTAATACAAGATAAATGCATGAAAATCAATACACAATTCACACTTGCACCTCTAGGGTAACCTCGCTTGTTGCCTCAGAAAATGCAATCATGTCCCTCGAGTATGAGACACTCTAGCAAATATCCCTTCGATAAACAAAGATCGTAGTCCCTCGATGACCCTCGATGTTGCCTTTGATAAAATGATCTTGTCCCTTACAAAATTGCTAGAGCGTCTCACAAGTTGCCTTCAATGATTGTATACGATGACCCGCGCCTGTCCCGTTAACATCCTAACGCAAGGTTGTTCACCAAACACAATGGTGAAACAACACTGTTAAAAGGGTTAAGACATAAGAAAGATCTTTGAGTAAGATAGGGTAGACAACTCTTAGTTACTTGATTAAAAATCTTGCAAAACATCCTTTCCATTTTTCAAACACAACTTCAAAACAACTTTCAAAACATTGAATTACCTTTTCAAAAAGACACACACCTTTGTATATATTCAAACAAGAATCATTACAAAGGTTGCCTAGACAAGGCATCTTTTTCAAAACATTTTCAAAAACCACACACACAAAGCACCATTTCAAACAAGTGAAAAGCAAAGGCAAGTGATCTAAAACAAGTAATTAAGAGCCCATGGATAACCATGGATGAAAAGGGTGCTAGCACCTTCCCTTTTCATAATCTACCCCCCGAACCCAAGAAAACATCTCAAAGGTCTTTCCTGTGCTTTTTGACCTTTCCTTAGAATAAAATAAAAAGTAGGTGGCGACTCTTGCTAAACCGAACAAGTGCGAACACAAAACGCAAAAACCACAAGTCAGTTCTCCCACCGTATCACAGAACTGGCGACTCTGCTGGGGAATAATTTTTAAAGTGGGGTTACCTTAGGGTTTTAGATCACCTTTACATGCTTACCTTGACTGCTTTGATTGCTTTACTTTGGGTTCCTTGTTTGGGTTTGTTTTAAATCCTACATCCGGATTTAGGGACACCTTTTAGGTAAGTAGCAATAAACTGTGAGGGAACTGTGCGGGGTATACTGACATGGTTGAAGCAGTAGCTACGTTAGTGTGACATATTTGTGGGTACCGGTAGCCTTTGAGTTAATCAAAGAGAATACGGGGCCGCTGAGTGATGTCATGAAGCACTAACGAACTCTTAGAACCTTACTTGACCATCTTGGCCTTTTTAGGGGTAGTGAGATGACCGGCTTTGGTGCAGACCGAAGTTCGTAGATACTCGATACTACACTCATTGAGGATTGTTTTCTTGGAATATTTTGGTCGCCAGTTAAGTGGCTAAACCAAAACAATGAACACAGAAAATAATCCAGTGATATTGAGCTCCTTAGAACCCGGTTTCTATTTTAGGACAGGTTGAGCCAACTAAATTCAAGAGGGTACTTACCTACAAACCCCATGCAAGCCTAAACCTAATGACTTGTCTGCTTTATGTGAATATGGTTACCTGTATATACACTTGCTTACTTTTGCATACATGTACATAACATCATAACATCATACCATAGCATTTTCAATAACCATTTCAAAGATCTCGAGGGTCTTTTGATGCAGGGTCACGTTGAACCAGACATCTACCAAAGGGCAAGAGGGTTTTCCTCTAAACAAACACCGTCAAAGATCAAGTGCAACAACTTGAATCGGGGGCTATGACCAACTCGACATGGTGAGCTTGATTCTCGTGGAAAGACATCCACCGATACAAAGTTCTCCAATCAAAGATGTTGATCAAAGTTCGACCTATAACATTTTCTTGTGTTTACCCCGAGAGATTCTTGAAAACATGCATCCACATATCATGCATTGCATCGTAACAGGTTTTCCTTTTCAGGTCTCCTTATTCTCTTACTGTTTATTTCAGTAGAGATGGCTCTAGAGAGGACTGTCAAAGATATCCAAGATCAAAATGCTCAACTTCAAGAAATGTTCTTGAACCTGTCTCAGGGGAAAGAAGAAGTGAAAGCTCTCCTCACAAGGGCATGGTCCTAGGGAATTCAAGCAGTGTCAGGAATGATCAGTTGGAAGAGTTGCAGATTGATCTGGCAACAATGAAGATCCAAATGATGGGACAACTGGTAGGCCAGATGGCTCTCATTCAAGACCTGGCTCAAAGACAAGAAGAGCTCAGGGTTCTAGTCAACAAACTGCTTCGGGACAACCAAGTGGGGAAAACATCTAAGGTTGAAGATCAAGTCATCATTCAACCTCCTTTGAGACAAGAAAACAAGGGAAAGGCTCCCCAAATTGCTTCAGGGTCACAAGCCCAGCAACAACCTCGTCAACGTCAACAGGGTAATCGGCGTAAGCAAAATACGTCTGGAAGACATTTCTCTGAGACTGACATACCATCATCCCAAATACTGAAACGCCTGTTGGAGGTCAATCTGCTTGCTTTAAGGGATCCTATTCGGAAGCCCAATACCTTTAATCCTAGCTATCACCCCGACGCGTTTTGTGTATACCACTCCCATAGTCCTGGACATGACACCGATGACTGTTGGGCTTTGAAAAATAAGATCCAAGACTTGATTGACGAAGGAGTGCTGGAATTCATGCCGGATGGCGAGATGAAAATCTTCCGCTAAGGGTTCTCCACCTGAAATGACAAAGCTCGAACTGAGAGACTTTTGTTCCATTTGAATTTTCAAGTTGTAATTTCTTTTGTTATTCAAACACTTATTTGTTGATGTCAAACTCTGTTTCATTAATGCATTGCATATGTTTGTCTTGAATTCATCCATTCGTTTTCACTATTCTTAAAATATGCTTTCTACTTTCTTTATGACATTTAACTCTTTCAAAAAAGCTACAAGCCTTTAGAGGGAGGATGAAGAAACAATACCGTAATCTCATACAATATGCTTTTGAACAAGACCTTGCTGACGATGTACAGGCGTTTCTTTCAAATCCTAAACACTGGAGTTATAAGGAAGATAATCCCTAGTCAACCCCTTCGAGCCAAAGAAGTAGAAGTTTTCTGTTTTAAACACAAAATGAAACCTTTGATTTAAACCTGTGGCAGGGTAGTCTCTCAGTTAATTCAAAAGAATGCGCATTAAAGTCGCAAACTCTCAGTTCGTAATACAACGAATAATATCAAAAACATTCCTCTGGAACCAAAAGACAGTGATGGTTCCTTATATCATAGGAAGTCAATCTCTCAAAAGAGAAAAGCCCACTGAGCCAAAACCTACGAAGGAGGCTTAAGAAAGTTGGGGCATCCTGCTGACTGTAATCTCGAAAACAGGAGCAGTCAAGCAAAAATTAGGGATAACGAATCAAAAGAAAGAGGTCATTATAAATCCTCAAAAACATGAAAAAATGTTGCAAAAAATGATGATTGCCTCCCATTAAAAGTCAACTGGTGTGAACCATCACCAAAACATTGTTCCAAACACGAATAGAGCTCGACGCACAATTAACTGAGTCTAGGATTGAAGAACATCACGAAGAGCGGGTGGGTACAAATATACTTTGAGCCTTTATCCTTTGTTTCTTAAACCGTGAACCAAGCCACATTACAACCCTTCGAAAGTCCTAATTGAAGCATGGGTTAGTTCGAAAGCATACTGTTATAAAAGGTATTCTGACTCCTGTAAGGCTTTGCCCTAAATCTTGTTGTGATCGGTGGATCTGGAACTGACTGTTTAACGCTGGTTCGCGAAATGTCGCGGAAGCAAGAGTCTCCACCATCTTTTATTTTCTCCAAATGGAAAGGACAAAAGCACAGAAAAATTCCTTAAAGAGATTGCTCTCGGTTCGGGAGGTAGGTTATAGAAAGGGAAGGTGTTAGCACCCTTTCTATCCATGGTTATCCATGGGCTCTTAGATACTTGCTCATTTGTGTTTTCAAAATTGTTTGTTTGCTTTTCAACTGTGGGTTTTTAAAAAAGTTTCTTTGAAAATTCCAGTTCGACTCTTGTATCGGTCCTCAAGAGTGTTTGAAAAATTGCTTTCGAAAGCTTTTTGAAAAGGTGTCGGTGTGAAAAGTATTTTTGATTTGTTTTTGAAATTAGAGCAAGTATCTAGAGTCGTCTACCTACCCTAAGGAATTCGTCTGTGTAAATGTCCTTTAAAGTAATGCCATCCCACCATTGAGAGGTAGGTAGCACCACCGTTGGAGGTGTTCGGGTCAATTCGAGGTTCGGGACATGGTGATCACCGGAGCAATGGGAAGACACCTTAGAAGCTACCCTCATGCCAGGTTCCCGGATCATGAGGACTTACTAAGACATCCTCTACTCGACGATCACCTTTCGAGGCAAGGCAACAGTGAGGCGTACCCTGGGGGTGGTGTGTGATTTGTGTGTCAGATTCATTTACATTTATCTTGTTCATGTCATGGGTGATCTACACTTTTGTTTTTATTTTAGTCATTCATTCTTGCATGCCATTATTAACAGTTAAAAAGTTGCGAGAAATATAAAGTTCCTAAACTATTACAAAGGCGCGGGTCCACATCGCCAAATTAAAATCCAGGACCCGATTTGACATAAAATAAAGAAAAGTGCGAGAAATGTAAAGTTACACGGCTTTGGGAGAATTACATTAATATTATAAGAAATAAAAATAAAATGCACGAATTGAATTAAAATTGAAAGCGAGGGCGTTGGACCCTTTTTAACGAAATTAAATTATTATGAACAAATTAATTAAAATAAAATAAAAAGAGAAAGATTTTTGAGGTTTTTTGTATTTATGAATTTTTAATAAGAGAATTAAATGAAATTAAGAAATTAATTAATTAACCCTAATTCTACAATTTTTATTTATTAAGAAAATATGTTAAAGTTGCCTAAAATTAAACCTAATTAATTAATGCAATTTTTATTTACAAAAATAAATAATTAATTATTATAATGGTAAAAGAAAAGAAAAAGATAAAAAGGTGATTAAAACCCTAATTCTATAATTTTTTAGTTTGCTAGAAAATATTGAAATTAATCCTAGAACTTAAAATTAAATTAAATGATACAATTTATTTACAAAGATATTAAAATAAAACATATTTTGGTTTTTTTTGTCTTTTCTGATTTTTTATTTTATTTTATATTTTATGAAAATAAATTAAGTTAAAGAATTTAAAGGAAATTAATTAAAATAAATAAACTAGAAAAATATGAAAAAAAGAATGAAAGGCAAACCATGGGAGGTTCTGTCCCCAAATTGGAGGTATATTCCTAGCAATTCTGGCCCATTAAGCCTTGGCCTTATTTGACTTTTATGCTGGCGTGTGTACGCGTTGACTAATGCATATCATGGTCTCTGAATCCTGGCCTTTGGTTGGATGCAGTGGGACGTGTGGCATGGTTTGAATGATGAGCGTATGGTGGACGCTTGTAAATGAGCTACACAAGAACATAGTTAGAATAAAAATATAGGGAAAGGGAGGGGGACCTGGGATCGAACCCAGGCCCTGGAAGTTACCACACTGATGCCTTGCCAACCGCGCTGTTATGCTTCTTTGTATATTATATAACTAATAAACAATATCAATCAAAACGTGAGTTAGTGGGCGAATTTAGCGCGAAATTCAAATAAACCAACCACGCCTTGACACCTGATCTTCTTCTTCGTTGCTTATGTTTTTCCTGAAACAAAACAAACAAGATTGCGGGGGTTTTAAACCCCCACTATATGCAGTGTGAAAAAATAGCGATTAGAAATCCCTGCATCATAAATTAGGCGCGATATGTGTGTTCAAATCGTCCAAGCATGCTGATTTCAATGGTGTAGGTCTCAAGTCTCAGTTGTTCCAGAATAAGAAAACCCCAATTCGTGACCTCTGTAACCCTAAAAGACAACAATGGAAATTTCGCGTATGGATGAGGAAAACTCAATTAAAGTATACAGTTAGCTTCAGAATCAATCAATTAGTGTAAATCAGTAAAGAAAACACATGAAAAATGTATGTAATTCATGATACGATTATGAATATTTTTCTGAAAAGTGGGACATGCTTCTACCGTTTCTTGGTGTTAGAGCTTATGATTTTGATTCAGGAAGTTCCCTTGATATCTCAGGAAGGTGATAGAATGGTCTTCTTGCCTTGAAAAGCCTTGCAATCGTGATTTCAGTTCTTGAGTTTTTCACAAAAAATGCAAAAGTGATTATGGTGTTTCTGCGCAGCTTCGAGGTTATCAGCATTAGGGTTGGTATTAGGCTTATGTATGGAGTGATTAGGGTAAGGTTTTTGGTCCAAAGAATCAATGAATTGATGGAGAGAATATTTGATTTTCATGCCATGATTTTTCAATCTTTTTCATGCTAATTTGATACCAATCATGTCCAATTACCCTGATTCTTTCTATATCTGATCATGCACGAAATCCTTGAATTATTCCATGCATAAAAAGATTTGATTGCATTGGTTTGGTATTTTTTCCATATTTTAATTAATTAAATGAATTATTAGCAATTAAAAATTCAAATAAATAAATAAAAATGATGAAAAACTTCCCTTTGGGCCAAATGGTCGTGCACATGCTTTGGATGATGAATCTTGGAAGAAAAAGAGGCCCATTAGCAATTTTAAGGCATTTGAAGCAAAGTTGACTTTTCAAAATACCCAAAAATTTCCCAACTTCCACAAGGCATATCTTGCTCAATTTTTAAGCTTTGATCATGTTCTTGGACATTTTGGAAAGGTCTTGAAGTCCTATAACCAATGCCTTTGGTCCCATGTCATTTTGATTTACCAATCTCAAGTTATGGCCTTTGACTTAAAGTCCCTTTTTGTTGATTTTTGAAAATGACCTATAATGTTGAAATTGATAACTTTTTGTGAGAGAATTTCTTGGACTTGAAGTGTGAAGAGGAGTTGTAGGAAATGTCATTCTCTTCAAAATGAGCTTTGGATGGAATTTTTCTGATAATCCATGTGGAAGTTATGCCTTGTTCAAGTTACAGTTGACTTTTTCAACTGTCCAAATATGGAAACTTTTGCATCTTGAGACTTTTTGAGCCAAGCTTTGAGAATCATGATCAAGAATTGATAAAATGATGTTTGTGGCTTCAAAATGAGATGTTGACCAAAAATTTGAACTTTTGACTGTCAAATGACCATTTTGCCCCTACAGTTGACTGTAGTGCAATTAGGGTTTTTGACAGTGCAATTTTGTGTTATAAGTCTTGAAACTTGACATGAGGATGTTTGACCATGTTTATAGGTATGTGGGACTTGATTGGACCCTTGGAAACTTCATTTTCTTTGTCAAAACCAAAACCCTAATCTTTGACTGTTAGGAGGCCCTTGAACTGTGCAACCCTTGGGGAGATTTTGAAGCTTGCTCTTTGCAATTCTTGAAGAATATGGGAGGGCAATTTTTGGGGTACAACACTTGTGTTGAATTTGTCTTATAAAAAGTTTTCTGCTAAAAAACGCATTTTTCAAAACTTCGAGACAAGCATAAACTTTGCATTATTTGAATATCGTTGTTTGCACATGTTTATTTTGTTTGACAGCAAAGAAATTCACAACAGTGAATGTTCGGGGGAACGAAAACTCTCTCGATGAATAAAATCACTTCAAGTGGGATGACACTCCCGTTACAAAAATCTCCTATCAACAAAAGGGGATTTGATATGGTATTGTCCAGTTAACCTGGGGCAGTCCAGTCAAGATTTCAAGAAATCTCTCAATTGCAGGATAACCTAGGGCAAGTCTCCCTCGCCATCACTTGGGGCATCTAAACGTCAAATCTCAACAAAGGGTTACGTTCAGTCCAAGTTTCCTAGAAGTGCCACAAGCATCTGATACTAGGGGCAGTGATGAAACCCCTCCAAAATCTTTCTGAAAAGAAGTTCAGACGTCCTCGAGAAGGTTATCACCTCTCTAGCAGACCAGCACTCATGGGTTTATTTCCCCAACATTTATCAACGATTTATTCTCCAAAACAAGTTACATTTCAAATTGATCGGTCGTTCAAAATTTCCTTCATCACCTGCTGGAAGTTACGATCGTCATCAAAAATTCCTTCATCACCTGTTGGAAGTTACAACCACCAACAGAATAACGGACAACTGAAGATCCTAAAAATCCGTTTCTCTCAAGAATGAAGATTCTCATCCTTGAAACCTTAGAAGATTGGTATACTTCCAACTTCCTGACCCTTAACAGAATGAAGATTCTCATCCTTGAAACCTCATAAGATTGGTATACTCCCAACTTCCTGACCCTTAACAGAATGAAGATTCTCATCCTTGAAACCTCAGAAGATTGGTATACTCCCAACCTCCTGACCCTTACCAGAATGAAGACTCTCATCCTTGAAACCTCAGAAGATTGGTATACTCCCAACTTCCTGACCCTTAACAGAATGAAGATTCTCATCCTTGAAACCTCAGAAGATTGGTATACTCCTAACTTTCTGACCCTTAACAGAATGAAGATTCTCATCCTTGAAACCTTAGAAGATTGGTATACTCCCAACTTCCTGACCCTTAACAGAATGAATATTCTTATCCTTGAAACCTCAGAAGATTGGTATACTCCCAACCTCCTAACCCTTAACAGAATGAAGACTCTCATCCTTGAAACCTCAGAAGATTGGTATACTCCCAACCTCCTGACCCTTAACAGAATGAAGATTTTCATCCTTAAAACCCCAAGAGATTGCATACACCCAATCTTATGACCCAAGACCTGAATGAACATTCTCATTTTGGCTTCCCCAGTAGATTGGCATACACCCAACATCTTGATATTCCCGACAGAATGAAGATTCTCATTTCTCAAAGTGGTATAACATCTGAATTCCTGGTATCCCCAACAGAGTGAAGATTCTCATTCTTAAAGTGGCCTACGACCTAAACCTGAACTTCTTCCAGACAGGAACAAGCTTTTTCCAGAATCCTGAGTTTTACTCTCCAACAGGATAGCTACTTTTCAACAGTATGGCTATTCCCCACAGAATTCTTATTCCCCAAGCAGAACGAAGACTCTCATTCTCAGTACCTCACAAAGTATTCAGATATTCCCTAGTGAAGATCTCCTCAAAACAGGAATCCCCAGTAGATTGGCATACAACCCAAACTCTTGATTCCCCAACAGTGGTCCCAGGACTTCTCATTTTCAACGATCAAAGGATTTTCAATCCCCTGCAGCAGTCAAGGATTTACTTTCCCCGGCAGCATTCAAAGATTTCACTATCCAGGATTCATCTTCCTCAGCAAGACAGCTACTCAGCTTACATGCGCATCCATTACATTCATATATCATAAACATTGATGAAACACAATTCATTACATCATACATATCATGCAACATAACTTTATGTTTTAGCTAACATTTTACCCTTTTTAGGATAAGATCAAAAGGCTATCGTTAACAATTATTCAGATACAGTACGGATACACCCCAGACACGGCGGTCATTCTATTACTCATTCAGAACTTCAAGTCAAAATACAGTACAGATACACCCCAGACACGGCGATCATTCTACTACTCATTCAGACTTCAGCAATCCGATACAGGCTAGATACGCCCCAGACACGGCGGCCATTATATCCCTCATTTAGATTCAACTATCAACCTCAAAGTTCATATACGCGCCATACACGGATGCCATTCCGTCCCTTACACCAACAACTTGATTCTCCCCAGTGCAATCGCCACGGAAGTCATTCTGTCACTTATCCAGATCCCGGTTACAGTACGGATACACCCCTGACACGGTGGTCATTCTACTACTCATACAGATCTCAACTTCAGATATAGTCCAGATACGCTCCAGACACGGTTTCCATTCTGTCACTCATTCATAGTTTATCCCCAGCACACAGTTGCTCCATACGCAGATGTTTCTCTATTACCTAGATACAATACAGATACACTCCAGATACGGCAGTCATTCTGATATTCATTCAAAATTCAAATACAGTTACAACTCAGATACGCGCCAGACACGGACGCCATTCTTTTGCTCATACAAACTCAGTCTCAGATACACTCCAAACACGGAAGTCATTCTGCTACTCATACAGACCTCAACTTCTGAAAACAGTTTACGGATGCTTCCCAACATGGATGTTAATCTATCGTTTGTTCAGACTCACCTTCTGAAAACAGTTTATGGATTCTCCAAACATGGATATCAATCTATTGCTTATTCAGACCCCTAGTTCAGAGATGTTCCAAACATGGATACCTTTCTGATACTCACCCACTCACCTACAACAAACATTCTTGGATGGCATCTTTAAGCCCATCTCCGACAAGATTCTGTCACATCTCCAGATGGCATCTTTAAGCCCATCTTCGACAAGATTTTGTCACATCTCCAGATGGCATCTTTAAGCCCATCTCCGACAAGATTTTGTCACATCTCCAAATGGCATCTTTAAGCCCATTCCCTCAACTACGCTTTGACTAGTGCAAATTTTTTGGGCACTCTAGTGTCCAATCATCTTTTACCTTCGAGTCACGAAAGGCAAACTTGCCAATCTAACTCTTCAGGTTCAAGAAGATTGAATAGGGGCAACTGTTGTACCCCAAAATTTACCCTCCCTTTTTTATAAGAAATCATAACTTCAGGGTTCGCCCTGATTTTTCAGATTGGCTCAAGAATCGGTCAAACAGACTTTTCTTTATCAGTCAGTCCAAAATTAGGGTTTCCATTGATTTTGAATCAGTCAAATAGACTTTTCTTTATCAGTCAGTCCAAAATTAGGGTTTCCATTAATTTTGAATCAGTCAAACAGATTTTTTCTTGTCAGTCCATCCAGAATTAGGGTTTCTATTGATTTGGTTGAGTTTGGCTCAGGAATTGATCAAGCAGACTTTTCTTTAACGGAAAATCTGGAATTAGGGTTTTTCACTCATATTTCTCAGAAGAATTTGAATCCACAGTATTTCAATTGACTGTTACATTGTTTTACGCTTGTTCAAGATTGTTGTTTGTTTCTCAAAACCTAAACATCTGGGCTAGGAGCTAAGGCTTTTGATTGAAAGTTTGAAGCATTGGTTTGATCAGTGAAGTGAAAGGTGTATGGATGTTTGTTTGTTTAACTGTACAAAGCATATGATTAATTGGAATGCCGGGCGTATTATGGTTAATGCAAGGTTGCGAGATTGCAAGGTTTGTTGATTATTTATTTTATCTGAGTTAAAATTATTGGGATGCATTTCCAATTATTTTAATTCAAGAGATTTAAATAATTAAATAGACAGTGCAGAAGAAATAAGGAATTATCTGACAAAGACTTTTTATTTATTTTAATTGTTGTTACAAATGTTATTTGAATACTGTAAATTTATTTACAATGTTTACAATAATATTTATTACAATAATTGAAAACAAAATAAATCTAAAATCTAGGTCTCTTGAAGTCTTCTATCTTCTATTGCTTCTTCCATTATCTAACTGGTATTTACCTGCAAAGACAGAAAAAAGAAGTCAGTACAGTTAAATTAAAAAAGCATTTTCAGGCAGATAAATATAAAGTCATCATTAAAGATTGTTGGTCGGAATCAGATTGTTTTGGTTTTATCATGTTTTACTCGTCCTCTTTGCAAATCACAAGAAGATTTCTCTTCTTGGTTCACAAAGAGGAAAGTAAAATATTTTTGCAAGCATACAATCAATTAAATGCAAAGATACAAGGCACAAGGCTGCACACAAAGAAGGCACAAGGCTGGACAATGTCAAACTGAACAGCATATTGCATTAGTCAACCAAGTTGCACAAAAGCAAACTAAGTACACAAAATTGTCAACTAAGTACACAAGCTGTCAAAAAACTGTCAATGCAGAAAATATGGAAGTACAATGCAGAGATAAACCAAGATACAAGCAAGCAAGCTTGTCAAAACATCTCATCATGTTCTGGCCAACAAAACTTTTCAGAATAAAAATATATTAAGCAAAAGATGCTTTTTATGGAGAGAGAAAGAGAGAGTGAAGTAGGTTTTGCAGTTTAGTAGGCTGTACAAAAGCAATGAAAAGAAAATAAATAAGTGAGTTCTAACAGTTCAGAAAAGGGCCACAAAAACTAGAGCTTGCTTTCAAAACCAGAAGCAAACTGCAAGCAAACCACAAGCAAAACTTAGCAAACCTGCCTGTACCAAACAAATAAAACCTCCAACCAGTACTAAACTCAAAAACTGCAAGCTGATATCAAAAACACCAGTCTGCCTTCAGAACCAAAAAATGCAAATCCAAAACTGCAAGCTGAAAGAACAAACATCCAGCCTGCATAACTAAAAGCCTCCAAACCCGTGGCCTGTACAACTGCAAGTTATCAAACTTGCAAAAGCCTACCTAAAACTGCACAAGCCTGCCTTACCAAGAAGAAGCCTGAAGCCTGCCTCAAATTAAACTGCAAGTTATCAAAACTTGCCTAAAAAACAAAAGCAAGCAAGCTCAACAAAAGATCCAAGCCTGCCTAAAACTGCACAAGCCTGCCTTACCAAACAAGCCTTCAAACATGTCCAAGTACATAACAAACCTGTAAGAACTGCAGATCAACCCAAACTCAACAAAGACAAGCAAACACCAAATGCTCATCAGCTTGCCTTCAAATCAAAATAACCAAGCATCCTCAGAAACAGGGTCCATCATCAAATACCAAACATCAAAACAACAATAGAAATCCTCAGAACATGGTTCATCATTGGAATATTAACTCAAGCCAACAAAAAACACATCAAATAAGCAACAAGTTCATCATTGGCAAAACCATCAGCTTAAATCAGAAACAAACATTCGAGCATCTCAGAAGAATTTATCATCATAGAAAAGAGAAGAAGAATAGAGAAGATTAAGAAGAAAAATAATATAGTGTTTTCATAGCAATGTTCATCATCAAACAGTGTTCAAGCACTCAGAAGTAAAAGATACAAAGTACCAGAAAACAACGCTAGCATCATCATCCCGCTCCCTCCTCCGGCCACCTGAGAGCGCCGCCGATCCAACCCTCCATCGCCTCTCCAGAAACAAAACCCCAAGGTATCAATTTCCCTCTTTCTTTTCCTACATCACCATATCATGAATATCAAATTTTAAAGCTTAGTAAAACGATAACATGCAAGCATACAACCTAAATCCTAAAACGCGTTTAGAATAAAATTAGTACCTTTCAAATTGTCGCCCTGTGTAGCCACGAAGAGGAGAAGTTGGAGGTGGAGTTCTGGTAGCCTAAGGCGAGGGGAGAGGACATCATTTGTTCTTGGTTTGAGAAAGACAAAGAGGATGAAGACGAGAGGAAAGGAGCGGCGCCGTTCACAAACTGTTAACCCCAAAACTATCAACCCTAATTCTGAAAACAGTTTGTTCAAACCCTAAAAAAAAAGGAGTTGTACGTTTCGTTTGGGCTTTTGCCCCATAAACCCTTAAGCCAAATCTTTCTGGCGCCACACCCCCCTTTCTTTCCTATCTCTGACTTTCTTCTTGGGCTTTTGCCCCAACAGCATTTCTAAGGCCCATCTTTCTCTTTAATTCCATTTTTTGCTTTAAAACTAATATATTCTTTTTTACCATTTTATTTTCACTTTTATAATCTAATTATTTTCTTTTATTTTGTTAAATAAAAGAATATATTAATTTTTTGTATAAAATTTTCTTAATAATTTTCATTACCTTTAAAACCAAAAATACAAAAATAATAGAATTTTTTAACATAAATAATTCTTTCTTTTTTCTTTAAAAAAAAACTTTGTTTATATATAACTAACAAAAGCACAAAAATAATAATAAACACTTAATTTTCATTAGGTTAACATTTTATTTGATCATTTGTAAATAGCTATGCACATCTCATATTTCTTTGATTTTCATTATCTTATACCTTGTTATATTTTTACGTTGAGAATGCGACGATTCGATTTGGTTGGAAATATATACTTGGACATTACTATTCTGATAAAACTCATCCCCATTTGTAAACATTTGTACCCCCATCCCCGGATACTTACTTGTAATAACTTAGACTCTAAATTCCCGCAATTTATCGCTTTCCATATACTGTATAGTAATTAGGGTTTGTATGCGAAGATTCAAAATAAATCGCTGGATAACCTAATACAAGATAAATGCATGAAAATCAATACACAATTCACACTTACACCTCTAGGGTAACCTCGCTTGTTGCCTCGGAAAATGCAATCATGTCCCTCGAGTATGAGACACTCTAGCAAATATCCCTTCGATAAACAAAGATCGTAGTCCCTCGATAACCCTCGATGTTGCCTTCGATAAAACGATCTCGTCCCTTACAAAATTGCTAGAGCGTCTCACAAGTTACCTTCAATGATTGTATACGATGACCCGCGCCTGTCCCGTTAACATTCTAACGCAAGGTTGTTCACCAAACACAATGGTGAAACAACACTGTTAAAAGGGTTAAGACATAAGAAAGATCTTTGAGTAAGATAGGGTAGACAACTCTTAGTTACTTGATCAAAAATCTTGCAAAACATCCTTGCCATTTTTCAAACACAACTTCAAAACAACTTTCAAAACATTGAATTACCTTTTCAAAAAGACACACACCTTTGTATATATTCAAACAAGAATCATTACAAAGGTTGCCTAGACAAGGCATCTTTTTCAAAACATTTTCAAAAACCACACACACAAAGCACCATTTCAAACAAGTGAAAAGCAAAGGCAAGTGATCTAAAACAAGTAACTAAGAGCCCATGGATAACCATGGATGAAAAGGGTGCTAGCACCTTCCCTTTTCATAATCTACCCCCGAACCCAAGAAAACATCTCAAAGGTCTTTCCTGTGCTTTTTGACCTTTCCTTAGGATAAAATAAAAAGTCGGTGGCGACTCTTGCTAAACCAAACAAGTGCAAACACAAAACGCAAAAACCACAAGTCAGTTCTCCCACCGTATCACAATCGACAACATTGCAGGAACCAACAAGATAACCCGAAGTGGAAGAATATTCACCCCAGAGATTGCTCCTCCAAAAACTGTTATCGGTCCTGTAATCATCCCTGTTTTTTTTCCTGTTGACACTACTACTACAATTCCCATGGTTACCCCTACTGATATCCCTACCTCCGATTCAACCGAGACCCGGGGAAAAGGCATTTTGGTTAAACCTGTCCGGATGAAGGTGCAATCAGTATCTATCCCAGAGGCCTCCCAAAAGAAGATGGAAGAAATTCTGAAAATTATAAAGAGAAATGACTACAACGTAGTCGAACAGCTAGGGCAGACTCCGCCAAAGATTTCCATGTTGGCTTTATTGTTGTGCTCCGAGGCTCATGCGAAGGCCTTGGTGAAATTTCTTAAAACTGCCCATGTGCCACAAGAAACCTCTGCTGATCAGTTCCAAGATTGTGTGGTCAGTTTGACCGCTGACAATGGTTTAGGCTTTTCTGATGTTGACTTAACACCTAGAGGGAGGAAGCATAACGAGGCATTGCATGTCTCTGTCGAATGCAGGGGCACAGCTTTGGCCCATGTCTTAGTTGATACTGGTTCGTGTTTGAATGTGCTGCCTAAGAAGGCTCTTGATAGACTCGACTGTGAAGATTTGACCTTAAAACCCAGCAACATAGCGGTGAGGGCCTTCGACAGTTCAAAGAGAATGGTGCATGGGGAGGTGGACATCCCCATAAAAGTTGGAACTTAAACCTTTGATTCAACTTTTTGCGTGATGGACATTCACCCTTCTATTCCTGTTTGTTAGGCCGACCTTGGATTCACAATGCTGGTGCTGTCACCTCTATATTACATCAGATGCTGAAATATCCAACCAAGGAAAAAATCATTACTGTCCATGGAGAAGAGGAATATATGGTCAATCACTTGAACTCCTTCAGATACGTGGAATTGGATGGTGAATTCGTTGAAACTCCATTTCAGCACTTTGAGGAAGTCCCATCAATAGTGGCAGCTACCAAGACAGTTTCCCAAGTCCCAAAGATTACAAGACCTCCGCTAAAGATGTCTTCTCTGAAAGATGCCAAGGCAGTGATCGAAGAAGGAGCCCAAAAATCTGTTCGTCATGCTCGTTCCGGGGGACCACCTTTGAAGATCAGCAACCACGGAGTCAACGCAGTGGAGGATGATGAGGATGACACTTGTGACCTAGAAGATTGGATTTTCCCAACCATCAATGGAGGACTCAGCAATTGGGAAGCTAAAACCCGATTACTTTTATCCAACAGTAATTGTCTTTAAATATTTGTCAGACTTTTAATAATTAAACAATTCAGACTTTTAAAACCTTGTGTCTTACCCAAGGCACAACGGTCCATTTGTAAGGGTTGTTACCTCATTTTCATATGTCATCAATGAATCATGGAAGTTTTTGCATACAAACTTTGTGCTCTTTGTCTTTCTTTTTCTACATTTTTGTTTCTTTCAAAGATAGCTATACTTTTACACACACTCACATTCAAAATGCAGATATACATCCACTCAGGATCCCATGGGTGACGATTCTGCTATGGCCTTTTGTGACTCTGAAAATATAATCTACCAAGCCGAAGAAGAAAGTGAGGAAGATTGTGAAGTGCCAGGGGAACTTGCCCGGTTACTACAATAGCAAGAAAGGACCATACATCCCCATGAAGAACCGGCGGACACAGTTAACTTGGGTACCGAAGAGGACAAGAAAGAAGTCAGGGTAGGAGCCAATCTGGAATATAGTGTCAAGAAGCACTTAATTCAGTTATTACATGACTATGTTGAGGTCTTTGCTTGGTCGTACAAAGACATGCCAGGACTTGATGCTGATATAGTGGTCCATCGTCTGCCAACAAAAGAAGACTGCCCTCCGGTAAAACATAAAGTCCATCGCATGCGGCCAGACAATTCAGAAAAGATCAAGGCTGAAGTCGTGAAACAATTCAACACCGGATTCTTAGTCGTCACCTCCTATCCGCAATGGGTCGCCAATGTTGTCTCAGTGCCTAAAAAGGATAGAAAAGTACGCATGTGTGTGGACTACAGAGATTTGAATAGGGCAAGCCCTAAGGATGATTTCCCACTTCCCCACATTGATATTCTGGTTGGCAACACCGCAAAACATAAAGTGTTCTCATTGATGGATGGTTTCTCAGGCTACAACCAGATTAAAATGGCACTTGAGGACATGGAGAAAACGACCTTCATTACGTAGTGGGGCACTTTCTGTTACAAGGTTATGCCATTCGGGTTGAAGAACGTTGGGGCAACCTATCAGCGTGCCATGGTAGCTCTATTTCACGACATGATACATCACGAAATAGAGGTCTATATGGACGATATGATAGCCAAATCTCAAATTGAAGAGGAACATCTTGACCATTTATAGAAACTGTTTGAGAGGTTAAAGAAATACAACCTGAGGTTGAACCCGAATAAATGCACATTTGGGGTAAGGTCCGGTAAACTCCTAGGCTTCGTCGTCAGCGGTTAAGGTATCGAAGTGGACCCTGCCAAAGTGAAAGAAATACAAGAAATGCCTGCTCCTCGCACCGAGAAGGAAGTCAGAGGATTCTTAGGACGGCTAAACTACATTGCCAGATTCATTTCTCACTTAACAGCTACTTATGAACCAATCTTCAAATTACTAAAGAAAGATCAAGTAGTCAAATGGAATGATGAATGCCAAGCTGCCTTCGACAAGATCAAGGATTACCTTCAAGAGCCTCCTATTTTGATTCCTCCAGTTGAGGGAAGACCATTGATCATGTATCTAACTGTTTTGGAAAATTCAATGGGGTGTGTGATGGGGCAGCATGACGAGTCTGACCGAACAGAGCATGTTATTTACTACCTGAGCAAAAAGTTTACCGAATGTGAAATAAGATATTCACTGCTCAAGAAAACTTGCTGCACTCTGGCATGGGCTGCTCACCGGCTAAGACAGTATATGCTGACCCATACTACCTTATTGATATCCAAGATGGATCCAATTAAATACATATTCGTGAACCCTTCCCTCTCTGGGAGAATAGCAAGATGGCAGATGATTCTGACTGAATACGACATTCAGTACACTACCCAAAAAGCAATAAAGGGCAGTGTGCTAGCCGATCACTTTTCTCATCAAGCTGTGGATGACTACCAGTCCATGAAATTCGAATTCCTAGATGAAGACATCATGATGGTAATCAACTGTGAAGAAATCAGACCATATGACGGACCTGAACAAGGATCCCGATGGACCTTGGTTTTTGGCGGAGCCTCCAACACACTCGGAAATGGCATAGGTGTTTTAATAATATCCCTTGAAGGATGTCTTACTCCCTTCACTGCAAGACTTTGCTTCAATTGTACCAATAACATGGAAGAGTATGAAGCGTGTACTTTTGGCCTCAAAGCTGCCATAGATTTGGGAATCAAGTCCTTAAGTGTATTTGGAGATTTAGCCTTAGTCATCAGTCAGATCAAAGGAGAATAGGATACGAAACACCCTAACCTCATCCCCTACAAAGAACATGTGTAGACATTAATCCCACATTTTGAGGAAATTACCTTCGGGCATTTTCCACGAGAGGATAATCAACTAGAAGATGCGCTGGCCACTATGTCATCCATGTTTAAGCTCAAGTGGGGTAACGAGGCTCCCCAGATCACCATTGAACGGATGGACGAACCAGCTTACTGTCACGAGATCGATACTGAAGAAGTAGTGGACCAGCCTTGGTTCCATGAAGTCAAGAGGTATCTCGAGGCTCAAGAGTATCCAGAAGGAGCTTCAGTCAATGATAAGAAGTTCTTAAGGAGATTCTCTGCTAATTTCTTCCTTAGTAATGGCATTCTCTACAAGCGCAACCACGACTCTGTTTTGCTTCATTGCATAGACAAGGCTGAGGCAGAAAAGATCATAGTTGATCTACATGAAGGCACTTTTGGCACCCATTCCAGTGGGAATACGATGTCTAAGAAGATCCTATGGGAAGGGTATTACTGGTCTACCATGGAAGCAGATTGCTATTAGCATTCACGAACCTGTCACAAGTGTCAGATCTATGCTGAAAAGTGCATGTGCCTCCAATTCCTCTAAATGTCCTGACTGCTCCCAGGCCATTCGCGATGTGGGGCATCGATATGATTGGAGAAATCAAATCTACAGCTTCGAATGGGAACCACTTCATTTTGGTGGCCATTGACTATTTCACGAAGTGGGTTGAGGCATCTTCTTTCGCTTCCGTTACCAAGAATGTTGTGGCCCGTTTCATCAAACAGAATCTCATCTGTCGGTACGGTATCCCAGAGAGGATCATCACAGACAATGGTACGAATCCCAACAAT